>CM065717.1:44588692-44651192 GCA_033310375.1 Conus canariensis
TGTAATTCGGATAGTAATCCATTGACATTGACATTCATGTGGAGAAAAGGTAATGACTGAGTTTTCGCCTAAAACCTGTTTACCATCAAAGCCGATATACTAATAATTTTTTTTTCATAGAAAAATCCACTCTCGACAACGACGATGAAAAAAATTATGTAGTATATCGGCTTTGTCTTTATTAGAATAATACATTGTGCCGTTTGACAGTAAAGGAGGAATGTCATCAGTGTTATTGCCCTTTTTTTATTGAAAAAAGAACGAACTAGTTTCCACCAGTCCTTTTAGCCAGAGTTTAGTGGATCTGATGCCTTGTCGTCAATCTCTTTATAAAACTCAGCCTGTCGTTCTCTTTCTTTTGCTGTGACATAATTCCGAAGCTGTCTAAAATCATGCCAGTGTTGAGGCAGATCCGTTTGTTTATCTTTTGCATGAATATTTTTACGGTTTTCTGTTAAGAGTCGTATTTCATCAGTCATCCAAGGTACATCATTTGGGTAGACTGTAATAACTTTGGTTGGCATACACTGCTTAGCTAGACTCATGAAAGTATTAGTGAAATAGTCGCAAAGTGAGACGACTGCAGGCGGAAATCTAAACAAATCTTGAATAAATGCTAGCGACAAACAAATAGGACAATAAAAATGAACTCACTTAGCTCAGATCTCTTCAGAGCAAGGTAGGCAGGCGTTGAATGAAAACGAGGCTGTTAGAAGGGAAATAATGTGCGAGTTGTCAAGGTAATACTACCTTGACTCACAATGAAAACGAGGCTTTTAGAAGGGAGATAATGTGTGAGTCAAGGTAGTACTACCTTGACTCACACATTATCTCCCTTCTAACAGCCTCGTTTTCATTCAACGCCTGCCTACCTTGCGCTGAAGAGATCTAAGCTCAGTGAAAACTTCGTTCATTTTCATTGTCCTATTTGTTTGTGTCTTGCCTGAAGAAGACCTAAGAGGTCGAAACGCGTCGTGTTTTGTCTTGTGACTCGTTTGTCCACGTTTCTCTTGGCGGTTCGCAAACATTTTAAGATATGTTTTTGTGACGTCAACGTAAATTATGACGTCAACTTAAAATGACATAGGTAACTACATGACGAAAATAATAATATTGACAAGTGAAGAGAGCAAGAACTAACGGCCGAGGCTTTGGTGTCCAGCCTAATTTATTTTGTTTTAATCGTCGTTTTCTCCGTAGTGTTACTATGTGGAGAGGCTGACTTTCAAGTCAGTAGTACGTTGATATTCACTGTGTATGTGCGATACTTCTGATGACGGTACCAACGAAATATGTACCAGGAAATTTAATTGTTATAGAAATGTTGTGAATGCTGTGTCGCCGAGAGTGACTTAAAACTCCTGCAAGAATATTTATGTGTTCTAATTGTACCGCCTCATGTGTGTCGGTGGGCTGAGTATATTGATGTGAACATTGTAATATCAATACACGGAGAAGCTAATTAATTTGTGTTTTAGATCAACAATACGTCGAATCGAAGTTTATTGTGTTCTATGGGACTTTGCTGAAATCGTGTTCTCCTGGGATTCAATATTGATTGCTGTTCCTTGTGAATCTGCAGTGCTTCAATGGTTTACTGTGCCTTATGAATCTGCGGTTCTTCTTCTATGGATTGCTGTGCTTTGTGAATCTGCGGCTCTTCTGCTATGGATTATTGTGCCTTGTGAATGTAAATCTGCGGTTCTTCTTCTGAAAGTTCTACGTGATTTATTGTGCTTGTTGTGTGGAGACTCTGTTTCTTCTTCTTCATCGCTTGTGTTTGTGAACGGCTGTGTTTACCGTGTGGGGACCTTGGTTATCCTTCTTCGTCTTATTTTAATGCTGTAGACTGTGGCTTGGTACTGTGGAACCGAGTGCGTTGATTGTATATGTGAGACACTGTGGACGGCGCCGGCGAGATCTGTGAGTGATATCAAGATATGTACTATGATATGCTGATATCTGATGATTGAAGTTCCTATGTATTGATATCTTGATCTATATGCTATGTAGTGACATGTATTGATTTGTACCAGTTCACATGAATGTATGTTTGATGGTTCAGGCAGCATAATTATAAAGAAAAAAAAATCTAACTCGTGTGTTGCCTGGCTATCCATGTGCGTTTGGTGTGGGTGTGCGTAGGGAATAATTATTACACGCATCCAAACTTTTGAGAGCGAGAGTCAGACAGCAAAACACGCACCGCACACCATCCGTAACATCTGGTGACCCCGTAGTTAAATTTCTTTTGCTATTGAATTAAAAATCGCCTTAGTGGTAGGATTTGTTTTTGTACACCTATAATTGCCCAATTAGAAGTAATAGGTCACGTTCACAGACTTTTCTTTTGAACAATTGAGTTGTGTTGTATTGTTTTGTTTTATGACTGTTCTTGTCTACTTTCTTTCCCGTCTCCAGCGTAACGGGGTATCTCCTTCTGTATAGTTTCTGGAGATACGAGGGCCTAGTTCCTAGTTCTTCCTTCCTTTGTGGGCTTTATTTTCATTATCTTCAGTTATCTCTTTGATTATTTCTGTTTTTATCTTTACTTGGGGATTGTGTTGCTTCTTCAGCATTCTTAGGGTTCTTTTCTCTTGAATAAATGAGTGTGTGAGTGGCTGCCCTGAACCAGTTAAAAAAAAAAATTAAAAAAAATAAATAAATAAATGAATAAAATAACAACAACAATACATTGATTATATTCGTTATTACTCTCATGTCATTGCTTGACTTATACTTGTTGCTGAAAATTTGGCATTGATTATCGATTGTGTTTTTCTTTCTCCCCATATCCCTGAAATCCTGTGTCATTGTTTATCTCTATCTTTTGTTGGTTGGGTTTGATAATACTTAGTCTTTTAAAGAGTGATTGTCGTTAATGTTTGTTTGGGGAAAAAAATCCTCTTTGGAATTCATATATATATTTTAGTGGACAGGGGTTTCAAACCTTTTTTGCTTGTGATAGCAATTGTTTGTATTTGATCCACTAGTGTGTGTGTCGGGATTGACAGGACAATATTTTATATTTTCAACATGGCACAGAAGGCTAAGGAAGAGAGTCCTGTTGTGTCCTCTGTGGACGAGGACAAAGTTTTCGCTAAATATTTACAACGAGGTAAGGTATGTGGTTTGGAGGGACCAGCTTTGTTGGACTATGTTGACAAATGTATTGCCCAGGACATGGAAAGAGAGGAAAGAATGCGATTGAAAGAATTTCAGTTGAAAGTACAGGAAGAAGAGATAACTAAAAGAGAGCAGATACAAGAGATAACTAAAAGAGAGCAGATACAAGAGATAACTAAAAGAGAGCAGATACAAATACAAGAGCAAGAGGAAACAAAAAGAATGCAAGAGGAAACAAAAAGAATGCAAGAGGAAACAAAAAGAATTCAGCAAAGAGAGATAGAGGAAACTAAAAGAATACAGTTACAAATAACTTCTCAGCAGAGTGCGGTCTCGGGACAGGACAGTGAGAGTCAGGGTTCTGGTTTTCCCAGGTTTAACGCCCCTCGTCCTACTTTTCCTAAGTTGCCCCCTTTCAAGGAAAGAACTGATGATATAGACAGTTACTTGTTTCGTTTTGAAACCCATGCTCGGTCCTTAGGATGGTCTGAGAGTTTGTGGGTTACATACCTGTCTGCACTACTTGAGGGTTCCGCTTTAACTCTCTATCACAGTCTCGCTGAAAATAATGTTGTGTCTTACGAGCTTTTGAAAGAGAGCTTGCTGAAAAAATTTCAATGTACTCCAGATGGTTTTCGTAAGCGTTTTCGTGAGGCTAAACCTGGCTCAGATGAACCTTTCGAGACCTTTGCAGTTGAACTTAGACGTTTGTTTGACCGTTGGGTCTCTTTGTCAAAAAATGATAAGTCTTTTGAAGGTCTGGTGGATCTTATCTTGCGTGAGCAGTTTTTGGAGTGTGTCTCTAAGGACTTGGCTACTTTTTTGTGTGAAAAAGATGTGAAAACGTTTGATGAAATGATCAAGTCTGCAGAGTCATACAGACATGCTCATCCCACTAAGGTGCTTTCTAGGAAAGCTGATGTAAACATTTTTGCTTCTGTTGGATACAAAACTCCTGGTCAATTTGATAGAAATCAGTATCCCGGTCAGGCTGATAGAACTCCGTACTGTGGTCAGTCTGACAGAGGAAACAGATACTCTACTTTTCAAAACAGTGGCCACTACTCTGGTTCCTCAGCTGATCGTGGAAGTAACTTCGGTGGTAGCTGTTATTGTGGTTATCAGAGCTTTGGTTACTCAGCGGGTCGTGGAAATAACTTTCGCGGTAGCCGTTATCGTGGTCGTGGCGCCCGTCATACCTCTGGCAGTAAGAGTTCCCCAGAAAGTGCTTCTGATCAGTTTGCAAGTATTGTGTGTTTTTTGTGTAAAAAGACAGGACATGTAGCTGCTAGGTGTCCATGGAAGTCAGGTAGAAACCCTTGTAGAATTTGTAGCCTTAGCCACCCAGATGAATGTCCATTTGTAGTTAGTAACTCCACTGTTGTCAAGAACTCTGACAGCAAACAGTCCATTGCTTGTTGCTCTGTTCTTGATACTCCTTTTGCTTGTCTAGCTGCTGGTGAGTTCACAGGCAAATTACGTTTGGAGTCTGGTTCTGTGAATGGCACTTTGAGTTCTGTTCTGCGTGATACTGGTGCTACCATTTGTGGCGTTCGCAGACGGTTAGTTTCTGACAGTCAGATGTTAGGGACCACAGTGAAGTGTGTTTCTTTTGGTGGTCGTGTGGATGAGTTTCCATTGGCTACAGTGTCAGTCAGTTGTCCTTATTTTGTTGGCGATTTGACTTGTTGTGTCTTGGATAGCCCTGTCGCAGATCTCATTGTGGGTAATGTACCTGGAGTTTCTGTGAGCGATGAGTTTAGTGATGTATCAGGTGAACCTTTCTCTTCAGCCGCCGTTACGAGGGCTAGAGATAAGCATGTTGGGGACAAAAAGCCTTTGTGTCAGATCCCTGATGATCTGAACATTTCCCATTCTGATCTTGTTCAGAAACAGAGAGATGACGAGTCATTGAAATCTTGTTTCCAGTTAGCATCTACTTCTGATGTTGATGTACCTACAGTTGCTCTTTCACAAGGTACTTCAGTGCCTGGGTCAGAGATAGCGCCTTTGGTTTGTGAGCAGGAACAGGTTTCTCTTGAGTGTTCTCCAGGAGTTGGTCTTTCTGTGGATCCCTCTCCAGAGTTTGTTTGTACTGTTCGTGAAATGGTTTGTACAGTTGGTGTCGTCCAGGACGGTGATGACGCTTTACCCATTCCCACTTTAACTGTTCCGATGGCGTCTTCTATGCCAGATGAAGATGCTCGTTCTGTACAGTTTGATTGTGCTTTGTCTGACAGCAGTTACAGGGAGTTGCTTGCAGTCTTTGATGATTTCCGGGACATTTTGACTCCTAAACCAGGTTCTTTCTCAGGTGATGTACTATTAGAGATTCCTCTTACAACAGATGTCCCTGTTAGAAAGAAATGTTATGAAATCCCCTTATCTGCGAAAGAGGTTGTTGAGAGAGAGATTGGTATCATGTTGGATCTTGGTATCACTGAGCCATCGAATAGTCCGTATGCATCTCCAGTTGTGTTCGTCAGGAAGAAAGATTGTACGTATCTTTTCTGCATTGATTTCAGGTCTATTTCTTGGACTCCTGAGTGTGCTGAAGCTTTGAGGAAGATTCAGGGAACCTTGTCTTCTGCACCTGTGTGTTGTTACGTAGAGTGGGTAATCCTTTTATTCTCAGGACTGATGCTAGTTCTGTTGGTTTGGGTGCTGTATTGTTCCAGTAGAATGATGATGTTCTTCACCCAGTCGTATTAGCTAGTCGAAAGTTGCTGAATCGTGAGAAGGCGTACAGTAGTATTGAGCGGGAATGCTTAGCCATTGTCTCTACCCTGTGTGGGTATGGAGAGGCTGACCAAGTGGTCAGTAGACATGTGTGGTCTCTACCCTGTGTGGGTATGGAGAGGCTGACCGAGTGGTCAGTAGACATTGTATGTGCATTGCCATCCGGGTGTGGGGTGCAGCCCATGCCCAGCCATTGTCTCTACCCTGTTGGGGTATGGAGAGGCTGACAGAGTGGTCAGTAGATATGTGTGGTCTCTACCCTGTGTGGGTATGGAGAGGCTGTCCGTGAGGTCAGCAACAAGCCAGCATGTCAAAGGGCTTCAGAGTTTGTTGGGATGACAACTTGTGTTTTTCTGTGAGCCGTGAGTGGCTTCGTTTCCGTCGAGTGAATGTGATTTCTGGGTTTGTGTATTCTGCTGTTTGTTTACTTCTTTTTCAAAAAACAATTCGGTCATTGTTTTTTGTTTGAGGAGGGGGAGTATTGTGACGTCAACGTAAATTATGACGTCAACTTAAAATGACATAGGTAACTACATGACGAAAATAATAATATTGACAAGTGAAGAGAGCAAGAACTAACGGCCGAGGCTTTGGTGTCCAGCCTAATTTATTTTGTTTTAATCGTCGTTTTCTCCGTAGTGTTACTATGTGGAGAGGCTGACTTTCAAGTCAGTAGTACGTTGATATTCACTGTGTATGTGCGATACTTCTGATGACGGTACCAACGAAATATGTACCAGGAAATTTAATTGTTATAGAAATGTTGTGAATGCTGTGTCGCCGAGAGTGACTTAAAACTCCTGCAAGAATATTTATGTGTTCTAATTGTACCGCCTCATGTGTGTCGGTGGGCTGAGTATATTGATGTGAACATTGTAATATCAATACACGGAGAAGCTAATTAATTTGTGTTTTAGATCAACAATACGTCGAATCGAAGTTTATTGTGTTCTATGGGACTTTGCTGAAATCGTGTTCTCCTGGGATTCAATATTGATTGCTGTTCCTTGTGAATCTGCAGTGCTTCAATGGTTTACTGTGCCTTATGAATCTGCGGTTCTTCTTCTATGGATTGCTGTGCTTTGTGAATCTGCGGCTCTTCTGCTATGGATTATTGTGCCTTGTGAATGTAAATCTGCGGTTCTTCTTCTGAAAGTTCTACGTGATTTATTGTGCTTGTTGTGTGGAGACTCTGTTTCTTCTTCTTCATCGCTTGTGTTTGTGAACGGCTGTGTTTACCGTGTGGGGACCTTGGTTATCCTTCTTCGTCTTATTTTAATGCTGTAGACTGTGGCTTGGGTACTGTGGAACCGAGTGCGTTGATTGTATATGTGAGACACTGTGGACGGCGCCGGCGAGATCTGTGAGTGATATCAAGATATGTACTATGATATGCTGATATCTGATGATTGAAGTTCCTATGTATTGATATCTTGATCTATATGCTATGTAGTGACATGTATTGATTTGTACCAGTTCACATGAATGTATGTTTGATGGTTCAGGCAGCATAATTATAAAGAAAAAAAAATCTAACTCGTGTGTTGCCTGGCTATCCATGTGCGTTTGGTGTGGGTGTGCGTAGGGAATAATTATTACACGCATCCAAACTTTTGAGAGCGAGAGTCAGACAGCAAAACACGCACCGCACACCATCCGTAACAGTTTTGAAGTTGCTTCCCTTGGATGGCTGACTTTCATTTTTCTCCTTGCGATCGTTTCCACCTCTACTCTCAGTTGCAGAGTCCTGCATTCATTGTTCATCAAGGGTACCGAACTAGAACAACCAAACATACGAAGCAACAACAAAAAAGAAACAAGTGTCCGTGGTGTGGGGATGGTGAAGAAGGGTGAACGGCTTGTCTCACTGCCGGACCGACCCGAGTCTTTTTGTCAAACGCTGCTTTCTTTACCTTCAGTCACAGTCCATGGTTTCAAGTGACGCAAAAACTGAAATGTCTTTAAGTACAGATTTTTGTTTGGTTTTGTTTAGGACAAAGAAACCACAGAAGTGACCCTTTTTTAATGTCAGGAAAAGGCACTCATGACACGGGTTCCCATCCACCTTTCTCTTTCTTTCCGCAGAAATATCCCTGAACATCCAACTCCATTCTCCCATTTCAAGTTGGCTGTCGGCTGGATTCGAACTCACAACCCCTGACACCCAACTGGGTGGTCTGCAAAACACCACCAACACGAACAGTAAATCTGTATAGAGAGCACCTATGCCTCCTTTCATGTTACACACGCGCGCGCGCGCGCACGCATGCACGCACGCACGCACGCACACACACACAGATGATGATGATGATGACGATGATCTTTATTTCCACTGGTAACAGATAAGCAAACACATGCTTTTCCCCCCCTGTAATACTAAGAGAGAGAGAGAGAGAGAGAGAGAGAGAGAAGCATGCGGGCAAATGTTTGTAATGTACATTTTCTGACCAGCAAGGAGACCCATGCATGTTCAGCATGATACAAGAACGAGGATAGGCCTACCTGTGTTGTGGCACTTTCTGGACCACTAACCAGACAGGAAGAAATCAAAGTAATGACTATACACCTTGACAACGACTTTGACCGAAAAGTCAATTGGTTTGGATCACTTACCGCTCGCAGATAAATGCTCCTGTACAGGAACACCAATTGAAGCTTCGCCATGATTTCCCGTGCCCAGCAGTAGGAAACTGATAAGACGGATGAAAATGATAGGGATCTGTTTGTCTGTCTGTGTGTCTTTCTTTCTTTTTCTTTTTTTTCTTTTTCTTTTAAGGAATGTGTGTAAGCGTGCGCTCGACTGATATTTCCAATGTAAAAAAGAAATACTGCTAATTTTATTTCAAATGTAAAAAATACCGCTCATTTTCTTCGTTTCATTCAGACAAAAGATTCGTACCGTTTAGAAAAAGAAGAAGAAGAAGAATGTTCTGAGGAGATTGATGCATTAGAGGAGCGCTAGAAACATTGGTAATCAGCCTAACTTCTACACACACACACACACACACACACACACACACACACACACACACACACACGCATACACGCGCACACACACACACACACACACACACACACACACACACCACGCACGCACGCACGCACACACGCACACACACACACACACGCACACACACACACACGCGCGCGCGCCGCACCACACACGCACAGCAGTTCAATATGGAATTAGTGCCTAATCCCAGTTAGGAGTGCTGGCTGGACTGAAAGAAGATTGCACTGACAAATAAAAATTAGTGACTACTGAAGACATGTCTGAACAGTGGTGTACAGAGTGTGGTGTGTGTCTGGGGGGAAGCAGGGGATGGAGGAGTGGGAGGAGAATGGAGGGGGGAGGAAGGGCAGAGAGGGGGTTGGAAAAGGGAGGCATGGGGATACGGCAGAGGAGGGGGATGGAGAGGTGCTTGTTGACCTGTGACTTATTGTGACGATGAAAATGAAAGCAATAGGTTTTAACACATCACAAAGATTTACATACATAACACGTTCCGTGAGCGCGCGCACACGCACCTTTCTATAATTGAGTTACATGGGGGCTTAACCATACTCAACTAAATTGATTAAATGAAACCTGCATTATGTCCCTTTTTATTTACTAATTTTAGTTCTTTCTGTTTCTGCTAGATGACGCTTCTAGGACATTGACCAATCAGCTCTTGAATTATCAATTTCGCGCAAATCGTATTCAACATGGAGGTAACTGCAAATGATTTATCATGTAAAATTAGCATTGGTTGTTTTTCTTTGCCATTCCGGTTTTATGTGAACGCGATCATGTCCAGTCTAATTAATCGTCGTGATATGTAAAACGCGCACACGCATTCAAACACGTATGATTTAGTTTCTTGCAGTTTCTAGATGATTGCTACGAGAAGGATTTCTTATTTTCTGGAGAAAAAAAAATATTCGCTTTCACTTTGCGGACACTTGTATCTGACCCTGTGTGGATGTGACTTGGTCGACAGGAGAAGGCTGACTGACTTCTTTCTTTCATTTCCAACCCCTGGCGAAACAGTGTTCATTCATACAATGATCGGTGTCGTGTGGCAGCGGTTTTCATTATTTTTACCATGGAGAATTGCCTGCCAGTCAAAGCATGACCATGGGCAGCCGATTTTATTTCACTTGCATTTACTGGCATAAGTTATCATTTGGGGCTGTCAGTTTTTGGCAAGTGCACCAAATAAAGGAAAATATCACGACTGCTGTGCGTTGATGGCTGCAGTTTAATTCAAGAAAAGAGTGATTTGCAGTCGAGCTGGCTCTCAGCCGGCAATCGCTAGCATAGTTTTACTTTCACAGGTCAGACTCAAAGATGCAGGTTTAAACGGTTATTAACCAAGATATTAGTATGACAGTGAGGAGCACTTTTGTATTGCCAGAACGATGTTTTCATCTCGTATTTTTCTGTCTTGTAACACTTGACACAATATGTAATAGTTGATGACATGAACTAAGATTTTGTCATACGAGACGGAAGAGTTCTGTCACTGGATCAGAGGATGTGTCATGTTGTGCTTAAAACTGGGTGCCTTCCTGTCTCAGGATAGACTGCAGCACAGTGATGGCAGGAAGTGTGCAGAAAGATCTTAGATAACCGACAGTCCACCATCAGTAATTCAATTGTGTAACCTTCTTGACATCACTTTTTTTTTTTTTAAATGTTAAATAGTTCTGATGATGATACTGACTCAGATACTGTGAGTGTGACGTTGCTGCCACATTACACTTTTGTCAGGTCACTAAAAATACCATTTGGGAATAATGACTGTTGTTTTGATCTGTTAATATGCAAAGATCAGCAGAAATAAAGCTGTGAACCGTAGCTTGTTCATAACAAAATTGTCTATCACTTTATGATCTTAAAACACGTTTTTAATCATGTAGTTGTGTGACTGGAAAGAAAGGTGCAAGGAAACTTCTGGAATGTATGTGGAATATGTGCTTTGAAAAAAAAAATACATGACCTTTATGTGTGCACTGGAATTCATGTGACACACTCGTACAGTAACTGTCAGTATCTGTGACTGCACACCTGGGATACCTTGTCACAGCTTGTAACACATCACACATTGTCTTGTTTGTTTAACTTATAAAGATGTGAAAGCGAAAATTGTACTGACTGTCCTATTTGTATTATAATGAATAGAAGAATGTTAAGGTCTTGAAATTTGATCTTTTTTCATAAAACAAAAAAATCAAATTCTTGAAGTGCCATTACTGGGACTGAAGGGTGTATGATTAAACTTCATGGCAGTTCATTTTACTTCCAAAGCTGAAGACATCCGATCTTCTGAAGACACTATGTTTAATGTAAAGAACTGCTCACTTGGATAGGAAAGCAAGTATGCATTTGTGCATGCTTATATGTTGACGTGCGGTGTAGATCTTTGTATGTACTGCAGACTGAATTCATAGGGCTTGCACAGTACACATGCATGAGTATTGCAAGTTGACTGTCAGTGTGCATTGTGTAAGGTAAGGTAATGTTGCTTATAGCCCAGCTGACCGCAAAGGGCCACATCAGGGCTGTGTGCATTGTGTGTGTGTGTGTGTGTGCGTGTGTACTGACTGTGTATACACACTCAAAACTGTTATGTGATTTTGTCACCCAGCTACCATGAGGCCATATCAGAGCTGTCAGAACTATGTACATTATGAGTGTGTATGTTTGTGTGTGTGTGCGCTCTGCCTACTGCAGACACTCAAAGAGACTGTGCTTGCAATCCAGACTTGCATAAAAACTTTGTAAGTGCATGTCACTGTACTCGTTTCGTAGACTTGCATAAATTGTCAACTTCTTGCATGGCACATAAGTTGCATACAGCTGTGTAGACTTATTTGGTATGTTCTGAATATTTGAATTGCTGACCATCTTTGTGTGTACGCACCATGCATTGCATACTACTGTATATTGTGTAATCTTGTATTTCAATTAATGTATGCACAACACATTGCAGACTGATTCAGCGATTATAAACTATGCGAGAGTTTGCATTATAGACTATGCCATTGTGCGCTTTTTTAGACTGACTTAGCATGGTTTTATTACAGACTCAGACTGTGTATCTTCGTTGACATTACATGATCTCTGTGTGCGTGTGTGTGCTTAAAATTAACCGTAATATGTAAGATATATACACACACACACTAGAAATGGTATATGACAAACTGTGAACACGTGTTTGCAAACAATGTGCAGGGGTATTACTATCACCTTGCATTGCAAATCAACATTAATTCTTGTATAATGCATGCTGGAGATTGACTAAGTCATTCACTGTACCACATGTGCTTGCATTGTAGATAAGTCAACTATATTTGAGTGCTTGCATTTCAAACTGTATGTATGTGCTCGTGTACAGATTGTCTACATCATGTGTGTGTGTGGGTATGTGTGCGTTTGCTTGCCACAGGCTATAGCTGTGAACTTTTGTAACAGTTGAAAGAAACTGTTATATTGTCAGTGTTGTTGAGTTTGTCTCCAGAAGGGGGGGGGGGGGGGGGGGGGGGGGGGGGGGTGGATTCAACATTCTGATTGTTTAAAAGAAAAAAAGGAACATTGATTTAAGTTGTATAAAGAGATTTTCTGTTTTGTGTATAAATTTTTGCACCAAAGAGAAAATCATTTAATTTGGTTCAGGTCAGTTTTCTTAAACTTCAATATTATTAAGTTTCATACAAGTATCTAACTGATTAAAACGACAAAAAAAATAACATTGATGGAGTTTTCCTTTAGAACTATCCAGAAAGTTATGAAAGTATGGCATTGAATGAAGTGACGATGATGATGGTGTTGCAGGCGGCAGGCTGGGCTGTCTTGCCAGCCGGCCTTAAGAGGAACTGAAGCAAAGCAGCCGACCTCACAAGATTGCTGCCTCTTTGGGAATGAAACGAGGCCCTCCACTGCTGTAGGGTGGGGAGTCCACAAACGGACAGCCCAGTCGGCCTTTGCGTGATGGAGCCCAGCTTGGGGGTACCGTCACTGGTTTTGTCCGCATGGTGATGTGCGTCATGGTCTGACCCCAGCATCAGGGCTCGCAGCGCCTCCGGTCACTGTGAGGGGATGAGGATGGCCCACCGGCACAGTAAAAAATCAGAGTCTGTGCCAAGTTCTCTCCCTTTTCCAACCAACGGTCAACACAGCCATGAGGAGAACCCCAATTATCTGGTGTACAAAAAGGTTGGTGGTCGTTCCCCTCCCATAGTTAACCCTTACGCTGGTAGTCGCAGCATAAGTCGCACCATTACGTCATGGCCGTCACTGGTTGTCGCGACATAAGTCATACTGTAGGGTGAGCCTTGCCAGCCTAGTTTCACTGACACACACAGATACGAAACTTTGGCTCAGTGAGAAACTAATTTGTATGAATGACAGAGAGAGCCCAAGAACATGGATTTTCAGCGTTTTAGCTTGCTTTATAGTTAGTAGCAGCTTGTAATGCATAGGGCGACTCAATTCATCTGGCGAAACAAAAATGGCGGCACCCAAAAGGAGAATGTGATAGAATTAGGAACTTATTAGATGTTTTTGCTGAATTTCTTATGGGGAAAAAGCAAGTGAAGAAAAAGTTATTGACATTTTTAATGAACTGTGTGTGGTGGGTGATAGTTTTGATTTAGATCAAGCACCATGTTTGGCATGTGGTTTTCTTCCCAAGTGTCGTCTGGATCACGTGTCCGTCTCAATGCTTTCAAGGGCCTTCACTTCGGCTACCGGCAGATCAAAGGCACTCATTGAGAAACCATGTTGGAGATTCATGAGTGCTGTAAAATATGATTTTGTGGACACAATACAAATGGGACTGGCTGAGTGATCGAAGTACGACATGCTTGAAGTACGATATCCCAGTCTCACAGACATGGAGCAAGGCCTCAAGACAAAGGCACTGTTAAGAAGCTTATAAAGTTGCCCTGATGGTCAGTCTACGTTCATTCCATTTTGCCTCCATACTCAGGGCTTGAAATTTCCAGGTAATTTTTAGTTGTCCAGGGGAGAAATAGATAAAAAAAAAATCTCCTTGTTCCCCCATATTTGTATTTGCCCTCTTAAAGTAAAGAGATGGTTATTAAAAGTAACTGCTAGGGATGCAGTGACAAACTGGCAGACATAATTCCATGACAGCATGTTCTGCACACATCTGATGAAGACATAAGAGAGAGAGGGAGAGAGAAAGAAATAAGAAACAACAGTTTCTTGGATCACCAGGGTATAAATGGAAAAATGTTTTCCATTTGTGTTTAAAAGTGTATAAGAAACAAAAATAGAATAAAAATTGTCGTGTTTTCAATAGTCACACATTCCAAGTCTGCTACAGAATTATAACATCTCTGCGTGGCTCACATTCCTTTCTCTCTCTTTCTCTCTACCATGTACACATTCCAAAATAAATTCATTTCTACACAGAAGGAAGAGGAGTACATCTGTCATTTTCGCGCTGACCAAGCACAATAACTGCACGCTGATGACACGTTTAAGGTATTTAACTGGGCCACAGTGGTGGGGAAAGGGGGTAGACAAGTGGTGGTAGGGAAGGTGTGAATGTGGAGAAGAACGAAGGAAAGCATGATCTGTCTGCCCTAATGCTTACTTTTCAGCCATCCTTTCAATGACAGTAAGAAACTAGTTGCCTGACGGACAAGCAGGGAGTTTTAACTTCTCCGACAGAAGATTCTGTTGACACAGACAATGGGGCTGGTGTGTATTTGGAGCCCTGATAGTCTGCCAGAAGATGTTGTCACCGACAATGGGGCTGGTGTGTATTTGGAAAGATAGTCTGCCAGAAGATGTTGTCACCGACAATGGGGCTGGTGTGTATTTGGAGCCCTGATAGTCTGCCAGAAGATGTTGTCACCGACAAAGGGGCTGATGTGTATTTGGAGCCCTGATAGTCTGCCAGAAGATGTTGTCACCGACAATGGGGCTGATGTGTATTTGGAGCCCTGATAGTCTGCCAGAAGATGTTGTCACCGACAATGGGGCTGGTGTGTATTTGGAGCCCTGATAGTCTGCCAGAAGATGTTGTCACCGACAATGGGGCTGGTGTGTAGTTGGAGCCTTGATAGTCTGCCAGAAGATGTTGTCACCGACAATGGGGCTGGTGTGTAGTTGGAGCCCTGATAGTCTGCCAGAAGATGTCACCGACAATGGGACTGGTGTGTATTTGGAGCCCTGATAGTCTGCCAGAAGATGTTGTCACCGACAATGGGGCTGGTGTGTATTTGGAGGCCTGATAGACTGCCAGAAGACGCAATAGCATTTCCCAGTCTGTTGGATACCTCCTGTGGCCCTTGCTGCTTGTGCATGGCAGACTTTCCTTCAGAGCTCATGGGAGAGACTCAGGTGCACATATGCGCACATGTGCACGCGTACACAGAGACACGCATGTGCAAGTGAGCAGCACACACACACACATGCACTCATACACACACACGCACACACACACACACACACACACACACACACACACACACACACACACACACACACACACACACATTCTTAACATGCATGCACAAGAAAGCATTCAAATAAAGCAGTTTAGTGGTAATTTAGTTTTGAGAGAATAGCATGACGTTTTTGTTAGAGACCTGTGTAAGTTTGTGTGGCTTTTTGGGGAATGAAAAGATATGCAGCTTTCTGAATTATGACTCATTTAATTGTCACTGTTATCAAAAATCAGCATGGAAGACTAACTTGAGTTTGTCATTTGCCAAAGGTAGCTACAATTGAAAAAAAGAAAAAGAATTCTTTTTCAGTTGCTTCAGTAATCATGTCAATCAGTGGAAGCAGTCCTGACCAATATTTCTGACTGATAACATAAAACTCTGTGCTTTACAAAAGCTTATGTCTGCCAGTGTCTGAGTGGAGTCCAGCTAATATTTCCAAAGCAGGCTTTTTTTCTTTTTTTAATCAAAGTGAACACTACAATATAATGGTTTTTGTTTGTTTGTTTTTTTCACATTAAAATGACTCATTGACAGCTTTTATGTGAAGACCTGGTACCATTCCCACCCCCCACCCCCACCTCCCCAGTGCCTATTATCAAACTTCAAGGTGCCAGAGACTTCTAAAAAAAATGTATCCATGTAGAGGGTCGCTAGGTGTCTCTGTGGTATACAGGACATAGATCTGTGTCTGCAGACCTGCATCGTACAGAACTTACACCATTCGGTTTGTTGAATGTAAAAATAAAAAATAAAAAAATTTCATAAGTTATGTAAGATTATTCCAGATCCTAGCTCAGCATGGTCTGTGTGCAGCATAATTTAGTGGTATTACAAACAAAATTCTGCTGGCAAAAGAGTTTAATACTGAGACAGAAAGAGTTCTGTAGACAGCAGAGTTTAGTACTGTATTAGACGGGTCATCTTTTCCAGTCAACGAAGATCAATTGATACAGTATAGGCCTTTGCTGTCTGGAAAAGATTTGTGTAACAAAAAAGTTTTTTCAGCAGATACTGTAAGCGCCACAGTCTGATACTGTTATAGAAAATGTTCTTTTCCTCACAGCACTGTCTAATATTGTAATGGAACATTTTTTGCCTACTCTGAACAGTCTGATTATTAGATTTTTTTTCTACTCAAAACTGTCTAATACTACAACAGAAAGATTTTTTTTTTCTACTCTAAACAGTCTAATACTGTTATAGTATAATAGAAAATGTTCTTTTCTAGATAGCAAAGTCTGATACTGTAATAGGAAATGTTCTTTTCCACATAACAAAAGTTTAATACCGTAACAGGAAATGTTACTTTCCTCATGATAAAGTTTAATTCTGTCACAGAAAATGTTCTTTTTCCAGCTGGCAAGGTCTAGTACTACACTAGAAAATATTCTTTTCCGTATAGTAAAGTTTGATACTGTAATAGAAAATGTTCTTTTCGACATAGCAAAATTTGATACTGTAATAGAAAATGTTCTTTTTCAGATAGAAACTGTGCTTTTCCAGTCAGCAAAGTCTAGTACTGTAGCAGAAAATGTTCTTTTCCACACAGAACAATCTAAAATACTACAGTAGAAACTGTTTCATTTTAGAAAGCAAAGTCCAATTCTGTAATACTAATGGTCTTTTCCACAGTGCAAAGTTTAGTAGTTTTAAAAAAAAGATCTTTTCTAAGCAGCAAAAGTTAATACTGTGATACAAATTGTTCTTTTTCAGATAGCAAAGTCCAATACTGTACAAGAAAATGTTCTTTTCCACATGGCAAAGTTTGATACTATAATAGAAGATATTAATTTCCAGATAGCAAAATCTAGTACTGTAATAGAATTTTAGTGATAGAAATGTCCTTTTCCAAAGTGCAAATCTTGTAGTTGTACTGTAATAGGAAATTATGTTCTTTTCCACTCAGCAGAGTTTAATACTGTCATAGCAAAGCCTAGTTCTGTATCAGAAAATGTTCTTTTTCCAGTCTGCAAAGTCAGATACTGATAGAGAAAATGTTTTCCATGTACTGTCACTGTAATTAGCAAATGGTCTTTTCCAGTCCTCAGAGTCTTATTACTGTGTGTACCTTTCCAGAGTAAAATGTAACCTTATTAAATGAAAATTTTGTGTTCTTAAAGTGCAGTCTTATACAATCATACTCACAGAAAGTGTTCTGCTTGTTTCATGTATTGGTAAACCAAACAGAAAAAAGTAAGTGGGGAGAGGGGATTTTTTTTTTTTTTACCAATGAAGAGGGCCCCCCCCCCCCAAAAAAAAAAAAAAAAAAAAAAAAAGGCAGTGGGGGGGGGGGGGGGGGGATGCTCCAAGCACTACATACAACTAATGGGGAGGGGTGAGGTAGGGGAGTCTGCTGCTGACAACAGAGTTTGATACTAAAAAGTAATGCTGAATAAATTACTGACAAAGTCAAAATGTTCTCCTGCAAATAGCTAAGTCTGAATAGAAAATGTTATTCAACAGGCAGCAGCATCTGTAGTGTTCTTATTGTCTTTAAAACTTTGGAAAAGTTTGGAAAATCTGAGACATACATTTTTTTTAAACCCTTTCTGGGAGAATTTAGAGGTAGCTGGTAACAGTAGAGCTTCACTCAGCTCCGACTTGAGAATAACCTGGTAGCAGTGAGCTCCAGTCCCAGACTCCTCCATATCCCTGTTTTATCCTTCCAAACCTTGTTTCATGAGTGGCTTTCCGATCTCAAGCTTTCATTTCATTTATTTGCTGTCAGCAGTCTTTGACTTTGAATGTTGACAATGTCAGAAATTAATTATTGAGTGCTTCTCACATACTGCATATCCTTGGTTTTGAGGTCAAGTTCTAAGCGCTTTACAGTACACTCTTTCCTGTACACAACAGGCTGTCTACCTGGGTAGAGTCGATCTGAACGGCTGTTTGCTGGTGCTACATTCAGTCATTTCCTGCGTCATTCAGTCTGTCAGTCAGTTAGTTTTTCATTCATATTTTCATTCTGTCTGTGCATGCTATGAACATGTCTGGCCAAAAGGCCAAACTAATCTTGTATTTTGAAAGTTGTGATGGGATTCTAAACGTGTGCAAGATATTCATACATTCAGACTTAGAACCTTGGTTTATACTCTTGTTTCGAAGGTCTTTTGGGGTGGTAAAGTCAGAACCAATGATAAAATTCCATGGAAATATCCCCCTGCGCCAGAATGCCCCAGCAGAGGTTTGAACCAGAACCCCAGGATCACGTGTAACAAGTGGACTATTCTACTCCCTGAAATGATGTCTTTTGTGAATAGCTTTTGTTTTGTGTGTGTGCGTGCGTGCATGTGTGTGTGTGTGTGTGTGTGTGTGTCTGTTTCTGGCCATATCTGCACAGTTCTAGAGTTTCATTTTGTCTTACCTCTGTCAAAACCGTGTAAACTTGAAATAATATCCCTTTACATCAGGTTGCCTCGTGGCTGCCTCATGGTTGCTCTGCCCTGGCAAAATTGATGTAGATTGAAGATAGCCGCCTGGTATTTCTTACCAAGCCACAAAAATTGTCACTTACTGTTATCGTGTGCCATCATGTGCCGGTGGAAATGGAGGACACTATAAAACATCGTATGCATCCTATGTGAGAAACTGGAGGAATAAATGAGATAAATGAAAATGAGTGACTGATATTTGAATGGTACGGGAAACGACTGAATGAGCGCCAGTAGGCTGCTCTTCGGCCGGCTCTACCTGGGTAGGCAGCCCGTTGAGTGAGTGAGGTAGTGTGTTTATTGTGAAGCGCTTAGAGCTTGGTCTGTGACCGAGGATAGGCACTATATAAATACCCAATATATATATATGCTCTGGCAGCTGGATTTGATGACATTAAAGCTTAATCTGTCTGTTATCGTCACGCCAAGTGCAAGGCCAGTCTGTCCAGAAAGAAAACCACAGTTGTGCTTTTTATCCAATTACCTTTGTACTGTCGTAGGAATGGTTCATCTGCAAATGGGTGGGGGGAGGGGGGTTCTCTGCTGGCTGTAATACTCCTATAGAAATGTTCATGTATAGACAGCAGTCTGATATAAATACAGAATATGTTTCTTTGCTGACAGCAATACTGTAGAAAAAGTTTCTCTGCTGACAGCATTACTGTTACAAAAAATGTTTTCCTGCTGACAGCAAAACTGCTTTTAAATAAAAGTTTCTCTGCTGACAGCAATACTGTAACAGAAAATGTTTGTCTGTTAACGGCAGTTTAACACTGTTGTTAGATATAATCTGTTGCAGACAACAGAGTCACAAAATTACCAATCATTTTTTTTCTGCAGACAGCAGAGTGCTGATAGAAATGGTTCTGCAGGCAAGTGTCTGTAGAGTCTGATGTATACATAAGCCTGTTTTTGTTAGCTACCAATAGCAACTCCTTTACATTTTATCAGAATGAAGTATTGTTCGTGAATGCTTGATTCTGTATCTGTGAACCCATTTGTTACAGATTTGTAGGCGTGTATCATAGTAGGCTGCCCCAAGAAGAAAATCTCCACTGTAATGGACATTCTCCATTATGTGTATGATTAATAGTCATATATTGGTGATTAATTAGGATTACACCTTTTCACGTAGATGTAATAGAGGTATTAAATGATGGTGGTTGTATACAATGTTGCAGATGGAGAGCATCATTGAACGGATGCAGGATGTGTACACAGGCGTGCCAGTACGAACAGTCAAGAGTTTCATGTCCAAAGTGCCAAGTGTTTTCACAGGTGCGCCGCTGTTTTTTTTTATGTCTTTAATGACTTGTAGAATGATATAAGTGGAAATTGAATGGTGTATCAGCTTGGAAAGTGTATTTGTGTTTGCCTTTTTTTTGCATGGAATCTTTTTGGTCATTGAATGTTCTCCAAATAACTTGATAACTGATGACCTATTGTTATCTTAAATGTTTTACTATCTGCATACGATTATGACTTAGACTAGGAATAGAAAAAGAATATGATTAGGAGATGGGGAACTCGCTGGCAAATGAACCTTTTTTCCCTGTGGAATTGTCTGCGCTTATCTTTACCTCTATGTTTTCCATTTCTTCTCTATTCAAGATTTGTCTTTATTTTTTTAAGTTGTTGGCCTCGTATCTCTGACTGCTGCAGTAAGATTCAGATTACAGCTGAGTAATGGCTGTATGCATGTGTGTGTGGGTGTGGTGAGGATGTCTGTGGCTCTGTCAGTACATTGGAGTGATAGCTGTCGGCATATGTGTGGGTGTGGTGAGGATGTCTGTGGCTCTGTCAGTAAAACTGAGTGATAGCTGTGGGCACATGTGTGGGTGTGGTGAGGATGTCTGTGGCTCTGTCAGTAAAACTGAGTGATAGCTGTGGGCACATGTGTGGGTGTGGTGAGGATGTCTGTGGCTCTGTCAGTACAACTGAGTGATAGCTGTGGGCACATGTGTGGGTGTGGTGAGGATGTCTGTGGCTCTGTCGGTACAACTGAGTGATAGCTGTGGGCACATGTGTGGGTGTGGTGAGGGTGTCAGTGGCTCTGTCAGTACAATGGAGTGATAGCTGTAGGCACATGTGTGGGTGTGGTGAGGGTGTCTGTGGCTCTGTCGGTACAAGTGAGTGATAGCTGTAGGCACATGTGTGGGTGTGGTGAGGGTGTCTGTGGCTCTGTCAGTACAATGGAGTGATAGCTGTGGGCACATGTGTGGGTGTGGTGAGGGTGTCTGTGGCTGTCAGTAAAACTGAGTGATAGCTGTAGGCACATGTGTGGGTGTGGTGAGGATGTCTGTGGCTCTGTCAGTAAAACTGAGTGATAGCTGTAGGCACATGTGTGGGTGTGGTGAGGATGTCTGTGGCTCTGTCAGTAAAACTGAGTGATAGCTGTGGGCACATGTGTGGGTGTGGTGAGAATGTCTGTGGCTCTGTCAGTAAAACTGAGTGATAGCTGTGGGCACATGTGTGGGTGTGGTGAGGATGTCTGTGGCTCTGTCAGTAAAGATGAGTGATAGCTGTGGGCACATGTGTAGGTGTGGTGAGAATGTCTGTGGCTCTGTCAGTACAATGGAGTGATAGCTGTGGGCACATGTGTGGGTGTGGTGAGGGTGTCTGTGGCTCTGTCAGTAAAACTGAGTGATAGCTGTGGGCGCATGTGTGGGTGTGGGGAGGGTGTCAGTGGCTCTGTCAGTACAATGGAGTGATAGCTGTTGGCACATGTGTGGGTTGGTGAGGGTGTCTGTGGCTCTTTCAGTACTACTGAGTGATAGCTGTGGGCACATGTGTGGGTGTGGTGAGGATGTCTGTGGCTCTGTCAATTCAATGGAGTGAGAGCTGTGGGTACATACGTGGATGTGGTGAGGATGTCTGTGGCTTGGTCAGTACAATGGAGTGATAGCTGTGGGTACTTACGTGGATGTGGTGAGGATGTCTGTGGCTGGGTCAGTACAATGGAGTGAGAGCTGTGGGTACATATGTGGATGTGGTGAGGATGTCTGTGGCTGGGTCAGTACAATGGAGTGAGAGCTGTGGGTACATATGTGGGTGCGGTGAGGATGCCTGTGGCTGGGTCAGTACTAGCTGCTTTCCCACATGGAAGCCCTGAGCTGGCAGCTTCCTCTTTTACCTTACTTCCTGTGGCGTTGCCTGTTGGTTCTGTCTTTATGCATATTCTGTACCGTTTGCCTGCCTTTGTGGCACGTTCTCCTGTGGTAGGAAGTCTTGTCCATGTTATCGCGAGTCACAGTTTGTGACAAGCCAGCTTGTTGGCCGTCATCTGGTGACTGGGGTTTGTGACTGTGCACTGTCTGCATTGGATTCTATCTGTCCATTCGGCAGTGTCTTGTTGCCATTTTACTATGGAGTAAGTAGTTGTTGGTGCCGTGGCAAAGTGGTTAGCGTTGCGGACTCCTGGCTGGGAGGTCGCGGGTTCAATTCCCATCAGAGTCATGTGGGATTTATCTGCCCCGACCGGCTCCTACCCAGAGTTGAGTTTGCTGCGGACTCAGTTGGGAAGACTGGGACCACACATTCGAGTTTCATCCTTTTAATGGATGCGTCTCTGAGAGTGTTGCTCAAATTTCCTGACCAACATTGCAGGTGCCTGTATCTCTCGGGCCTGGTTGATGCCGGGATATATTGTGAAAGGAAGCATAGAGTACAGCCCTGTCATGTAGTCTCAGACCGAAATGGAAATCCGTAGCATCATCTTAATCATCCTCATTCTCATCGATCAGCATAAAAAAATGTCTCAAATTCTGTGGCCCTTCATGCCCTGCTCTCATGGTGACCACAATTTTGATGTCCTCTCCACATCTGTGGCCTTGGTTTAGTTCCGTCAGGGTCACCGGTATCGGCAAGTCCATGGGGGCTGTCGTTGGACGGACGTGGTGGCGCCATCCGGAGGGAGAGCTCACTCACGCCGGCTCCGCAACTAAGCAATTATTGTCGTCAGTGGGGGGCTTAGTAGGTGGTGTCCTGCGTATGTTAGATCAGAACAGGCGCCACTGAACACCACCGAAGTGACTCGGCAGCAGTGCTCTCTCTTCCGGTGGGTTGCCTCTTGATGACTTGACTGCTCCCTGTGGATTGCCGGTGCTGGGGCTGAGGCGGGGCCGACCGGGCTGTGGCTGTAGACGGGGTGGCAGAATGAGCGGCATGGGTGCCTCTGAGGTGGCGCAGAGGTTGGGACAGCAAAAATAAAAAAATTAGTTGTTGTTGCATTTCATTTTTATTGTTGTTTTGTTCTCTTTTAATTGGGAGTGACAGATTAAGTGGAACAGTGGGGCCCATGCACAACTTAGTTTGTGAACCCTAAGGATGTGGCTGATTCAGTTACCATGTTGTTTCCTGGATCCTGGATGTCAGTGTGTGAGTGTTTTCTTTGCTGCTTTTCCTGTTCAACACAGGACATTGGATCACAACTTGGTGACACCCCCAAACAGGTTCGGTGGTCAGCTGGGTTACAATTGTACAACTAGAAAGAGATACATGTTTACAGGATGAGTTACTAAACACCGTTAAATTTGAACTTGTCACTTCAAATGCGCGTATGTATCCCTATCAGTAGTTACTGGTTAAAAAGGAAATTGAAAAGAAAGCTTGCACACTGTGGTTGTAAGTGTATATAGTATGATCTCCTTTAATGAAGGATTGTACCTTTGAAACTGAAACTAAGAAACGAAGATAGCTAAATAAGGGTATTTGCTAGATAAGGGTATTTGCTCTCATCACCTCAGTTGCATCTCTGATTGTGGAATATTGTACCTTTAGAAATGAAACAAAAATACTTGAATATGTTTACTCTCTCTCTCCCTCTCCCCCCTCTCTCTCTCATGCACATACTCTTGTGTTCTCTGTTAGTCTCTCTTCCTACCTCTCTGTCTCTGTTTCTCTCTCTCACTCTTTTTTTTTTTTCTCAAGCAAGCACATTTGCGTATGTACACCAGATACAAACTCTAACAAACATATTACATTACTGAAAAAAAAAAAAAAAAAAAATTCATCTCCCCGAGGGAATTGGTTGATTTTGATGTGTGTTTTGAGTGTGTGTGAGTGTGTGTGCTGGGGCAGGGAGTGGGGGGAGGAGGGGAGGGGGGGGGGGGCACTGCACCCACACTGCTTTCACTGATTCTGTCACACATATTCGATTCACTTATGGTAGTCCGAATTCCAGCAGCCCACAGGAAACTGTTGATAACAGATGGTCAACAGGCAGCTCAGCAGAGTAGACCCAGTGCTTCCCAGTCACTGGCACTGATGGTATTGGTTGGTTTATGACGTCATTTGTGTCATTTCAGGGGCTGATCTCATTATATGGATGATGCGCAACCTGGACGTAGAAGATCCTGGTGAGTGGCCGTGACGATGTAGAGAAAGCTTCAGTCATTGTGATCTTGGCCAAGTCAACTGCAGTTTCTAGTCTGTGGCGTGGGAATGACAAACTTCTGTTTTCTGTCTGTCTGTCTGGTTTGTCACTGTGTCTGTCTGTCTGCTCTCTCTCTCTCTCTCTCTCTCTCTCTCTCTTCCCCCTCCCCCCCCCCCCAGCCCAGTCTTTTCCCCTCTCTCTGCAACTCCCATCTCTCTCTCCCCCTCTTTCTCTTTCTGCACTTTCTCTCTGAATGCATCAGTGCTTTTTTCTCCCATTCCTTTCCCAGCCAAAAATTATACATCAAAGATTAAACATGATCAAAAACAGAATGTGTAGCCATTAATGATAGCTTCGTGAAACTTTGCGACAAATTACCTCCTGATTAAGACTCCCTCTCCCACTCCCCATGAGAGTTCCCTTTTAAAGACTTTTTTTTTAATGCAGCATTTTTCTCCTTGGCTATATGTTCAGAATCTGTCTCAGCTTTGAATGATTTCTGGCAGTGCTCATGAAGAGCAATGTTCTCCTTGGCCCTGTGTACAGAATCTGTCCCAGCTTTGAATGATTTCTCTCAGCACTCATGAAGAGCAATGTTCTCCTTGGCCCTGTGTATATAATCTGTCCCAGCTTTGAATGATTTCTCTCAGTACTCATGAAGAGCAATGTTCTCCTTGGCCCTGTGTACAGAATCTGTCCCAGCTTTGAATGATTTCTCTCAGCACTCATGAAGAGCAATGTTCTCCTTGGCCCTGTGTATATAATCTGTCCCAGCTTTGAATAATTTCTCTCAGAACTCATGAAGAGCAATATTCTCTTTGGCTCTGTGTACAGAATCTGTCCCAGCTTTGAATGATTTCTCTCAGTACTCATGAAGAGCAATGTTCTCCTTGGCCCTGTGTATATAATCTGTCCCAGCTTTGAATAATTTCTCTCAGAACTCATGAAGAGCAATATTCTCTTTGGCTCTGTGTACAGAATCTGTCCCAGCTTTGAATGATTTCTCTCAGTACTCATGAAGTGTTATGTTCCCCTTGGCTCTATGTACATAATCTGTCCCAGCTTTGAATGATTTCTCTCAGTACTCATGAAGTGTTATGTTCCCCTTGGCTCTATGTACATAATCTGTCCCAGCTTTGAATGATTTCTCTCAGTACTCATGAAGAGCAATGTTCTCCTTGGCCCTGTGTACAGAATCTGTCCCAGCTTTGAATGATTTCTCTCAGTACTCATGAAGTGTTATGTTCCCCTTGGCCCTGTGTATATAATCTGTCCCAGCATTGAAAGATTTCTGGCAGTACTCATGAAGTGTTATGTTCCCCTTGGCTCTGTGTACATAATCTGTCCCAGCATTGAAAGATTTCTCTCAGTACTCATGAAGTGTTATGTTCCCCTTGGCTCTGTGTACAGAATCTGTCCCAGCTTTGAATGATTTCTCTCAGTACTCATGAAGTGTTATGTTCCCCTTGGCTCTATGTACATAATCTGTCCCAGCATTGAATGATTTCTGGCAGTACTCATGAAGTGTTATGTTCCCCTTGGCTCTATGTACATAATCTGTCCCAGCATTGAATGATTTCTCTCAGTACTCATGAAGTGTTATGTTCCCCTTGGCTCTATGTACATAATCTGTCCCAGCATTGAATGATTTCTCTCAGTACTCATGAAGTGTTATGTTCCCCTTGGCTCTATGTACATAATCTGTCCCAGCTTTGAATGATTTCTCTCAGAACTCATGAAGAGCAATGTTCTCCTTGGCCCTGTGTACAGAATCTGTCCCAGCTTTGAATGATTTCTCTCAGTACTCATGAAGTGTTATGTTCCCCTTGGCTCTATGTACATAATCTGTCCCAGCATTGAATGATTTCTGGCAGTACTCATGAAGTGTTATGTTCCCCTTGGCTCTATGTACATAATCTGTCCCAGCATTGAATGATTTCTCTCAGTACTCATGAAGTGTTATGTTCCCCTTGGCTCTATGTACATAATCTGTCCCAGCTTTGAATGATTTCTCTCAGTACTCATGAAGTGTTATGTTCCCCTTGGCTCTATGTACATAATCTGTCCCAGCATTGAATGATTTCTGGCAGTACTCATGAAGTGTTATGTTCCCCTTGGCTCTATGTACATAATCTGTCCCAGCATTGAATGATTTCTCTCAGTACTCATGAAGTGTTATGTTCCCCTTGGCTCTATGTACATAATCTGTCCCAGCTTTGAATGATTTCTCTCAGTACTCATGAAGTGTTATGTTCCCCTTGGCTCTATGTACATAATCTGTCCCAGCATTGAATGATTTCTGGCAGTACTCATGAAGTGTTATGTTCCCCTTGGCTCTATGTACATAATCTGTCCCAGCATTGAAAGATTTCTCTCAGTACTCATGAAGTGTTATGTTCCCCTTGGCTCTATGTACATAATCTGTCCCAGCTTTGAATGATTTCTCTCAGTACTCATGAAGTGTTATGTTCCCCTTGGCTCTATGTACATAATCTGTCCCAGCATTGAATGATTTCTCTCAGTACTCATGAAGTGTTATGTTCCCCTTGGCTCTATGTACATAATCTGTCCCAGCATTGAATGATTTCTCTCAGTACTCATGAAGTGTTATGTTCCCCTTGGCTCTATGTACATAATCTGTCCCAGCATTGAATGATTTCTCTCAGTACTCATGAAGTGTTATGTTCCCCTTGGCTCTATGTACATAATCTGTCCCAGCTTTGAATGATTTCTCTCAGTACTCATGAAGTGTTATGTTCCCCTTGGCTCTATGTACATAATCTGTCCCAGCTTTGAATGATTTCTCTCAGTACTCATGAAGTGTTATGTTCCCCTTGGCTCTATGTACATAATCTGTCCCAGCTTTGAATGATTTCTCTCAGTACTCATGAAGTGTTATGTTCCCCTTGGCTCTATGTACAGAATCTGTCCCAGCATTGAATGATTTCTCTCAGTACTCATGAAGTGTTATGTTCCCCTTGGCTCTATGTACAGAATCTGTCCCAGCATTGAATGATTTCTCTCAGTACTCATGAAGTGTTATGTTCTCCTTGGCCCTGTGTACATAATCTGTCCCAGCATTGAATGATTTCTCTCAGTACTCATGAAGTGTTATGTTCTCCTTGGCCCTGTGTACATAATCTGTCCCAGCATTGAATGATTTCTCTCAGTACTCATGAAGTGTTATGTTCCCCTTGGCTCTATGTACATAATCTGTCCCAGCATTGAATGATTTCTCTCAGTACTCATGAAGTGTTATGTTCCCCTTGGCTCTATGTACATAATCTGTCCCAGCATTGAAAGATTTCTGGCAGTACTCATGAAGTGTTATGTTCCCCTTGGCTCTATGTACATAATCTGTCCCAGCATTGAATGATTTCTCTCAGTACTCATGAAGTGTTATGTTCCCCTTGGCTCTATGTACATAATCTGTCCCAGCATTGAATGATTTCTCTCAGTACTCATGAAGTGTTATGTTCCCCTTGGCTCTATGTACATAATCTGTCCCAGCATTGAAAGATTTCTGGCAGTACTCATGAAGTGTTATGTTCCCCTTGGCTCTATGTACATAATCTGTCCCAGCTTTGAAAGATTTCTGGCAGTACTCATGAAGTGTTATGTTCCCCTTGGCCCTGTGTACAGAATCTGTCCCAGCATTGAAAGATTTCTCTCAGTACTCATGAAGTGTTATGTTCCCCTTGGCTCTATGTACATAATCTGTCCCAGCATTGAAAGATTTCTGGCAGTACTCATGAAGAAGTTCCACTGTGTGTGCAGGAGAGTCGCTGAACCTTGCCCAGCTGATTGCTTCCCATGGCTACTTTTTCCCCATCGATGATCATATGCTGACCGTCAAAAATGACAACACATATTACAGATTTCAGGTGAGACAGAATCTCAGAAGGCAGTATGTGGATACCTTGGGATTAAAAATGGTGGCATATACTAAGATGGCACCACTAGTGAGCCTCTGAAATGTAGTGGAAAAGAGAAGAGATGAGACAATGTGGAATGTTCCCTTTACTCCATATTGTAGCTGGAAAGAGAAGAGCTGAGACATTGACATAATAATAATGATAATAATAGTGAACATTTTTAAGTGCACACTTCTCTGTTGAACAGAGCATGCAGCCCATTACAAATTCCATATATATAAACAATTAAAGCAATAATAGACAACGCACACACACACACACATGCACACACATGTTGTGTTGTCTTTGCTCCATATTGTAGCCGAAAAGAGAAGAGATGACATGATAACATAGACATGCAGTGTTCCCTTTGCTGGGTATTATAAGTGGAAAAGAGATGAGACATTGACGTAATAGACATGCGGTGTTCCCATTGCTCCTTATTGTAGCCGAAAAGACGAGAGATTAGACAATGACATAGACATGCAGTATTCCCTTTGCTCCGTATTGCAGCTGAAAAGAGATAAGACATTGACATAGACATACAGTGTTCCCTTTGTAGACATGCAATGGTCCCTTCGCTCTCAGTAAACCACAAGAATGAAAGATTTCTGTTGCTTTGATGTAGTGGTGATTTCATCTTCAATTTGCACATTTTTCTGAGGATCCTAAGCTTTGTTGTTTTTTTTAGTCGGACACATCATGTTCAACCAAGCTTTTGTTTGTTACGGTTTGTCCAGTGTTCTGTAAGACGAGTAAATATGACATGGGGAAAAAATGTGAATTATGTTCTTTGAAACCTTGTTGTAAGATCCTAGTCTTCATCATATTGTTTCTCAGACCTGTTTACCCATACGATTTCGCCGTATTTTGGACACATATTTGGCGAAAATACGATGAATACGATAAACCAAAAGGAATACGTCAAAACAAAACAACAACAACAACAACAAAGAAATCTAGAAACAGCGTTCTTGAGCAGTAATTGTACCTGCAGTAGTTGACCATACAGGAGCTCTGATCAAAGAGCGACAACTCTTGCTAACTTCCGCGTGTGACGTCGCCTCAGGCTGTCTGCGGTTTTGGCAACATGTCCTGAAACATCAACAACAACAAAAAACTGACGAGAAGGCATCAGTTAGTACCGAAGTATGCTGATGAATCGGATTTGAATGTAATTTGCCTGTAATTAATGCAAGATCAGATGGTTCAAAGAAGCCTTTGAGGTGTGATGGCAGGTGAAAAGGAATGCTTCCCTGCCCCCTTCTTGTTTCCGCTTGTGCTAAGATTTGGAACTGTGTACACATTCTTTGTAGAAAATACGCTCGTTTTTTTTGAAAAATACACCAATTGAAGTTTAAAGGTAAACAGGTCTGGTTTCTCTGTATATTCCCAGTCTTATTTAACTTTTTATTTGATTTCATGTAAAAAGGGAGAAAATGTGTTACCAAAAAAAACAAAAAACGTCTGCATACTTCATGGAGACATTAACACAAATGTGTGCACACACACACACATGCTCCACGCATGCACACAATTCCACACATTCAAAGAAACAGAGATCTGATCTTGTTTTCAGAGTACCTTGGGTGAAAGTGGTAAGTGCTTTATGATGTACAAGTCATGTTAGCATTGTATATGATAGGCTGAAAAACAACCATGGGGTTGGAAGTGATGGGTGGGAGCATGGTTTATGATTGCTCTCTTGACTGGCTTTTTACATTTCAGACTCCCTGTTTTTGGCCATCCCGATCTGGAGAACCTGAAAATACAGATTATGGTGAGTGAGTGAGATTGGCAAATGTGCAGGCAAGCATTGAAAGAACAAACAAGTTTGTCATTAGAGGGAGGGTAGAGACGGGTAATGAGAGGGGTCTGAACTGGCCACAGAAAGTCAAACAGTTAAGTACAAAGGACATCAAAATTGTAACAATACTCAGTGTACATTTTTCCAGTTCATTATTTTCAGAATTCAAATTTTCCAGTCGCCTATTCAGTCCTTAACTCTCAACAGTTTTTGAAATTTTGCATGAATTTTTCGTAACATTCTCCACATTATTTCTAAAATAATAATATTTTTGTGATGAATGTGTCTTTTTCGGGTTTTCTAGGTGATACATTGCTTCAGATAACAGAAATGTTGTTTTAAATACCTTAATTCTGGGAAGAAAACCGTCGATCACCTGTGATCGAAATTCAAGGAAAAGAACTGAAGAGAGTTAAAAGTCTTTTTTTTATTTTAATGGTTTTTTTTTTCATTTATTCATTTTGTGTGTGTGTGTTATGTTTAAAGTAAATCAGGACGTCCAGACTGTCGTTCACGTCTATCTATCTGATGTAAGCAGTTTGTTTTTTATTATCTGTTTTTACTTTCCATACTACATTTGTGGCACAGAACATTCTATTTTGTACAAAAACTTCCATCCATTCAATTTAATTTGATTTATTTGCGGTGTATTTTTAGAGTGACTGAGCCGTTTTAACCAATCAATATCACAGCTGAAACATTGATTATTTTGTTTGCAGCCTCGCTTGGATAACTCCTGAAACATTGGATGGTGTAATGTTTGGCTTGACATGCAAGTTGCCCTGTGTGCAGCGGTGTACCTGTGCAAGCGGACCATGCAGAACAAACAGAGGCTGGAACTGGCGGACTATGAGGCGGAGAACCTGGCGCGCCTGCAGAAGATGTTCTCTCGAAAGTGGGAGTTCATCTTCATGCAGGCAGAAGCCCAGGCCAAGTAAGCAGCTTCCTCAGCGTGACTGTTGTCAGTGTACTGTGCCCTTGTGGTGGTCTGACTGTTGTCAGTGTACTGTGCCCTTGTGGTGATCTGACTATTTTCAGTGTCCTGTCCCCTTGCGGTGGTCTGACTGTTGTCAGTGTCCTCTCCCCTTGTGGTGGTCTGACTGTTGTCAGTGTCCTGTCCCCTTGTGGTGGTCTGACTGTTGTCAGTGTCCTATCCCCTTGTGGTGGTCTGACTGTTGTCAGTGTCCTGTCCCCTTGTGGTGGTTGGTCTGACTGTTGTCAGTGTCCTGTCCCCTTGTGGTGGTTGGTCTGACTGTTGTCAACATTTTGTCCCCTTGTGGTGGTCTGACTGTTGTCAGTGTCCTGTCCCCTTGTGGTGGTTGGTCTGACTGTTGTCAGTGTCCTGTTTCCTTGTGGTGGTCTGACTGTTGTCAGTGTCCTGTCCCCTTGTGGTGGCTGGTCTGACTGTTGTCAGTGTCCTGTCCCCTTGTGGTGGTCCTGACTGTTGTCAGTGTCCTGTCCCCTTGTGGTGGTCTGACTGTTGTCAGTGTCCTGTCCCCTGTGGTGGGGGTCTGACTGTTGTCAGTGTCCTGTCCCCTTGTGGTGGTCTGTCTGTTTCAGTGTCCTGTCCCCTTGTGGTGCACTGACTGTTGTCAGTGTCCTGTCCCCTTGTGGTGGTTGGTCTGACTGTTGTCAGTGTCCTGTCCCCTTGTGGTGTGTCTGACTGTTGTCAGTGTCCTGTCCCCTTGTGTGGTTGGTCTGACTGTTGTCAGTTCCTGTCCCCTTGTGGTGGTCTGACTGTTGTCAGTGTCCTGTCCCCTTGTTGTGGTTGGTCTGACTGTTGTCAGTGTCCTGTCCCCTTGTGGTGCTGACTGTTGTCAGTGTCCTGTCCCCTTGTGGTGGTTGGTCTGACTGTTGTCAGTGTCCTGTCCCCTTGTGGTGGTTGTGTCAGTTCCTGTCCTTTGTGTTGTCGATTGTCGGTCCTGTCCCCTTGTGGTGGTCTGACTGTTGTCAGTGTCCTGTCCCCTTGTGGTGGTCTGACTGTTGTCAGTGTCCTGTCCCCTGTGTGGTGGTCTGACTGTTGTCAGTGTCCTGTCCCCTTGTGGTGGTTGGTCTGACTGTTGTCAGTGTCCTGTCCCCTTGTGTGGTCTGACTGTTGTCAGTGTCCTGTCCCCTTGGGTGGTCTGACTGTTGTCAGTGTCCTGTCCCCTTGTGGTGGTCTGACTGTTGTCAGTGTCCTGTCCCCTTGTGGTGGTCTGACTGTTGTCAGTGTCCTGTCCCCTTGTGGTGGTCTGACTGTTGTCAGTGTCCTGTCCCCTTGTGGTGGTGGGTCTGACTGTTGTCAGTGTCCTGTCCCCTTGTGGTGCAGTCTGATCTGTTGTCAGTGTCCTGTCCCCTTGTGGTGGTGCATCTGACTGTTGTCAGTGTCCTGTCCCCTTGTGGTGGTCTGACTGTTGTCAGTGTCCTGTCCCCTTGTGGTGGTTGTCTGACTGTTTCAGTGTCCTGTCCCCTTGTGGTGGTTGGTCTGACTGTTGTCAGTGTCCTGTCCCCTTGTGGTGGTCTGACTGTTGTCAGTGTCCTGTCCCCTTGTGGTGGTCTGACTGTTGTCAGTGTCCTGTCCCCTTGTGTGGTCTGTTGTCAGTGTCCTGTCCCCTTGTTGTGGTTGGTCTGACTGTTGTCAGTGTCCTGTCCCCTTGTGGGTTGGTCTGACTGTTGTCAGTGTCCTGTCCCCTTGTGGTGGTCTGACTGTTGCAGTGTCCTGTCCCCTTGTGGTGGTCTGACTGTTGTCAGTGTCCTGTCCCCTTGTGGTGGTTGGTCTGACTGTTGTCAGTGTCCTGTCCCCTTGTGGTGGTCTGACTGTTGTCAGTGTCCGTCCCCTGTGTGTCGACTTTGTCAGTGTCCTGTCCTTGGTGGTCTGACTGTTGTCAGTGTCCTGTCCCCTTGTGGTGGTCTGACTGTTGTCAGTGTACTGTCCCTTGTGGTGGTCTGATGTTGTCAGTCCTGATCCCCTTGTGTGGTCTGACTGTCAGTGTCTGTCCCCTTTTGGTGGTCTGACTGTTGTCAGTGTCCTGTCCCCTTGTGGTGGTCTGACTGTTGTCAGTGTCCTGTCCCCTTGTGGTGGGTCGTCTGACTGTTGTCAGTGTCCTGTCCTTGTGGTGCCGACTGTTGTCAGTGTCCTGTCCCCTTGTGGTGGTCTGACTGTTGTCAGTGTCCTGTCCCCTTGTGGTGGTCTGACTGTTGTCAGTGTCCTGTCCCCTTGTGGTGGTCTGACTGTTGTCAGTGTCCTGTCCCTTGTGTGCGACTGTTGTCAGTGTCTGTCCCCTTGTAGTGTCTGTTGTCAGTGTCCTGTCCCCTTGTGGTGGTCTGACTGTTGTCAGTGTCCTGTCCCCTTGTGGTGGTCTGACTGTTGTCAGTGTCCTGTCCCCTTGTGTGGTCTGACTGTTGCAGTGTCCTGTCCCCTTGTGGTGTCTACTGTTGTCATGTCCTGTCCCCTTGTGGTGGTCTGACTGTTGTCAGTGTCCTGTCCCCTTGTGGTGGTCTGACTGTTGTCAGTGTCCTGTCCCCTTGTGGTGGTCTGACTGTTGTCAGTGTCCTGTCCCCTTTGGTGGTCGACTGTTGTCAGTGTCTGCCCTGTGTGGTGCTGACTGTTGTCAGGTGTCTGTCCCCTTGTGGTGGTCTGACTGTGTCAGTGTCCTGTCCCCTTTGTGGTCTGACTGTGTCAGTGTCCTGTCCCCTGTGGTGTCTGACTGATGTCAGTGTCCTGTCCCCTTCTGTGGTGTGTGGTCTGACTGATGTCAGTGTCCTGTCCCCCTTCTGGTGGTCTGACTGTTGTCAATGTCCTGTCCCCTGTGGTGGTCTGACTGTGTCAGTGTCCTGTCCCCTTGTGGTGGTCTGACTGTGTCAGTGTCCTGTCTCCCTTTGGTGGTCTGACTGTTGTCAGTGTCGTCCCTTGGTGGTCTGACTGTTGTCAGGTCTGTCTCCTTGGGTCGACTGATGTCAGTGTCCTGTCCCCTTGTGGTGGTCTGACTGTTGTCAGTGTTCTGTTCCCTTGTGGTGGTCTGACTGTTGTCAGTGTCCTGTCCCCTTGTGGTGGTCTGACTGTTGTCAGTGTCCTGTCCCCGTATGGTGGTCTGACTGTTGTCAGTGTCCTGTCCCCTTGTGGTGGCAGTCTGACTGTTGTCAGTGTCCTGTCCCCTTGTGGTGGCGGTCTGATTGGTGAATGAACACCTCAAACATGAGGCTTCCTGGCTTGTGTTGAAACCCCCTGCATGGCCATGATGCTTAGCTTGGCTTTGCCTAAGTACTGTCAATTTTCTCTCTTGAATTATCCTACAGATGGGATTTGTAGGGGCCAGTGAAAAAAGTCCCATCACTTCCAAAAAGTGGGCAAAGTGAGGAAATGTTTGAAACTGATCAGTAACGCTGTGAGGCATTTGGCGAGAAAATTGTTTAAGTTCCAACTTTCATGTTTGAAAAGATTTTATTCGAAGCCGTTCTTGAAGCACACTGAACACACCTGTCAGTCACCTACAAAACAATTCTGCTGCTGGCGAGCACAGCGACTATTTCTGCATGCACTGTTTTTTTTCCATAAGGGAAGGTCAGAGAAGACATTTTTAGCCTCTAACTTCGTCATGGAAATGAGATCGCGCTCCAGAAGAAAAGAATTTTCAGAAAATCCCAAGTGCAGCCCTTTGTCTGAAATTGTAGGGCCTGTATCAGGGCCTTTAATCAGGAACACGTAAAGCAGTTAGAATCTTTTGTTTTAGTTGAAATCTATGTGCCTTTACATTGTCAGTTTGACCACTTTGAAAATGTAAGCACATAGCTCTTTAGCTTTTTAGGTACCATATTGCAGACTAGTTATGGTGGTGGCTTATCCTTATTTGTTGTGCTATCACTGATCTGCAGAGTGGACAAAAAACGAGACAAGTTGGAGCGCAAGGTGCTAGACAGCCAGGAGCGAGCTTTCTGGGACGTGCATCGCCCTGTGGTGAGTGGGCTGTGATGACCATCACCCTGTGGTGAGTGGGCTGTGATGACCAGGGCAGGAAGCCCAGTGAAGCAGGCCCTGCAGAACACAGTGTGTGCAGCCCACACAGCTGACACATGCAGCAAACGGAGACACAAGAACATGTGTCCCCAGTAGGCGCAGATCCCCTCCCCTCATGTGTCAGCAAGATGAAAATACACACGGACAAGCATTTACGCATCACCCTTACATGCACTCACTTGCATATATTCTTACGTGAACACAAACATGTACACGTACACACACACACATACATATGCATACACACTCTCATGCATTTAATACTAATCACATTTTACTTGCTCATTCTTGTCTTCTAAAGGATCAAAAGTTCAAAAGTTTAGTGGTGTGTATAATGTGATGAGTTGTGCAATGTTAAATATAATATTGAGTGCTGAAGTTCCATTGTAGATATCTTGCGATGAACTGTGTAGTGTTAGATTCGTTATTGACTGCTGGGACTTTATTGAGGGCAAGCATGTAACAGATTCGATGAAGACCTTGATCCAAGATGTCTGGAGGTGCCAGCACATACCATTATGCTATGTTATTTTCTGCTCAGGTTTTTGCATGGATTTATGGTCACTCAATTTAATTTCCAGCAAAGAAACTCCCAGGAGTGTCTACTAAGTCGAAGCAAATAAAAATGGCAGTTTGCACCCTATACTGATATCATCAGTTTTCCATTGATTTAGAAAACAGTTCAGTTACTAATTATCTGCATTGTAGTGATTAGTAACTATGTAGGTACTATGCCTGGAAATTAGTTTCTGATTTATTTGGTGGGTGCCATTTGCTAACTGAAGGTAATTGTTCTTCAGGAAGGTTGCTTTTGCTGAAACTTCTGCATTTTAGTTTGCTTCAGATATTGATGTGGCAAAGAATTGTACTGACGAACAGCATATTTGGTGATGTGGCAAAAAACTATTCTGAACAATAGTAGTTTACAAACAAATTTCCATGGTTGTACTTAGAAACAATGAAGGGGGTTGGTGCTCTTGGATGTTTAAAAGAAGTGAATACTTCTTTTGATGTGATATGTGGACTGTGAGGGAAAATGTTTGAGAGTGGTCTTTCATTTCAGGAAGTGACTTTGTCTAGGATTTTAACCCTGGGTTTTAATCTTGTACATAGTGAGGATTTGAACCAGCTTTTCTGCTGTGATGGGACCTGTGGGCTATAAACATGATTACTCACCCACACACACATTACTGTTATATGAGAGTTGTATGGAAGCTGTTCTCGTCATATTATGAATACTGTATGGGAAAAATTCATAGATTTTTCCACAATTGATTGTTTTTATTATTCTGTGAATTGTGCATTTTGTGCAGCCGGGCTGTGTGAACACGACGGAGGTGGACATCAAAAAGGCCTGCCGCATAAACCGCCACTCCAAGATGAGCAAGGTCAGTGGAGCCTGCGGCAAGGCAGGGAAGATTCCCAGCTATTGGTTGCCAAGCTAGGGGAAATCTGTCCATGGAATTGTCTTTGGTTGTATGAATGGATTATGCTACAGCTCAGGTCTGTGTTGTTTGTACTGTTTACTTGTGCTTAGGGAGATGGTAGGTCATGTGTTGATCTGAACCACTGGGCTGTAAGTTGTTCAGAATAGACTGTCAGTCTGGAATAAGAAAATTCGGTTTTGTTTCACTCCACGTACACACACATACACCAAGAACACACACACACATACCACACACACACACACACACACACACACACACACACACACACACACACACACATATGCCCAAGAAGTTTTTCTTTAATGCCCCCAAGCACCTATTATCCAAACTTCAAAGCATAGACTGCAAAGCTGTTAAACTGGCACTTGGAGTACCAATACATGCTTCCAATCTAGGATCCTATAAAGAAGCGGGTGTTCTTCCTCTAGATGACAATAGGAAAAATTCTTGCGCTAAATTTATAGTAAAGTCTTTTGCTTTTGATACATTTTGTAAGGAAGAAATTAGATTAGACTCCGCGAAAGATTTTGCTAAAAGAGCTAAAACAATACACTCTTTACAATCAATCAATTCCTATGCCACTGATATAATCAATTCTAAAGAATTAAAACACAAAGAAATAGCCACTAAGCCACCTGTTTCACCAGTAGCACCCTGGGAGCATATTAAACCTGCTTTTGATATTGATGATACAAATTTAAATAAAAATCAGTCTCCAAATATCTTGAAAAATTTAGTAAACATAAGCACTGAAAACAAGTATACTGACTATATCAAGATTTACACAGACGGGTCTGTAATAGAAAACGGCAGTGCAGGATCAGCATTTTTTATTCCTTCCTTGAAAACATTAAAACGTTATAATATTGGTAGGCATTATTCCATTTTCACTGCTGAATTAATAGCCATTTTAATGGCGTTACATCACATTAAAGAGTTACCTTTAAATGCATGCAAAGTATTATTTTGTGTGGATTCAAAGTCAGTATTATATGCTATCAAAGGTCAAAATACCAAGACACGGGTTGAAATGACACACGAAATCAAGCACTTAATACATCACTTAGCAAGCAAAGATATCAGTGTTACTTTTTATTGGATTCCATCTCACTGTGGAATTCTCTCTAATGAACAGGTAGATCAAGCAGCGAAGAGTGCAGCACGCAATGCTGCAGGGACAATTAAACTTAATGTTAAGCTAGATCTACATGAATATTATAAATACTTTGACAAGTTAGCAAAGGATAATTTTGTTGACAAGTTGAAGACCTCAGATATACAATATTCACATAATTGTGTAAAAGCTAGTGATACACTGCATTCGGATATAATAATTGAGAGTTTAAGTCAAATCAAATCCAGATCAATTACGTCTTTGATGTTTAAGATTCGTCTAAACGCTCTCAAAACAAAATTTTGTAAAGATATTATTTGTGTTTGTGGGAGTCAAATTTCTACGAATCATCTGCTTCTGTACTGTCCTGCCATCAAAGCTCAAATGCTCAAAAAAGGAGGCACTGCGCTCGACCATCGAAATCCGATAACATTACAGAAAATAGTTAATGACCTTGATCTTCTTAAGTTGTTTTCAGAAACTTTGCATTCTAGTTCTGTTGGTATTTTTCTTTGATAGTTGTTGGTAATGTCGAGATTATTTATGTTTGTAGAATCCAAAACATTAGTATGGCATTGATGTTGCATTTACTCAAAAACACTCAACACTTTAAAGTCTCACATGCAATTTTTTTTTTTTTGGTCTAATGTCACTTGAGGGTGAAGAGACGTTAAATTAAAGTACTACTACTACACACACACACACACACACACAGAGGATCTTTGCAAGTAAGCATGCAGACATGTTTTATGATATATAGCGCATACAATCTTGCAGTCAGCGAGTGATGCCAACAGCCGTATCATGGCAGTTTGGCCAATTTAAAAACCTTTGTTTGCTTAAACTTAAAAAGAAAATTTACTGTTCCATTGAACGAAAGAGAAACAAAGATGAAACACAGCACGTTTCAACCTCTTTGGTCTTTTTCAGGCAAGACAAAGAACATTCAGGACAGTGAAAAAAACCAGGCGGATATTTGCTTATCTCCTCAAATTGGGTGCAAAATGGATCTGAATATGAGGAGTTAAAGTGATTGTTCTTTCTTTGTTTTCATTGTCTTGAATGTTGCTTGTCTTTGCCTGAAGAAGACGAAGAGATAAAAATGCGTTGTGTTTTGTCTTGTAATTTATTGGGTTTTTTTGTTCAGCTGGACAGTAAATCTTCCTTTGTTTCAATTTCCTCATGCAGTCACCTCATTGTGAAACTAACTTTGTTGGCTTATGTACACAATCCACAAAAGACCAGCTGTCTCCTGCATTGATCATGCTACAGATTCTACCGCCTACTTCTATCCACAAGTGTCACCAAATGTTGATAGGACAGCCAGTATCATAAACGATTTGCTGCAGTTCTTTGCATTGTCTATCTGAGAAATATCCTGAACTTGTTATTCAACATTACAGGCGTGTATTAGGGGTGGCAGCGCTGTTTACATATTGTAAAATGCACAGGGCGGAGGTCAGTTGGAGGGGAGGGGGGAGGGAGGGGTAGGAGTGAAAAGGGTTAGAACAGACTGATGAAAATGGACATGATTCTGTGCAGCCAAACTATGCCGTGCCAGGGGGAAGGATAAGTCCCAGCATTTCAGAAGCAGACCTTCACAATCCCACCGACTCCATAAAACATGACGTAAGTTGCAAAAGGCAGTGGCCTCAGTCTTACTGGTGACATTCATCTGTGTAAGGTACAATGATGAATGGAAACATTGTGTGTGTGTGTTTTTAAAAGGCATTTTGAAGGGTAAATATGGCTGGTGGGATGGTGGTGGGTGGGTTTAGGGGCTTTAGTATTTCAAGAATATCTAGATGTTAAAACAGTTGGAAAGCAATGAACAACAACAACAAAAATAAACCTGTACATGTGGCTGTTACAGTGTGTGAAGGAAAAACAGGAAAGTAAGTTTGCTTCCAGCAATAGTGTATGCATTTTTCACACAGTTTGAAAGGGCTGCTGTATATAAGTCTGTGACCCTCTGTAGCAACGTTAAACTGGTAAACAGTTCTGTTTAGTCCAAGTGTAAAATAGGTCATGACACTGGTATCTTTGAATTCTACTTCCTATCTTTTTGCATTTTGGTATTACCATCAGTTTCTGTACTCGTTGTTTACATTACTGGTTACATTCGTCAGATATTCATCAATATTAATGCTTTTTATTTTCGTTTCAGATTGACGCATTACGGAAAAAGATCGAAAAACGACGGGTGAAAATATCCAAAGTTACAGAATGGTTTGAGGCTTTTCTGAATATTCTAATTAACAGTCAGTCTTAATTAGCAAGAGTCATTTTCAAAATATTTGATAGTTGATAGCAACGAAAAATTAGATACCAGATCTCATAAAATAAAATAGTTTCAGGTTCAGTTTCTTTAAGGTGTCACCATGTGCGGACTAGTCCATATAGGCTACACCAAATCCACTAAGTTTTGAGACTGCACTGCACATGATTAAAGCTGATGGATAAATGAATTAATGAATAAGATGCGAGAATTTAAGAAGAGGGTCTCGTGGCTACCTACGACTTGCCAGTTGTCTGACCTATGCATTAGCCCAGTGCATGCCTACCTGAAACATTGAAAAAAGAGATCAGTGAGAGAGCATGAATTTATGCCAAAAAAAGCTGATGAATTAGGTTTGAAAGTAATCTGTGGTAGAAAGTACCTGTTTTCACCATAGTTAAAGCAGGATCAGGTGGTTACTACCTGAAAGGAGACTCCGCTGTGATGGCAGGTGAAAATACAGTGAACACGTCCCCCAGCCGCTTCCCAAGATATGTGAAACACGAAACTTTGAACCCCCTCTCACCCCCTGCTTTTACTACAGATTTGGTTGGGTTTTTTTTTCACAAATCCTTTGTAGAAATTACACTTGCTTTTGCTGAAAAGTACACCAACAGCAATTTTAGGGTGAACAGGTCTGCGTGTGTAAGTGGCTTTTGTTTGAAGCTTGCGTGTGCTTGAAGAAATTCTGTGTTTTGCCATGCTATGATTACAGGGTATCACATAGTGTGGGTGATGTGCTGAACAATAGACATCAGCACAAGGCCTTTCAATTTATTTTCTTGAAAAAATGGAATCATTGAAAAAGAAAATTACCCAAACTTTTGGCTGTTCAGGTCTAGTAGATACCTGAAGTTCCTTCTCTGAATTCAAAGGCTGTACATGCATTCACTCCTCTCAGGGGCACCCACTGCCTACTTCTCGACACATTTATACATTTAATTTCCTCTCAGGCTTCCGCTGAAATACATTTAGGCGAATTATTAATTCTCAGACTCTGCATACCTGTCATGGGCATCTTGTTCACTGTGTTTCTCGCCTTCTTTCGGACGGATGTTTGGACAGCCATCATACTTCATTTCCAGGGGTGATGTGCATTTGGTATTTTCTCATTTTCACAACCAGCCTAACACTGACTTAGAGTACCTGGTCTGGAACTGTGTCAGTCAGACAGTGGAAGGCCACACGAGGTCCTGTAAGGTCCCCGGACATCTTTTCTTTCACAAATCCTTGAAGCAAGAGTGAATTCAGATCACCTAGCTTCTTGTCTGTGGCTCTCGCTGCCAGCTCAGAAACTGACAGGAAGGTGTGGTGTAGACTGATGGGGGATTGCACAAACATGTGTCTGGACAGAGTTCTCCCCTCCAGCATTGTCACTGCCTCCTTTGTAAGCTGCCAGCGGCATGACCACCAGGTCAAAGTCGGTGAAGGCAGGCGGGGGCGGGGACTAAGCAGGACAAAGCTACTGTGGCGACAAGGTGACCTGGCCAGGGTGGTGTGATTGGTGGTATTGATGGCATGGAGGGACACAGAAGAGCCCAGTGTTGCTGGTGTTGGTTGGCAGTAGTGCATAGCTTCTCTGTAGTTGGATAGGTTTTGTACACATAGTGTGCTTGTTAAGGATTTTTCCTCTGTACAAATCACATGCTTATTACATTTGCTGCCTTTTTTGTGTTAAACAGATGAACATACTTTGCAGGAATGTAATGCTGCATTTGCTTGTATTCTTGTTATACCCATAATCTTTTATATCTACTTTTTGCAATATTTCTACTAGGATGAAAATGCATAGTTTTAACATTAATGTTGAAATATTTCTCTATCCCTGTTCCTCTGGAGTCATAGTAAAGAATAAAAGTCAAAACATATCAGAGAAAGTCCATGCTTTGACAAGTCAAGCAAATGATTATAACATATTCATACTTCCAGACTCCAGTGTGACATAGAAGCTGGGTGGTGGAAATGGTGTATGAAAATGTAATTGTTTCAATTGGTGACTGGTTCCACATGTTGATATGTTCCACATATTGGTGTTGAGCAGGCTGACACTGGGTCACTGGTGGTGTGTTGCAGTTTTATGGCCTACTTTCAGCAATATGCAGAATACGATGCCTTCATCACCAGTCCTGACCCCTGCAACCCTTGGATAGCCGACAGCACAGAGTCTTGGGACCAAGAACGCACACTGTCAGTACTTAATCACTTTGTTTCTTTTCATTTGGTTTAGTTAGATTGGTTTGTTTTTTGTGCTCGCCCATCTTCCCTGCCACCTCAGTGGCACTGCACTCGTGCCACTCATCCGACCCTTCACCCACATCCACCATCTGGCCTGACCTGTCAGAGCCCCGGCACCGTCAATCCACAGGGAGCAGTCAGTGTCAAGCCATCATGAGGCAACCCACCAGAGGAGACGCTGCACTGCAGCTGAGTCACTTCTATGGTGTTCAGTGGCGCCTGTTCTGATTCAATATATGCAGGACACCACCTACTAAGCCCCCCTACTGAGCCAGTAAGAGTGAGCTCTCCCTACAGAGAGTGCCCCCATGCCTTTCTCAACGACAGTTCCCATGAATTTGCCAATACCAGTGACCCCGACAGAATCAGAACCAGGCCATTGACATAAAGAGACAATTAAAACTGAGATCACCATGAAGGGCCACGAACTTCTGTTTTTTATGCTGATTGATGAGGATGGGGATGATGAAGAAGATGCTGCAGATTTCCATTCAGGTCTGAGACTGCATGACAGGGTTGTACTCTATGCATATGTTCATGAGTTATCCCGGCATCAATCAGGCCCATGATATGCAGACACCTGTAGTGTTGGCCAGGAAATTTGAGCAAAACTCGCAGAGACACAACCATTAAGTTAATGAAACTCGACTGTACCGTCCCAGTCTTCCAAGCTGAGCCTGTAGCAAACTCAACTCTGGGTTGGAGCTGGTCATGGCAGAAATCAATGCTTCTTTTGTACTTGTAATCAAGATGCCACGTTGACTTCGACAGTATTGAGATATCTGAGGTTTACCATAAGGCAGGCGAGTGTGACTACAAATAGTTGAATGTTTGGCTGGAGTGATTTGGGCTACATATTGTGAACTTTAGCTGCCTCCCCAACCTTCCCCTTTGAATGAGAAACTGTTTGATCTGAACTGCCAGCTTCAGCTTCCCTCAAATTTTCAAGTATATTTTGACTGAAGAATGACTGGAACTGTTAGGGAGACTATTAGAGTTACAAGGTTTTTACTTGTGTTAGTTTTTTGTTCTACCAATTGAAGGGTGTTTTTTCCTCTTGCTGCCCTGCATGGGGGTTGGCCCTTTGTGTAGAAATGCACGGGAGATCCCTCAGAGGCGGGTGAGGCGGTGGGCTTTCTCCATAGAAGAACTGCTGGAAGATCCTGCTGGTCGGGATCAGTTCACCAAGTTCCTGGACAAGGAGTTCAGCGGAGAGAACCTCAAGTAGGTCATCTTTCTACTAATTCTAGCCTGCACTGGCTGCATGCTTCACGCATTTCTTGCATTTCCTGATTTTGAGGTCCCCTGGAATGGTGATGACATTTTAAGTTATTTCCTGGGAAAGCAGCTTTCAGGGATCTCTGATTTTGTTGTTGTTGGTAGTTTGTTATTTTTTTTTAATTAAACCATACAAAAAATGGCGTTATTTTTTATGTTAAGAAAAACTGAAATTGGATTTTCAGCTGCCAGAGTGTTTGGACTTGGATGATGTCCCAGATAAACACTTGGCAGCAGAGTCCATGAAAATTGTGTCCAGAGATGTCCCTTCTAATGTGATTTGTTTAAAGAGGTAAACATTTTTCATGTGATTGAAGATTTTGTGGAAGAAAGATTTTGATGAAAATCCAGTTCATTTTTAGAAAATCCAATTTGTTGACTTTGTGTTTGTGATTTTTTTTTTAATATCACTAGTAAATGCATTTTTTGTAGTATCCTCATAACACGATGTATGCTTGACCTCTAAATTTTTCCTACAAGTTCTATTGATCTGAATGACTCCTGAGTTTCACTCTGAAGCTGCAGTGTGTGTGCGCATGACGATGAGGAAATCACTGGCTTGATCATCATTTGCTTGTTGATGACTGGTCATCAGTAATCCGCTCTGTCATCTCAACACAACTGAATTTAGATGACACTGTGTCAGAATGTTTCTGGTTTTCGTTTTGTTTTATTTTTTCTTCTCCCTTGAGAAAGATTTAGAAAAAAAAAGAGATGGAAGGGGGGGAGGGGGGTTCGAAAGTTAGTTCCCTTTCATATTGGCTGGTTTCCCTGGAATACTACCTTGCAATACCTCTTGGGGGCTGTGGTACTGTAGAGTTACCAGTCTTGTTGCTTTAAAAAGAAGTCATTTGATTATCCCTTAAAACGGTCAGTGGGGACTGTCAGTAGTCAGGTCTTTCTGATGTCATCTTGCTGTCGGCTCTGATATTCTCCATGGTTGTCTGATCTAAGAACACCATACCATAACTTTCTGTGTCTGGCCACAGGTTCTGGTTGGCTTGTCAAGAGCTGAAAGGACTACCCATGAGGGAAGTCAACAAAAAGGTGCATGAGATATTCTCGTAAGTGGTTTCTTTCAGGGGCTTCTTTGTTGTGGGGTGGGGGGGAGGGTGGGCGGGGTGGGGAGTAAATGTTGACATTCATTATACAGTGTTACATTGGCAGAATTTTTTCACTGTCTTTGTTATCCAAATTATGATCTGATTGTTCTTACGTCACTATGGCTTATTGTGCTCAAGCTGGCACAGCTTGGAATTTATGACTCATTTAAAACGAAATCCGTATGTGGACAGACGACATACATGCCTCTGACAGGAAACAAAAAGCGGTAGTCAGGGTACATAACCATAATACAAACTAGTCCCTCCCTTCATTCCTTATGTGTCCAAAGCTAGCATCCTTCCTTACAGTGCCATCTTAAACTTCATGACATCATTGTGGTAGCCAAATGTTTTTGGTTACAGTTATCTTACAATCATTTTTTCATCCTTTGTTGTTAGTGTATTCTTCTGCCAGCCATGATGACCTCATATCATGAAGGTTATGTTTTCATCAGAGTCCATAAGTCAGTTGGTTTGCAGGTCTGTTAGCCAGATCAAGTAAAATCCTACCAGATTGATTTAAACAGAATTTGGTCCATTGGTTGATTGGTTTGCTGGTCTCTTAGCCAGATCACATAAAATCTACCAGACTGATTTTAATAGAATTTGGTCAGCAAATGAAATATGGTACCACTGCACACACATGAAGTTTTACTACAGATCTAGGGTTCATACACCCCATGAAACTCCCTGAATGGTGAAAATCTATTTCAGTGCCCTTCAAATTCAAGAAATGGTGAATTTATAATCAGATCTCCTTGAAAATTGAGCAGTCGATCAAGAAATATTTTGAGGTAGATAAATACAATTGAAGGTTTGATTATTTATTGAAATGAAATTAGCAGAACTTTGTCGGTTTTTCTTTTTTGTTGCTTGCAGAATTTTTTTTGTTTGTTGTTGTTGTTGCTCGACTTCATCAAAACTTCAGTGGGTAAAACCTCCTAGAAGACATTTTGTCGTGCAGCTATGGGGGATGATTCATAATTCTCTCTGCTATGATTAGGCATGTGCAAAGTGACTCCCAGTCACTGCTGTATAGTTGAACGTTGGGTTAGCAATGTTGCCTCCACAATGCCTGGAGAGGAATCATATTTCCACTGTCCATAGTTGACTAACACTTAACAGGCTGACTGGGTTAGGGAGGACAAAGGTAGGGAGGACAAAGTACAGTAGCTGTTGTCTCGTCTGCAAGAAAATAAGTGATTTAAGGATAATGGGTGAGAGTATGCTAGTTAGTCTCGCCAAAGGGAAGAAACACCTACAGTTGGTGTGTCAGTAAGAAGTTTAGCCGCTGTGGTATTAATCACGTTTTTCTCCAGCAGTAGCATGGGAACAGTGGCAGCAGCTGGTGTGTCTACAATTCCATGAAAAGTCAGGAAAAACACCTGGAATATTGTGGCTCAAATGAGTGCGAACTCTGAATCTGGGTCAAAGAGCAGATGGGTCAGTTCAGTGAGAGTTGTACAACTTTCCGCTGAACATGAACTCTTCAAAGACATCATTTACAAATAGAAGACAATCTGTGAAAAGTGCTTTTCATTGAACAGTGAAATTTTCTAATGATATATGACATTAACACTTATGCTTCCCATTATCCTGTTACAAAAAAGGTAGGTGGGAAGTAATTCTCTCTTTCCGTATCTGTTTACATTTCTTCTTTCCAATGCCCCGTCACATAAAAAAATTACATGGGAAGTAAGTCTTTCAATCCGTACTTCCTATTTCTTCGCCTAGCAAGACGTTTTGTGTTAACTTGCCAATTTTTTCGTAGATTATAGTAACCACATGTTTGTTTCCTTTGTGGTGCCAGTCACAATCCATGTCCCATAGTGAAGGTCTGGTGAGTGCCCGTGTGCTAAGTTTTTGATGTGATGGGACAGTAGGAAAAAAATAAGTCTTTCCCCCACAAAAAGAAAGGAAAAAAAAATCGTCAAGTCTTTCAAAACCAGTTTAGAGGGAAGGAGATGTGATGTACCAGTCATTAGCTTTTCTATCTTCTTTCACTGCAGATGAAAAACAGGGAGGATGGGCCAGTGTCTGCACCACTTAAAGTCTTTACATTCTGGTTGTAAGGATTTGCTCAGACATGAAATACACAGGCTGATGTGAGCACAAACATGCACCAACAGGTTAAGGACAGTCTTGCAAGTACAAATCCACTTTGACTCTTTATTGTTATTTTAACAGCTTTGAAGTTGTCGTAGCAAGATAGACACAGTTGTCCTAGAATCAGATCTCCCATTGTCTGTGAGTTCATGGAATTCAGCAAAACGTAACTGTTAGAATTAGCAGAAAAGAAAAGAACATAAAAAAGACTTGGTGGAAGAGACAAAAAAAAGTGGCAGCGTAATCTGCAAAGTGCTGGTCTTGATTTTGATAAGCTAAGAAACAAAATCTTGTGTAATGTTCTTTGCCAGAGCGGTATTTACCTGTCTGCCTGTTTGAAGATGAAGGACTGTCATACTCTTCTGTTGTGCATCAGCAGAGTGACAGAGATGGACAAAAGCTATAGGAACAAATGGTGCAGGTTGTAGTTGGACCCGAAAGAGGATGATACACCACTTGATGCTTGGATTGGCATCATATTTCACCACTTCGAAAGCAAGTTACAGAATGTTTCTGGTAGGGGTGGGGGAACTATGCTTGCTGGACACACCCTGACACCCCACCCTCACCCTCTTGCTGAATTTCAGTACCTTTCTGGGAGCCTGGTGAGATGTGACAAGATATTCACGATTGTATACTTAGTAAAGTGTCAGTGTCTCAGTATTTGTATGCATGCCACTCTTCCAATTTTGGATAGATAGGTTCTGTGTTTGTTTTCAGTGTTGATGAACTGTGACGTGTTTTCTCAAAGTGTACAAGGTGTACAGACATTTGGGTCAACTATGCGTGATGGAAATATAATGATGATGTTGTTCACCAGAGAGTTCCTGGCACCAGGGGCACATAACCCTGTCAACGTCGACTGTCAGATCATGGAGCTGGTGCGACGGAGAATGGAAAATAACCCCACGCGGTACTGTTTTGAGGAAGCAAAGGTGATCAGATTTATCCGGGATTTGGAGTGTGTGGAATGAAATACCCCATGTTTCACAGTGCCTGAAAGATCTTTTCCTGGTGGGATGGGTGGGTGGGGATCAGCAGACAGACAGAAAGTGGAGGAAGAACATTTCATGAGAAACTAACTCAACGAAGTAGGGGTTGGAAAAATCAGACTGCTTTTGAAAGATAACACAAGACGAAATCTTGATTCTCAAGGATAACAAGTACATAGGTCAATGCTTTTTTGTACAAGGCTCTGCATGGGGGGGGGGGGGGGGGGGGGGGGGGTAAGTGAACAAAGACGGTAAATGTGTTTGCAGACTAAAAAAGTAAATGTTTTATAAACCAGTACTTTTAGGGAATATCAAAGAAGCAATAAAAAAAAAAAAAAGAAAAGAGGCAAAAGAAAAAAAAAAAGAAAAGAAGAACTCGGGTTTAAATTGTCTGTGGGAGAAAAAGGATGTTAGAGTGTTGAATATGTGAGTGGAGTATGTGACCAACAGAAAAGGATTTTCTCACTTTGACACAGGTAGGTTTTGGGATTGTTTGATGTTAGGAGGGTATTGGGGGAGAGTATGTGTGTTTGTTTTTGCTTTTTTGAGAAACTGTTACCATTTGAACAAAGATTTAATGGAATTTTTTTGAGCTTAGCAGTTTCAATACTAATCAAGGTTTAATCAGCATGTTGGGTTAATTCAATGAATAGGCAAGGCATTAGCTACATCCATAAGCCATCCGCCCTTCTGTCACCCATCATCACAACTCACTTCCTCTTTGGATACATTTTATTTTAGTCATATTGTCCTGTGACTTCATTACAAACAGGAGGGGTGAGAGAGGGGAATGGAGACTGAAAATTGTTCTAGAGCACAGGATTGTGTCCTGGTGGAATAACGTGGACCTATCTGTGTGCATATCATATACATGATTGTCTCCTGGTGGGACGATGATGTAGACCAATCTGTGTGCATGTCATATACATGAGTGTCTCCTGCTGGGATGATGATGGGGCCAATCTGTGTGCAGGACCATATATTCAAGCTGATGAAGAGCGACAGCTACAGCAGGTACCTGCGCTCCGACCAGTACAAGGAATACCTCAGTGGCACGCGCAAAAAAGTGAGGCACCTCCCTGGGCTGCACAGCGACTGGGCTTTGTTTAAACACTGACTGCGCTTGTGGGTGGCCGCTTCCCTTTCAGTTGCCTTGGATGCTCAGCGCCTTGTGGGTTTGGTTGCCTTGGTCCCTGTCTGATGCTCTGGCACTGTGCCTGGTGCAGGCCATCGCCATGACTCTGGCTTCGTGTTGACCGACGTGACCCCTTCACTGTTGCTGTGTGTCGTGTTTATGTTGTAAGCTCTGGCTTTGTAGCTGTCGTTATGGTCGGTGTTTATTTCAACTGGTTTATTATGTCCGCGCTTTTGGTGTCCAGAAATTGAGACAGTTGTTTTTATTTTCAGTGTGCGTTAGTGAAAGAGTATGCTGCTTAAATAGTGGATTTTAATCAAAATCATTTAGTCACAACCAAAGAGTGTGTGTGTGTATTCTCAGTGGTGAAACAAGACAGTTTCATTGTGGATCAGTGCAATGTCTGTCTTGGTGGGGGAGGGGGGGGGGCCACCAGAATTGTATTTTGACGTGACAGTGGTTTAGCCTTTGCCACAGACAAGGTGAAAAAAAGATGGGGAAAAAAGTGGAAGGGGGAGGGGGGGGGGAGATTATTGAGGTGATTCATATTTCACAGATATGAGAGTATATCACAAAGTGAGTCTGTTAATCATATTTAGATGAACTATGAGAGGGTAAACAAAGTAATTATACCATTCCTTCTGTCAGATTACTTGGGCATTACCTACATCTAGCTTTGTGGAAGGGAAATGTTGATTAGTGATCATCAGCACTCTTTGAACAGTAAAAATATCTGTAGCATTTAGAAAGAGAGGAAGGAAGGGCCATCTACAGATGTCAGTTGGAGTGTCCATTTTTAGGTTGAGGATGGGTGGGGTGAGGGAGGGAAAGGAGCTGGGATTGATTTGTTTCATTTACCAGCAAACGGTCTTCGGCAAACAATCTAATATGTCAGTGAAACAGTGAGTTTGGATTATGGCTTTTTTTTTTTTCTGGTGCTTTTTCTATTGCCTCCAGTTTGTGAGACATTATTTTCATCTCAACATTGATGACTGATGTTTGTATACAGCTTGTTTCGTGAACAATGGACACATACATCTTTGAATGATTATTGCGTATATCATAAATTAGTATCATTTTAGAGGTGTCAGGCTGTCTTTGTGATTATCCATTTAGAACATAAGTGATATTGAAGTTTGAAACAACTATTGTATTATGGATTATTAATTACATTTGTTTGGATTTTTTTTCAGTGAAGTATTCATAGTTTTTTCACCCTTGCACAAATTTTGCTTTTTTTATGGTAGTTCCTCTGTCACTCTTTTTGAATTGGATGTTGTGAGGATTTGCTTTATCATTTGACCAGTGTTGTGTACAGGTTTTAAACTGTGATATGTGTGAAGTGTGGTTGAACCTATTACAGTGCTCTCACTAAAAGATATGACATACAATCAAGTATGATGCGTTTTCCTCAAAGCAAAAAATTGAGAAGTTGTCTATAAAAAGCAACTGTAAGGTGAACACCTTCTTTCATCGGATTTCCACTTTGTGTTCTGAGTTTTGTATGCATGTATTGGTAGTTATATACATTTACATGTTCAAGCCTATGTTTACAGGAAAAATTAATGTAACTGCATTTTGCATTTGGATGTTGTTTCGTGTGCAGTGGCTGTAGTGCATATCACTTTATTAAGCATATTTGGTCCATATCTTTTGTCCACTTTGCATGCATTGAATTTGTTATAAGAGCAATAACTGTGTTTATTTTTTTTTCTCCTGTGCTCACACGTAAATTGGTACAAATTGAGGGTTCACAGAAGCCAGACAAGTAAGACCTGTGAATCACAAATGATCTCCCATTATTGGTTAAGGATGCTCTACATGATACATGGTTTGGGCAATTTTCTGTACAGATGAATATCAGAATGTTTGTGTGTTTGTTTTTAAGTAACTTCACTGAAGACATTGTGAAAATACACGTGGAATGGATCATACATTTTTACATTAACGCAGAATCTTGTTGAAAACTGTCATGAACTGCATGCATGCTTTACCATTGCCTCACTTCTGTAGAACTGGTATAGGTTTGGATGGCTGTCTTGTTCAGATTGAATGTGGCTGTAGAATGAAGAGATCTGGTCCTGTCCAGTCCCATAGATCATTTTGGTAATATTGTGCACTCCACTTAATACTCAAGGTAGTCAACACATCCAATGGAAATAGAGTATAGGGTATCATGCAAAGATGCGAAAACAACACAAAAGCAATTCACAAATAACTTTTTTGTGTTTTTTTAAAGGGGAAAAAATATGTCTATATATATAAGTAATCCTGCTGCTTTGCATTGACCACGTAGGAGTGTGAAGGGAGACCAATTCATGTGCAGCGCATTCCTTTGGCGGTGTTTGTGAGCTTTGTTTTGGTTGGCCAGCTGTGACCAGTTTGACTGTATTTTATTATGGGGGCCAGAATAGCGGTTGAAGAGTGCCCAGACTCATAATCTTGGTTATCCAGAGGTTGTGGGTTCGAATTTCCACCAGGCCGTATTGATGTGTGTTCTTTTCCTGTGGAATTAATGTTGATACTAACTCTATTTCCCGAAATGTCCATCAAATGAGACTGTAATTCAAGAGTCCATGTGTGAACACATGCATGACATCTTGCATATGTATGAAATCCCATCATTAACTTTCAGAAGAGAAGGCCTGTTGGGCCATTGGTATGAATTACACATAGCATGCACTTTTCTGTAAAAAAATCGTCAGAATGAATGGTAAAAAATCTCAGTGACTGATAGTAACTGCGCAGCACGGGAAACAACTAAATATAGCACCAGCAGCAACTCTCCAGTCAGTTCTGCGAAGGTTAGCAGCCTGTTGTGTAAATGAGAGACTGGATTTTAAAGAGCCAGAGCTTTGTCTCTTGCAAAGATTAACTGCCAACAGTTTTTGAGATTTTTGCATGACGGTGTTTTTTTTTTTTTTTCTGTAACATTCTGCACGTTATTTCTAAAATGATGTGAATATTTTTATGATGAATGTGTCTATTTCAGGTTGTTTAGGCGATATATTGCTTCAGATAACAAAAATATTGTTTTAAATACCATAATTCTGGGAAGAAAACCATCATCACCGGTAATCGAAATTCAAAGGAAAGAACCAAAGAGAATTAAGCACTGTATAATTGCTCATAATGATATTCATAATATTGTGTCATCAGAGACATTTGAACCATTATGAAGCTTTTGCGATTTACAAATAATGGTAGTGATGTTAGAATTGATGGAGTGAAATGTTTATAACAAGCGGAATCTTGCTATTAAAACATCTACTGAACTTTGGTTTAAGTTTAGGCTTAATTGATTAGGATAGATTTAAGGTGAAAGTAATTTTGTCAGCATAACACTTGACTGTTGTTGTTGGTGGGTTTTTTTTAATGTATTGTCTGGTAACTTGATTTTTTGTGTGTGTTAGTTTTAGAAGCTGCAAAGGACTTTTCCCCCCTCCAGCGCAGCATTATCCCTGCACCCCATCCCAGGCCACAAGTGACCTCTGCACCCAACGCTTAAAGCTCTTTACCAGACCCCTTTCACATTCGTGTGTTTGCAGTTAAAATGAAAGACAGTGTTTCTTTTTAAATAAGAGAGACTGGACTTCTTTCAGCATTACAAGATGAGATCAAGTGCACTGTGCTTTGCCTGAAGTGTCAGAATTATCAGGTGTTTAGGAGTGTTGATATTTTGTTTTGTGTGTTTCGTTTTTTTTTTCCCCCAATCGTTACCTCCAGTCAGTGTGATCCTCAGGCATTTCATTTTTTTATGTTTTGTCATATATTTTAACTTGATACAACATCAGAGCACATAAGTGTTCATTATTGATCTTATTTGATCAGAGTTCACAGGAATTTATCTTGTTAGTTGTGCTTGCACTGTTTGGTTTGGTGTTGTGGATTCTGTTTTCTTTTGGGTTGAGTTTCTGATGCAGGATATGAAAGAGGAATATGAGTTTTTGTTGCATCATTAATGTACATCATACAGTCATGAGTTTGTGGTATGTTATATCAAGGAGGATTCTAGAATTCATGACAGTAAACATGTACAATAAGTCTTGCAAACAGTTGCACATGATTTTGGCAATATCCCATATTTATCCAGTAAGGGAAGGCAATCTACTGATGGAAAGAACTTTTCTGGATGATTCATTGAGCTTCTTTCTGTTGACAGGCTGTCTTATCCTACCAGAAAAAAGTATGAATATTGCCTCAACCTTTTCTCTGTGAGATAGGACATTATGGTGTAAAATCAGATGCCAGAGACCTGGTTTTCGCCCCCCCCCCCCCCCCCCCCCCCCCCCCCCCCCCCCCCCCCCCCCCCCCCTTTTTTTTTTTTTTTTTTTTTCCCTCCACAGATTTCCACCACAAAAAATTTTCAGCATTGTGTTTTATAAGGTTTAGGGTTACCCCCCTCCTCCCAACCCCCAGTGGCTGTTAAGTTTCCACTTATATCAATTATCCATGTCAACATGGAGTTCTTTTTGTCAAGATCAATCGAAGTTGATCAGATTCCGAGATTGTGTTGTTGTCATCAAAAGAACTCCAGTATCCCTGACACGTGTATTTTTTAGACTGCTCTCCCAAAATTGATAAAGTCACTTTGGCGTCATATACTTTACCATGTCAGACCATAGCATTCAACGGCAGTTAGCCAGCTCTGTCAGGCCGAATTTTTTCCGTGGCCAATGCAGTCATAAGACAGTCACGTGATGTCACCCCACTTCCGGCCCCGGAAGAAGCCAGTGTCAACTTCCTATAAGTCATTCATCTTCGGCCTGCCGTCAAAGCAAGATAAGTCTTGTGCTCTGTCTCGCCTATACTTGCCTTTGTGTTAACTTTGCTGTGTTTTGTTCTATACTTGATTCAGTTGTGGCTTGCAAATGTGAGGCTCTTGGTGGGAGCGTATTTATCAAAAGATTTGTCTCTTTTACCGGCACTCTCGGGAGCGTATTTATTAAAAGATTTGTCTCTTTTACCGGCACTCCCGCGACTTTGTTACTCGCGATCGTCGGCACCGCTCGCCGGTCGTGTTCCCCCACCATATTGCCGAGCCTCGGGTTCAGCACGCATTTTGTGCTGGTTCCGGCTTGCACTAGACCCTGAGTATTTTTGCCGTGTGAGGCTCTTGGTGGGAGCGTATTTATTAAAAGATTTGTCTCTTTTACCGGCACTCTCGGGAGCGTATTTATTAAAGATTTGTCTCTTTTACCGGCACTCTCGCGACTTTGTTACTCGCGATCGTCGGCACCGCTCGCCGGTCGTGTTCCCCCACCATATTGCCGAGCCTCGGGTTCAGCACGCATTTTGTGCTGGTTCCGCTTATTAAGGTTTAGGGCTCAATAACTATCACACCTGTACTCTTTACCCTTCACAGGTAGAACGTGTTCGAGTAAGGGTGTGTGACACTGATCTGCTTATTAAGATTTAGTGCCCAAGAACTATCACACCTATACACAGTGATACTCCACGTGTAGAGATTGCTATTAATAGCCATACCAGTCACACGACCGGTGGCGTGTACGGGTAGTTCGAGTTTTCAGTCGATCTCTCGAGCACTTTGCACGACACCACACGGACGATCGAGATTAATTGATTTTCTCGATCGGCCACCTTGTCTCCTCTTTGCGGTCGTGTGTTCCGGGTTTGCTCTATCCACCTGTGCCCAACATGGTGAAGGACACGCTTATGACTGCATTGGCCACGGAAAAAATTCGGCCTGACAGAGCTGGCTAACTGCCGTTGAATGCTATGGTCTGACATGGTAAGTATACTAGCCAAACAGGGAGTATAACACAAACTCCCCATGTTTCAATGTTTGGCTTTAATTGTACTTGGATGTTTGTATTAAACTTGCTTTTGCTGTACATGTTCACCCGCTTATAATTTAACACACATACATAGTTGCAAGCAAAACAAGCTTGCGAACACACAAATACCTTGCATGCACACATACAGAGCCCGTTGTATGCCATTCCTAAGTTTTTGTACTAGAACTGTGAGGGATTTATGTGCAATGTCATTGGATAATGTTGGTTTTTCATAGATAATTAAAACTTGATCTTCACAGACATATCCTCAGCATGTTTGAAAAGAATGTGTTTCAGCACTGTTTGATAAAATACAATTATATTTGACACTGCAGAAGAAAAATGTATGTGCCTATACATCCAGCTTGACATTTCAGAGTGATTTTAATTTTAATTTAAATGTTAAATCTGTTGAAATGAATATTGGTAAATTGTGTTATGTTATTAATGTTGTTCTTCACATTGACATACCAGTCAGATGAACAAATTATCTTCATGATCTCTTCCACCCCCTTCCCAACCCTTACACCCTCTCTCCTTTCAGAAAGTCTCAGTAATATTACCACTGTATGAATGATTGTTTTTAGGTTGCTAATTACTTCTAAATTAGTGAAACTATTTAATGATAATGTGAATTTTAATCTGTTATATCACTTTTTTTTTTAGTATTGGTACCGCTGCTTTAACCTACTCTGAGTTGAACATGTGTATAAATTGTCATCTTTGTGGCAATGGAAATAGATACATCAAACTGTTCTTATTTGCTTTTGTTTACCAACATGCTATGCTTTACATGTTTATAAGACTTTAGATCGAAGACCGTCCATCTCTTAGCAGTTTTTACCATTTGGATGTTCAGTTTTTTTACCTGTTCGTTTTTTTTTTTTTTTTGGCATGTTTGTTTTTCCTAGTTGTTTTTTCAGTGTTAAATTAGTTGAGCCGATCACATTTGTTTTTGCCATTAATCATACAGAAAATCTGTTCCGTTTTATTTCTGCTATTGCTAAATGTTACTGTGGCTGCCATATGTGTTTCACTGTGAAACAGTTGCTCAAGTTGCTTTTCATCTATTTGTGTGCATTTTCCCTTCCTTCTGTGCCACTGACCAGTTCCTGGATATCGTCCTTTTTGATCCCATACACTTCTCTTTCCAGAGAAAGCTAGTCCAGACATTTACATTTTAAAAGTGTGATTCTGATCGTCATTGAATTTGAAAATTTGTTGGCGTTGTTGTTTTTGGATAGTGGTGCTGTGGTTGTACACTTCTTACAACAGCAAAAAATTAGTGTTTGACAACATTCGCTGTACCATGGTAGATGGGTGCAGCTGGTTTAATCAGTTGGCCTACATTCTGCGGCTAATGCAGTTCAGAGACAGTTCAGGTTGTTCCTTTGCTGGCCGATCAGTACGTTTCCCTTCCTGGAGTGCTGGCTTGGCACCTGTCCCCTTATTCCTATGACCAGCGGTTGTCATGCAAGACTAGGGTTGCATTGCTCTGGCCAGCCTTTTGCCTTTTCCCATTTTGGTGCTGTTTCATGTCTCTGCTTTGTTTCTTTAATCTCCAACCGTACCCTAAGCAATACTAATGTTTTTGACCCCAACTGATTTCATTTCTCTTCACCACTGTCAAGGATTACTTCCCTTTTTCTGTACAAGGTTCGCCTTGCTACCAGTTCTGGTGTTGGGGACAACATGTCTTGGTCTCTGTTAAGCGATCTGTATTTTGTTGGTCTGGGGGTGGATCTCATCAATCTCAGAGCCCACAGGAGTTGCCCTGTTGTTGACTCGACTAACGCTCCCTCATGACAGGTGAATGGGTGAGCAAAAGGTCCCTATCAGTCGAGTCTCATCCCCACCTCACCCCTTCCCCAGTGTATTTCAACCACATGTGACCGTCAGTCTGCTTTCAGCCTTTCCTCTTCCAAGACATTGGCCTATTGCGGGGTCTGACCCCCATGTGGGCTTCAACCTCCCAAAGACCTGGCTGTGTTTTACCCTTCAGGAGGTGCAGGCCTACTGATGATCCATGGGCTGTTGGTCGGCTCATGGCAGGTGCTTGCCCTACCTTTCCAGGCAGCTGTATGGTAGTTTATCCAGTTGACTCCCTTCCTGGGGCATGCCCTTGGAGCTCTGGCCAGATCAGGTGGCAGGGGCGCACGCCATGGTTCACCACTCCGATTAGGGCCGGCTTCCTGTTCACCCAACCCCCACCCCACACTATTGCAGGTGCAGGGAGTCTCCAAGCAGTGCATCTAAGCCCTGTGACCCAGGCTCAGCCACGCGCAGGTCCTGTAGTGGTCCAGCCACGTCATTTCACCCAGGTCCACTGCTACAGTGATGGGGCAACCCCATCAGGGCATGGTCCCGCCTCAGCTGGGGGTTCCCCTGAGGGAACTGGCTCACTGCCTATGGTAGCTGAGAGTTCCTGTCTCTCAAGCCTTCCATCAAGCAGGGGACAAGCCAGTTTAACTCCCCTTCAGGGATGCAGGGGTCACAGCCTTGTCTCTAGAAGCTTTGGAGAAGTGGGTTTGGCACCAGAGTTCAGGGACTTAGCTGGACCTCTTGTCCACCGCCTCCCGGCTCTAAAGGTGGGTCAAGTCCCTAGGGGCAGACCTAGACCCTCCCAGTGTCCTGGTGATTCAGTAACCCAATGTGCCAGGCAGACCATGGCATATGACTCGTGCACACAGCTCCTCTCCTAGGATATGTCCTCAGCTGATCCTGGCCATACCCAGATGTCCTGCTCAGCTGTGGTACCTGGACCCTCAGACCCCTACACCCTCCCTGCTGATCAAACTCCTTGTCAAGGCCGACTCATTGCAACAAGCTACTTGGGGGGAGAGGGTATCCCACACCCTAACCACAAACTGTTTCACCAGCACGCACAGCTCATTGGCAGCCTCAGGGGTACACACCTGGCCTGATCTTGCCTGCTCCTTGGTCAGTGTGGGTCCAGACCCTCACAGTAGGAGAGGCCTCAGTGGACCATCAGGCCCTGATCTCTGATGCTGGGTGCTCGGGGACAGAGGCACTGTACAGGTTCCACTGGCATTAGTAGCAAGACTGATGCCACACACACACTGTGCCTTCCACCCAGCATGCTCTTGGCCAGCTTCTTGGCTCATATTCATTCTCGTTTGAACTGTCAGACAGTTCACTCACAGGTTACAGTTTAGCTCAAGACACTACTCTCAGGCAACAGGGCAGCCCCTTCCCTGACTCGGGTTTCTTCTGTTTGATCGCATCAAAGGTGCGATACTACCACAACTCTCCTGAGTGGGACCTTGATTTTCTCAGGAAAGTTCGATTTCAGCCCACACACTCTTTCACCTTTGATCAGTGGACCCATGAAGTCACCTTTCTCTAGGGCTTGCTTCCAGAAGACACAACTTTGGGATCCATGCCTCGAGTGGTGCACCTCAGGATGTCTCCTTCCACACAGATAGGTCAGTCTTCTCAAATTCCTCCTGAAAACTTCTGCTGAGATTGAGGAGCCTGGAGATCCTTCACCCACCGTTACAATCAGACCCATGTCTGATAGAGTGACCAGAAGCCCATAGGATTGGCATGTTATGTCTGGTAGGTGTCTCAAATAGTGCTGGGAGAGAACACCTTGCAGTGCATCCTTAGAGGCGTCATTTCTGTTCATGAGAAATACCAGTAGAATATATCTCCTGCGTCCATTTTTCTCTGGATCAGCCAGACAATCCCTATAACTTCAGCCTGAGCTTAAAAGGATACTAGTCTTGTGAATCTCGGGACCCATGAGATCATAGTCACTATGGCTGCATTCCAACTCTCGGTGCTGCTCAAGGCTTTGAGGCTGCTTCCTGGCGTTCTGAGGACCCTTTCATTTCTCAGTGTGTCAGTGATTTGAGAATGACCAGGGCTGATGGTTCTGGAGGGGTTTCCTCTGTGGTGGCTAACACAGCTGTTTCCATCAGGGGACTTCCTATATAAACCAGTAGGGTAGTGCCTCACCTTCCTTTCAATTCTGCACCGGTCAGACATGTCTAGAATATGCTGCCAGAATGGGGAGTTCTCCACTAACTCCCTGTGTGGCCTGTCCATAAACCATGTCAAACTCTTCCCATCCAGCCCTCCGCACTAGCACTGCTACAGTTTCCATGGGGTCATGAAGCACTAAGAATGAGGAGAAAGGTGCCGTTCCAGAAGAAAGCAGATTGTCTAGCAGACGGATGAATGATCAGGAGAAAGGTGCCATTCCAGAAGAACGCAGATTGTCTAGCAGACGGACGAATGATGAGGAGAAAGGCACCATTTCAGAAGAAAGCAGAATGTGTAGCAGAGGGATGAATGATGAGAAAGGCGCCATTCCAGAAGAACGCAGATTGTCTAGCAGACGTATGATTAACTCACAGTGTCTTGGTACTGTGTGTGTCAGGACATGTAGGTCAGTGGAGCCAAGACAACCCAGCTGGTCAGGGCGTGCACCACCTGGACGTAGTAGGTATACTGGCCAAACAGGGAGTGTATGGAAAACCCCCCTGAATCAGACACCTGGTGTTCTGTTGTTCTGAATGAAGTGAAATCAATTAAATTAATTCTTAAAGAAAATGTACCAGCACCAGGGAATGAGGGGCAACAGGATCTGTGCAGACTGTCCCATATATATTGTAGGACTTGCCAACATCAACACAAGTTACTGAAACTGGCACAAACAAGCAAGTTGTGACTGGTCATGTGTGGAATGACCTTGTCCACATGAGTTTGGTTCATTGTCGTTACTGTTCATTGTTAGCTGGCTTTGTTTGGTGGTGTTGCCTTCTTTTGTTTCTTTCTTTCTTTCTTAGTTTTTCAGTGGAATAAAGATGTGAAGCACTCAGCATAAGATAATCTGTTCCAGAAAGAGAACATAAAGTGAAACAGACTGACCTAGACCATCTGTCTACAGTCACAATCACCACAGATAGCAATGCTGAGGTCTCTCATTGACGCACATCTATGTTTGCTTTCGGGTTTACCATCTGTTACACCCTGTATTGATGTACTTGTCAGATTTTTTTTTTTTTTTTTTTTTGTACACCTTAGATTGTACTGGTTTATATCTTTCATGTGTAGACAGCAACAAAAGTTGTCATGCAGCTGATGGTGTTTCAGGTTGCCATACTTGATAGGTTGGTGATTGTGTTCTCTGGCATCAGTGTCACATGTAGCCTGCAGCCAGAGGCAGGTAGAGGCCGGATGGGTCAGACAGTGGGAGACTTGAATTGCGTGCTATGTGTAGAGGGGTCAGACAGTGGGAGACTTGAATTGCTGCTATGTGTAGAGGGGTCAGACAGTAGGAGACTTGAACTGCTTGCTATGTGTAGAGGGGTCCTGGGGACCCAGTTGAGGAAGACTGGAAACTGCTTGCTATGTGTAGAGGAATCAGACAGTGGGAGACTTGAATTGCGTGCTATGTGTAGAGGGGTCAGACAGTGGAAGACTGGAACTGCTTGCTATGTGTAGAGGAGTCAGACAATAGGAGACCTGAACTGCTTGCTATGTGTAGAGTGGTCAGGCAGTGGGAGACTGGAACTGCTTGCTATGTGTAGAGGGGTCAGGCAGTGGGAGACAGGAACTGCTTGTTATGTGTAGATAGGTCAGACAGTGGAAGACTTGAACTGCGTGCTATGTGTAGAGGGTCAGACAGTGGGATACTGGAAGTGCTTGCTATGTGTAGAGGAGTCAGACAATAGGAGACCTGAACTGCTTGCTATGTGTAGAGGGATCAGACAGTGGGAGACTGGAACTGCTTGCTATGTGTAGAGGGGTCAGACAGTGGGAGACAGGAACTGCTTGCTATGTGTAGAGGGGTCAGACAGTGGGAGATTTGAACTGCTTGCTATGTGTAGAGTGGTCAGACAGTGGGAGACTGGAACTGCTTGCTATGTGTAGACTGGAACTGCTTGCTATGTGTAGAGGGGTCAGACAGCGGGAGACTGGAACTGCTTGCTAGTGGGAGACTGGAACTGCTTGCTATGTGTAGAGGGGTCAGACACTGGGAGACAGGAACTGCTTGCTATGTGTAGAGGGGTCAGACAGTGGGAGACTGGAACTGCTTGCTATGTGTAGAGGGGTCAGACAGTGGGAGACTGGAACTGCTTGCTATGTGTAGAGGGGTCAGACAGTGGGAGACTGGAACTGCTTGCTATGTGTAGAGGGGTCAGACGTGAGACGGAACTGCTGCTAGTGAACTGGAACTGCTTGCTATGTGTAGACTGGAACTGCTTGCTATGTGTAGAGGGGTCCGCCAGTGGGAGACTGGAACTGCTTGCTATGTGTAGAGGGGTCAGACAGTGGGAGACAGGAACTGCTTGCTATGTGTAGAGGGGTCAGACTGTGGGAGATTTGAACTGCTTGCTATGTGTAGAGGGGTCAGACAGTGGGAGACTGGAACTGCTTGCTAGTGGGAGACTGGAACTGCTTGCTATGTGTAGAGGGGTCAGACAGTGGGAGACAGGAACTGCTTGCTATGTGTAGAGGGGTCAGACAGAGGGAGACAGGAACTGCTTGCTGTATGTAGAGGGTCAGACAGTGGGAGACTGGAACTGCTTGCTATGTGTAGACTGGAACTGCTTGCTATGTGTAGAGGGGTCAGACAGCGGGAGACTGGAACTGCTTGCTAGTGGGAGACTGGAACTGCTTGCTATGTGTAGAGGGGTCAGACAGTGGGAGACTGGAACTGCTTGCTAGTGGGAGACTGGAACTGCTTGCTATGTGTAGAGGGGTCAGACAGTGGGAGACTGGAACTGCTTGCTGTGTGTAGAGGGGTCAGACAGTGGGAGACTGGAACTGCTTGCTATGTGTAGACTGGAACTGCTTGCTATGTGTAGAGGGGTCAGACAGTGGGAGACTGGAACTGCTTGCTAGTGGGAGACTGGAACTGCTTGTTAGTGGGAGACTGGAACTGCTTGCTATATGTAGAGGGGTCCGCCAGTGGGAGACTGGAACTGCTTGCTATGTGTAGACTGCAACTGCTTGCTATATGTAGAGGGGTCCGCCAGTGGGAGACTGGAACTGCTTGCTATGTGTAGACTGCAACTGCTTGCTATATGTAGAGGGGTCCGCCAGTGGGAGACTGGAACTGCTTGCTATGTGTAGAGCTTTGTCAGGACGTCCCACTTTGGTTGTACCCTGATTTTGTGGCCTTGCCTTGGATGTTGATTTCTGTTGATCAAAGCCATGTTCTTTCCAGTTTTTGCATGTCGCCATTCTTGTTGATTCTTATTTCTTGTATGAGAACCAGTCCAGTATTTTCTGTTTGCTAAAGTGTCGGGTCGTATTTCCCTTCCCTTCCCCCATATGTGCCAACTGACTGAGAAATAAAACACGTTTTACTGTTCAGTGGTTTGGTTTTTTGTTTTCTTTTTATTCTTTTTTTTTCCCCTGTTCTGTATTTGTGATAACGGATGTTTGGAGAATATCTCTATTAAAAGGATATTAAAATTATGATTATACCTCTTAAAGATCATTGGTATGCGGTAATCTGCTGATGATATGTAAGAATGTCAGCTAAAGAAAACTAATTCTGTGTAACATACTCTCAGAAAAGAAAATCAGGCCACGCAAACAATAAAGTATAAAAAGTGTACAAATCCACAATTGAACCTGTTTCTGCCATGTCCACTGAAGCACCCTCATTCATCCAGTCACTGACAGTTTGTCTCATGTATGCACTGTTACATGTCCTTGCTTGGAGCTAATACACATTCGCTCACCCTGACAAGTGCCCAACCATCACCACAAAATGCAAATAAGTGTTGATGTAGCCACCTCCAACAAATTGCAGGCTGAGGCAAGCGAGTTTGTGCATCCATTGAGTGCATAAAGCTCATGCATGTACATACTTCACCTACATTTCCTGAAGAAGTCGCATGAACCTTTACACAGGTGGTCTGTGTCAGTGAAGACATGGAAAGAAAATTGTCAGCAAGCACTCTTCTTGCACTGAAAACGTGATTAATACATACACAAATGACACAAGCACTGTGTGGGTTGAAAGCAATAATCTAGCCTCCTGTACCTGCCATTTTGCAGTACTTAACCTTCATTGGGTGTCACTTGGGACTGCACCCCCACCCCACCCCCTCCACCCGATGTTGTAGATTTTCAGTCATTTCACAGAGGCTTTGTATTCAAAGTGTATGGGTCT
>CM065717.1:44656192-44698692 GCA_033310375.1 Conus canariensis
GTGTGCACTCTGTGTGGTGCCGTGACCAACACACACTGTGTGTGCACTCTGTGTGGTGCTGCTGACCAACACACACTGTGTGTGCACTCTGTGTGGTGCTGCTGACCAACACACACTTTGTGTGCACTTTGTGTGATGCTGCTGACCAATACACACTGGTGTGCATTCTGTGTGTACACTGACCAACACACTGTGTGTGCACTTTGTGTGTCCACCATGTCTGTATGGTGCCACTGACCATCACACACTGTGTGTCCACTTTGCCGCTGACCAACACACTGTGTGTGCACTCTGTGTGTCCACTATGTCATGCACTGTATGGTGCCACTGACCAACACATACTGTGTATGCACTTTGCCGCTGACCAACACACTGTGTGTCCACTTTGCCCCTGACCAACACACTGTGTGTGCACTTTGCCGCTGACCAACACACTGTGTGTGCACTCTGTGTGTCCACTATGTCATGCACTGTATGGTGCCACTGACCATCACACACTGTGTATGCACTTTGCCGCTGACCAACACACTGTGTGTCCACTTTGCCCCTGACCAACACACTGTGTGTGCACTTTGCCGCTGACCAACACACTATGTGTGCACTGTGTGTGTCCACCATGTCATGCACTGTATGGTGCCACTGACCATCACACACTGTGTGTGCACTTTGCCGCTGACCAACACACTGTGTGTGCACTCTGTGTGTCCACTATGTCATGCACTGTATGGTGCCACTGACCATCACACACTGTGTGTCCACTTTGCACTTTGCCGCTGACGAACACACTGTGTGTCCACTTTGCCCCTGACCAACACACTGTGTGTGCACTTTGCCCCTGACCAACACACTGTGTGTGCACTCTGTGTGTCCACTATGTCATGCACTGTATGGTGCCACTGACCATCACACACTGTGTGTGCACTTTGCCGCTGACCAACACACTGTGTGTGCACTCTGTGTGTCCACCATGTCATGCACTGTATGGTGCCACTGACCATCACACACTGTGTGTGCACTTTGCCGCTGACCAACACACTGTGTGTGCACTCTGTGTGTCCACCATGTTATGCACTGTATGGTGCCACTGACCATCACACACTGTGTGTGCACTTTGCCGCTGACCAACACACTGTGTGTGCACTCTGTGTGTCCACCATGTCATGCACTGTATGGTGCCACTGACCATCACACACTGTGTGTGCACTCTGTGTGTCCACCATGTCTGTATGGTGCCACTGACCAACACACGCTGTGAGTGCACTTTGCCACTGACCAACACACGCTGTGTGTGCACTTTGCCGCTGACCAACACACACTGTGTGCGCACTCTGTGTGTCCACCATGTCTGTATGGTGCCACTGACCAACACATGCTGTGTGTGCACTTTGCCACTGATCAACACACGCTGTGTGTGCACTTTGCCGCTGACCAACACACACACACTGTGTGTGCACTCTGTGTGTCCACCATGTCTGTATTGTTCCAATGACCAACACATACTATGCGTGCACTGTGTGTCTACTGTGTCATGCACTGTGGTGCCGCTGACCAACACATACTGTATGTGCACTCTGTGTGTCTACTATGTCATGCATTGTGGTGCCACTGACCAACACACACTGTGTGTGCACTTTGCCGCTGACCAACACACACTGTGTGTGCACTCTGTGTGTCCACCGCGTCATGCTGGTGATTCAAATGACCTCAGAGCACAGGCTATCTGCACTGTCCTAGTGTCCACCAGTCCCCTTGACACCCTGTGCTGTGTGTCCATACCGCCGTCCCAGTGCCGCCATGCCCTGTATTTGTGCTGCTGTACCGCCACAGCCCCCGCTAACTCTGTGTCTGGAATGGAGATACAATGTGTGCGTTGTCTGTCCACCCATGGAGCGCGTTCTCTGCCAGTGTCTGGGACAGGCTGTGGCTGAACATTCAGTGACTTCATGTGCCGTGTGTCTGTTGATAGTGTTTGCACTTGTTGTGTGACCAGCACATCCCTGTTGCCTAGTGCCTTGGACAGCCATCCTAGGTGAAGTCATCTACCACCAGCCGCTCCCTGCACCTGATGTTGTTTATAGGCAGGACTGCCACATTGCTTCTGCTTCCTTCGCTTGTTTGGGTTTTTTTTCAACCACTACAGGTCCATGGGCATTTCCTCCCTGGCCTAGCTCAGCTGTGTTTGGGTTGATCTTTGTACACTTCTCAAAGCCTTGGAGACTAAACTGTTGGCAGCAGGTCTACTCCTTCATTCAAACATTGCCATGTTGAACCCATTCGTCGTCAGTGTTGCAGTCTTCTGAGGCAGACCATTGATGTTGTCTCAGCCAGCGAAGGAGTGAGCCGTCAGTGTGTTGCTAGGCGGAGCTGTAAGTGGGCCGTGAGTGCCCTGGTTCTCAGTGCCCAAGCAGAGGACCCTGCCCCTTTCTGTGCCCTGTTCAATGTCTGCCTGGTGATGGGCACGATCACATAGCCCTGCTCACCTGTTGTTTTAGCTTTTGAAATGCATAGCTTCTACTCTCTCTCTCTCTGTCTCTGTCTCTGTCTCTTCTCTCTCTCTCTCTCTCTCTCTCTCTCTCTCTCTCTCTCTCTCTCTCCCTCTATGTGTGTGTGTGTCTCTCTCTCTCTCTCTCTCTCCCTCTCTCTCTCTGTCTCTCTGTCTGTCTGTCTGTCTCTCTCTCTCTTTGTCCGTTTTCTTCCAGAATAATTAACAATGATATCTAACATTAAGGAGGTTTATGAAGCAACATGAAAAAAATGGAAGTTAGAACAGCATTTTAAAGATATTAGAAAATGGTAAGATGGAACCATCGTGGCGGTTTTGGGAAAGAAACTTGCTTTCTTGAAATCAGTGGCAGTCTATTGCATTCAGAAATCAACTATTTGCAGTATATGTGGAGAACTGTACTTGTTCATTTTCAGTACAGGTTTTTGGATGTGACCAGAGGGTGAAACCCTTGGCACGCTAGCAACATGAAACAAGTGGGTGGAAATGATGCAGGTGTGAGGGCTGTATTAACCATGTGTCTGTCTGCCCATTGCCGTGTGCAGAGCCGCAAGAGGTTGGAGATCAGGAAGGTGTAGTGTGACCATGGGGAGGCCTGTGTGGAGCTGTCAGCTTGTTCCAGTGTCTGCACCATCTCAGAGCCGGAGTTCTACAGTCAGCCCCACTGAGTGAACGGCACCAGTGTGTTGCCGGCCTCCGCCTTCCACCGTTCCTGTCTGGCAGACAACAACAGCAACAGCAAAGGAGTGATGGGAGGAGGGGACTGGCTGCTCCTTCACAGCGTTGTAGTGTCGACGTGCTGTGTGCAGGGAGTCGTAGACAAAGTCCAGATGTCTGCCTGCTGTGTGTTGAGCATCGCTCTGGGTGGTCAGGTTCCACTGACGTTGGGTGTGCATGAAACAGCGGGCTGTGGAGAAGAGAGCCGTCCCACTAGAGGTGGCCCTGCAGCCTGGTCTGGCTCAACCTGCCGTGCTCTGTGGTGAGGACAACAAGGGCCCAGACTTCCTTCATTTCTCTTGTCTTTTGTAAATGCTGGGTGACACAACTCGTCGAGGATGGGAAAGGGAGGGGGAGGCGGGGCACAACTGTAAATGCACTGGATTTGGGCTTCTTTTTTTTTTTTTTTTTGTTTTGTTTGTTTTTAAATTATCAATGTCCTTGTGCACAGATAAACTGGACAACGTGTGTATCGCGTGTGTCTACATTTGTTCTGGTGCATTGGTCAGAGAGAGTGGACCACCAGACACAACATGGAGGAAGTGCTATGGAATCTCTACAAACACCTGCTGACTGGGATGATGGTGATGTGCTCTTCACAGCAGCGTGAGCTGCCTGCCTTGACCAGGACCAGGACAAGGATCCTGTGGACAAAGGTTCCTCACTGCACTGGTGTGTGGGGATGAGGACAGCAAGCATCAACGCTTTGCACAAAGCACTGTTATGAACATGAGAGAAACAAGAGATTTGGCTGGACTGCTCAACATGGCTCAGAACAAAGCACAAAACAGCTCATTTCAATGCTGTGTTCAAAGTGTAGTCCTGCTTGGAGAGGAAGGGTGGTTTCCGTCTGAGAGACATCCAGTGACGATGATGAGAAGGCTGGCCCTGTGAATGATGTACGGCTTTCTGCATTTCCCCATGAAGGGGGAGGTCCGTGTCCCTGGAGATCAGAGTGTCTGATGTTCATCTGGCAACACGACCTGCTGTGGAAGTGGTGAGCAGTGCCCCTGTCCAGCTGCCCTCACAGCTCCCACAGACTGCTGCTCACTTCCTCGTACTGGCAAACACGTGGTCAGGCTCACTGCTCACTTCTGGCCCAGCAGTGGGAGGGCTGAGATTGTCCCCGAGGGCGGTGTACAGGTCTGCCTCCGCGCTGGCCTTGGCAGGTAATGCTTCATGGTGTGTGGTGTTTCTCCTGGTCCTGGAGCTCTGGAGCTCACTGTTGTTCTGGGACCAGCCAGCCTTGGGGACTCACTGTTGTTCTGGCGGGCAGACAGCCCTGGGGCTCACTGTTGTTGTTCTAGGATCAGACAGCCCTGGGGCTCACTGTTGTTCTGGACAGACAGCCCTGGGGCTCACTGTTGTTCGGACAGACAGCCCTGGGGCTCACTGTTGTTCTGGAACAGACAGCCCTGGGGCTCACTGTTGTTCTGGCACAGACAGCCCTGGGCTCACTGTTGTTCTGGGACAGAAGCCCTGGGCTCACTGTTGTTCTGGGATCAGACAGCCCTGGAGCTCACTGTTGTTCTGGGATCAGACAGCCCTGGAGCTCACTGTTGCTCTGGGATCAGACAGCCCTGGAGCTCACTGTTGTTCTGGGATCAGACAGCCCTGGAGCTCACTGTTGCTCTGGGACCAGACAGCCCTGGGGCTCACTGTTGTTCTGGGATCAGACAGCCCTGGGGTTCACTGTTGTTCTGGGATCAGACAGCCCTGGAGCTCACTGTTGCTCTGGGACCAGACAGCCCTGGGGATCACTGTTGTTCTGGGATCAGACAGCCCTGGAGCTCACTGTTGTTCTGGGATCAGACAGCCCTGGAGCTCACTGTTGCTCTGGGACCAGACAGCCCTGGAGCTCACTGTTGTTTTGGGATCAGACAGCCCTGGAGCTCACTGTTGTTTTAGGATCAGACGGCCCTGGAGCTCACTGTTGTTCTGGGATCAGACAGCCCTGGAGCTCACTGTTGTTCTGGGATCAGACAGCCCTGGAGCTCACTGTTGTTCTGGGATCAGACAGCCCTGGGGTTCACTGTTGTTCTGGGACCAGGCTCTGGGACCAGACAGCCCTGGAGCTCACTGTTTATCTGGGATCAGACAGCCCTGGAGCTCACTGTTGTTCTGGGATCAGACAGTCCTTGGCTTACTGTTGTTCTGGGATCAGACAGCCCTGGGGCTCACTGTTGTTCTGGGACCAGGCTCTGGGACCAGACAGCCCTGGAGCTCACTGTTTATCTGGGATCAGACAGCCCTGGAGCTCACTGTTTATCTGGGATCAGACAGCCCTGGAGCTTACTGTTGTTCTGGGATCAGACAGCCCTGGGGCTCACTGTTGTCTTGTTCTCAGCTCATGTTGTAGAGCTTGGGCTGTTCTATGCTCATGCTGTAATTACAACAGTGGTCAGAAACATCAACACCGATCACTAATTGCTGTTCATTGCTGGAATTTCTTAATAAGATTTTTTCCCTTTTCTTTTAAGATACTAGTAATCTAGTAATCATTTGTTGCCAAATGTGACTGGATTCAGTAATCTACCCTCCCCACTTCTTTTGTCCCTGTGCGTGTGTCAGCTACTGTGGTGTATCTATTTCTGCGACTGGAAACAGTTTCTTATTGAAGTTTGGTGGAATGATGGGAGATGGAGAGCAAGGATGGGCAGCGCAGATCAGCATGCCCTGCTCCCTTGCCGTGCTTTGCTGTGACACTACCTGTGTATTGACGTGAGTGACCCTGCCCCGATGGAACGCCACTCTTGGAAACCTTCAGTGGGAGCTGTACATAGCGATGTGACATGGCAGCATGAGGTGTGGACCCTTTGGTGTGGACCTGGCCAAGCAGAGAGGCTGTGGCTGTAACTGTCTCCAACTGGGACTTAGAGGTGGATCGGTGTGGACCTGGGTGTGGACTTGGATGTGCACAGCACCGGATTCTGCCAAGAGAACAGACTGGTTGGCTTTGTTTTCCAGTACGGAAAGCGTGGGACTGGACTGAGGATTCCTGTCCTGCCATTGGTGATTCATCCAGACAGGATGGGATTATTGTCAACCCATTCTCCCTCAAAAACGAACTCTCCAGCAATCGTCTCTGAACACGGGTCATGTTGATGTATAAAAACCATAAAAGTCATATTGACTTCTTGTCATGGATTGATTCATGCTACACTCTTCAATGGCAAGACCGATGGTGCATTTTCTTGTTTTCATCAGTGACGACTTGTTTCTGTTGATTCTGGACGCATACCTTCCAATATCTCTTGGGTTTCTTCTGTTTTTGATATACTCAGAATACTGCTGAAGCAGACTGTATAGCGTGTGTTGTTCATGGACATCGGTGACTGTGGGCAGAAAACGTATTGGTCACTGTGCCACTGTGGGTCATTTTGCGGAGGTGTGGTGGTTTCTTTATTTGATTTTTGTGTGAATTAGCAACATACACACTCGTCTTGTTTTCTCTTGCAAAGAAGTGGGAGTGCATGGCTGCCAGTGCCATAAAACCAATGTTTCATTCTTTCAGGATGTGTCTGTGACCTTCACCTTCTTGACATGCTTTTATCAGCAAGTTTTTATCGACTTCTTTTTTAATTATCATTATAAAGTGTAGACTTGCATACTTAATAACTGATCTTTTGGGGAAAACGGGCCTTTCGTTCTCTTTGATGGAAGTTCTGATCTGTTGATGGAAGTTCTGATCTCTTGATGGAGGTTATGATCTGTTGATGGGAGTTACGATCTGTTGATTGAAGTTCTGATCTGTTGATAGAAGGTCTGATCTGTTGATGGAAGGTATGATCTGTTGACAGAAGTTATGACATGTTGATGGAAGTTATGATTATGTTGGTGGAAGGTATGATCTGTTGATGGAAGGTATGATCTGTTGATGGAAGGTATGATCTGTTGATGAAAGTTATGATATGTCGGTGGAAGGTATGATCTGTTGATAGAAGTCCTGATAAGTTGATGGAAGGTATGATATGTTGGTGGAAGGTATGATCTGTTGATGGAAGGTATGATCTGTTGACGGGAGGTATGATCTGTTGACGGGAGCTATGATCTGTTGATGGAAGCTATGATCTGTTGATTGAAGCTATGATCTATTGATGGAAAGTCTGATCTGTTGAAAGTTATGATCAGTTGATGGAAGTTATGATCTGTTGATAGAAGTTATGATATGTTGGTGGAAGGTCTGATCTGTTGATGGAAGGTCTGATCTGTTGATGGAAGTGATGATCTGGGTAAACTGGAAAAATAGTCCTGACAAGTGGGTGGTGGGGGTAAAGGGGTTGGGGTGGGGGTCAGGGAGGGTAGGGGTGTATCATGCATCTAGTCCATTAAGTCTCCCTGCAAAACCAAAAGTGAAGAAAAAAAGAACTTAAAAATACATTGTGGATCTCAATTATTGCTGTTCACTCAAAAAGGGTTTTGATAAACAAATACATTTTGACCTCAAATTTAATCAAATATTGTGCATTGAAATCTGTAAATGTAACCTTCAACATGGTTCTGCATTATTGTATTACCACTTTTTACCTGTACTTGCACATGATGCAGTGCTTAAGGTTGAGCTCAACAGCCTTTGAGAGCATGCTAGGAAAGGACAGCACTAGAAACAAGGTGCGACCCAGTCTGAAGTCTGCGTCATCAGAGGAAGCTGAACTCACTGCTAGTGGCTGTGACACTGTCAACACTGTCCCAACATGTGTTCTTTTGATTCTCTGTGTGTATGGACTGCCCAGTGTGGTCAAGTGTGGTTGGCATGGTGACAGTAAAAGCTGAAGTGTGCTCATGTGTGTGTGTGTGTGTGTTTGTGTGTGTGCATGTTTCGAATATCCTAACGGTTTATTCCTAGTTATCAAGGGGTCTGGATGAAAATTTGTTCATATTCAGTGCGGAAGTCAAAAGTTTTAGATTTTGTCATGTTGACTGTTGTTTTGAACAGGTGTGTGTAGAAGGATGTGGGGAACTCTTATGTTTGAAATGGTGGTAATGTACATTGGGTTTGTTTTTTTTTGTTGCTTTTGTTGTTTTTTTTGTCTTAACAGAATGGTGGACAAATGTTGTAGCGTAGGCTAACACCCATATGACTTCTGTTTTTGTGTGCGTTTGTGTGTGTTCATGGTGAGTGATTCATGCGCCACCAATTGCTGGACACACTTCAGTGTGGCTTGGGCCCCGTACGGGTAATCATGCGTAGATGTCCAGAGCCTGTGAATAGAAATCAATCATTTTGATCCTGTTGTTTAAGCCATTGATCTTTTTTTGTTTTTTTGTAAATACACAGTTTTCTTTTTTCACCCCCATGATTAGGTGACTGGCATTCTATGACATGTGATGACCGGTTACAGCACAGTGAGTATTCTGTATATAGGAGTTTATCACCCATAATAATCATCAACTAATCTATCCCTGTCTTTGTCGACAGCCATTGCCAACGGGGCCACTTTCAGCAATAAGTATACAGTTTATGGTATTATCAGCTGCTGTGGCACATCTGGTCCCGGAGTCATCTGTTCAGACTTTTTCAGAGGTACTTTATCATATGGCCAAGAGACCAAAGCGCTATGCATCATATTAGGATATTGGGATGTCAAGGTTAATACTCATCCACTGAACAGATGCATCTGTTAAAGTGTCTTTGGGCATTTTACCCCAAGACCAGTAGGTGACATTGACAGGTAGGCTGTTTGTCCTAGGGACAAGGAGAGGATGAACTGTGAGGGAGTAGGGCAGGTGACATTGACAGGTAGGCTGTTTGTCCTAGGGACAAGGAGAGGATGAACCGTGAGGGAGTAGGGCAGGTGACATTGACAGGTAGGCTGTCAGCCCTGGGACAGGGAGAGGATGAACCGTGAGGGAGTAGGGCAGGTGACATTGACAGGTAGGCTGTCAGCCCTGGGACAGGGAGAGGATGAACCGTGAGGGAGTAGGGCAGGTGACATTGACAGGTAGGCTGTCAGCCCTGGGACAGGGAGAGGATGAACCGTGAGGGAGTAGGGCAGGTGACATTGACAGGTAGGCTGTCAGCCCTGGGACAGGGAGAGGATGAACCGTGAGGGAGTAGGGCAGGTGACATTGACAGGTAGGCTGTCAGCCCTGGGACAGGGAGAGGATGAAGCGTGAGGGAGTAGGGCAGGTGACATTGACAGATAGGCTGTTTCCCTAGGGACAAGGAGAGGATGAACTGCGAGGGAGTTGGGCAGGTGACATTGACAGGTAGGCTGTCAGCCCTGGGACAGGGAGAGGATGAAGCGTGAGGGAGTAGGGCAGGTGACATTGACAGGTAGGCTGTCAGCCCGGGACAAGGAGAGGATGAACCGTGAGGGAGTAGGGCAGGTGACATTGACAGGTAGGCTGTTAGCCCAAGGACAATGAAAGGATGAACCGTGAGGGAGTTTTGCCACAATGGGAGCAGAGAACATGGCAGAACCACAATTAAAAAAAAAAGAAATGAAACAGTCATTATATTGAAACAACACAAAGGCTCAGATGGGACTGCAAGTTCAAGGTGACAGTCAATAAATTTAGAGACGTGGCTTTAACAGATAGTAGCTGCACCAAAATTGGCAAGTTTGTTTGTTTGTTTTTTACTGATATTGTAGCTACAATACCAAGACATTCCCTATGACCTTGACCAAAGGTCAGTGTATCGGTGGAGGTCAGATATCAGCCAATTGGTTCACTCAAGGTGTGTCCGAGGGCCTGGCTTGTCACTGCTGCTGGGACTGCGCAAGGGATCAGAGGTCCTGAATCTGTTGAACCAGTCACTTCTGTGACCTCCCACAGCGCAAGACACTTGTCAGTTCACAGTGTTCACAGCTAGCAGCCAAAAGGGGAGGTAAGGGGATCAGGGAAAGGGGGGTAGGGGACAGGAAAGAGGAGGGTAAGGGGATCAGGGAAAGGGGATTAGGGAAGGGGGAGGTAAGGGGATCAGGAAAGGAGAGGTAAGGGGATCAGGAAAGGGGAGGTAAGGTGATCAAGGAAAAAGGGATTAGGGAAGGGGAGGTAAGGTGATCAGGGAAAGGAGAGGTAAGGGGATCAGGGAAAGGAGAGGTAGAGGTGATCAGGGAAAGGGATAGGAAAGGGGGTAAGGTGATCAGGGAAAGGGGAGGTAAGGTGATCAGGGAAAGGTAAGGTAAGGTGATCAGGGAAAGGAGAGGTAAGGGGATCAGGGAAAGGAGAGGTAAGGGATCAGGGAAAGGAGAGGTAAGGGGTCAGGGAAAGGGGAGGTAAGGTGATCAGGGAAAGGGGATTAGAGAAAGGAGAGGTAAGGTGATCAGGGAAAGGGAGGATCAGGAAGGGGATTAGAGAAAGGAGAGGTAAGGTGATCAGGGAAAGGAGAGGTAAGGTGTCAGGGAAAGGAGAGGTAAGGTGATCAGGGAAAGGGAGGTAAGGGGATCAGGGAAAGGAGAGGTAAGGGAGGGAAGGGATTCAGGGAAAGGAGAGGTAAGGTGATCAGGGAAAGGAGAGTAAGGGGATCAGGGAAAGGAGAGGTAAGGGATCAGGGAAAGGAGAGGTAAGGTGATCAGGGAAAGGAGAGGTAAGGGGATCAGGGAAAGGGAGGTAAGGTGATCAGGGAAAGGGGATTAGAGAAAGGAGAGGTAAGGTGATCAGGGAAAGGAGAGGTAAGGTGATCAGGGAAAGGAGAGGTAAGGTGATCAGGGAAAGGAGAGGTAAGGGGATCAGGGAAAGGAGAGGTAAGGGGGTCAGGGAAAGGAGAGGTAAGGGGGTCAGGGAAAGGAGGAGGTAAGGGTGATCAGGGAAAGGGGATGAGAAGGGTAAGGTGATCAGGGAAAGGAGGAGGTAAGGTGGATCAGGGAAGGGATTAGAGAAAGGAGAGGTAAGGTGATCAGGGAAAGGAGAGGTAAGGGGATCAGGGAAAGGAGGAGGTAAGGGGGTCAGGGAAAGGAGAGGTAAGGGGGTCAGGGAAAGGAGAGGTAAGGGGTCAGGGAAAGGGAGGTAAGGGGGTCAGGGAAAGGAGAGGTAAGGGGATCAGGGAAAGGAGAGGTAAGGGGTCAGGGAAAGGAGAGGTAAGGGGGTCAGGGAAAGGGGAGGTAAGGGGGTCAGGGAAAGGAGAGGTAAGGGGGTCAGGGAAAGGGGAGGTAAGGGGATCAGGAAAGGGAGGTAGGGGATCAGGGAAAGGGAAGTAAGGAGATCAGGGAAAGGAGAGGCAAGGGGATCAGGGAAAGGGGGGGGGGGGGTAAGGTGATCAGGGAAAGGAGAAGTAAGGTGATCAGGGAGAGGGGAGGTAAGGGATCAGGGAAAGGAGAGGTAAGGGGTCAGGGAAAGGAGAGGTAAGGGGATCAGGGAAAGGAGAGGTAAGGTGATCAGGGAAAGGAGAGGTAAGGGGATCAGGGAAAGGAGAGGTAAGGGGGTCAGGGAAAGGAGAGGTAAGGGGATTAGGGAAAGGAGAGGTAAGGGGATCAGGGAAAGGGGAGAGAAAGGGAGGTAAGGGATCAGGGAAAGGAGAGGTAAGGTGATCAGGGAGATGGGAGGTAAGGTGATCAGGGAAAGGAGAGGTAAGGGGGAAAGGGAGGTAGGTGATCAGGGAAAGGAGAGGTAAGGTGATCAGGGAAAGGAGAGGTAAGGGGTCAGGGAAAGGAGAGGTAAGGGGATCAGGGAAAGGAGAGGTAAGGGGATCAGGGAAAGGGGAGGTAAGGTGATCAGGGAAAGGGGATTAGAGAAAGGAGAGGTAAGGTGATCAGGGAAAGGAGAGGTAAGGTGATTAGGGAAAGGAGAGGTAAGGGGATCAGGGAAAGGGGAGATAAGGTGATCAGGGAAAGGGGATTAGAGAAAGGAGAGGTAAGGTGATCAGGGAAAGGAGAGGTAAGGTGATCAGGGAAAGGGGATTAGAGAAAGGAGAGGCAAGGGGATTAGAGAAAGGAGAGGCAAGGGGATTAGGGAAAGGAGAGGTAAGGTGATCAGGGAAAGAAGATTAGGGAAAGGAGAGGTAAGGGGATCAGGGAAAGGAGATCAGGGGTAGAAGGAGGTAAGGGGATCAGGGGTAAGAGGAGGTGAGGGGATCATGGAAAGGGGGAGGTAAGGGGATCATGGAAAAGGGGAGGTAAGGGGATCATGGAAAGGGGGAGGTAAGGAGATCAGGGTTTGGTTTTAGATCCAGGGTGATTTTTTTCCTGTACATGCTACTGACAGTACATTCCTAATACTTTGTTTCTTTCTTGATTGAAACAATTGTATTTGAAAATCAAAATTTCACTTTTTTTTTTTTTTAGTTGAAGTGTAAAAGTTTTTGAGGGAATTCTTGTGTGGAACCAGATTTTGTAAAAAAAAAAAAAAAAAAAAAAAAATCTTCTTTTAAGAGATTTATGTAGTATAAAAGTCTGTGAAAATAGCAGGTTGCATGTAAGGGGCAAGTAATGTCGAATTTGTTGTTCAGTCTTTGTCTTTTTTATTCACAGAAGTTCAGTCAGAGGGCTACCATCCTATAAATACCATATTTCACAAAATACGTAGCCAGTTTTAAATCAGTTTTCAGAGGGCCGGAAAAGCTCAGTGATGGAGCTCCAGACTCGTAATCTTGGTGATCCTGGGGTTGCGGGTTCAAATCTCTGCTGAGCCGTTTCAGTACAGAGGAATTTTTCCCTCAGAGTTAACATTGGTTCTGACTCCATTTCCCTTACAGTTCTTCAAATGAGACTATAAACCAAGGTTCCATTTGTGAACGCACATATAACATCTTGCGCACACGTAAAATCCCATCACTAACTTTCGGAAGAGAAGGCCAGTTTGGCCGTTGGTATGGATGACACGTTACACATAGCATGCTACTTCCCCAAAGTTGGAGTATGGCTGTCTTAATGGCGAGATAAAAAAAAAAACGGTCATACACACACAAAACTCCACTCCCTTTGTTGGGCAGATGGGATTAATCCTTGCCTGTCTGTATGTAGCTATTATTCAGCTGTATGCATAGGCACAGGTACTGCATATATCACATCTGTGAGGGTGAGATCAGGGCAGGAAGGGGGTGAGGGGCATGGATAGTGTGTTGGTATGGTGTAATATATGAACAATGTCAGGGTACGCATCAATACGCAGGGAAGAAGGAATTCTGATCATCCATATTTTCAGTTTATGTGGGTGTCCTATGAAATACTTATGCCATGAAAAATGACATACACACACACACACACACACACACACACACACACACACACACATAGACACGCGCGCGCGCACACACACACACACAACACACACACACACACTCACACACACACACACACACACACACATAGAAACACACACATGCACACACACACATGCACACACACGCATGTGCACGTGCACACACACACATACACACATGCACATGCACATGCACATGCACACACACAAACGACCATATATCAGAGAAAATTTGGATGCACAGCAAAATTTTATGTGCATGAAGTAGGCACGTTTCACACGTTTTCATAAATAACATATGTCAGTCACTTGAATTTTGTTCCAAACCGACTGTGCAACCAAATATCATGTCACCTGTTCCATGATGTCTCTGAAATATGGATGCGCAAAAATATTTTATGTGAAATTTGGCCACACGTTTCTTCTTCAGAGCAAAACTTGTATCACCCTGTCTGCTTGCTTGCAATACAGTGCACATGAAAATGGACTGAAATTGCTGCCCTGCAGAATGTTAATGTTTCACCTGTTTGTCCCAGTGGTTGGTCGTTTCTCAATTTCCTATCAGCAAGATCATAGATTGAATAGGCATAAATCTCATATATATCTTTTACCAAAAAGGCACATGCTCATGTGTGCGCAGAAATTACTTATAAACGCTTCAGTACCAGCAAGCATAGAGTTCAACAGTGGTAACAAATTTAACAATATCCAAGGGTGTGTGTTTGAAATGGGGCGGCATTATCTGACCCTCATAGTTTGGGTGTGAAAGGACTAACAGGCATGTTTTTGAACAATCTCCCTCTCTCTCTCTCTCTCTCTCTCAAAATATATACTAATTTCTTCATGTATACATTTGGAAACTGATGTGGTGGATGATGAATTTGGGTCAGTCACTATTATTACCTGTACAGAGTACATGCTGGCAGCAAGAGTGGCAAAATTTCACAAGGTCTTTATGCCATGGGAGAGAAAATGTGAACACTGTGATAAGTTTTCAAGTGAAACTTTATCACTGGGACACTTTTTCAAGTGAGATGTAGATGCTTCGTCACGTGAAAAGACCTAGGCGATCATATTTCTGGTTAAATTCTGATACTATTGCAGCAGTCCAGATTTATTCAAAATATGGCAGCTGCCAACATATTTCATGAAAAGCTTGAACGTGTGGCAGTGTTTCACATGAAATTTTGATGCTCAGTGGCAACATCAGAGCAGTGGCAATATTGCAGGCAAAATATGGCCGCAGCATCCAAATTTTATGAGTGTCAGTATTTCATGTAACGTGGAGGAGGGGGATGGTATGAGGGGGACTCTTATTGCTCAAGATATTGTAGAGCTAATGACTTGAGTTTGACATGGTAGGGAAGCTTTTTTTTTTTTTTTTTTTTAATTTATCTATTTTTTTTACAATTACTACTCTGTTTAGAAACATTCAAAGAAGCACAATGATCAAAGATGCAATTGCTTATTCATTTATGTCACATGATCACATTCATTATAGATCTGATTGCTAGGAAATAACCAAGCTCAGGAATCTATTTGCGGCAAGCATATTTAGCAGTTAAGTATCAGCTGTAACAAGTCTGCAATAGAAAATAAAAAAACCTGCCAGCTGAGACATCGGATGTTGAAACAGCAGATATCACCGTAACAATTGCTGACTGATCTGTTTGTTCATGTAGTACAATTATCCTTGCTCTTTTTCCATGTCATGTCTGTTCACATATTACAGCAGAAAGTCAATATTAATCATCGTTATAATGTTAACCTTAATTGATGCTGGTCTGACTCCATTTAAGACTTGGTTTTGCAAAGCTCGTTATACATGTATGTCATTCCTATTAGGCACTGACGTTGCATTAGTGTAGTGTAATTATGATGTGCGACTTAGTGATAGACAAACCTGTTTAGTGCCATTGGTCTATGCTGTAATTCAACATTAACTTTCATACTAGGCGGTCACACTTCATCCTCTTTCAATCCCATTACTGCCGCCAGATGAGACCAAGACCCTTCCACTTTACCTATTTATACCTGCCCGTCGTTGACAGTTATATAAATATTACATAACACTGGGAGGGTATGGGAGTGGAATGGAGGAGGGTTAAAGCAGAGAAGGTGAAAGTTAACTTTACCTCCCTTTCTTTTGTTTCTCTTTGAAGTTAGTAAGGGAAAAATGGGTGACTATGCTTTGCTTGAGCATGTGACTGTATGTGTACGTGTGTGTGTGTGTGTGTGTGTGTGTGTGTGCGTGTGTGTGTGTGCGTGTGTGTGTGTGTGTGTGTGTGTGTGTGTGTGTGTGTGTGTTTCGTGCGTGCACATTCAAACTCGACAGTCATATCATAAGGATACAGATTATTTGCTCAAGTTTTCATCATTATTCTGTGTCTTCTTTTTCAAGAAGTAAAGGATGGGTATCAACACATGCTTGTTAGTGTTTCATCCTCACAGGAGCCAGCTGAGAACTTTTGTCGTTTTTTTCTTTATATTGTTACTGACTATACCGTAGTGATATTACTAGATGCTCAGTGACTCATTGGTAGACACTGGTACACTGTCATCCACCTGAATCAAGGCTGAATGCATCGTTATGTGCTCTGACGACTTCTTGTTGCACAGAAATGCCTGCTGGCACAGAGACACGTCTTTCACCATCAAGTTTCCTTTATTTGATGTACAGACTCATGTGAAAAGCTCCTCTGTTATGTTAGTGTACAGTTGTCGACTGAATTCTTTGATACGTATGAACAAAACGGTTGAACGTGAAGGATTAAATTCCTGTGATTTTCATCGGTGGTTGGATCACGGTGTGGTTTGTATCTGATTTGTGTTCATGTGTATGTTATTATACATGTCTTTGAATGGATAGAGGTGTATGTGTAAGTTTGCATGGGAATGCATATGTCAGATACTACCACTTTTCATGGTTTAAAGTGAAGGCATTAGCATACTCATTGAAGTAGCTGGATTTTTTTTTGTTTTTATCTTATGAGCGAGGTGCTGTATCATTCATGGCAGAAAACAGAATCATAACGATGATGCCTGGTTGATTTGCTGCGTGTGGGATGCAGATTCTGTTTGATGCAGAATTTACAAACCCCCTTCTTTATGAAAATCACCTGGCTTCTGTGGGAAGACATCCTGTCTTGGGAGTTTGGCGTTTAGGTGCTGTTAACCCTTTTCTGACTGTCGCTAAAACAAATCTGATGCTGAGGACTAGTCTGGCTTGAAAACACCGAAAAATTAGTTCACACTAAAAAAGTGTCACAACTCATTTATCTAGCTACAGAACTTCACAACAATTTGTGAGTACTTTGGGGAAAGACTGTTACATATTTCAACAGACATAGTCGTGGTCATAAAGAAAAAGCAGGTTTGTGCCAGTTATGCACCGGACACTTTTTAACACCCACTTAATTGTATCTTTTGAAAGATGAAAAAGTTCCATGGTGCATTCCAGGTGATGTACTAGTCACTATAAAACATTTTATAGCGAGTTAGGACTGAAATGATCTCAGACATAAAAGCAGACTGCATGGAAATCATGTTCAGAGATGTTCAACATGATATGATGTTTTTTCATCCCATCCATTCCATCAAAAATGTTGCAAAAGAAAAAAAACAACTTTAAGCTAGTTTTGTGCATTTTACTAAATCTGCTTTTAAAAATTTTATGATTATTTTTTTAATGTAAATGTGTACGTGGTGATTCTGACGAAAGGACAGTCCTGATATGGTCCCTTATGGCCAGCCATATTGAAAAGGGGAGAATATTGTAACCAGTCTGGGTTTGTTTGTTTTTCTAGTTTTAGGGCAGTTCAGTATAAAAAAGAACATGTCATTTACCGCAGTTGACCATTCTTTGACAGTTTGTTGAAGAGAAAAACCCATTATCAGTTGTTGAAGAGAAAAACCCATTATCAGACCTGCATCATTCTCACCGTGGATCACACTACCAAGGGCAGCCTTCCAAACATCTACATTGACACTGTACGCTGCAACCCAAGGGTCAGCACTTCACTGTTCTGAGTCAATCAGCAGTCAACTGTGTTCTGATACAATGTGGCTTTTTAGAATTCCAAAACAGTGACAACACATACCCAACATACTGTCAGTAAGAGGATGCGGACTGCTCTTGCTTCTCTGAAGAATAGATGCTGGCCACCTCGTTACAAGTTACGGGTCATATAGAATGAGTTGACATGCTTGTCACCATTATCAGAGACTGTTGGTTCGATCCAGGGTAAAGGCACCAGCTATCCCCCTGCCCTTTCCGCTTCCTATCCACCCCTCATCTGGAAGGTGATGCAGGTGATTCATTGAGCCCCCCCCCCCCACCCCCCCCCCCCCCCCACCTCTGAGGGGTCTGTCCCAGTTCTCTGGATGTTCTCATTTGGTAGAGAGGCCAGTCAGGTGGGCACAGTGTGAGCATGAAGCCAGTGATTGTAGAATCCACAGCCAGCAGGCAGGGAGCACACCACACGCAACCCCCCCCCCCCCCCCACACACACACACACAAACACACACACACACACACACACACACACACACACACACTTCACCTCTGTCATGATAACTGTGATTTTACCACTAATTTTAAACATGTGTACGTGTTGGAGGGGGCTGGATTGCACAAATACATCGAGTTTATGTTACTTTCACAGTAGATATTCACTGGCTTGAAAGACCTTCATCCGATTCACACAGTGTGTGTGTGCACACGAGGAATGTTTGTAAGCAGTTTTTAGATGTTGATGCCACAGATACTGTTCTCCCATGGCAATGTAAACAACTGTATGATGTTAATGCATAGTGATGGTTCTTCCAAGTCTATGTAAACAACCGCTAGATGTTCTTGCCACATTGATTGCATTCTGAAGACAGTATGAACAGCTGTTAGATGTTCATGCAATATTAGTTCTTCTCCCACGAAGGGTTTAAAAAATTGTTTGGCATTCATGCCGCAGAAATTGTCCTCCCCAGACAATACACACAGCTGTTCCACGCTCTTGCCACAGGAATGGTTCTCCCAAGACAGCATGTCTCTCACGGCAGACAGGGCAGTGGCAGCCACAGAAATTCTGAGCGAGCAAGCCACCACGCCATGAGATGACTCCAGGTTTTATTGGGGGTATTTTTTTTTACAACAGGTTTGTTCATGGAACATGCTCACATGCTTATCTGTCGTACATTTTCAGTAGCACATAGCATTGAAAGGTCATTCTGCCATTGCGTGAGAATGCCCTGACATGGGATTTTGTATCTGGTCACTGTTGCATCGCTGTATGCTGCAGATCTGCACAGCAAACTGGAACTGTGGAATAAATGCTGTTTTAGCAGGTTGAGGCTGGCTGTCAGGGGGTGCTCGATGTGTGAGAGTGATGCAGTTGGTGGAAACATGGGTTGTAGTAACACATACATCACATTCACTCATAGGAGCAGACGTGGACAGGGGTTTCCTTTTTTTTTTTTTTCTGCGTACACAGACTGATACTCCTGCGGATACCCACTGTATAGACAGGCAAGGATTAATACCATCTCCCCAACAAAGGGAGTGGAGTTTTGTGTTTATGACCATTTTTTTTTTATCCCGCCATTAAGGCAGCCATACTCCAACTTTGGGAAAGGACAGGGGTTCAATGCCTCTCTTCTGCAAATAATTAGTCTGTAAGATGTGGATCTGGATCTAATGTATGGGCAAAATAAGGCTGAGAGAACAGTGTCCCCTGAAGCACTTTTCTTGCATGCCAATTTGGCTCCCTTGTCTTGCCTCCATGCAGCTCAATGCATGAAGTCTTACTTCTATTACCCAGGAAACCATTTTTTGTTGTTTTTTTTAACCCTCTCCCATCTTTCTGTGCCACCTCAATGGCATAGCTCCCACGCCACTCATTCCACACCGCTCAGCCACAGCCTGGCCTGTCCCGCCACAGCCTGGCCTGTCCCGCCACAGCCTGGCCTGTCTCGCCACAGCCCCGGCATTGGCAACCTACATGGAGCAGTCAATGAGGCGACCCACCGCCACTGCCGAGTGACATCAGTGGCGTTTGGATCCAACATACGCAGGACACCACCTACTAAGCCCCCTACTGACGGTAACAACCGTTTAGTCGCAGAGCCAGCACAAGTGATCTCTCCTTTTGGAGGGTGCCACTACGTCCTTCCAACAACAGTCCCTGGGAATTTGCCAATCCCCATAAACCTGACAAAATCGAACCAAGACCACAGACGTGGACAGGCAAGCAAAACCGAGGTCACCTCGAGGGCAGGCCACAGAATTTGAGGGTTTTGTTTTTTCAAATGATTGTTGAGGAAGATGGTGAAGATGATGCTATGGATTTTCATTCATTCTGGTGTGAGACTGCATGACAGGGCTGTACTTCAAGCTTACTTTCATAATATATCCCAGCATCAACCAGGTCGTAGACATACAGACACCTGCAGTGTTAATCAGGAAATCTGAGCAACACTCGCAGAGACACATCCATTAAGTGGATGAAACTTTCCCGTGTGGTCCCAGTCTTCCCTATTGAACCCATAGCAAACTCAACCCAAGGTGAGAGGCGGTCAGGGCAGAAAAATCCCACTAATAAATGACTGACGGGAAACGAACCTACAACCTCCCAGTTGGGAGTCCATGATGCTAACCACTTTACCACAGCAGCTGGCGAAAATCATGACTTTTCATTCCACCTTCCAACTGATCAGTTCAAACTTGACTAGCAGACCCTGCCCCCATAGGAATGGTGAGGTGTCAGAGGGTTAAAATGCTGACAGTTCTTCCAGCCAATCAGAAGCCATTTCTATTTTGAAAATGCTAACAATTCTTCCAGCCAATCAGAAGCTATTACTATTTTTAAGATGCAGACAGTTCTTCAAGCCAATCAGAAGCTATTACTATTTTTGGTGCATGGGGACAAAAAAAAAAAAAAGAAAGAAAAAACCAGACTGAACGTGATTCAGATTTCCTCTAGCCTTTAAAGAGAACATTTATCTTGCTCATACAGAAGAAAGCCACAGAAATAATGAGAAACTTCATTTTTGTTTATCCCCGTCTCTTGTATTCATAAACATTGAAACATGTAAATTGTAATGTGTGCTGGGCTGCATGACTTGTGAGTGTGAGTTCTACACACTGCCACGCCACTGGCATGGAAAGCCAGAGGTGTAGACCTGTTGCTGTCACCTGTGTTCATTGTATTCACACCTGCAAATCCTGTGTCAGAAATTTCCCTTTTCCACAAGATCTCTTTCATACTGCCAGGTTTCGTTGTTGTTTTTGTTCATTTATTTCTTTGCTTTGTGTTTGTTGGTTGGTTGGATTTTGTTTTTTTTTGTTTTTTTAATTTCATTTACTGTCGTCGTCCAGTGTGGGTTTTTTTTTTTCTTTGTTGCCCTTGTGCTTCATTCACCTGTCTTAGATCGAGAAAATTTTTGGCTTTTTTTTTTTTTTGCAAACAATTCATAGCATGTCCGATCTTTGTTGAAATGAGATGACCAGGTAATGAGGTCACATACACTGTACACAGTGTATACTGTCTGTCCATTCTGTAATTGTAATCACCTGTTTAGCACCTTTATGTCTTTTTTTCCCTAGCACTATGTTTTTGGTTGATTTTTTTTTCTTTAATGGACATGTAGTGTGCAGTTGGTGAAGCCCTGTTCTAAGCAATGTAACATGTGTATAATTTTAGTCAGTGAAACTGTTGCTGTGATGATAATCTGTAAATGTTTTTCAATGAACAAGGTTGAAATAACAATGTATTCACAACATGGAGTGTCAACAATCCAGACCTTAATGCCATAAAGATATGTTCTTTATTATCTCATTTAATGTTATGCATGATATAACAGGCTGAGACAGTAAAACAATAGAGTGAATGTCATATAGATAGATTCTTTATCATCCCAGTCTCTATTTGATATTATGTATGATATAACAGGCTGAGACAATAAAATAACAGATTGTTACATCAACATAGTAAAATGGTATCATGCATTGCACATCACTGTGACCATCTGAACAAAATCTTGCTTGGCATTGTGTGATACAAAAGTAAAACTGCACTTTTGCAGTCCCCATTTACTTTCAAAATACAACACAGTTGAATACATTTAGAATACTCAATAAACCTCATGCAACTTATATAAATACCTTAAAACTGACTGTGTGAATGTATATAGGTGCAATGTGAGTGTTTTAATACCTCAGTGATGTATAATATGTATGTGTAATATGGAATGATCAAACTGGAATGTCACTCATTACATGATGACTTATGTATGTCAGTTTGCACACACATGTTGCACAAGAACAACCTGCAGGTAATGCTGAATGTCTTGCTGCATGTTATGGTCAACAAACAGATGGTAATTAGACATTCGACACGGTAAGTAGACACATGCCACAGTAAAAATGGGTGTGAAAGATGTAAGCGCTTGACACAGCACTGACAGTTGTGAGGTTAAAACGCAGGGTGGATCAGCAACTGGGGGTTCAACCGACTAAGTTATCTACATCATTCAGATGATACAGTAGTAACAATATCAAGAAAAAACAACAACATTCATATGAAACCTACAGGAAAACACATGTTTGAATATTGGCCACTAAATTTCAAAGAATTATAACTAGAAAGAAACCTCAAAAAATCTACAGGAAAACGCACGTTCAAATGTTGTTCACTGACTGCCACATACCATCTGAATACTTGATAACATATTGCTTTCTTAATGAATGAAACAACAACAACAAAAAAAGAAGAAGCTAAATCAAAACATATTTTCAACCATTTGTCTTTACAGATTATTGTATATTGTCTTGAGCAAATATAGCCAGAGGATTCATTTCAGCTGACACAGGTTCTAATGACAATGAATGCTGCAGTTAGGTGCACTGGGAAGTTTTAATACAGTGGCACAAACACATTATTCAGAAAAAAAAGTGGCATTTTATCTCAGGAAAAATATTTTCCAGAGCCCACAAAATGTCCCAAACACGCCACACCTGTAATCAGAACTACAAGACTTTAACCACACCATAGTGAGACGCCATATCTGTAATCAGAACTACAAGACTTTAACCACACCATAGTGAGACGCCATATCTGTAATCAGAACTACAAGACTTTAACCACACCATAGTGAGACGCCATATCTGTAATCAGAACTACAAGACTTTAACCACACCATAGTGAGACGCCATATCTGTAATCAGAACTACAAGACTTTAACCACACCATAGTGAGACGCCACATCTGTAATTAGAACAAGATTTTTACCACCACATAATGAGACACCATGTATGTAATCAGTCCTACAAGACTTTTACCATGCCATAATGTGACACCACGTATGTAATCAGTCCTACAAGACTTTTACCGCGCCGTAATGAGACACCGTATCTGTAATCAATACTACAAGACTTTTACCGTGCCATAACATGACACCACATCTACTCTACACAACTTTTACCATGCTATAATGTTACCCCACCAGTTCTTGTAAGAATTACACTCACAACATACCAAAATAAAATAAAAACAAATAATGCCAGTCCTGATTACATCAATACAAAGGCACTTGAGGCATAACGTAAAACATTTCAACAACCAAGACTCTCAACACCTTAAAATCAATTAAAAGAAAAAGTACCATTTAAAATCCATTTACAAATGATTTGAAAATAAAAATTGCCAGTGCTTTATCCATTAATGACCAATATAATAATACATACTCTCATAACGTTAATGGCTGTTGTTTTTAATTATGAATTAAATGTTCAAGTGTGAAAACTGACTTGAAGCAAACATGAATTGAAAGATGGGCAGGAAAAAAATATACCAAATACTGAAAAAAAAAAATTGCAATTTAATGGCAAAAAAGAAGCACCCAACATGTTTCTGACCAGAATTCAATGAGTATTTAAAGTCTACACCAAAACATTCAGCGCATTTTCCATGAATATCTCAGCACCATGATGTTTTATCCTGAGAAAATGAATTATTTTTCACAGAAAGGTATCACTGAACAAATTTAAAACAATACATTTCACACACACAAAAGTGTGTAAACACACACATAGAGACACATATACATGAACACACACATGGAATGCATTTCTCAAAACTATTGTTAACTCAGAAAGAGAAAAATGAGGAAAAAAGTATGCATGGGTTTTCAAAGTTGGGTTTTCTTTATGTTTCCTTAGGACTATCCCCTGGAAGACCATGGTCCCCAATGACTATCCCTAAGAGACCATGGTCCCCAATGACTATCCCCTAAGGGACCATAGTCCCCAATGACTATCCTTTGAAAGACCATGGTCCCCAATGACTATCCCCTGAGAGACCATGGTCCCTAATGACTATCCCCTAAGAGACCATGGTCCCCAATGACTATCCCTTAAAAGACCATGGTCCCCAATGACTATCCTGACAGACGGTAGTCCCCAATGACTATCCCCTGAAAGACCATGGTCCCCAATGACTATCCACTGAGAGACAATAGCCGCCAATGAGTGTCCCTTGAGAGACAGATGAAGAGAGAAGAACTACTGCATCGGAACAGTGCAGGGCTGTGACTGTGGAGTCCATTGTTTCTCACTTGACTGGGTTGACCAGTTTGTCCAGAACCTTCACCCCCTTCTCTTCATACTCGCTCCGCAGCAGCCAGAAGTCGTCCTTGTCCTTCATGATGTCGGCGAGGACAGCGCCACCCATGAACACCATGTGTTTGCGTCGTGGGGGGTCCTCAATGCGGATCTTGAACTTCTGCACATTCCGACAGATTTAATGGATGAATGGAAGAGAACAAGAATCAAGGCAGGAGAATTCTTGTTTTAAACAAAAACATATAACCTGAAGGACACTAGTCTAGTGTCTCCATGAATAAATGGAAGACAAAAAGAATTAAGTCAGGAAAACACTTATGTTCATAAAAACGTATAATCTGAAGGACACGGGCAGGGGGGCTGACCTCCACGCAGGTCCAGTAGGTCTGGAATCAACTGACAGATTCCTGGAATCCAGTGCTCACCAAAGGTCAGTGGGTTTGTCTGGGGGCCACATCTAGTCTTTCTTCCATGTTCCCTCTACACTGCCCCTGAACAGGTCAAGGGCGCAGCCTGGAGTGGAACTGCACAAACATGTACCCTGAACACTGCCCCTGAACAGACATGTTCCCTGAACACTGCCCCTGAACAGATATGTTCCCTGAACATTGCCCCTGAACAGACATGTTCCCTGAACATTGCCCCAGTACAGACATGTTCCCTGAACATTGCCCCTGAACAGACATGTTCCCTGAACATTGCCCCTGAACAGACATGTTCCCTGAGCATTGCCCCTGAACAGATATGTTCCTTGAACATTGCCCCAGTACAGACATGTTCCCCGAACATTGCCCCTGAACAGACATGTTCCCTGAACGCTGCCCCTGAGCAGATATGTTCCCCAAACACTGCCCCTGAACAGACATGTTCCCTGAACGCTGCCCCTGAACAGACATGTTCCCCAAACACTGCCCCTAAACAGACATGTTCCCTGAACGCTGCCCCTGAACAGACATGTTCCCAAAACGCTGCCCCTGAACCAGACATGTTCCCTGAACATTGCCCCTGAACAGGTCCTGGACCTGGCCTCGAGTGAAACTGCACAGACATGTCATGGGTCATCCCTGGCCCACATCCCATCTCTCCACAACTCTGCCATAAAATCCCTCCCTCACTTTCTGTGTGCCTGTAAGCTTGTGCACAGGTGCTGGATCTGCCCGGCAAGCTGGATCTGCTCTGGAATGTTTTGAGGTTGTCCTTGGTAGATATTTCATCTTTCTATCAAGTTTTGTTCACAATCTATCCTGCAGTTTGTTCTTCCATATTCCCTCTTTTCCTAACATTTTGTCAACAATCCATCCTGCTGATTTTACATATTCCCTCTTTTCCTAATGTTTTGTCAACAATCCATCCTGCAGTTTTTACATATTCCCTCTTTTCCTAATGTTTTGTCAACAATCCATCCTGCAGTTTTTACATATTCCCTCTTTTCCTCATGTTTTGTCAACAATCCATCCTGCAGTTTTTACATATTCCCTCTTTTCCTAATGTTTTGTCAACAATCCATCCTGCAGTTTTTACATATTCCCTCTTTTCCTAATGTTTTGTCAACAATCCATCCTGCAGTTTTTACATATTCCCTCTTTTCCTAATGTTTTGTCAACAATCCATCCTGCAGTTTTTACATATTCCCTCTTTTCCTAATGTTTTGTCAACAATCCATCCTGCTGCTTTTACATATTCCCTCTTTTCCTCATGTTTTGTCAACAATCCATCCTGCAGTTTTTACATATTCCCTCTTTTCCTCATGTTTTGTCAACAATCCATCCTGCAGTTTTTACATATTCCCTCTTTTCCTAATGTTTTGTCAACAATCCATCCTGCAGTTTTTACATATTCCCTCTTTTCCTAATGTTTTGTCAACAATCCATCCTGCTGCTTTTACATATTCCCTCTTTTCCTAATGTTTTGTCAACAATCCATCCTGCTGCTTTTACATATTCCCTCTTTTCCTAATGTTTTGTCAACAATCCATCCTGCTGCTTTTACATATTCCCTCTTTTCCTAATGTTTTGTCAACAATCCATCCTGCTGCTTTTACATATTCTCACTTTTCCTCATGTTTTGTCAACAATCCATCCTGCAGTTTTTACATATTCCCTCTTTTCCTAATGTTTTGTCAACAATCCATCCTGCAGTTTTTACATATTCCCTCTTTTCCTCATGTTTTGTCAACAATCCATCCTGCTGCTTTTACATATTCTCACTTTTCCTCATGTTTTGTCAACAATCCATCCTGCTGATTTTACATATTCCATCTTTCCACCATGTTTTGTCAACAATCCATCCTGCAGTTTTTACATATTCCATCTTTTCACCATGTTTCGTTCACAATCCATTCCGCAGTTTTTGCATAATGCAGCTGCACAGATTGTGGGTCTGCCCTGTGAGCTGGTTCCCTGACACAATTCTTGGGTTCATCCATGGTCAGCATTTCACTTTTGCACCAAACTTCACTGGACATCTGTTGGTGGTTTGTGCATAACTTTGCTAGTATAACGGACAAACCAACAGAGAAAGGCTAAAACTTCCTAAATGCAAGTTATGATAACAACAATAAGGATATCAACGATTCATTTTTCATAATATCAAGCAGATCAAAGTTATAGTAACACAATCAGCTATTTCCCACTGGAATACAAACAGAAGAAACTTACGTACATCTAAGCATGTTCACACATACAATGAGACAAAAATATGTCCATACACATAAGTTCAAGAGAAATTTGATCTAATACCAGCGCATTGCAAGAATAAATCTTTAAATTTACGATACTTTCAATACTACAGCTGACCTACAAAAATGAAAAAAAAAAAAGAAAGAAAAGAAAAAAAAGAGGATGTCTACACTTTTCTTTTATCCCTGGAAATCAATCGTCAGAGCAAAAAAAAAAATAGGAGCAATAGTTTTCAAATCAGATTTTCAGTTTCATTTTAACCCTCTTATACTCGCAACGGGACTTAACGTCGGGGCCTGTTCTTCCCATACCAGGACGTACCAGGACCTCTCTGTGTGAATTTTCCATCACGCAGTGATCACGTGTGTAGACACGCACAGTCGCAGACAGTAACTAGGAAGACTCAGGCATGGCCCAATCATGTGTTGGCACTGTTTTTGGGTGATGGAACCGTGTGTGTTCATTGAGAATAGGCACAGAACGCAGCGAGTAACTTTGTGAATGGAAACTGACCGACTTTCACAATGGCGGCTTTCGCGTCTGCTACAAACGACGAGATGGTCGACCACTCGCAAGAGGAGTTAGATGAAATTATTGTAGAAGTGGAGACGTTTGAAAGAGAAATGGAGAATGAAAGTGATATAGAAGTAGGTAGTGGTGTTGAAGAAGATGGTGAAGTGCAAAGCGACCCGGAATACAATGTTTCACTGGCAGCGCTTCAGACAAAATGGCGGCCCGCGACACATGGCACGGCAGGGGTGCGTCAGTTTCAGGAACCCACTGGGCCGGCTCACTCGTTACCTGACACTGCTACACCACTTGTTTTTTTTTGTTTTGTTTGTTCCTCTTTGTTTTTTAAGACTGCTACCGATGAAACAAACAGGTGTACAAGACAAAAACAAGCTGCAAAGGGCGCACCTGACCCTCTTTTATAGTATTGTGTGTGACATGTGACAAGTTTTGTATGACATTGGTGGGACAACCAGTGGGACCTGTACTGCCAGGCAGCGGATGGATCGCGTCAGGTTGGCCTCAGATTTCATCTTACACTAATAACTTGCATCACCATGGTGATTGCGCATGCTTGCATGCAGTAAACTTGATTGTCATCATAAAACATCACGTGTATGGTGACAATTTGGTGACAGTGACACGACCTATATCTCTAAGACAGACAAAATATAGTTCAAAGTGAAGTGCATGCTCTTATGAAACTGTCTGCCAATTTTCTTTCTCTTAGAGGTTCACATACATTCCCCATAAGTTAGTAATCACACATACCCATTTTTAGGCTGAAACCTGTAAAAGAATCTAAAATCTAGGGGAAGTTTGCAGTCAAAGAAACTGAGTACAAGAGGGTTAACCCGGCTAACCACATCAGACCCTGTAAGGACTGTCACAGAGATGTATGGTTATCTACACAGGTTCGAATCCTAACAGCTGCACTGCTGACTCCCCTAGGCCACATAAAACCAGGATGTGCTGAAGGAACCAACCTTTCCACTTGATTTATCACCTACAATTGAAAATAAAAATAACAGTGGAAACCACTGAAGGAAAACTAGATCAAAAAGGTCCTACAGGCAAACAAGACGCTGCAGAACAACAGACAGCGAGTGTACGCTCTGGACATGTTCTCACTACCTGACCGTCACATCACAACAGGAAATTTTGCATCAAACAACATCGTAAAATGATGAGAAAAAAAAGTGAAGACTTTGTGGAATTAAGACATAAAAATGGATTAAAAAAAAAGAAAAGAAAAACAAACAACAAAAGTGGAGAACGAAAAAGGTAGTCAAAGAGAGTAGCAAAAAAAAAATTTTTTTTAATCTAAATCTCTATGCAAAGAACTTGCAGCAGATGGGGACACATTTTGTCCTAAAGCAGCCCCTGGCAGCCCCCCAGAGGCATGATTTCTTCAGCACAGAAATACCCTATTAGCTACATACAAGAGATCACTTGTCAGCTACGTCTTGTACAAAACATGCTCTTTTTTTTTCTCTCTTTCTCATCGTCAGTCGTATTAGCCCATGCTGTCATTCCATTTCTCCATCCACAACCACAGTCTGGTTTGTTCCACCACACCTGTCAACCAGCAATCCACAAGGAGCAGTCAATGTACAGTCACTATGAAGCAACCCACTAAAGGAGACACTGTTCTGCTGCTGTGTCACATCAGTGGTGTTCAGTGGTGCCTGTTCTGATCCAACACATGCAGGTCGTCACCTACTAGGCCCCCTTGTGACAAGAACTGCTAGTTGCAGAGCCAGTGTAAATGAGCTCTCCCTCCGGAGAGCACCACCACCTCTGTTCTACAACAGTCTCCATCACCTTGCCAGTACCAGCCGCCCAGACACAAACTTTACCATAGGCAAAGGCAAAGAGAGGAAATCGCAGCTGAGGTCACCATGAGAGCTAGGCATTAAGGGCCACAGAATTTCAGACTTGTCTTGTTTATGCTCATCGATGTGGGATGAAGATGAGGAAGATGATACCACAGAGTTACTGCACAAATGGGCTGTATTCTACGCTTATGTTCATAAAATATCACAGCCTCAACCAGGCCTGAGAGATACAAACACCTTAAGCATTGGTCAGAAAACTAGGACAACACTCTCAGAGATGTATACATTAACTGGGATAAAACTCGACTATGTGGTCTCAGTCTTCGCGACTGAACCCATAGCAAACTCAGTTCTGTTAAGAAGCCAGTCAGGGGCAGAAAAATCCCACACATCAATGGCTCTGACGGGAACTGAACCCATGACATCCAAGCTGGGAGCCAGCAACACTAACCACTGTGCCAGGGTGGTTAATTAAAAATATGCACAACTCTATGCGCTAATGATTTAAATCTTTTGAGCCCCTCTTTTACCAGGCAAACAAGCAACAGTTCAACAAATCATCAATGATGTCTTAAGCATATCTTTTAGATCAACAAACACATTTTGTACAAAAAATACAACTGCATTACGCATCAAAAGAGATTCAGAATCTGGCCCAAACCTCTGATTACGTATCAAACATGGGCATGATAAGTGGAGTCTCCGCATGCTACTGACAGAAGTGTGCCACACCGGCCCAAACCCATTATGAACACCACACCACACAGCCAGTCTTACAAACCCATCATGAACACCATACTACACAGCCAGTCTTATACAAACATCATGAACACCATACCACACAGCCAGTCTTATACAAACATCATGAACACCATACTACACAGCCAGTCTTATACAAACATCATGAACACCATACCACACAGCCAGTCTTATACAAACCCATCATGAACACCATACCACACAGCCAGTCTTACAAACCCATCATGAATACCACACCAGACAGCCAGTCTTACAAACCATGAACACCACACCACACAGGGAGTCTGACAAACCCATCATGAACACCACACCACACAGCCAGTCTTACAAACCATGAACACCATACCACACAGTCAGTCTTACAAACCATGAACACCATACCACACAGGGAGTCTGACAAACCCATCATGAACACCACACCACACAGCCAGTCTTACAAACCATGAACACCATACCACACAGTCAGTCTGACAAACCCATCATGAACACCACACCACATAGCGAGTCTGACAAACCCATCATGAACACCACACCACACAGCCAGTCTTACAAACCATGAACACCACACCACACAGGGAGTCTGACAAACCCATCATGAACACCACACCACACAGCCAGTCTTACAAACCATGAACACCACACCACACAGGGAGTCTGACAAACCCATCATGAACACCACACCACACAGCCAGTCTTACAAACCATGAACACCATACCACACAGTCAGTCTTACAAACCATGAACACCACACCACACAGGGAGTCTGACAAACCCATCATGAACACCACACCACACAGCCAGTCTTACAAACCATGAACACCACACCACACAGGGAGTCTGACAAACCCATCATGAACACCACACCACACAGCCAGTCTGACAAACCATGAACACCACACCACACAGGGAGTCTGACAAACCCATCATGAACACCACACCACACAGCCAGTCTTACAAACCATGAACACCACACCACACAGGGAGTCTGACAAACCCATCATGAACACCACACCACACAGCCAGTCTTACAAACCATGAACACCACACCAGACAGCCAGCCTTACAAACCATGAACACCACACCACACAGCCAGTCTGACAAACCCATCATGAACACCACACCACACAGGGAGTCTGACAAACCCATCATGAACACCACACCACACAGCCAGTCTTACAAACCATGAACACCATACCACACAGGGAGTCTGACAAACCCATCATGAACACCACACCACACAGCCAGTCTTACAAACCATGAACACCACACCACACAGGGAGTCTGACAAACCCATCATGAACACCACACCACACAGCCAGTCTTACAAACCATGAACACCACACCACACAGCCAGTCTTACAAACCATGAACACCATACCACACAGTCAGTCTGACAAACCCATCATGAACACCACACCACACAGCCAGTCTTACAAACCATGAACACCACACCACACAGCCAGTCTTACAAACCATGAACACCACACCACACAGTCAGTCTGACAAACCCATCATGAACACCACACCACACAGCCAGTCTGACAAGCCCATCATACACACCACACCACACAGCCAGTCTCACCGACAGTCGGGAGGTGTCCCCCTTCAGAATCCTCTCCAGGTACAGCTGCTTGATTTCCCTCTCCAGTCGGGACGGCAGGCCAGGGTACATGGTGGTGCCCCCTGACAGCACGATGTGTTTGTAGAACTCCGAGCGGATGTCCATGTCCGCCGCCTGGATGGTGTTGAAGAGGAGCTCGGCCACCCCCACGCCGTCCACGTTGATGAGGTGGGGCTGGAAGAGGGCTTCTGGGGCCTCGAACCGCTCCCCCCCCACCTTGATCACCCGCCCGTCCGGGAGCTGGCAACACACACGAATGCGCTGAGGGGTCATTTCATCATTTCACCACGGTGATGCTTTGTGTCGATGCACAGAATGTGTCACCAAGCACAGATCAGCATTGACACTTCTGACAAAATGTAAACCCTTCCCTTTGGCTGGTGAATGAAACCTTCCACACGAAACTGAGCATTCTTTTTCCTTCACTTACCATAACTCATTGGAAGCCATAATCAGACCTGTTTACCCCCAAATTCATGCACCTGTAATATATCGGACCTAATCCTGTAATTTGAAAAAAAAAAACCATGTAATCTTCATAGTCGCAATACTTTTGCAACTTTTGAAGATTTGGAAGAGCCGGCCGCTGGCACGTAAGACTGCTTCGTTGCCATCTTTGACAAGGTAAAAGACGCAAGGCATGCTGGGAAATGTCTTTTTACCACTTTTGACCGAAATGGTAGCAGACGAAACTTCACATTTAACAATTTTCTTTTTCTGAATTTTTTCCCGTAATTTTATTTTTATTTTTTTTTGGGGGGGGGGGGGGGTGGAGGGGGGCGCGTAATTCCCGTAATTTCTATTTTTTCCCGTAAAAATTATGGCAAAATCGTAAGGGTAAACAGGTCTGCATAATGCACGTCCAGTTCCATCTGATAGGAAAGAATGCAACTGGTACAGGTTCTGTCTCTCTAGGAAGAATTCAACCACCCAGACTGAGCTAAAACTGACTCCCCCTGGCCTAAGCATGCTGTTAGGCATGGCATTTGGTGTGTGATCCTCAGTTTTCATACTCAGTCATGACCAGCAGACTTCTACTCTCCAGACAGGCACCACGAGTCACGCAGTCTCTACGTTCTCCTCATCATCTGGCCAAAATGTGGATGAGTCGATCTGCTACTCTCTCTGTGCTTTCCATCTGCATTCCAGCCAGAATTTCCTTTTCTGCCTGCCAGCCTCACCTGATCCATCGTTTGACACTGTCCACTGTTACTTGTGACCATGACTTGTCTGCATCAGAGGATTATTAATCTTTTATGATACAGAAAAAGCATGCAAGTGCTGGAGAATGCCCACCTCTGAACCAAGCTGCATTTCTGAACAGTGAGAACTGGCTGGACATCTTGCCACCAGGTGAGTGTACCCTGAATATTGGCTGGACATTTTGTTACCAGGTGAGTGTACCTTGAATATTGGCTGGACATCCTGCCACCAGGTGAGTGTATCCTGAATATTGGCTGGACATCTTGCCACCAGGTGAGTGTATCCTGAATATTGGCTGGACATCTTGCCACCAGGTGAGTGTATCCTGAATATTGGCTGGACATCTTGTCACCAGGTGACTGTACCCTGAATACTGGCTGGACATCTTGCCACCAGGTGAGTGTATCCTGAATATTGGCTGGACATCTTGTCACCAGGTGAGTGTACCCTGAATATTGGCTGGACATCTTGCCACCAGGTGAACACACCATAAATTGGCTGGATATCTTGCCACCAGGTGAGTGTACCTTGAATTGGCTGGACATCTTACCACCAGGTGAGTGTACCTTGAATTGGCTGGACATCTTGTCACCAGGTGAGTGTACCCTGAATATTGGCTGGACATCTTGCCACCAGGTGAACACACCATAAATTGGTTGGACATCTTACCACCAAGTGAGTGTACCATGAATTGGCTGGACATCTTGTCACCAGGTGAGTGTACCCTGAATTGGCTGGACATCTTGCCACCAGGTGAACACACCATGAATTGGATGGACATCTTACCACCAGGTGAGTGTACCCTGAGCTGGCTGGACATCTTGCCACCAGGTGAACACACCATGAATTGGCTGGACATCTTGTCACCAGGGGAGTGTACCCTGAACTGGTTGGACATCTTGCCACCAGGTGAGTGTACCCTGAACTGGCTGGACATCTTGCCACCAGGCGAGCATACCCTGAATTGGCTGGACATCTTGCCACCAGATGAACACACCCTGAATTGGCTGGACATCTTATCACCAGGTGAATGTACCCTGAATTGGCTGGATATCTTGCCACCAGGTGAGTGTACCCTGAATTGGCTGGACATCTTGCCACCAGGTGAGCATACCCTGAATTGGCTGGACATCCTGCCACCAGGTGAACACACCATGCATTGGTTGGACATCTTATCACCAGGTGGACATCTTGCCACCAGGTGAGTGTACCCTGAATTGGCTGGACATCTTGCCATCCGGTGAACACACCATGAATTGGCTGGCTGGACATCTTGCCACCAGGTGAACATGCCGAGACTATCCATGGCACAGTCTGCACCAGGTAGAAGCTGATTTGATTTGCTTCCCAACATAAGAATCTGGTTCTTCAGTTTGGATTGGGATCTGACTAAGTCAGCATTTTTGTGTGAGAGGTGTAATAATGACAGAGTTGACTGACAACCAATTCACACAACAACATGAATGATAGGTTTCTTATATGTCATTCTCAATACAGCCACAGCTCATTAATCATGAATCCATTACACCTTATGGCAAACGTCATCATACCTGCAAGCCAGTCTCAAGACATGCCAAACATACCTGGCAACCTCCCCATGAGAAGTTGCAGAGAATGTACCCATTTGCCAAAGTCGCAAGATTCTAGCTGCTTTGGTTTATCTACCAAACCCCTGCTCTAGCTTGTCTCAGCCAAAGTCAAGTGAAAACACCAACAGTTCCATGACATGCATTCACTCCCTCCTGACTATGACCAGCTGAAGCAGCAAAAGCCTATCACTGCAATGCTCACACCTTTTCATCATTTTCCTGCACACTCTCTCACATTTTTCCTCTTTTGACTTCAGTACATGATTTACATCTATGTATGATGGGACACCATTTACACAGGCCTCTAAACAGAATGGATCAAAGTCCCACTCATTGTTCCACAATGCCAACCAACAGTCCACTGTAACTGTTGGACTTTATTTTCATTACAGGGACCAGGGAAACTAAATGTTAGCTTTTCGACCAATTTCTACTTTTATTCCTTCATGTTTTCTTTTCCTAAGCTTCCACTTTTTATGTGCTGCAAAAGACACAAACATGCATGCACGTGCACACACACACACACACACACACACACACACACTCACACACACACACACACACACACACAGAGTTCGGATGGGCTATAAGCAACATTACCTTACCTTACCTCACACACACACACACACACACACACACACACACACACACACATGCACACACACACACATGCACACACACACACACACACACACACACATGCACACACACACACATGCACACACACACACACATGCACACACACACACATGCACACACACACACACACACACACACACACACACACACACACACACACCATGCACACACACACACATGCACACACACACACACACACACACACACACGCACACACACACACATGCACACACACACACACATGCACACACACACACATGCACACACACACACACACACACACACACACATGCACACACACACACACATGCACACACACACACACACACACACGCACACACACACACCAACAACATACAATGTAGGGCTCCACCAGCACTGTGGTCTCCAAAGCCAGCTTCTGCTCCTGCTCGATGTCGTAGGCAGTGTAGCACAGCTTCTCCTTCAAAATGCGCACTGTCTCAAAGTCTGCAGAATGGTTGAACGCGTAGCCACGCAGTAACAGCAGCTGGCACGAACAGTTGTCAGTTAAAACACACCCTGCTGAAGTCAGCTGACTCTCTCACTTCTTAATGTGGCGTGGAAGAATGCAGCAACCAACATCACAACACACCCCATAGAAAATAAACTGCACAAAACTTCAGTAATTTCTAAACTGTTAATTTCAGTCAAGTATGAGGTAAGTTACTAATATTGTAAGCAATGTCTCACTGGACAAAATGCTGAAGAATTAAACTGGATGGAACAAACATTTTTGTTTTTGTTTGTTTAACTTTCCAGACTGAAAACTTCACTGACAGCAATAAAAATTCTAATAAATGCATCAAGGATGATCACACTGTGGATCTATCTAGTATAAGAGAAATGGTCAATTCCCCAAATTTATTTTATGAGGAGCCTGATATTTTAGGAACATGGCTCCTACTTGAACAGGTAACTATAAGAAAAATACAAAATAAATGCATAAATGCCTGTACTTATAATGATACCATCATTCATGGCACAGGAATATTTCCTCTTCCACACTACAGATGTAAAAATATGCTGTGTAGTATTACAGCTGCAATACCCACTATATCATATAAAACCTTTCTGTGTATCAAAACTCCTGTTAGTAAATGGAGGATTCAGACCGCACGCCATTATCAACAAGAACAATCCAATGATCACCTCCACCATCATAACAATTACATCTGTTCTGCTGACAGACATCTCCACCACCATCATGACAATCACTCCACAATTCCATGGTCAACTGACAAACATCTCCATCAGCAACATCACAATCACTTCACCAGTTTCAAGGTCGACTGACAAACATCTCCATCACCAACATCACAATCACTCCACCAGTTTCATGGTCAACTGACAAACATCTCCATCACCAACATCACAATCACTCCACCAGTTTCATGGTCGACTAAGCAAGGTCCCCCTCCCACCTTGATGAGATACTTAGTGATGTCACGGCCAGCGATGTCCAGCCGCCGTGTGAGGTGGGGCAGTGAGAAGCCATCGTAGACAGGGCAGATGTGTGTGACCCCGTCGCCCGAGTCCACCACCACTCCAGTCAGCAAACCTGTCAACAGTATCAAACACCTGATGTGTGTGTGACCCCGTAGCCCAAGTCAGCAAACCTGTCAACAGCATCAAACACCTGATGTGTGTGTGTGACCCCGTAGCCCAAGTCAGCAAACCTGTCAACAGTATCAAACACCTGACGTTAGCTCCCACTGACTCTGAAGACCTGAAACCAAAGATGGAAGGGGGGACAGCCACCAACTTGATTGACTGACCATACAGGGAGAACTGATGGTCAGTGATAGACTGACCACACAGGGAGAACTGATGGTCACTGACAGGCTGACCACACAGGGAGAACTGATGGTCAGTGATAGGCTGACCACACAGGGAGAACTGATGGTCAGTGATAGACTGACCACACAGGGAGAACTGATGGTCAGTGACAGGCTGACCACACAGGGAGAACTGATGGTCAGTGACAGGCTGACCACACAGGGAGAACTGATGGTCAGTGACAGGCTGACCACACAGGGAGAACTGATGGTCAGTGACAGGCTGACCACACAGGGAGAGATGGTCAGTGATAGGCTGACCACAAGAAGAGAACCAAGGGTCAGTGATAGACTGACCACACAGGGAGAACTGATGGTCAGAAGGAAGCCCTACAGGCTGCACGGTGAGTCCTACTGGTTGAGATTTTACTGGAATGAAGTTTGTCAATATGTCGTGACACCATAATAGACACTCGATGTAACAAACAGAGCAGAAAATTAAACAGCATGAATAACTTGCAAACATGAGACAAGTCCACTGAAACAATTCTATCAAATACAAAATTTGAAAAGAAAGATGATTAAAAAAAAAAAAAAAGAAATTGTAAAATCAGAATCAGGGACAAGTGCATGGTCCACAGGATCCCATGAAATGACGGGGGCGTACGGACTCAGAACATCCTGAAACCAGAAAATCAATGAAAACGAACTATGGAAAAGGTCACTGCAATGCAATGAACACCCCCCCCCCCCACCAACCGCTTTTATTTCCTACCCTCCACCTTCCTCCACTTTCCCTTCAGTTTCAAGCAAGTACAGATTCTGAGTTTTGCTGTGATCTCAAACTTCACTGAATGCAAGAGTTTCCCTTCATTCTCTTGATCAGGCAGAGGGCATGCCTTACAGTAAAACAGTATGTGACAGCAGGTGGTCTACAGGGATGCAGCAACAACACACTGCTGGTGACGGTCACCGTGTCACTCCAGAGGGAAATCAGTTTGGTCATGACACTTTGCTTGTGCATGTGCATGTGTGCATGTGTGTGTGTGTGTGTGTGTGTGACTGCACACGCATGCGTGTGTGTGTGTGTGTGTGTGTGTGTGTGTGTGTGTGTGTGTGTGTGGTGGGTGGGTGGGTGGGTGGGTGCGTGCGTGCGTGCGTGCGTGCATGCGAATACACAAGCATGTGTGTGAGTGCATGTGTACATGCATGCCTGTGTGTGTGTGTTTGTTCACATGCATGCATGCATGAATTCACATAGATATTCTGAATGTAATTTTCTAGACTTGATCCCAACACAGACGGATACTGCGCAATCAATGGGGCCCTGCACCCAGTTCTGACCTTGCGCATACAGTGTCAGCACAGCCTGGATTGCTATGTGCACACTGTGGAACTGGTACTTCTCAAACATCACCTGAAACAACACGGGAGAGAAATCAGTTCACAGTTGTCAACAAATGTTTTCCAGGACACAAACACAGTAACAACAACACAGCATCATTTACAATCATTGAATCTCTCTCTCTCTCTCTCTCTCTCTGTCACTCTCTCTCTCTGTCTCTCTCTCTCTCTCTTTCTAACACCACACACACACACACACACGCATACACACACATGCATACACACACGCACACGCCTATTCATCTCACTTCTTACCCACCTCCCATCAACCTTATTTCCACCTCATCTCTCTCCCCTCCCCTGCCTTCATTTATAAACTGTCCTCACTATTTCACTCTTTCAAACATAGTCGTTTTCCTTCTGATTGTGATCTGGGATGTATTGTTTTGTGCATCATTTATGTCTGTTGTTTGTAATATGTCTGAAGAAGACATATTCGTCGAAAAATCAGTCATCTGATCCATATTCTGTATCAAACTAAGAGTTACTTTGAACCTTCTAGTATTCGTGTATGTGTGTGTGTGTGTGTGTGTGTGTGTGTGTGTGTGTGTGTGTGTGTGTGTGTGTGCATATGTGTGTGTGTGTGTGTGTGTGTGTGTGTGTGTGTGTGTGTGTGTGTGTGTGTGTGTGTGTGCATGTGTGTCTGTGTATATATATATATGCTTGCATGTGTGCGTGCATGTGGGCATGCAGGCGGGCGGGAGCGTGGGCGTGTGTGTGTGTGTGTGTGTGTGTGTGTGTGTGTGTGTGTGTGTGTGTGTGTGTGTTGTGGCTTGTTTTACACAGCAGTGCAGTCTGTTTCAGTCATCTTCACAATTAATAAAGAATTATGTGCACACACCCCAAATTGCAGCTGAGATACATTAAATACATTCTCAGCTCATTATATTAAGATTTTTATGCTGGTTGCCAAGAAATAGTTCTCTTTTTTTTTTTTTCTTTTTTTTCAGTATTTGAAACAATATGGAAAAGATAATCTCTCTTCTTAACTCTAGAGAAAAACATGAAATCCTCAGAAATGCAACAACATGGTATGAAGATCATGGGTGCTACACACACACACACACACACACACACACACACACACACACACACACACACACAGCCTCCCCTTTTGCTCACCTCCCATCCCCCTTTTCCTCCCTTCCCCTCCCCTGTCTACTCCCTCTCCCCTTGAGCCATTTCTACCCCCTCCCCATCCCCACCACCACCACCCTGGCCAGCCTGGCCCATACCTCCACCATCTTTTGCCGGTTCTTCATGGGGTTCATGGGAGGCTCCGTCAGCAGGACACGAGAGTTGCGGCAGTCAACGTTGAGGCGCTCCTTGCTGAAGGTGTGGTCGTAGACGTGGATCATGTCCTCCCAGTTGCGCACTATGCCGTTGTCCATGGGGTAGTTGACCTCCAGCATGGAGCGCAATTGGCTGGCCTCCTCGCCGACCATCAGGTCCTGCCCCACACACACAGGTATAAGGTTACACGGAAAGGTCAAGTCTCTACGGCCTGACAGCCAGAGGGCCAGAGAACAGTCAGGGTGTCCCGGTAGCAGTGGGATAAGACATCTAAAAAGACATCTTAAAATGCCCACCCATCCAAAAGTTGCAGGTTTGAATCCCAGCAGCACCAGGAAAAAAAAGTTGGCAGTAGAAGGGCGTTTGGGAGTCATGACCCAGGCCCCCTTAGAGTGTAAGGAGTTCAGGGGCAAAACACTTGTCTGAGGAGGGTTTCTTCTCTGAAGACCTTCTGCTGTCAAGCCCTCCCTAGAGTTTCTTCCTACAGAGCTTCACCTTGTCTGGGAAAGGACATGATGGAGGGCAGAACCCATAACCCTCCTTTCACCACATCAGCCCTCCCTGACCTGAGCCAGGTGACCGTTTACTGCTGGGTGGACATACAGGGTTTTAAAGCCTGAACACATCCACCCCCACAAGGTGCTGGACCTCACCAACATCAGCTCCATACGTAAACGCTTTTATGATCTGACAACACATCCTGCTTCAGAAAAATACACAACACACACATCCCTCTTCAGACAAGTACTTGACAGATACATCTCTCCTCAGATCAATATTTGACAGGTACATCCCTTTTCAGACCAGTATTTAACAGACACATCCCTCTCCAGACCAGTATCTGACAGACACATCCATCTTCAGTCCAGTATTTGACAGATACATCCCTCTTCAGTCCAGAACTTGACAGATACATCCCTCTTCAGATCAGTATTTGACAGATACATCCCTCTTCAGTCCAGTATTTGACAGATACATCCCTCTTCAGATCAGTATTTGACAGACACATCCCTCTTCAGTCCAGTATTTGACAGATACATCCCTCTTCAGATCAGTATTTGACAGATACATCCCTCTTCAGATCAGTATTTGACAGATACATCCCTCTTCAATCCAGTATTTGACAGATACATCCCTCTTCAGATCAGTATTTGACAGATACATCCCTCTTCAGATCAATATTTGACAGATACATCCCTCTTCAGTCCAGTATTTGACAGATGCATCCCTCTTCAGACAAGTATTTAACAGATACATCCCTCTTCAGACAAGTATTTAACAGATACACCCCTCTTCAGACAAGTATTTGACAGATACATCCATCTTCAGCCCAGTATTTGACAGATACATCTATCTTCAGATCAGTATCTGACAGATACATCCATCTTCAGACATGTATTCAATACACACATCCCCCCTATGACAAGTATTCAACACACCATCCCTCTTCAGACATACATGCAACGCACACACATCCCTTCTCAGACAAGTATACAACACTTCAAATCTATCGAGACCATGGACATAGTTTACCTGTACTGTTTGTACACTTTTAGTCATTGAACCATGACCAAACTGATTACACTGACATTGCAGACAATTTTGTGCTGATGGAAATGGTGAATCCTGCCATTTCTAAATGTGTTTCTGTGTGCGTGCATGCACTAAATGTGTTTCTGTGTGCGTGCATGCATGAATGCATGTATGTGTGCATGCGTGCATGTGTGTGTGTGTGTACATGCATGTGTGTGTGTCTCTGTATGCATGTGTGCGTGTGTGCATGTGTGCGTGCGTGCGTGTGTGTGTGTGTATGTGTGAGTGTGTGTGTGTGTGTGTGTGTGTGTGTGTGTGTATGTGTGTGTGTGTGTATGTGTGTGTGTGTGTGTATGTGTATGCGTGTGTGTGTGTGTGTGTGTCTACATGCATATGTATATATGTGTGTATAAATGCATTTATGTAACCATGCATGCATGCATACAAACAGCATAAAGAATGAACACTTTCCTGAAGTTACATCTAGCTCCTATACATGTTCAATGTCACATTATACATCTGTCCACATACTCATTAATCAGTCAATCCCTCCAATCTTCTGTTCTCCATCCATCCATACCTGTATGTACTATTTCACTTGTTCATGAAATCAAACCAATTCTCACCTTCAGCTCAATATTGCCAATCTTCGATGTGGATCGAATGATTGGTCTTCCAACCAATGATGGAAAAATGTGGGCTGGAAAGTTTGATCCAGCGAAACCACATTTTACAAACTGCAAGACAAAAAAACATGCATAAACACATTTCATTTCGAAAAAAGGACACAAAAGCTGCAAGACATGTGTACGCTGATGATTCTTATTCATGAAGTAGGAAAAGTCTGTTGGATTCACGTGAATACAGGGATCAAGAAAGCAAGGCTAATGACTAATTCAATCATAAAAAAGAAAGAAAATCTGGAGAAGGTAAATTTTCGGTCAAAATGAAGTGTTTTGTTTTGTTTTGTATTGTTTTGTTTTTACTGACTCATCTTCAATATAACCTCAGTGGCACTGCACGCTTGCACCCTTTATTCCAGCCCCCACCCCCTACCCCCTCCTGCCCTTCTTCTCCTCAGCACCAGTAATGCACAGGGAGCAGTCAATGTCCAGTTGTCATGAGGCAACCCACCAGTGAAGACACTGCTCTGCGGCCAAGTCACCCGGATGGTCTTCAGTGGTGCCTGTTCTGATCCAACATATCCAGGATGCCAAACACTAAGCCCCTTGCTGTCAACTAATTCCTTAGTCGCAGAGATAGCCTGAGCTCTCTCTCTCTCTCTCTCTCATGGATGCCACTACGTCCATTCAGTAACAACCCCCAATAAACTTGCCAAAACAGGCGACCCTGACAAAACTAAACCAAGGGCATAGATAGGGAGAGGAAATCAAGAGTCTCTTTGACAGCAGGGCTTGAAGGGCCACAGAATGGAAGACACTTTTTTCCTACTGATTTGATGAGTTTGAGGATGAGGAAGATGATGCTACGGATTTCTATTCTGGTCTGCATGACTGAGCCATTTTCTACGCTTATTTTCATAATATACACTGGCATCAACCACTCATGAGATACACAGACACCTGCAATTTTCATCAGGAAATTTGAGAAACACTCTCAGAGACACATCCCTTAGGTGGCAGAAACTTGACTGTGTGGTCA
>CM065717.1:44706192-44718692 GCA_033310375.1 Conus canariensis
GGCTGCCAGTCGTAACATGTTTTGACCTGTATAGGTTTACTGTCCCCACCTTTCCAGATCTATGGATTATCTCTGTTGGACATATCACTGAGGCTGGTTTGTAATGAACCACACACCACAACCCATTTCCATTATCCTCTGTTGTTATTTTGCCTCGAGCATCTAACATGCAGCACAAATCAAGAGAGAGAGAGAGAGAGAGATAGCTCTCTGTCACACAAATCAAGAGAGAGAGAGAGAGAGATATAGCTCTCTGTCACTGTGTATCTGATATCTTTTATCTTCATTCCTTCTTTTCCCTTTTTTTTTTTGTTTTTTTTGTTGGTTTTGTTTTGTTTCACTGTTGCATTTTCATCATCACCTGAGTGGTATTACCGCCATTCCACTGAATCAGCTTCCTGTCCACAGCCATGCCCTGGCTTGTCCCGCTGCACTCTTGGCGCCAGCAGTCCACAGAGAGCAGTCAAATGTGGAGGCATGGTGAGGCAGCCCACCAGAAGAGACGCTGCACTGCTGCGAGTCACTTTAGAGGTGTTCAGTGGTGCCTGTTGTGATCCAGCATATGTGGGACACCACCTGCTGTGCCTTATACTGACCACAGTGGCAGCTTGGTCATAGAGCCATTATGAGTGAGCGTTCCCCTGTAGAGCATGCCACCATGTCTGCCCACTGGCAGTCCTCATGACCATTCCAATAATGGTGACTGTTCGTCACATAGGGCACAGACGTGGAAAGGAAATTAAAACTGAGGTTGCCATGAGAGCCAGGCATGAAGGGGCCACAGAATGTAAAGACTTTGTACTTAGGAGTTTCATTCTAGTCTGAGACTACATGATGGGGCTGTGCTCTACAATTGTTTTCATTATGTACCCTGGCATTAGCCAGGCCTGAGAGGTACAGACATCCCTGCAGTGTTGGTCTGGAAGTTTGTGTTTGTTCTGATGCCTGTCTGGTGTTGAAACATCTTTTTCTTTTTTCTTTTTTTCGATAGTTTGGTTTTCTCTCATTCATCCACTATCCTTCTCTCTCAGTGTCTCTGTTTCTTTCTTTTTAATTTGACTGATGACCACTCTCACTGTCTCTCTGTTTCTGTCTGTCTGTCTGTCTCTCCCTCTCTCTATCTCTCTCACTATCTGTGTCTCCCTCTCCTTCTCTCTGCCCCTCATTCTCTCTCTCTCCCTTTCTCCCACCCTCTCTCTTTATCTCTCTCTCAGTTATTTCTCATGAAAAACACTGATTTTCTTGAAGTTTTTACAAAGGAAATGTTGTAGTGACTACTTTTAAACTTATTTCTTATTCCATGGCTACTTAACTTTTTCTTGTTTTAATTCCAGTCTGGCCTATCCCCTGACACGCTGCAGTCGCTGGACGAAATCTATGAGGGCACGTACAAGGCCAAGTACCCAGTGGTGGGCTACATGGACTTTGTCCGGGACAAGTACCCTGACCAGCTGAAGCAGAAAACGGAGCTGTAGATACCTCAGCAACAGGCATGTCTGGCGCTGGGCCATGGGGAGGCTTGCTATGCTTCCAGGCGCTTCTCCAGTGTCCTGTTCCGTCATGTTGCATCATTCAGGGCTATCTCACTGCTTAGGTGCTTTTTTTTTAATTGTTATTTTTTGTTTTGTTTGAACACATGTTTCATTGTTTAGGGCTATCTCACTGCTTGGGTTCTTTCTCTTCTCTTTTTTTTTTTAAATTTAAAATTATTATTTTTTATTTTGTTTGAACACATGCATGTGCCTGTCTGTATCTTCCTCTGTGCCTTTTTCTCATAAGCTGTTCCTGCCTTCCCATGAGTTTTGTGGGGAGGCTTTTCAGAGGTCTCTCTCTCTTGCCTTCCATCTCTCTCTTTTTCACGGTCTTTGACTTTCTGTTATTTCTGTTTCGGTCTGTGTCCCTTTCCATCTTTCTCCTCTCTCTCTCTCTCTGTCTCTCTATATGTTTTTTTAAATACTACATTCTGTGCTTATAATCGCTCGTTTATTTTTTTTTTATTTTATGTATCATAACTGGTCTTTATTTTGATATTGTTTTATCAGTGATGTTTTTAATGAGAGGTGATGGTTTTAAAAAGCTTAGACTGCTTTTTGTTGACCACAGGCAAACTTCATTCTGTCTGGCTCCTTCCTTCTGTTCCCTTTCATTGTCTTTCTTTTGTTATGCCGTTGGAATTCAGACTCTGTGGCTCTAGTTTCACCCCTTCCCCAACCCCTACTCTCTGTTCATGCTCTCTCTCTCTGTTTCTCTCTCTCTCTTTCTCTTTCACATACATACAAACACAGATACACACACCGATTTGCATTTTAAGTACGTTTACGGCTACGTCTATCAGTCTTTGCTCTCCCCTACTCTCTGTTTCCCACCCCACCTCCCTTCCACTCCCACACTCACATATTCCATCCCCTTTCCAGCCTTCCCCTGCTATGATTCTTTCATTGCCTGGCATTTCCTTTTCCATCACACTGCAGCTGTTTGCTGAATGACCAAAGGCGTGATGATTCTGTCGTCACCTCGTGGTGTCACTCTGGGTGACTTGTGGCATATCATGTACACAGTATTCTCAGCATACCCATGAAAGGTATACTTGGTTGTGGTATGAAATCGGACAATATAATTTTATCAATAATTTTTGTGAATTTTTTATGAATGTTGCGATATATTTTTTTTTTTTTTATAAACAGCCACTGTGTTTATGACAAACAGAAAAAAAGTTGTTGTTGTTTTTGTTTATAGTGCCTTTGAATACTTTACCATAGCCGAATACTCCACACTTGCACATCAGCACTCGCCAGCATGCATGCATCTGTCAAAAATTCTCTGATGTTTAGGTGTATTTTTTTTTCCAGTCAAGTCTTTGTTTTTAGTCAGCTAGACCATGCTGATTCTTTTGGTAATACTTTGACTTGTTTCTCCACAGTCTTCTTTTTTTCTACAATAATATCAGATGTGAGATCTCGTCCCTATTCACATTTTTCACAATCACAGAGGAGGACCAGCTGTTATCATCCACTCATGATCATCAGAGATTATGGCTCAGTCAGTGTAGTCTTTCTGTAGATAATCAGTAATTGATAAGTGCTAATGGCTATATCAGCATAGTCTTTAAGCAGATGAGCAGTGGTTATGGCTATATCTGTGTAGTCTAAAGACTTTCTGTAGAATTTCTGCATAAACATAAATAATTTGCAGTCTGGCCTCAGCATATTTGGTGCCATGCTTGTTTTCTTTTTTTTTTTCTTTTTTCTTTTTTTGTTGTTGTTTTCTTTTTCTTTCTTTTTTTTGTTTTGCTTGTTTGGTATGTCCTTTTTTGATTCAGCAAGAACTTTGAAGTGATTTATTAACTAGGTGCATTTTGTGCTAGATTCAGCTTGGAGAAAATGGTGTGAATTTCTCAGCTAAAGTTATGTCCATGTCTTTCAATTTCATCATTCTTCTGCTCGCCCCCTAAACCAGTCTCAACATATCTTCTGCATCAAACACTTGAAGTGCGAAGGAATTTGCAGTCTCTTGTTGCACGGTCATTTCTTTCTTTATTAACAGGAGTGCATGTAACTTAACTTTGTATGATATGTTTCCTTTGTAAACTTTTCAGTGTATGTGAAGGACTAAATATGTTCATACTTCTTGTTACTCACAGATTTCAAGTTCTCAAAGAAGCAGTCTGAAAGAAATAGTAGGTTATTTTTTTTAACTGCTTTTTTGTTATTTGTTTTATTTGAAAGAATGAACAAAGGCAAAAACAAAAAAAAAACACATAGTAAAGTAATGATATTTTGATTGTTGGAGATCATTCAAAAAGAGAAGCAGATGATGCTTTGATTTTTACAAAATGATGCACATCTGTGTAGTGCCCACCGTTCCTGTACTGGTTTGAATTTGCTGACAAGAGAGACAGCATTACCGTTATTATTAGCCTGTTATTGAGATCATCAGAGTATGTGTGAATGTTGGAAAGCTGGTATCCTACGTTTCGAGTTTTGAGGCTTGAAAACCAGATTTGGCTGTCTGCTTCTGTGATGTTAGACAGACGGTGGTGCTAATGCACCATCTGCTTTACTTCCAGCTATGCATTGTTGTTTTCTGTTTTGCTTCCACCTGTGCATTGATATTACGTAGTTGTTGTTTTCTTTTTTGTCTCTCTTCTGGTGTCCTGTTACATTAATTGACACTGTGGACAGAGTAGTTTGTATATTGAACATCTATATCCTTATTTTTTTTCATCATTTTACTGCAACATTCTTGTTATTTAATACTAAAACACTATTGTTATTCAACGCTACTGACAAATACTGTTAGTAGTTAAAGTGTTCACTATGAATTCACAATTTTGTCAAAGCCATTTTCTCTTTTCGTTTTTTTTTTTTATTCCTTTGTTTGTTTGTTTATTATATGTTTGTTTTTGGCAGTTTCTGCTTGTAATCTTAGAGGAAGAAGCCAGATCTCTATGTCACATGTTGAGATAATTAAAATTTTGATTTTCCATGGAGCATGTGGAGCTTGTCATGCTCTTTGATTAATTCTCTGCAGCTAACATCCAGATTTCTTCAGCTTCAGTGATAAATCTGTCAACAGCAATTAATTTCCAAAAATACATCAGTTGTGTAGAAAATACTCCGATTTTTAATGGAAAAATACTCCAGTAGGAAGTTTGAGGTGAATGGGTATGTGTTTGTGCTCTGACAACCTGCCGTGTTGTGTCTACAGAATCTGATTCAACACAAAAGTAGTGATGTGGGCTAGCAGGTCAGGGGTTCAAATCCCATCACAAGCACTCATTAGGGGGATGCTATAGCCATGGCCTTCTACTTCAAAGTTTGAATGTGCTTTAGGCTCAGCTGGGAAGGCTGGAACCATACAGTAGAGTTTCATCCACCGAAATATTTGTCTCAGGGAGTGCTGCTCAAATTTCATGACCAACACTGCAGGTGTCTGTATTTTTCAGGCTTGGTTGACACGGTGATATACTACTATGGAAGGAGGCATGGAGTACTGTCTTTTCATGTTGTCTTCAAGCAGAATGGAACTTGGCACGATCATCTTTGAGATCCGCCGCTCAGATTCTCTGGCTGTTCATGCCCTGCTGTCATGATCACCTTGTTTTCAGTTTCCTCTCCAAGTCAGTTCCTGTGGAGAGTTTGAGTCTGTCGGTATTGGCAACTTCCTGGGGACTGTCATTGGATGGACGTGGTGATTCCCTCCACAAGGGGACTCTCACTCACACTCGCTGTGTGACAAACGACAGTTGTCATCTGCAAGAGGTTTAGTAGTTTTGTCCTGTATGTGTTGAAAATAAAATGAGGCAGGGAGCAGTAAACAATAAACAGGTAGGGTATAAATCGAGGTTATTTGTATTTTTTTCTGTCCGTCTTTTGATCTCCCTTGCATCCTTGGGTGGATCCTCAGGCGCAGGCTCAAAGATTGTCCCCTACATTTTATACTGTTTGCATAATGTTTTTAGTTTTTCAGCAACTTTTTTCCTCCCCACACCTTTGTTTTGTTTCATTTACTACCCTTCGCTGGCTGCTTTGGGGTGCTGTTGGATTCTTTTTTAATCCTTGGTGGTGAGAACACCACAGTATTATGGACTGTGGTGTGTGTCTATTTGATGCCAGGAGCACAGACACAACCAGCTGTGTCTCCCTGATGAGTCCGATCCAGCAGACGAAAGGCCTAGGAGCAGGCAATACAAATAGATCTGCCTTCAAGAGGGATTACGATGGTTCCCTCATGCAGCTAGTGAAGAGTTTTCATATGTATAATATGTTTTCCTAATTTCATGTTCCCATTTTCTTCATCTTCAACCCCCCCCCCCCCCCCCCCCCTCCCCCGCCGCTGCCTTAAGTTCAAATCTTTACCACGTCATTACTGTGATGACGGAGGGGTTGTTGGCCTGCGCTTGTTTTCCCCCCACTATTAGATTGTTTTTCTTTGTATGTGTCTGACTTTATTCAAGTGTAAAAGGCTGTGCCAGTCTTGAATAAAAGTTACTCTGTGTTAGGTTTTCTTATGGGAGCAAGAGTTACCCTACTTGTTTATTGTTTACTGTACGTATTGGCTCAGAGCAGCTACCACTGAACACTGAGATGACACAGCAGCAGCGCAGTGTCTCCTCAGGTGGGTTGCCTTGTGATGACCTGGTACTGATTGCTCTATATAGCCGCGATGTTGAGGTAGTGACAGGATAAGTCTGGAAGTGGCTATGTTTGGGGCACTGGGAAAGCGTTGCGTGGGAGTTATGCAGGTTGAGATGCATAAAAGATGAAAAAATTAAAAAGCTGTGATAATTGACCACATATTTCCCACAGCATTGTGATCAGCTACATGACTCAAGACTGAGCTGGCACTATTTGCAGGCTTTTTTTTTTTTTTAATATATCAAATTAGAGGCTTGTAGTAAAAGCAAAACATTTTAAATAATCACTGATCAGCTCACTCATGATTTTCCTTGTTTCCTGGATGCTAGTAATTTTTTCCCTTGGGAAAAAATGAATGTTTGATCAGTGAGAGTCTGGTGTGGGCCAAGTGTTGTGGAATGATCATAGTGCAGTAGGGGTGACTTAGGAGATAACAACAGCGTTCATTTGTCTGAGAACAGATCCTTTGCTCATTGCTTTTGTGTGTATGAGGTGAAGTTCTGACTGAAAACAGTAAAAATAGTGTGCCATTGTTTTACAGAAGATTCATTGCTTATATATATCAGATGTGACATTCAGATTTGAAACAGTGATAAAAGTGTGCTGTTGTTTTAGAAAATGTTAATCGTTTTATATGCAAGAAGTCACGTTTTGACTGAAAGCAGTGTGCCACTGTATGAGAAGATTCATTGCTTCTTGACTAAATAGTGAAATTAGAGAGACTTAACAGCATATTGAACACGGTATGCAGTTGTTTGTAGAAAAGAACAAATCACATTAATATATGAGGTGTGACATTCTGACCCAAAATGTGTGTGCAGATGTTTGAGGAAAGATTTGTTTTGATATGAGAGATGAAGTTCTGACTTAAAATTGTTGAAATAATGTGCAGTAGTTACAAAAGAGATTCACTGCTTTCATACCAGTAAAGTGAACAGTGGCGAGAAGTTTCCCAGTTTGGGATACTTGTTTGTGAAAATAATGACAAAGTAACTTGGCCATTTAAAAAAAAGGAGTATTACCAATGCAATTTTTGTTAAATGACAGTGGCAGAAGCGCTCTAGTTGAGCAGTGTGATGTATTATTTTGGACATGATTTGTTTAGTACTTTGTATGACTGTCCGCTGTTGCCGCTAGATTTCAGCATATTTGTACAACTTGTCACAATGGTATATAATAATGACAAAAAAAAACAACATCAAAATGTCACCAGGCATATTTATCATTCCAGTTGATCAAATGATTCATTTCTAAAGCCTCTTCTTGTGACTGTGATGATGGTGTTACTCATAGGTGTTCGTTAAATTCCTGTGTATTCTGTGGAGAGCGTGAACACAGCGGAAGTTGATGGCATGACTGAGACATGTTCATCATCTTCAGTTTGCAGGCATTTGTGGATTGTTTTGAATTTTATGCATTATTGCAGCAGTTGTTAGTTTGTTCCCAGTAGGGAATCGATAAACAAACAAACAAGTGAATGTGAACAAAGTATGTGAATGAAGTTGGGTTTTAGCTTATTGGTCTTATTGTATTCAGTGTGTTCGAACTGTTCAATTTTTTATCACTGTTGTTGACTCTAAGTGTATTTGATGTGTGTATACTGGGAATCTTTGTGCTTTTATATGTCTTGTGAGTGTTGAACTGCTCAATATTAGATCACAATCGTTGATTCTACATGTATTTGATGTGTGTATATTGGGAATCTTTGTGCGATTATATGTCCTGGTGACTTGTTACTATCAAAATTGCTTTATGCAAAGTCTGTGTGCAATCAAAACTAACGGTCACACACAGTTTTATTTCCTTTTTCCTATGAAAATGTATGTCTAGGACGGATACAACATTACGTGATTTTACTGTCTGTTCCTTGAATGGGGAGGAGAAGGCATAAGGAGGGGAAGATGGAGAGGGGGGGGGGGGGGAGTTGGGGTGATCTGATGCCAGTATTTTTTAGTGATGTATTGAAACAAATCTTAAATAAATGTTAGCGAACCGCCCAGAGAACGTTGACAAACGAGTCACAAGACGAAACACAACTAGTTTCGACCTCTTAGGTCTTCATCAGGTGAGACATTAACGAATAAAACAATGAAAATTCACTTAGCTTTGATCGCTTCAGATCACTTCGTAGGGTTCAGCGCAAGGAAGAAGGCGTTGAATGAGAACGAGGCTGTTGGAAGGGAAATAGTGAGCGAGTCAAAAGTCGTAATGAAGATAATAATATTACTGATAGGAATACTAATAATGGTCAAAATACTGAGAAAAAAAAAAAAAAAAAAAAAAGGGACAAGATTACTACCAATCTGTGTCAATAAGTATGGGTATGGGAGAAAGGAGAGTGGGTTAGAGGATTCTTAAACAGCAGGGTTGCCGTGGCAACAGTCCCAGAGGCGAAGGCGATGGTGATGTCGATGCCAGTGGTAGTATCAATACTAGCAATAGTATTACTGAATGATACTGCTAACAACGATAGTGAAGGTTAAGGTAATGAAAGCATGATACAGAAATATATTTAGAAAATACATTTTTATAATAATCAACATTTTTATAATAATCAAATAAATAAATAAATCAAACATTAAAAATAATAATAAATTAAAAAATCAGTAAATAATAATAATACTAATTAAAAAAAAATAAAATAAAATAATAATAATAATGATAATAAATGCATAAATAAGATAGCTATAAGTTGTGTGAGGTGAATAGTGGGAGATAAGGTAGTATGTGTGTGTGTGGTGGGAGGATATTATGGGCTGAGATTGAAGTGGTGGGTGGGTACATGTTACTTTAAGGTGTAGATGCTATGAGGGGGGAGGGAAGAAGGGGATGGGTTTACGTACTAACTGGGGGAGGGGGAGGGGCAACATATTCACACCTATACACAACTCTCTCTCTCTCTCTCTCTCTCTCTCTCTCTCTCTCTCCTCTCTCTCTCTCTCTCTCTCCCCCCCCCCCCCCCCTTTCACGACCAACGATAAAGGAGCCAGCATTCTATTTATTATGTGTGTGTGTATGTGTGAGTGTGTGTGTGTGTGTGTGTGTGTGTGTGTGTGTGTGTGTGTTCCATTTGTAATTACATTTGAACATCTACTCTGGAAACTAAACCTCCCAAAGAGACAAACAGACCCACTGCCTGCCTTCTCTTCCATCCTCACAATCTGCCCATCTGCAGGATCCTGAAGTCTAACTGGCACATAGTAGAAAATCATAAACCTACATTTGAGACCACACCAATGATCACTTTCAAACGTGACAAAAACCTCAACGACCTACTGGTGCGCTCTAAGCTGAACAAAATCTCAACACCTAAGCCACCAGGTACTTTCCCCTGCTCAAAACCCAACTGCAAAATCTGCTCTCTCACCAAACCAGACACCATCCTACATGGCCCCACAGGCTCTTTCACTATTAAATGCACTTTCTCCTGCCAGAGCCACAACATTGTGTATGCCATCCACTGTCAGCTGTGCGGTAAGATCTATGTAGGTGAGACATCTCGCACACTTGAGACGCGCATCTCTGAACACCTGGCCGACATCCGCCACCATCGGCCCAAACCAGTCGCTCTACACTTCAACCATGCCCAACACAACATCAACCATGTCAAAGTCTTGGCACTTTGGCAATCTAAGAGTGACAGCTTGGAACGCCTTATGCAGGAATCTCATCTCATTGCCAAACTGGGCACCGTCCACCCTCATGGCATCAACGTCCAAAAGTAGTATGTACCATTCCATCTCTGCAGCTCCAGCCTGAAATATCCCCCACCTACACACACCCATACCACCCTACCTCCCTCTGTTTACCTCAGACATAGGTTGCAGCTATCATCATCTTCCCTTTTCCTACACTCTCTGAGTCTCTCCATTTGCTACATCAATCGACTTACTCCCCCCTCCCCCTGCCCTAGTAATGATGTGTATAGGGGTGTTGGTGGATATGGCGGTTGCTGGGGTGGAGGTGGGGGTAACCAATGAATAAGGCTGATATTACAAATGGAACACACACACACACACACACACACACACACACACACACACCACACACACACCATCACACATACACACACACATAATAAATAGAATGCTGGCTCCTTTATCGTTGGTCGTGAAAGGGGGGGGGGGGGGAGAGAGAGAGAGAGATTGTGTATAGGTGTGAATATGTTGCCCCTCCCCCTCCCCCAGTTAGTACGTAAACCCATCCCCTTCTTCCCTCCCCCCTCATAGCATCTACACCTTAAAGTAACATGTACCCACCCACCACTTCAATCTCAGCCCATAATATCCTCCCACCACACACACACATACTACCTTATCTCCCACTATTCACCTCACACAACTTATAGCTATCTTATTTATGCATTTATTATCATTATTATTATTTTTTTTTTATTTTTTTTTTTTTAAATTAGTATTATTATTATTTACTGATTTTTTAATTTATTATTATTTTTAATGTTTGATTTATTTATTTATTTGATTATTATAAAAATGTTGATTATTATAAAAATGTATTTTCTAAATATATTTCTGTATCATGCTTTCATTACCTTAACCTTCACTATCGTTGTTAGCAGTATCATTCAGTAATACTATTGCTAGTATTGATACTACCACTGGCATTGACATCACCATCGCCTTCGCCTCTGGGACTGTTGCCACGGCAACCCTGCTGTTTAAGAATCCTCTAACCCACTCTCCTTTCTCCCATACCCATACTTATTGACACAGATTGGTAGTAATCTTGTCCCTTTTTTTTTTTTTTTTTTTTTTTTCTCAGTATTTTGACCATTATTAGTATTCCTATCAGTAATATTATTATCTTCATTACGACTTTTGACTCGCTCACTATTTCCCTTCCAACAGCCTCGTTCTCATTCAACGCCTTCTTCCTTGCGCTGAACCCTACGAAGTGATCTGAAGCGATCAAAGCTAAGTGAATTTTCATTGTTTTATTCGTTAATGTCTCACCTGATGAAGACCTAAGAGGTCGAAACTAGTTGTGTTTCGTCTTGTGACTCGTTTGTCAACGTTCTCTGGGCGGTTCGCTAACATTTATTTAAGATTTGTTTAGATTTCCGCCTACAGTCCTCTCGCTTTGCAACTAGATGTATTGAAAGCTTTATTTAAAAGATGGTGAGGTTTATGTTACTTACGAATATAACTGGATTAAAAAGAAATAGTATGTTACTTGCACTGAGTGATTGTTTCTTTGAGTGCAGGCTCCATGTGTGCCTGGGTGTGTGTTTGTGTATGTGTACATATATGTGCGCATGCACACATGCTGGTCAGAGTTGGGAAGCTGAAGAGCAAGATCCTGAGTGAGCTTCAACATTTCATGAGTCCTGTCACACCTCTTCCATCTCCCGAAGTCTACTTGTATAAGGGGTTTAATTGTGGGATCATAGAATACTTTCCTTAGTGTTAAGGATGTATAGCAATGTTTTGAACTGGACTCATTGTATGCTTTTCACATACCTCTTCGTTGAATCTCTCGCTCTCTCTCTCTCTCTATCTCTCCCTCTCTCTCTCTCTCTCTCTCTCTCTCTCTGTCTCTGTCTATGTCTATGTGTGTGTGTCTCACTCTGTCTGTCTGTCTTTCTCTCTCTCTCTCTCTCTCTCTCTCTCTCTCTCTCTCTGTGTCTCTCTCACTCTTTGTGTCTCTGTTTGTCTGTCTGTCTGTCTCTCTCTCTCTCTCTCTCTCTCTCTCTCTCTCTCTCTCTCTCTCTTTGCTGAACAGTCTGTATCTCATCTATTTTACTGTGTATGCAGTGCCCCTCCCGTTTCCCCTCATCCATCCCGTCCTGACAACAAAGGAGACATGCATGAACTTCTGTCCTCTCCACGATCTCCTTCCTGCATCCAGTGCACATCTGACAAATCTCAGCACCATCAGGCTTCCTCAGCTGTCACAAACCAGCAGACAAATACGCCTCAAAAGGTCTTCGGCCAAAACATCGGAACGGGTTTTTACACCACCACCACTTCCCAATTTCCCCATCCCCATCCTGACCCCATGAATTTGGGCCAAGAGGCCAATGGTCACCGAGCTTCCCCCCCCCCCCCCCCGCCCCTCCACTCACCCCCTGCTCCTCCCCCCCCCCCCCCCCCCCCTCCCACCTCTCCCCCTGAGGAGCGAAGCTGCCAGCATGAACGTCTGCAGTAAGGATGGAGCAAATGTAACGGTCATCTATCATGATTTGATCGACCTGCCGCCCTGTGATTTATTAACAGCGCTGATTGAACGGCCACCCCCCCCCCCCCCCCACCCCACCCCCCCACCCTCCTCTCCTGGCTGTGCACCACTGTCGGCATCTGTGGCAGTGACTGTGGTCAGCAGTGTGATCTGTGTCAAGAGCCA
>CM065717.1:44726192-44728692 GCA_033310375.1 Conus canariensis
AGCTCACAGTAACGCAAATCAACATTTTCCCAAGAATGACATGACGTTTTAATCTCGAACATTGTACACACACACACACACACACACACACACACACACCACACACACACACACACACACACACACACGTACGCACGCACGCACGCACGCACGCACGCACGCACGCATGTACGCGCACGCACGCACACACACACACACTCACACACACACACACACACTCACACACACACACACACACACACACACACACACACACACACACACACACACACACACACACTGTGCGTCTTCCATTCCGTCTTTCCTCTCTGCCCCCCCCCCCCCCCCCCCCCCCACCCGACCCCAGCCCCCAAATTTCTCTCTCTCTCTCTCTCTCTCTCTCTCTCTAAGTGGACGTAAATTGCTCTTCTGGAAATGTTTTTGCCAAGTTTGTATTCCATGTTATAGAAACGCTTTCCGCTCTGTTAGATATAAGCATTTCACTCAGCATGATTTATTCATTTAAAAAAAAAAAAAAAAAAAAAAAAAAAAAAAACTCTAGCCGCGGTTTTAAAATGTCCCTTTTTTATGCTCATACTCCAGGAACGCCTTTGGAGGCCAGCGGGGAGGAAATGAAATATGTTTGGCCTCATGATGGTCTGCCCCTGGATGATGTCTGTCTGACGTAGACAGAGACAGGAGACACACCACCCTGTGTAGCCTCCTGCTCTTTGCTGTGTTCTGTGTGACAGGATTCCAGAGAGGACCGTTATGCCAGTCTTGAATGGAGTTTCATTCGGGTTCGTATGGTTCTTCAGTCGTTGAGTGCTCATATCAGTTTCGGGGGAATATACACGAGCTAAAGGAACCGTTTTTTTTTAAGTGATCAGGGGCTTCTTCTTCTTCTTCTTCTTCTTCTTCTTCTTCTTCTTCTTCTTCTTCTTCTTCTTCTCATTCTCCTCCTCCTCCTCCTCCTCTTCCTCTTCCTCTTCCTCCTCCTCCTCCTCTCCTCCTCCTCCTCCTCCTTCTTCTTCTTCTGTTTGCTTGTTTCTTTGTTTAGTTGTTTGCTTGTTTGTTGTGTGTGCCTGGTGTATGAACGCGTGGCATGCCACGAGCGGCGTAAAGTGTGGGAGCTACGTGTGCAGGGATACAGTTTCACCACGACGGCATAAGTACCTCCCTTGTCTTGTCTCAACGCCGTGGAGGAGACGTTTTTATATTACCCGAGTGTGTAGGTTTGTTTGTCTGTCTGTACGTCAGCACGTTGTGGCAAAATGGACTGAACCGTTCTGAAGGAAAGGTGGTGGACAGACGGAACATGCTGGACTCTACACGAAGCCAGTCAATGGTGGAATAAATGTCAGTCTAAGAGGGGTCCGGGTTTTTCTTTCTTTCTTCTCTTTTTTTTTTTTTTTTTTAAACATCAAGCTTTCTTACTTTCTTTGACACATCAAGATAGAAGATTTTGCGACAGCTTTGGGGGGAAAATTGTCAAGAAATAATATATGGACTGGCATGATGCAATTTTGAATAAACAAAATGAATAAGTGGATAAGTAAGTAAAGAGAGAAACGAATAAATAAATACCATGAAGATAAATGAACAGACGAACAAATAACTAACTAACTGAATAAAATGAACACAGGAATGAATGAATAAATAAATGCTAGATAAATAGAAAGTTGGATTAATAAAAAAAAAAAAAAAAGACTGAAATGTGTAGAAAAATTTTAATGGTCAAACGTGTCCGAAGTATTGCTGCATCTTCTTACCTGTACGTGGTGCCAGACCAAATTACTGCCAGACCCCGTCAACATGGTAACAATCCTAAAGTAAATAAGTGTGTGTGTGTGTGTGTGTGTGTGTGTGTGTGTGTGTGTGTGTGTGTGTGTGTGTGTGTGTGTGTGTGTGTGTGTGTGAAAGAGACAAGTGATGGATTGGAGGAGGGTGTGATTGAAGTCAAGAGCACTATTCAGCCACAAGTGATGGATTGGAGGAGGGTGTAACTGAAGTCAAGAGCACTATTCAGCAGCAAGTGATGGATTGGAGGAGGGTGTCATTGAAGTCAAGAGCACTATTCAGCCACAAGTGATGGATTGGAGGAGGGTGTGATTGAAGTCAAGAGCACTATTCAGCCACAAGTGATGGATTGGAGGAGGGTGTGATTGAAGCCAAGAGCACTATTCAGCCACAAGTGATGGATTGGAGGAGGGTGTGATTGAAGTCAAGAGCACTATTCAGCCACAAGTGATGGATTGGAGGAGGGTGTGATTGAAGTCAAGAGCACTATTCAGCCACAAGTGATGGATTGGAGGAGGGTGTAACTGAAGTCAAGAGCACTATTCAGCCACAAGTGATGGATTGGAGGAGGGTGTGATTGAAGTCAAGAGCACTATTCAGCCACAAGTGATGGATTGGAGGAGGGTGTGATTGAAGCCAAGAGCACTATTCAGCCACAAGTGATGGATTGGAGGAGGGTGTGATTGAAGTCAAGAGCACTATTCAGCCACAAGTGATGGAT
>CM065717.1:44733692-44738692 GCA_033310375.1 Conus canariensis
ATCAGGGAGTGGGAAATATCAAAGCATTTATAAGTATTTTCAGACAACGATTAATAGATTGTACATGGCAAAAATGGTCTGACCATATTCACAATAGTGATAGATTTAGTTTCTATACCAATTTTTGCAGTGTGCATGATTTGAAACCATATTTGACCGCTAATATTGATAGACATTTACAGTATGTTACAACACGGTTTCGATTAGGAATATCAGAATTAAAAGTGCACCTTTATAGATACAGAATGGCTAACAACGAGGATCTGATTTGTCCATTATGTAACGTAGCACAAGAAGATGAAATACATTTTGTTCTTTGCTGTCCAGTTCTTAATGGTATTCGTGAAAAGTTCATCAAACCTAAGTATTATAGTCAACCGTGTTTATTTAAATTGTGTTTATTAATGTCTTCTCAATCAGTTGCAGTTGTTAGAGGTCTTTCAATGTTTCTTTCAAAAGCATACAAGCTCAGAGAAACTGCCACATCTTAAGAATTTTGTTTGTATCACCATTGTTATGTCTTTGTTAAGTCATAACTAGCGCTGCTTCAATGCTCTTTTGTTGTTCACATTCCCCTCATAAGGGGCCTTGGCCTAAATGAAATTAAACGGGATTCTTAATTCCGAATCCGAATCTCTTTCATTGCCTCTCTCTCTTTCTGTCTCTGTCTCTCTCTTTTTATCTGTCTCTGTCTGTGTGTGTGTGTATGTGTCTCTGTCTATGTCTTGTCTGTCTGTCTGTCTGTCTGTCTGTCTCTCTCTCTCTCTCTCTCCTCTCTCTCTCTCTCTCTCTCTCTCTCTCTCTCTCTCCCCAACCCACACAGTGAAATAAACTGCCACTCCTTCCTCCCATTTCTTTCGACGTTGTGTCTTCAACACACAGGTGACAAAAATCCCCACGTTTGTAAGGCCCTGACTTCATAATGGTACACACCCTCCCAACGCATGGTGTGTGTGTGTGTGTGTGTGTGTGTGGTGTGTGTGTGTGTGTGTGTGTGTGTGCGCGCGCGCGCGCGCGCGCGTGCATGCGTGAGTGCGTGCGTGCGTGCGTGCGTGTGTGTGTGTGTGTGTGTGTGTGTGTGTGTGTGTGTGTGCGCGCGCGCGCGCGCGCGCGCGAGGATGCGTGCGTGTGTGTGTGTGGGTGCGTGCGTGCGTGCGTGCCTATACGGCGACGTTGACAGAGTTCTGCATCGAATTTACCGCGGCGGCTCCTGTGTCCCTCCCTCCCTCCCTCCCTCCCTCCTTCTCCTCCTCCCCCTCCACCTCGTTCTCCTCCCATTTATCTCTATCCTCGCGCAAGTGGTATGTATGTCGTTCCTGTCTTTGCTGCCGTGCGCCAGTTGTTTAGCGTCCGCGCTCAGTGTGGTCGTGGTAGCACAGGTACCTGGTGTTGTGTTCGTTGCGTCAGCCGAGATGGAGAGTGCGTAACTTAGTTTTGTGTCCCGTGAAGGAGAGAAGACAGACTACATCGAACAGCTGGGAGAATCTGTGTGGAACAGCTGAGAGAGAGTTTGTGTCTGTGTCCGTGTCTGTGTCTGTGTCGCCATTGGCCCAGTGGCTTCAGGACTCGCAAGACCAGTTGGCGATGGTGCGGCCCATCAGCTGGACGTAGGTGTCGGTGTGGAACGGCTGCCTGATGTGCGTGTGTGTGGGTGTGGGGGGGGGGGGGGAGGCGTTGATGCAGGGCAGTGGTGGTGGTGGTGGTGGTGTTGCGCTGAGGCTGTCCGGATCGATGTGCAGCAGGCTGTCGGCACGGAGGGGAGGGGGGTGTAGAGGGGATGGTTGACGAGGAGTGGTGGGGGTGTGGGGAGGTGGGGGGGGGGGGGGGCTGTGTGAACCTGGGGCTCGAGAGTGGGGCACTGACTCGGGCTCAGAGTTGTGACCATATCAAGTAAGGTTATTTTTTTCTTGGGGGAGGATGGGGTGGGAGGGGGGGGTGGGCGGTGGCGGACGTGAGTGCGTGAACACACACACACACACACACACGCGCGCGCGCACACACACACATACACATGCACGCACGCACACACGCACACACATACAGTCTATTTTGGGGATAGGGATGGGGGTGGGGTGAGGTGAGGTGTGGCAGAGAGGGCGGGGGTAGAGGCTGGGGTTACATTCACTGAGAACAAGGTATGTATGAATCAAGTTTGTTACTTTGGTCAGAGAGAGAGAGAGAGAGAGAGAGAGAGAGAGAGAGAGACAGACAGACAGACAGACAGACAGACAGACAGACAGACAGAGACACAGAGAGAGAGAGAGAGAGAGAGAGAGAGAGAGAGAGAGAGAGAGAGTTAGATTTGAGGGTTAGCTTGATACCCCAGATCAGTCTGCATCATTGGAGGTAGAGGGAAGGATGTGTCCTGGCTTATGTGAGAGCTGTGTGGACGATGGGTTGCCTCCCAGCCATGTGGCCCTAACGGCCTGGTGATAATAATAATGATAAAACCAAACTGATCAAAGTGAAATGGGAGTATAGGAGTAAGACAGAGCTTGTAGAGGTGGCGGAGGGTGTTGAGAGAGAGAGGAGAGAGAGAGAGAGAGAGAGAGAGAGAGAGAGAGAGAGAGAGAGAGAGAGAGAGAGAGAGAGAGAGAGAGAGAGAGAGAGAACGAACAACAACGACAACGACAACGATATCTTATTCAGAAAAGGCCAAAGCCCTATTTGAAGGGAAAACATGCACAAGTAAGACAGACTTTTTTCACGCACTTTGGTACACAAAATCGATATGAAAATATGCCTGGGTTTTACATAAATTACAATAGCATCATATTATACTGTTCCACCGTTTAAACGACTTGTACACATACAGAGAAAAATTACAAGAGAGAGAGAGAGAGAGAGAGAGAGAGAGAGAGAGAGAGAGAGAGAGAGAGAGTCGTGTGCTTTGGGACAGGAAAAGCCAAGAATCCTGGATTAGAAGTATAACGAAGGGTGCAGGGTAGAGGACGATTCTGAGGCGTTTCTTTGGTGTGAGAAAGAGGAAGGGGAGGGAGCGAAGTGGTAGAGAAATGAGAGAAAGAGGAAGGGGAGGCAGCGAAGTGGTAGAGAAATGAGAGAAAGAGGAAGGGGAGGCAGCGAAGTGGTAGAGAAATGAGAGAAAGAGGAAGGGGAGGGAGCGAAGTGGTAGAGAAATGAGAGAAAGAGGAAGGGGAGGCAGCGAAGTGGTAGAGAAATGAGAGAAAGAGGAAGGGGAGGGAGCGAAGTGGTAGAGAAATGAGAGAAAGAGGAAGGGGAGGGAGCGAAGTGGTAGAGAAATGAGAGAAAGAGGAAGGGGAGGGAGCGAAGTGGTAGAGAAATGAGAGAAAGAGGAAGGGGAGGGAGCGAAGTGGTAGAGAAATGAGAGAAAGAGGAAGGGGAGGGAGCGAAGTGGTAGAGAAATGAGAGAAAGAGGAAGGGGAGGGAGCGAAGTGGTAGAGAAATGAGAGAAGAAGGAAGGGGAGGGAGCGAAGTGGTAGAGAAATGAGAGAAAGAGGAAGGGGAGGGAGCGAAGTGGTAGAGAAATGAGAGAAAGAGGAAGGGGAGGCAGCGAAGTGGTAGAGAAATGAGAGAAAGAGGAAGGGGAGGCAGCGAAGTGGTAGAGAAATGAGAGAAAGAGGACCAGGGGGTGGGAGGAGAGAAGATGCGGAGCAGGTGTACACTGGGGAGATTGGTCATCTGTGGGTGGCCATTTTAATGTTTATAGATGTTATGTGATATTCGTAAAAAAAAAAAAATATATATATATATAATTATATATAATTGTTTGGAGCCAGAGTGCTCTCCTCAGGTATCCTGAGGAGAGCACTTTGGCTCGAAACAATTTTGTAGGTGGTTTTTACTTTCCCGTTTTAAAATCTCATTTTAAACTGTTATGTCGCTCCCTACCTGGTTGAGCACTTTTAGAATTCTGAGTGGCTTTTTAACTCTAATTATATATATATATATATATATATATATATATATATATATATGGTTTGGCAGGGGAAAGGTGGGGAGCGAATCTTAGTGACCATGACTTGTTCATATTTGGGTATATATGTGTACGTGAAAACGCTCGTGTGTGTGTGTGTGTGTGTGTGTGGTGTGTGTGTGTGTGTGTGTGTGTGTGTGTGTGTGTGTGTGTGTGTGTCGCGCGCGCGCGGCGCTGTGTGTGTGTGTGTGTGTGTGTGTGTGTGTGTGTGTGTGTGTGTGTGTGTGTGTGTGTGACAGTAAATGTGAAAGCTTGCATTTCTGTTTCGATAAACACCACATTAGATCTACAGACCCTTAATGTGATGTCGTAAACTAAGATGAAAAACACCTTGACATCACCGCTTTGACATATACATTGAAAAACGTAATTTCATCTCGATATAAACCCCTATTGTTCAACGACATTTAGCAGATGGGACTTGTAGGCCCACAAAACTTCAGACAGATGGTTACAACGAAGGGCAAGCACCGAAGCAGCATCAGCTTGGAGTTATGGTTCTTTATCTGATTCTGTCGGCAAACTGGTTAGGCCTACTGTCCTTATTTACGGTTTTCTTTTCCTCGCTTCATTTATTATTTTTTTCTCATTAAGTGACAATTCAAACTCAGAAAACTAAATGATTTTAAGCACCAGATATGCAGTTTAATCCGGCTCAGAGGTTTTATTTAACGTTCGTGTCATGACCATAGGTGAAACTGGACGACTAGAAATAATTATCATTGAAAGTATACACTCCTTCATTTTTAGCGGGCACCGGTAAAACCATTCATAGAAATCCAGAAGTTCGGTAATGAAAGTTTAATCTGTTCACTTCGGTTTGAGCAATAACGGTTACGATATTGATTACGCCGGATCACACAAATGATGGTCTTACTTGTTGATAGTTATCAATAGCCCATAGGCTACAGGTCTATTCAGACCTTACCCCTCTCCCCGTTAGAATTCGATATTTGGTGGAGCACAGAACTGAGCCATTTTCAGACCCAAATAACAACACGAAAAGGTCTTAGTTTTTGTCTGAATCTCTGTTCCTCTCCTCTCT
>CM065717.1:44756192-44761192 GCA_033310375.1 Conus canariensis
ATAGAACATTCATGAAGGCAAACACACTTTTCATGAATACGAAAACAGACAGAGAATTTCTGTGTGTAAAACAAAGCCAAAATACGAAAAGAAAACACGTGAAGGAGCCAAAGACAGAACAAAAGTGAACTGGACGAAAAAGTAGCGAAAAAAAGAAAAACGTAAAGCATGTAGGTAAAATGGAGCAAAATGCCCCCCCCCCCCCCCTCCCCTCCCCCTTCCTCCCCTTTCCCTTCCTTTTGGTGTTTCGTCTTTAAAGAAAGTTTCTGAAGCTCACGAAACAAACCAAGGTACTGATACTTCACGGGTTGCATGTATATGAGGCCCATAAAAAATCACAAATAAGAGGGTTTTTTTGTTTGTTTGTTTGTTTTGTTTTGTTTTTGCCGCTTTGTCAGTTAACAAAATATTGAACTGATGTGGCCTGCTTCAGTTCAAAAGAGCGGAGACTTTAAAAACTGTACTTAATCATTGCATTACAAATTGTTTACTGGAAAATGGCATTACTGGACAACTTCTGCTTAGTCAGCAATTTCCTGTTTGGTCACGCTTCATGCATCTAATTGTTGGTTTCTAATACGTATGAAGCATGGGGGTAGAAACCATTGTGTGTGTGTGTGTGTGTGTGTGTGTGTGTGTGTGTGTGTGTGTGTGTGTGTGTGTGTGTGTGTGTGTGTATGTGTGTATATGTGTGTGTGCGTGCGTGTGTGTGTGTGTGTGTGTGTGTGTGTGTGTGTGTGTGTGTGTGTAAGAGGGAGAGAGAGGACGTGGGAAAGGGGGTGTGGGGACAGGGGTATGATGGAGAGAAGAGGATATGAGGGTGAATCAGATACAGGCTTCTAACATCGTATGACGAAGATATTCCTCAAGAGGGTCTGTTACCCCCTGTCAGAAGAGTTCATGATGAAATGAGCAACTTTACTCCTACAAGACCTGCTGTTAGACCTGTGTTAATGGATGTCTTCTGACTATTTTGTTTTTCAGATCGGGCAATTGTGAGACATTACATACATACATTATGAGAGTATTCAGGGTCATTGTAATCCCGCCTATCTGTGGCAGCATTCAGGCATTCCAAGGCATTGGTTCCATCAGTACGTGCTGTCGCTGGTTTCCGTTCCGTTAGGAACAGCAAACGGTTACGGGTAAAGGTCTGAGAGGGGAAAAAATGACTTTAATATTCTCCTAATGTCATTCATTTCTGACATGTCCCCGATCTTAAATTAAAAAAAAATGTTCTGAAGCTTTCCTTAAAATTTAAAAAAAAAAAAAAAAAAAAACAACTCGCGTCGAACAAGTTTTCTTGCTCTTGAAACATCCTCTAGACCTATGTTTTCAGACTCAGTGTGAGGACCGGATATCATCAAATAACTATAAAAAAAATAAAAAAAGTCAGTGTTCTAAAACCAATATAAAGGCGAAAGTGGAGAAGAATGAATGGATAAATAAAACAGATAAAGCGGATGAAAACATCAACAAATATGCTACACATGTGTAAAGAAACATGCAGAAAGAAACAGAGAAAGAAGGGAAGGGGTGAGAGGAGGGTGGGGGGAGGGGAGGGGGAGGGAAGAAGAAAGAAAATCATCCTCATAATGTGACGTTCTGTATGGTTAAAAAAAAAAACAACAACAACCAAGAAACAAGCAAACAAACAAATAAAAAACGAGGAACACAAACCCATACGAAACCTACACGACAGAAGCCATAGACGACACTCCTACATCTTCGTAATCAGCGGCTTTAAGAGTCATGGCAGCGGAAATGCTCTGACTCACTCACGTGTGCACGTAAAAACCCAGCAGAAGGTAAGATAGGGTAAGGGTAAGGGTAGGCCACATGCACGGCGGGACATTTACGCTAATTCATATTCTTATTTATTTATTGATTTATCATTTTACTCATTCACTTTTTATTGCTTTATTCATCTGTTTATTTATTTATTTATTCATTAATTTACTTATTTATTTATTTATTCATTTATTTATTTATCTATTTATTTATTCACATATTCATTTATTCCATTTCCAGCGCAGCTGACACGTGTTATCAAATTACAGCACATATATACCTAATGGGGCACAGTGTTCACTGAAGCAGCAAAATCGCGCACCTCTGTGAAACTCAACGACCAGGTTCTTCTTCTTCTTCTTCTTCTTCTTCTTCTTCTTCTTCTCTTCTTCTTCTTCTTCTTCTTCTTCTTCTCTTCTTCTTTCTTCTTCTTCTTCTTCTTCTTCTTCTTCTTCTTCTTCTTCTTCTTCCTCCCTCTTGTTCTTCTTGTTTCTCTTCTCCTTCTCCTTGTTCTTGTTCATGATCTTCGTCTTGTTCTTCTTGTTCTCGTTCTTGTTGTTGTTGTTGTTGTTGTTGTTGTTGTTGTTGTTGTTTTTGTTGTTGTTGTTGTTGTTCTTCTTCTTCTTCTTCTTCTTCTTCTTCTTCTCATCACTCCTTCTCCTGCTCCTCCTCTCCCTCCTTCTCCTCCTCCACCTGTTCTTTTTCTCTGCTTCTTCTTTTTGTTCTTTTTACGTTTTCTTGTTGTTGCTACTATTCCTCCTCTTTCTCTTCCTCCCCCTCTCTTTTTTCTTTCAATTCCTTCTCCTCGATCTCCTCCAACTCCTCTTTCTCCTCCTCCTCCTCTTCCTCCTCCTCTTCCTCCTCCTCCTCTCTTTTTTCTTTTTCCCCAAGGAGTTGGTCCCAAGGAGAATCAAAGTGGCACACAAAAGACCGCACGATGTTTCACAATGTATGGAGACTGCACTCGTCAGGGATTGATTTGTCCTCCTTGCGTTGATTCGTAGAGTTCTTGAAAGAGAAAGAAAGAAACGATAAGCAAAACAGGAGAGCGGCACACAGTTAGAAAACGAAATGTCTTTGCATTGTCTCCCAGTTATCTCGTTTGTATTGACGATGAAGGTGAACAATGACAGGAAGAAGCTGGCACGAAGATGGACTCTGTGTGTGTGTGTGTGTGTGTGTGTGTGTGTGTGTGTGTGTGTGTGTGTGTGTGTGTCTGTCTGTCTGTGTCTGTGTGTGTGTCTGTGTCTGTGTCTCTGTGTCTAATCGTCTGTCTCTGTATCTGCCTTTGTCTTTCTTTCTCTGTCTGGCTGTCTGTCTGTCTCTGTATGTGGATCTGCACCAATCTGATGTCCTTTTGTTTCCATCATCTCGGGGCAGCTGTCCGAACTGACCATGACCATGGAGGGACGCAATATCCCTCATTTTCCAGGGTCCTCCTCCTATCAGGAAAACTGACACTGCTTCCAAACCTAAGTGTCCACATAGATACCAAAGAGCTAGGTGTCCACATAGATACCAAAGACCTAGGGGTCAACATAGATACCAAATAGCTAAGTGTCCACTTAGATACTAAAGACGTAGGTGTCGACATTGATATCAAATACCTCAGCGTCCACAGAGACAACAAAGACCTAGGTGTCCACATAGATACCAAAGACCTAGGGGTCAACATAGATATCAAAGAGCTAAGTGTCCACTTAGATACCAAGACCTAGGTGTCCACAGTAATACCAAAGACCTAAGTGTTCACATAGATACCAAAGTGCCAGGCGTCCACATAGATACCAAAGACCTAGGTGTCCACACAGATACGAAAGAACTAAGTGTCCACATAGATACGAAAGACCTAAGTGTCCACATATATACCAAAGACCTAGGTGTCCACATAGATACAAAATACCTAAGTGTCCACATAGCTACCAAAGACCTAGGGGACAACATAGATACCAGAGACCTGAGTATCCACGTAGATACCAAAAACCTAGGTGTCCTCAGAGAGAACAAAGACCTAGGTGTCCACAAAGATAACGAAGATCAAGGTGTCCACTTAGATACCAAAGACCTAGTATCCACATAGATACCAAAGACCTAGGTGTCCACATAGATACTTCAGACTTAAGGGTCTACATAAATAACAACACCTAGATGTCCACATGATCAACAAACTCCTTCAAAGACCGCATGGTTCCAAACAACATGCAGAGTCAACCAGATGGTCGGAGAGGTTGGCCGCTCTTTGACTATCCGACGAAGACTTAAGTCCAGATGACCGAGTCCTCATAGAGACCAGTCTTGGAGAAGGGATCATCGGCTCTCTCCCCATCATCCAACAACACTTCGCTTCCAGGAGACTGGCAGTGAGGTTGTAATATGTTTACGAGATCGTAGGAGGCAGGCGAAGGGGGAGAGAAGTCGGGGGGTGGGGGTGGGGGCGGGGGTGAGGGAGGGAAGCGGTCTAAAAGCACCGCATTCAGGATAGGAATCCTTTTAGCTCTGTTCCCACTGTCAAACAAACCAGTCTCCAGAATGATGGCAATTATGCATACAGATTTCGGGCAGCGTCGGAGTAGAGGCACGAGGGGAAAGGAGGGATTGCAGGGTGGTCGAGGAGGATCGGTGGGGGGGGGGGGGGGGGTGGGGGGGGTTCAGAGAGGAGGTGGGGAGATGGGGGAGAATATCGGGTTGACCTAGACGCATTAAAAGATAGGAGTTCTTTTCAACTTTTTCCCCGTCAACAAACGACATTTCGGATATCACCCGTTTTCACTGCTACTGCCACAGTTTCAATAGGAGAGCGACTTGCGAGCACGTATGTATGAGGAGGGTAGTGAGGGAGGTGCTTGGAGAACGGGTGCGGGAGAATGGGGAGAGGGGGGTGGGGGTCGGGAGTGAGAGAAGAGGAGGAAGGGTGGTGAGATGAGGTGGGGGAGCAGTGACACTTCATATTTTATCGGGTGGAATGCGGATTCCTTGCCAGTCAACTTTTCACAAACTACCACAGAGGTTTATACAGTAAACACACACACACACACACACACACACACACACACACACACACACACACACACACACACACACACACACACACACTCCTTCTCTCCCTCTCTTTCTCTCTCTCTCTCTCTCTATCACACACAGACAGATAAAACACACACCACACACACACACACACACACACACACACACACACACACACACACACACAC
>CM065717.1:44788692-44793692 GCA_033310375.1 Conus canariensis
TGGAGCAACACTGGCATTGACATATTCATCAAAGGGACGAAGCCCAGCTATGTGGTTCCAGTCTTCCTGTATTAACCATGAGCAGATTCAACCTTGCATAGGAGCCAGCAGAGACCAAAAGACCCCACAGAGAAATGTCTCTGAGGGGACTCAAACCCACGACTCTCAGCCCTCATGCTGCCGACACTACCCACTGTGCTACGGCGCCTGGGGGCGGCCATACTTGTTGGTTTGTTTTGGTCGTTGCCGGGGTTTCCAGTTTTGCGCAGTTCTTGTCGTTTATCAATAATAGTCCAGGCGTGGCCGTTTTTCCAGGTCATGTTATTTATAGCTCAGCCGAAGGCGGGGGCCATAGGCGGTGAACTGGTTCTTCATGCTTGACTGAGTTGTGGGCAACTATGGAGGTGAAGTAAAGCTGAAAGTAACACGCTGCGCGCAGAGGCAACTGTCCCTGAAATGGATAGACTGGTTTTCCACTCAGCGCTCCAGCTTTCCCTTCGGCATCGACCCCCCCCCCCCCCCCCCCCCCCCCCCCGCTTTCTCCCCTTCTCTCCCCTTCCCCTACTCCGCCTCCCCCCCCCCCCCCCCCCCCCACACACACACTTCCATACACCGCAACGCGCCCGCACACACACACACACACACACACACACACACACACATACACACACACACACACACACACACATACACACACACACACACACACACACACACACACACACACACACACACACACACACACACACACACACACACACACCACACTCGTGTATATCTGTGCGCGTCCATTCTTGAGTGTACGCGTGCAGTGGAGCCATCTGTACGGCACGTATACGGGCAGTATGTGTATGACTATGATTGCATGCAACGGCAGTATAGCTCAGATGGTTATCAATCAATAAAAGAAAAGATGTATCAATCAATCGATCGATCATTTAGTCAGTGGGTGTGGAGACAGCATTACAACATGTATTTGCTGATGGTCTCGACGTTTTATAGTTCAAGTGGAAGGATGAGAGGGGAACAGGGACAGTGGAGAGGGGAATGTGGGGAGGGAAAGGCGGGAGCGACTAGTGCATATTTAGTGGTCAACATGCGTTCTGATTTCCAACAGCTGTTGCCACGTTGTCAGACGCACTGTTCGTTTCACCTGTGACGCAAGGCCTATCTTTTACATCCACGGCGTTTAACGTTCACCGCCGTGTGTCACGTGTGTCACACACGCAATGTGTGTACTTCAGGTACATTCAAGGAGCGGGGTTGAGGATGGGAACGGAGCACAAATGAAACCACCAATCAGGAGACCCCGGCACAGATGGTGCATGGGAAAAAAAAAATTAACGACAGTATTTCATCACGAAAAAAAATGACCTTTCTGACATCTAACCTTTAAAGATTACCTTTTTTTTGTTTGTTTTATTCTTTTTTTTTTTTTTTTTTTTTTTTGGTAATGTCTGAAAGATGAATTAAGTACGCTATGAACAACAAAACAGCTAAATCAGAGAACAGATAGTGAAAATGTTAGTTTTATTTTTCTCTCTCTGGCTCTGTGTAGGCTGAAACTCTAGCCAGAACTAGATGGCAGGTTTTCAGAGAACTTGTCCTTCCCCACCCCCACCCCCTTCCACCGCAATCACCCTCCATCCCACCCCCCTACCAGCCCTCTTTTCCCATTATGCTGTCTAGCTCTGTCTGGAATATCTATCTTCTTACAGAGGAGACACAGGCGAAAACAAAGAGCACGTTGTAAAAACCCATCACTACAGAGCCCCCTTTCCCTCCCCTAATCCTAGTAAAAAAAAAAAAAAGAAAAAAAAAAAAGAAAAAAAAGACCCAGTGTTACCGCCCCCTCTGTTTATCATTATCATCATCATCATCGTCGTCGTCATCATCGTCGTCATCATCATCGTCATCATCATCATCATCATCATCTCATCATCACATTCGCACACAACTAGAGGAGCGGCACAGACCATGGAAGGATATTGGGTTTATTGCGTTGGTCAAAGCTTTCATCAACGTCTCGTCCACGAGTCTGCCTCTGTTCCGAACTCTTCCCTTGAACATTCCTCCAACTGTGACCCTCCCCCTTCCCCCCCCCCCCCCCCCCCAGGCCCTGTGACCATGTGACTCGGCAGACGTGGTGTGGAGCGGTCCGCACGCACTGACATCTGCTTGAGGAAACTGAAACAAATAGCTCAGCACTTGTATGGTGATTGCAATCAAACATGTTCTCCCTGTTGAGGACACGCTGCCGACTTAAGACACCTGTGACAGCGGGAACACCCCGAGTCCTGTAAATTGTGTTGGAGTTGGGGGGATGGGAGGAGAGCCAGAGGGCTGGGGGAGGGAGGTGGAGGGGGGGGGGGGGCACGCGCGACCAGTCCGCTGATGAACTGTCCGTGTTTAATGTGGTCACTGCTATTACATACACAGTGGGCACGCTTAATTGTATGGGAGAGAAAATAGGTAGGGTGTTAATAGTGGGTGTTGTTTCTGCTGATCTGATGGGGGTGGTGTCTGACTGCAGGTGTGTGGTGTGTTCCTGGGAGTGGGGGAGGGAGCGTGGGGGGGGGGGGGGGGCTGTTAGCGACTGGCGGTTGTGCTTTGTAGTGGTGGTGACCTGCAGCCGTCGATAGAGATCTCCTTCCATGTTTAGTGTGGGGGACCCCCTGTTGATCTGGAACATTTTACAGTGCCCACCATTGTCATCACACTTCGACGAGACTTCCATCCGAAGTTCAGGTCCACTATCGTTCATACCGTTAACCTTCAGGTCCACAATCGTTCATACCGATAACCTTCAGGTCCACAATCGTTCATACCGATAACCTTCAGGTCCACTGTCGTTCATACAGATAACCTTCAGGTCCACTGTCGTTCATACAGATAACCTTCAGGTCCACTGTCGTTCATACCGATAACCTTCAGGTCCACAATCGTTCATACCGTTAACCTTCAGGTCCACTGTCGTTCATACCGATAACCTTCAGGTCCACAATCGTTCATACCGATAACCTTCAGGTCCACTATCGTTCATACCGTTAACCTTCAGGTCCACTATCGTTCATACCGATAACCTTCAGGTCCACTATCGTTCATACCGATAACCTTCAGGTCCACTATCGTTCATACAGATAACCTTCAGGTCCACTGTCGTTCATACAGATAACCTTCAGGTCCACTGTCGTTCATACAGATAACCTTCAGGTCCACTATCGTTTATACAGATAACCTTCAGGTCCACTGTCGTTCATACCGATAACCTTCAGGTCCACTGTCGTTCATACCGTTAACCTTCAGGTCCACTATCGTTCATACAGATAACCTTCAGGTCCACTATCGTTCAAACAGATAACCTTCAGGTCCACTGTCGTTCATACCGATAACCTTCAGGTCCACTATCGTTCATACCGATTAACCTTCAGGTCCACAATCGTTCATACCGATAACCTTCAGGTCCACTATCGTTCATACGATAACCTTCAGGTCCACTATCGTTCATACCGATAACCTTCAGGTCCACTATCGTTCATACAGATAACCTTCAGGTCCACTATCGTTCAAACAGATAACCTTCAGGTCCACTATCGTTCATACAGATAACCTTCAGGTCAACTATCGTTCAAACAGATAACCTTCAGGTCCACTATCGTTCATATGGATAACCTTCAGGTCCAATATCGTTCATACAGATAACGTTCAGGTCCACTATCGTTCAAACGGATAACCTTCAGGTCCACTATTGTTCAAACACTAACCTTCAGGTCCAATATCGTTCAAACAGATAACCTTCAGGTCCACTATCGTTCATACAGATAACCTTCAGGTCCACTATCGTTCAACAATAACCTTCAGGTCCAATATCGTTCATATAGATAACGTTCAGGTCCACTATCGTTAATATAGATAACGTTCAGGTCCACTATCGTTCAAACAGATAACCTTCAGGTCCACTATCGTTCAAACAGATAACTTTCAGGTCCACTATCGTTCATATAGATGACGTTCAGGTCCAATATCGTTCATATAGATGACGTTCAGGTCCACTATCGTTCATATAGATAACGTTCAGGTCCATCTTCATACAGTACCTTCAGTCCACTAGTATACAGATACTTCAGGTCCACTATCGTTCATACAGATAGCCTTCAGGTCCACTGTCGTTCATACAGATAGCCTTCAGGTCCACTGTCGTTCATACAGATAGCCTTCAGGTCCACTGTCGTTCATACAGATAACCTTCAGGTCCACTGTCGTTCATACAGATAACCTTCAGGTCCACTGTCGTTCATACAGGTAACCTTCAGGTCCACTATCGTTCATACAGATAACCTTCAGGTCCACTGTCGTTCATACAGATAACCTTCAGGTCCACTGTCGTTCATACAGATAACCTTCAGGTCCACTGTCGTTCATACAGATAACCTTCAGGTCCACTGTCGTTCATACAGATAACCTTCAGGTCCACTGTCCAAGCACAACATTATGTCCGCACTGTCAGTGTCACGCGGTTAGCTTCTCCTGTTTTGGAGCGTTGTCCTTTTTTTCAGAATCAATAATCAGAGAGAGAGAGAGAGGAGAGAGAGAGAGAGAGAGAGAGAGAGAGAGGAGAGGAGAGGAGAGAGAGAGAGAGAAGAGAGAGAGAGACAACCTCGATTCTAGAGAGAGAGAGAGAGAGAGAGAGAGAGAGAGAGAGAGAGAGAGAGAGAGAGGAGAGACGATCCTAGATTCCTAAGATTTTCTATACAGAAGCATAGGAATCGACATCAACTGTACAAATAAATTACTTATCCAAAGAAACGACGGTTGAATTTTAGCTGCCACGCTCTTGCTCGAAATTTTGTATAAAGATCGCTCTTCAAGTTTACCCAACATGAGAAAATCCTAGGCTTTGTTCAAGACTACACACATACATAACCGTGCTCATGCAAGCACGTGCACACCAATCTCAGTTCTCAATCAAAAGCTTATAATTATGCTATTTGTTATCAAAA
>CM065717.1:44801192-44836192 GCA_033310375.1 Conus canariensis
CGGTACACACTGAAGGAGAGGCTGCCCTCAGTCCGTGTGATGAGTGTGTCCAGCATGGCTTAATTTCTTTTATTTTTCCACAAGTTGTGCATTGTTGGATTTGGAGGAATTAGAATGAAGAAAATCAGAAAATAACACAATTCTGGTTTTAGCAACAACTCTGTTGCTATGATTGAACGTAAAAAATGATGACTGACAAAAAGGAGAAGAACGTGAAAATTATGAATAACCAATATGATAGAAGAACGTCAAAATGTCTTGCATACTCTCTGTCTGTCTTGGGATACTACCTGTCTGTCTGTCTTGTCATACTACCTGTCTGTCTTGTCATACTCTCTGTCTGTCTTGTCATACTCTCTGTCTGTATGTCTTGTCATACTCTCTGTCTCTCTTGGCATACTACCTGTCTCTCTTGGCATACTACCTGTCTGTCTGTCTTGTCATACTACCTGTCTGTGTTGTCATACTACCTGTCTGTCTTGTCATACTACCTGACTGTCTGTCTTGTCATACTCTCTGTCTGTCTTGTCATACTACCTGTCTGTCTTGTCATACTACCTGTCTGTCTTGTCATACTCTCTGTCTGTCTGTCTTGTCATACTACCTGTCTGTCTGTCTTGTCATACTACCTGTCTGTCTTGTCATACTACCTGTCTGTCTTGTCATACTACCTGTCTGTTTTGTCAAACTACCTGTCTGTCTTGTCATACTACCTGTCTGTCTGTCTTGTCATACTACCTGTCTGTCTTGTCATACTACCTGTCTGTCTTGTCATACTACCTGTCTGTCTTGTCATACTCTCAGTCTGTCTTGTCATACTACCTGTCTGTCTTGTCATACTCTCTGTCTGTCTTGTCATACTACCTGTCTGTCTGTCATGTCATATTACCAGTCTGTCTTATCATACTACCTGTCTGTCTTGTCATACTCTCTGTCTGTCTGTCTTGTCATACTACCTGTCTGTCTGTCTTGTCATACTACCTGTCTGTCTGTCTTGTCATACTACCAGTCTGTCTTGTCATACTTATCACCTGTCTGTCTTTTCATACTACCTGTCTGTCTGTCTTTCATACTACCTGTCTGTCTGTCTTATCATACTACCTGTCTGTCTGTCTTATCATACTACCTGTATGTCTTATCATACTACCTGTCTGTCTGTCTTGTCATACTACCAGTCTGTCTTGTCATACTACCAGTCTGTCTTGTCATACTACCTGTCTGTCTGTCTTGTCATACTACCTGTCTGTCTTGTCATACTACCAGTCTGTCTTATCATACTACCTGTCTGTCTGTCTTTCATACTACCTGTCATGTCTTTGTCATACTACCAGTCTGTCTTGTCATACTACCAGTCTGTCTGTCTTGTCATACTACCAGTCTGTCTTGTCATACTACCAGTCTGTCTTGTCATACTACCAGTCTGTCTTGTCATATTACTTGCCTGTCTTATCAAACTGTCTATCTGTCTTCTCATACTACCTGTCTGTTTTGTCATATTACTTGTCTGTCTTGTCAAATTGTCTGTCTGTCTTGTCATACCACCTGTCTGTCTTGTCATATTACCTGTCTGTCTTGTCATACTACCTTGTCTGTCTTGTCATATTACCTGTCTGTCTTGTCATACTACCTTGTCTGTCTTGTCATACTACCTGTCTGTCTTGTCATACTACCTGTCTGTGTTCTTGTCATACTACCTGTCTGTGATGTCTTGTCTACACCTGTCTTATGTCTGTCATACTACCTGTCTGTCATGTTTTGTCATACTACCTTGTCTGTTTGTCTTGTCATACTCCCTGTCTTGTCATAGTGCTTGTCTGTCTTGTCATACCACCTGTCTGTTTTGTTATACTCCCTGTCCTGTCATAGTCCCTGTATTGTCATACTACCTGTGTGTCTGTCTTGTCATACTACCTGTGTGTCTTGTCATACTACCTGTGTGTCTTGTCATACTACCTGTCTCTTTCACCTGCAGGGGACCGCATCCGGCGTGTGTCCATCGTCTACGACAACATGGTGTACGAGGACGCGCTGACCATCCTGAGCTACGCCTCCCCCTACCCCGTGCAGCTGACCTTGCAGAAAGAGCGCATGCACAGCACCGACTCCATGTCCAGGTCCTCTGAGCGCCTGCACCACCCGCTGTTCCGCAGCCAGTCCCTGGAGACCATGCCCAACTCGCCCGGCGTGGTGCACGTCTTCAAGCCCAAGAGGTGGCAGAGCGAGCTCCGGTCTGAGACTCGCAAGGAGTCACCCAAGAACGCTGACAAGGACAGGAGGAGCAAGACCCTGACTCATGATTTTGCGCCCTCTGGCTGGGACGTCGCCGCCCGGGATGCCGCCGGCCGTTCCAATGTGGTAGTGCACGCCAACGACGTAATAGATGGCAGCCCCAACCTTGCAGGGTATCAAGGTACCCAAGAGAAGATGGCAGCCTTAAAGAACGGAGATGTGAAGAGTGAGCCGTTGTTTGTACCGCCATCTGAACGAGAGAGAAGTCTTCCAGCTGCAGGGAGCAGAGAGGACGGCGAGAAGAACGCCAAGCAGACTCCTGCGTTGACGGGTCTGATGGATCAGATGCTTCACAGCTACAGCGACGACAGCGACGACATCTTCTCGCCACAGGCAGCGTCCGTCGTCAGCACCTCGCCCAAGACCCCGCCAGTCAAACCGGAGCGGAAGAAGAAGACTAGCAACGCTAGCATCGCCTCTGACGACAGCCTCCCCGATCTGAGCCACGGTGACGGCGGCGTGGAGGAGGTGTGTGTGGCGGTGAAGACGGCGCAGGTCCAGGCGTTACCCCCTGGGTCACAGGACCCGGGCCCTGAGGTGGAGGAGGAGGAAATTCAGCCGACTTACGTGAAGAGGAAGGTCGTCATCAACACTGAAGGCCTGGATCTTGCCTTCGTGGATAAACCGGAAACACAGGGTGTGTGTGAGGAACGTCCTGCATCTCCCAGTCGTTATATGTACGTGAAGAAACCCTCACGTCCACCTTCCCCGGACAGCGATCCCGTAGAGGAGGACTTCATTGAAGCTGCTGTAGCGGCCAGGAACACCCAGGCACCCCCTCCTCCCCGCTCCACCACAGCCCAGCACACACAGAGCCGTGACAAAGATGTGAGGCAAATGCAAGGCATGTCTGTTCTGGACGAAGACAGCTTAGAACTTCTCATTGTTCAAAACCAAGCAGAAACAACTGACCTCCTTAAGGGAGACACTGAACAACATGCACGTGATGCTCGTTCTGGTTTCCTCCTCCACAATGACGTTCAGCAGCCGTCACAACACGCCAGTTCCACAGTGTCTGATGACTTTGTGACCGTTGACCTAACTGACCTTGAACGGCCAGGTGAAGATGTGGCCTTCAGGAGCTGTCTGTCGGACAACCAGCTGCAGCAGCACCACGGTAAGGACAGTCGGCAGAACAGGACAGACCTGCAGGACCAGCTTGGGTGGTCAGGACAGAGGCTGGTCCGTGCTGGCTCCTTCTCTGAGATCCCGCACGCCGACTCCGGCACCGACTGGATGGACACGCTCAACGACGACGACGACAACTCCACCACTTCCGGTAAACGTTCTGCGACAGACACCAACCCCGAATCGGACCCCGAGGCGAACTCCGTGAGGATCTTGCCGTCCACGGGGGTGTTCCAGGGCCGGGAGAACCTGGCCAACCTCTCCGACCTGTCCAACTCCGTCTCCTCCAGCAGAAGCTCTTCCCCGCCGCTGGTCAACGGGCCGGGCAGTGAGGAGGTGGGGGTCCGTGTGTCGGGCGGCAGTCTGGGGGGTGGACACACCGCCCCCATCCACCTGACGTCCACTCCAAATAGCAAGCCCAACTCCAGACCGGTCAGCTTTGACCTCAACTTCTCGGCTGACGACAGTGCTGAGTGTTGATAGTGTTGTGCGGTGTGGGGTGGTCAGGGAGTAGGCAGCAGGGAAGCAGGCGGACGTCTGGCAGCTTTTCCGTTTGGTTTGTCTCGGTGTTCGTTTGTTGCAGACCGGGGAGGGGGGGGGGGGTGGAAGGGGTGAGGGAGGGGAGGCAGATCAAGTGCCGTGGCCAACAGGGCAGAGGGCGCAGGTCTCTGGTGATTGTCTGTGTTCCTGGACTCTGCTAACAGGACTGGCTGTTCCTGAACTCTGTGGGAGACACACACGTGTACTGTACACACCTCTGACAGCAGTGTTTCCATGGACACCAGGAGGAACAAGAGGACGGTTCAATGGAGCTGGTACAGCCTTTGTGTGAGTTCTGCAGTCCTTTCTCTCCAGCAAAGCAAACGTCCGCTGGACATGTGACCACACAGGTGAGGGCGTCACCAATTTCTGCACGGCAGCTTTCTGTGTTCTGATCTTGCATTGGTCAGAATGACATGAGATAGACATCGTATCATCCCACATCCACCAGGTGGCAGGAGTGTCGTGACACACACCTGAACAGCGATACCATGCCCTGATGAACACTTCCATAACAACATGACATGTGGAACCTGAACGAACCCACGTAGTCTCCATGTTTCCCTGGCTCCACTGAAGAGACATCACTGTAGACCTTTAGGAGTCGCTGTGTGTCAGTCTGTATTGCCACAGCCCAGATGACCACACAGGAGATGGTCGGGGCTGGTTTGCTGTGGTAGGCGGGGCTCAAACACAAAACCCTGAGGTGACCAACTGGACCGTGCAAACTTACTCCTGTCACGTGTTTCCTGCCATGCATCACGTGGTTTTACTGCTGAACGTGACTGTTGTTCTGATAATGGTAGCATCTCGCACACTGGTTTGTTATGCTGATGATTGTTGAGTTGATTATTACGGTGAACTGTTATTCCCAGTACTGGTGGTCTTGTTGATCATGGTTTGTTACTCTGATTTTGTTGATACAGATTTTTATTATACGATTGTTACTCTGATAGAGATGACATTAGTTGTTATGGTTACCTGTTGTTCCAATATTGTCTGATATCCTTCATCACTGCTTACTATATGTCTGATACTGGTGGCGTTGATTATTATGGTTTGTTGTTATTCTGACATTGTTGTTATAAATTACCACAGTATAGTTGCTGTCTTCTGTGATTTCTTACACAGGTATTTTCTATGATGGGTTTAAATTGTGGAACTCCTCATTGTATTGTAAATCCACAGATATTCCTGTGTAACTGCAATTTATCGTCTCTTATAATGTAAAACAAATGTTGTTTCTTGTTACTCTAGATCTATTATTATTGCTGTTGTATGGTTAGATTATCATCTCTGGGTGAATGTTTATTCATCTTTCTGCAAATGAATAAGGAGTTGTCAGTTATAAAGACATGACACACTTCTAGTGGTCAGTGCTTAATGATAAGGAACAATATAGCTTTTGTATTCTGATGTCACGTAGATTATAAGAACGTAAAACAGATCATTTTGTAAAATGACTGATCTATGCTATGTAATACATTCATAAGTATACATCTCCCAGTCCTGAAGAAATGCTAAGAGATGGAGGTAGGGGAATATGTACCATGAGTTCACCAAGATGTGTGTGTGTGTGTGTGTGTGTGTGTGTGTGTGTGTGTGTGTGTGTGTGTTTGGTCATGTGGCTGTCTTTGGTTCTGTGGTCATGTGGCTGTGCTTGGTCCCCTATTGGCGCTGCAAATTTAAAGTCGTAGCCACGAGACTCTCTCCTTAAATTTTCTAACCTTAGTCATTAATTCATTTATCCATCAGCTTTAAATCATGCGCAGTATGGTCTCAAAAATTAGCGGGTGTGGTGTAGCGTATATGGACTAGTCCGCACGCAGTGACGCCTCCTCGATGAAACTGAAACTCTGCGCGCGTGCGTGTGTGTGTGTGTGTGTGTGTGTGTGTGTGTGTGTGTGTGTGTGTGTGTGTGTGTGTGTGTGTGTGTTTTGCATTGAAGCTGACAGTCGTATGGTAAATGCAGGAATCCCGGGGAAAGCAGTTGTGGCGAGATGGAGAGACAGATCCGCCCTGACTTAAAATATTGATGTGGACACACGGATCGTCCTGCTGATTATTGATTCACAGAGCCCCCGGTCTTACTGTACTGCTCCCTCCTCCCCCTCCTCTTCACCCATCACCCCCCCCCCCCCCCCGACCTGCATGCATACACACTCACACACACACACGCTGGCGCGCGCTCGTGCACATAGACATACACACACAATCACACTGTACACACACACACACACACACACACACAGCCACATAGCCACACACACACACACACACACATACACGCACACACACATTTCATTCGAAGATTGTTTCTACTTTTTGTCGTTCGTTCATTCGTTCTTTACCTTCTTTCTTTCCTTCTCTTCTTCCTTCTTTCTTTTTCAATCCATAGTATGAAACCTAAACTTTAGGCCATAATTGACATCTGTGAAGACACCATTGAAAACTCTCCGTTCCGGAGTCTGACGCTACCCCCCCCCCCCCCTACCCCCCCCCCCCCCCCCCCATACCCTCTCCGCCCTCTTTCTGCGGGTTTTTTTTTTTTTTTTTTTTAATGTACTGTGTATGTGTCGGGCGTGGAAGGGGAAGGGAGGAGACGAGGGTACAATGCAATATGCTTTAGTATTAGAGGTTTTTCCCCCTTTTTTTTTTTCTTTCTTTTTCTTCTTTTTGTTGTTGTTGTTGTTGTTGTTGTCGACTGTTTATGGTTAATTTCGAACATTTTTATTCTTTTACATTTACCCCAGTACCTATCCCGCCTCTGTCATTCCACCAATACACCACAGTATCACTAGTATGCTTCATTAAGTTTTAGTGTGTAAAAGTGTGTGTGTGTGTGTGTGTGTGTGTGTGTGTGTGTGTGTGTGTGTGTGTGTGTGTGTGTGTGCGTGCGCGTGATAGTCTTATGATGGTGTATGTGTGTGTGTGTGTGTGGGGTGTGTGTGTGTGTGTGTGTGTGTGTGTGTGACCTGCTTCGTTTGTTTAATTGATTTTCCATCTTCTCTCTTCCGCGTCCCCTGCCTCTCTCATTCAGGTTCGCCTTCTTCATCTCTTGTATTCTCATTCATTTGAGACTATCGGTCAGTATTGCCATTATTTTTTTTTTAATTTGGAATTGTCAGTGTTGATTTATATTTCAGTGCTGTTTATATGTTAAGACACACACACTCTCTCTCTCTCTCTCTCTCTCTCTCTCTCTCTCTCTCTCTGTTGGGCGGGATGGATGTGGGATGTGGGTGGTCGCTATCTTCTTACAAAGCATAATGGACAAGTATTCGAATTCTATTGCAGGTTACATTAACCCATCAATCCCCCCCCCCCCCCCCTCCTTCCTCCTCCTCCTTTCCCACCACCTGTTTTTTCTTTTTTTTCTTTTTCAACGTCAAAGTTATCAAGATCATGGTTAATAGCCTGCAATGAACACATATGGTAAAAAAAAAAAACACACACAAAAAAACAACTAAGAAAGCTGTCCCCCGGAAGCCTGTGCCATCTATGCAGTATCAGTATGCAGTTGTTTAACAAACCAACCAACCAAAAAGAGGCTACAGTGAAGACAGTCCTCTGTCAAAATCAAAGTGCTATTTTCTTTGAACGTGTCGACTCTGAAAGGGAACAAAAATCACTTTTTTTTTTCAGTGCACTTTGATCAGCCTGGGTTTGTTTTTTGTTTGTTTGTTGTTTTTTTGTCTTTTTTTTTCTGCGTACGCAGGCTGATACTCCTGTATAGACAGGCAAGGATTAATCCCATCTACCCAACAAAAGGAGTGGAGTTTTGTGTGTATGACCGTTTTTATCCCGCCATCAAGGCAGCCATACTCCAACTTCGGGGAAGGTGCATGCTATGTAACGTGTAACGTGTCATCCATACCAACGGCCAAACTGGCCTTCTCTTCCGAAAGTTGGTGATAGGATTTTACGTGTGTGCAAGATGCTATGCGTGCGTTCACACACGGAACTTCGGTTTATAGTCTCATTCGAAGGACTGTTTAGGAAATGGAGTCAGAGCCAGTGTTAACCCCGAGGGGAAAATCCCCCTGTACTGAAACGGCCCAGCGGAATTCGAAACCCGCAACCCCAGGATCACCAAGATTACGAGTCCGACGCTCTACCACTGAGCTATTCCGGCCCCCGATCAGCCTCTTTCGAAATGAATGCTCATTTGTTATCCACTCAACACTTGTGACTAAAGTTGGATTATTCAGTGCAGTACACATTCCGTAGCACCTTTGCTCAACGTCAAGCAACAGGCTTTTGACAGTTCAGTTTCATTACATTGGGGTTTTTTTCGGCATTTTTTTCTGACAATGTAATTGAGTCATGTTCCACAGTTAGGACTGGATACACAATGCTATTTCTCTGCTGCACAACATTGATTACTCTCATTAAAGTTATTCTAGTGTGTGTGTGGTGTGTGTGTGTGTGTGTGTGTGTGTGTGTGGTGTGTGTGTGTGTGTGACAAATTACCATACTATGTTATTGCATATGTATTTGTTTTGTCATTCTTCCACCATTTTTGTGTTTTTAAAATGGGTAGTAAAATTTAGCCAGTTATGTGCGAATGTGTCCATATAAGTGTGTGCGTGTATATAAGCATGTGTGTTTGCGTGCGTGCATGCTGCGTGCGTGTGTGCATGCGTGCGTGCGTGTGTGTGGTGTCTTTGAAACGTGAAAACTTGAGAGGGAGAGACAGACAGACAGACAGATAGAATACATTTTATGTATCTAAATATGAAATAGAAACTAGCCATCTGCTCCAGCTGATTTTCTGACATGGGTGATAACTCTAAAGTAATCGTAATCATAAATCGTGCAACTAGGTTCCCCTCTGTTTCTTCTTCTCCTCCTTCTTTTATGTCTTCAACAAATCATAACAAATGTGTAACACAGGTTCCGAAACAGTTTGATAATTCCAAAACAATCCTGTTAAATTGAGAGGAGCGTTTCCATGATGTCATTCATCGTTTTTTTTCCTGAGACTGATCATCCTATGCAAAACTGCGAATATGAAAGATTCGTAACTGTTGTATTTTGGTATGTTTTTGTATGATAAGTAGCCTACTTCATTTTTCCAGTAGCAATAAACTACCCACAGTTAACAACGAACATGAAGGGATTCATGCAGCAATTAGCTACTTTAGTTATCATTGGTGAAACAAAAATATTGTTATTGTTGAATTCATGGCTACCCGCGTTATGTAAACAATGTTGACCGTATTCTGATCACGTTATACCGTCTACATTTGACTATGATTGTACATATGTCGAGAAATTCTGTGCTTCTGGTTATCCTTTTATAGTTTATGCTTAAAGAAAGCAATAAAATGCTGTTAGTAAAAGGTGTTTATGGTCTCTGTATGTGTGTGTGTGTGTGTGTGTGTGAGAGAGAGAGAGAGAGAGAGAGAGAGATGAGAGAGAGAGAAGAGAGAGAGAGAGAGAAGAGAGTTTCCTCTTCAAGAAATCTTATGTCATGCTAAAATTTTAAACATGATAATAAATGAATAAACAAATTTTAAAACTTATACACAAAAGAGGAGAAGCATGATAAGAAAGAGGTGCGGGGGAAGAAAAATACAATAACAATTTGTCTTTTCCGTTCTTCTCCATTCTGAGGGCTGGTGTGTGGAGCAGAGATGGTGCCTTCGTTCTTCTCCATTCTGAGGGCTGGTGTGTGGAGCAGAGATGGTGCCTTTGTTCTTCTCCTTCTGAGGCTGGTGTGTGGAGCAGAGATGGTGCCGTGGTTTGGGTTCTGTGGATCAGCAGAGTGTCTGCATGCAGAGGCACTGGAACTTCCTCCATCAGGTCGAGTCCACGGGTACAATTCAGGCCCAACACGATACAGATTTATAATATATATAAAAGAATAAACACAACCACCACCATCACATCATAATCAGATGGGTACCAAGAAAGCAAAACCTCCACCATATCAAACAATCCTGTGAAAAAAATCCTGACTCTGCCCTTGGGCATGGATCATTGATTAAATTAACAGATTCATCAACAGGTGGCAGTGAAAACAACCTCCCTGAGAGAGGTAGCAACACCCTCCCACAGAAACAAGCAGAATAAAAAATAAAATCAGTGCAAGAAAAGCGAAAAAGCAGAGAGGGAGAAGCTAAACAACTCAAAGTCGAAGCACCCAGCGCTCTGAATTGGTTTCCAATACTTTATTACGCCACACAATACTGCACGATAATTCATTGTATGACCTGACAACACAAAACACATACACTTCAGTCCACAGATCATGGTCCATGTTCCATGAAATGTTATCACAGTTTCTTGAAGGTGGGGGGGGGGGGGGGGGGGGTGACAGGCTAGTGATGGTGGATAGGAAGGGAAATAAGGCAAAGGAGGGGGGGGGGGAGTGAGGTGATGCAACAAAGTGGGGGATGAAGATGGGAAGGAGTGGATGTGTGAAAAATGAACACAGAACAAATCCTTTCTGTCAAATGGTACAGATGGGGTAAGACAATGACTCTAAAACATTCTTTACCACTTGGTATTGATCAAAGCGTCTGTATACTGACTCTGAAATATCTGAAATATTCTTTAACACAGGGCATTGATCTAAATGTCTGTTTATTGACTCTAAAATATTCTTTAACACAGGGTATTGATCTAAACGTCTGTATATTGATTCTGATATATCTGAAATATTCTTTAACACTGGTCATTGATTTAAACGTCTGTACAATGACTCTAAAATGTTCTATAACACTGGGCATCGATCTAAACATCTACATATTGACTCTGAAATATCTGAAATATTCTTTAACACTGGGCATTGATCTAAATGTCTGTATATTGACTCTAAAATGTTCTTTAACACTGGGCATTGATCTAAACATCTACATACTGACTCTAACAAATTTTTAACACCAGGCACTGATCTAAGCGTCTATCACTTTGTCAAACACAGTGGACCATGATCCCCCTTGTAATTCAATGCAGAGTGATATGGACATTATCTCCAGCCAGCTGTTAGATCTCAGCACTGTGTGAACACTGGCATCGGCAAATGTCTCCAGGAAAAAGAAGACTGACACTGGAAAATCAGCTGCAAGCTGCAACTGGCTGCAACAAGGGGGTGAAGGGGGGGGGGGGGGGGGGGGGGGCAAGGCATTCAAACTGCAGCCATTTTTTTGTGTGTGTGCTGGGAAAACACACATACAGTCACCTGTCAAAGACTGACAATAGAGAGTACCGATATGGGAATGTGCTGAAGGCACTAGGAGTCAGTACGCTAAAGGAAATGTGGAAAAACTCTGAGTGACAATCTGAACAAAATGGTATGGGAGTGGTACATCAATGTCAAAGAAGAAAAAATCAGTCTGCCTGCCTGAAAAAAAAAAATCTACATTGACCTGTTTTGTTTTTATGACATTTCCATGTTCACCATGCAAAGGTTCCACTGCATCTACACAAACAGATACAGTAAACAATTGTGTTCATCAACACACAGTTTACCATGGTTCCACTGTATCTACACATACAGATAAATAAATTATTCTGCTCATCAACACATATAATGTGTTTCTGTCAGTCTGAGGCAAAACAAATAATAAAACTAATAAATAGCACAACACTGATACCAAACAATACGAAAAACCAACCCAACAAAAACCTGCAGACACAATGACTCCATCTCAGTCATCTGTAAACGACTGTGAAACCCACATCTCACCACTGATGTAACCCTATGAGATGCCCTCTGAAACTGAAAACTAAACAAAATCGTGAGGGTACTGGACACATGGCACACACTTATGAAGGACACCTCGAGGGAATGCCCTCATCCCATAACAGCTCCATTAACAGAACACCACCATCTGACCACCATTTTTTGACATGTTCTAATGCATTCATGGTCGACATTGGCACAAACTTTGCAAACAACCGTAAAAAACAGTTTTTCATCACAACAGGCATGGTTCAGGACGGTTTGGTACAGAGCTGTTCTGCGCTGCACAGCACAGCACTGTGAGCAGATACAGAAACAAAAGTGTCAAAGTGTTGCTGCTGCTGTCGATGCCTGCTGTCTCATCCAAATTCAATTTCCTGGAGATTTTCCCCCTGTCCTAGGACACTGGGGTATCTTTTGTACACTATCAGAAAGCTGAATCTGTGAATAGTGCTACTTTTTAGTTTTGAATTCTATTCATAAAAGGGCACGAAATGGACCACTTTACACTTTGCCTTGTTTTGATCTTTAATATATCCATGAAATAAAACTTCATCATACAATCAGCTTAAAATATTTGTCTACTTTTTATTGTGTCATGAATGATAATTGTAGTCAATGTTCTGGGTTAACTCTTATGTTTGTTGAACATGAAATGTCTCCCCTGACATACCTTTTGTTCTGTCAATGGTTGAGTTTCAAACAAGCTGCCATGAAGGTCGTTTGTCATGTGAGAGTCTGTCATCTTCTCACATTTTGCTGTTTGGGTCCCTTCCATGCTCTAATAACTTCTTTTTTCACAATCAGGCTGTAATCTTGAAAACAACAACAACAAACTATGCTTTGTCCCTGCCCATAAAAGCACTGCAGTGCAACTGCAGGTTGTTGTTGCATAATAAGTTATTGTGAATCCAGGATGAAACTATGTGACGTTCCCTCCAAGAGCTCGACGTAGTTCCAGATATCTTGGAAAACAAGTCCGCTTGTCTTGAAAACCATGGGCTGCTCAGCATGCAAAGGGACAGAACTCTGACAGCACACTCTGAAAGCAAGAATTTAGTGGCTTGCATGCTTGTGTCTCCTTCTAATTTCAATCATTTTATTTATTTTCTTTATCATTTTATATTCACTTTCATATCTATTCTCTTTTCTGTTTTTATTCTAATTTCTATATTAGTGATCATGTTCTATTACATGCACTTTTCGTCTTCATTTTTATTCTCTTTTCTATAATTCTTTAATTTTTACATCAGTGATCATGTTCTGTTCCATGCACTGCAATGATTTTACACACTATGCACCCCCAACGACTTTCTGAACACAACTATTCATATGAAAATTCAGCTTGCTCTCTCCGGGCAGACTACAATGTCACAGTGCGTTGACCCAACTTTCATGCCTCCTCTCACCCTCCTTTGACCTTCCCCTCTCACCCCCACTCCTTTCCCATCCATCCCCTTTATACATAGTTTTTGCTGACTTGAGCATGCCTTAACTAACGTTGTTTTTCGATGAAACATAACAATAACACAACATGAAACATGACTGCATAATCACTGTTGTACCATTTTCCTATTGCATACCACAAAACTGACCTGACAATTCATTTCATAAAATCGCACCAATGACCAGAACAGAATGCAGACTGCATCCATATCACAGTTAGGTGGTCCACCTTCACCAACATTGACAGCCGGCGTATCACAATTTCATCTCAACATGGAACGGCCATTGATTCAACGTTGAAGCAACAACAGAAAAAAACAATTGACAGGAATAATACGAAGTACATCTGAAACAAATGTCCAAAAGGCCAGTGCGGGTACATAGCCTGGAATCATTTTCAGACATATCACTGACCTCAGACATGTCTGTCATGCCGATGTAAGCATACCAAACAATATTTTGTACGCATCAACACACAAGGGATAGTCCACTGGCCATCAAAACACTTGCTACAACAAGTAATACTGCTTGTATCATCTGTGTATGTGTGTGCGTGCATCTGCGTCCATGCATCACTGTGTGCATAGATGTGTGTATCACATGCGTTGCGTACGCATGTATTAAAAAGTTTGTACACAATATAAACTTTGCATGCTAATATACAGCAGTCTACTGCTTATGTACAGCAAAACATTAACACATACATGGTCACCTTTACATTAGAGTCCATGTCAGAGCTAGATAATCAGAATGTGTCTCCACAGCTGACAAGACTGCTTTTATACCAGACCTGCCATTCATATTTTGTCTTCTACCGTTTTTTGCGCTGTTTGAAGCAAGGAAATTTTTTTTTTGGTGCTGTCTCGCTTTTCAGCAGCATCACTCATCTGTAGCTCATTCAGGCACCTCCACAAACATTCAGGCCCAGCATCACAGTCCACAACAAGAGGTCTTTTAGACCGCCTCAAGGCCGCCCAAAGGAGAAGACACTGCACTGCTGCCCATTATCTGGATGCCAGAGGTACACAGGGGACCTGTTCTAATCCAGCAAATGGCAGACACAACCCACCAAGCTCCCTGTTGACAACAATGACTACTTCACTACTAGGCCAGCATGGGAGAAAGACTCTCTGCAAAGAGCATTACCATTTCCACCCAATGGAAGTCTCCATGAACTTACTGATACCAATGATTTTGACAAACTCCATAAAGGCGTAGATATGGAGAGGACATGGACACTGAGGTCAGCATGAGAGCAAGGCATGAAGGGCTAGGGCAATTGAGCCTCTGGGCAGGATGACTGATGAGGATGTATATGATAAAGATCGATCAGGATGTGTATGAATAAGATTGATGAGGATGTGTGTGATGAAGATTGATGAGGACGTATATGATGAAGATTGATCAGGATGTGTATGATGAAGATGACACGATGGAGCTTCATTCTGCACCGAGACAACCTGATGATGTTGCACTCTAGGCTTGTTATGGTGTCTGTCACTGTCTCATGACATGAACAAAGCAGACAGGTGCTGAACAGACCGCCATAATGGTTCAACTCTTTCACAAGTTTCTTCCTTTCCCCTTTTCTTGTCAGAATCCTGCTGCCGCAACAGAAGTAATCCCCTCCAGTCTCTCTGGCTTCTTGACTGCCAACAATGTACATGTCCATTCACAAAAAATGCTCCAGAGCTGATATATACATACATACATACGTCGGTGTCACTGCATGAATTAGGTTCACCCAATGCTCAACAATCTGCTGAATAAGCACTGAGCTGGGAACATGGATAGTCTGATCGCTTTTCTCACAGAAAATTTCCAGTAATGTATGTTTTCTTGTAAAACAAAAATTGCATTCTGGACTTTTTTTAAACTGATTATAACTTTCTGCAGCCTGAACTAGCATGGTAAGTAGGAAACAACAGACAAAGTGATGCATGGCATTGGAGAAGTTAATGCTGCTGACACCATGGCACGACAATAACAGTGAGAATGATCAGACATTTCTATAGTTCTATAGCTCTATAGTTCCTGCTAACAACATGAAATAACAATAACAATGAGCATGATCAGACATTTCTATAGTTCTACAGCTCTATAGTTCCTGCTAACAACATGAAATAACAATAACAATGAGAATGGTCAGACATTTCTATAGTTCTATAGCTGTATAGTTCCTGCTAACAACATGAAATAACAATAACAATGAGAATGATCAGACATTTCTATAGTTCTACGGCTCTATAGTTCCTGCTAACAACATGAAATAACAATAACAATGAGAATGATCAGACATTTCTGTAGTTCTACGGCTCTATAGTTCCTGCTAACAATATGAAATAACAATAACAATCAGAATGATCAGACAATTCTGTAGTTCCACAGTTCCAGCTAACGCCATGAAAAAAACAATAACAATGAGAATGATGAGACAATAATGTAGTTCTATAGTTCCTCTACTGCTGGAACATGATCGATAAGCTTGATAATTAACTTGGGTATCAAGCAGTTCAAAAAGCTTATGAGCAAAGAATAAATCTTACACGTCAACACTGACATCCAAAGCATACAATCATGTACATAATAGTATATACACTGTTATCTCTCTCCCTCTGACACACACACACACAAAGACATATGCTACACACACACACACACACACACACACACACACACACACACACACACACACACATACACCCACACACATGCTACAGACAGACAGACACAGACACAGACACACACACACACACACACACACACACACACACACACGCATGTTACACACACACACACAAACACACACACAGACACATGCGCACACGCACACACACACACACACTATCACTTTGGTTTGTCTAGTCTAGCCAGATGATGACATCATACCATCATCCTGTCACTGACAGAAAGCTTGAACCTTCCACAGCTCCCTGAAGTTGTGCCTCTTGAAACCCTCCACCTACCCCCCCCCCCCCCCCCCCCCCTCACCCTCTGCCTTTCCATCCCAAGGGGAAGAGAACCAGATGTCTGTTCTATCAGCGGGGAGCAGTCCTCGGGAAAGAAGATCTGCAATAAGCGACAGGATATGCACTAAGAAACACTCTTCTTAGTTCGGCTGACCAGTCGAATAAGATCCGCGATAAGCGACAGGATACATGCCAAGAAAGACTCTTTTTAGTTCAGCCTACCACTCGGGACCTACCCACACAGGACCGTCAACCCGTAAAGAGAAAAAAGCTTTCTTGTGGGAAAAGTCACAAACGACAAAGACGAATGTGATGGACTTACATCAAAATTACTGTCATGGCATTTAACCTATTCACATTCTTCAGATGATAAGATGATGAGTGGGCTTGGAATTCTCCCTGAATTTTCACACCTACCTTTTGAAAAATGTCAAAATATATAAATAAATGAAAATAACTAAAAAAGTTTAAATGTTACAAATATGCATCTGAAAAAGGCAATATAGGCAAACAGACCATGAAAATTGGGTGGATAGTGTCCATTGTAGACAGTGAGCACAACTGTTATGACGCAGTCCCCAGACTACCAAAAAAAAAAAAAAAAAGAATAAAACATAATAATAAAAAAAAATAAAAGTCTTGCATGTCATGTATTGTGACCCCTCAAAATGGCATAACAGTGTCCAGATCAAAGACAGGGGAACAGTCCACAAAGACAGGTAGACGTTAGACAATTAAAAAAAAAAAAAAAAAAACATATACAGATACAGAGTCATAGAGAATTAAAAAAAAAAAAAAAAAAAACAGAAAAGAAAGAAAAAAGCTGTGAGCTCAGAACAGACAAAAAGCAAGGGACAATTTGTACTGAATCAGTTCACATCATTGCCATGGGGGCAGGCACAGACATTGATGATGTTAACAATTTGGATAGCCATTGTGCAACAGGACAGCCATTGAAAAACTGGATTGGAATTATGAAACACAAGAGGCACCGATCAACAGGTTAAGCATGGCAACACAGGATAGATATAAAAGAAAACACAATAGGCATCAAGAAACAAGACAGGTATTCAGAAGCAGGATAAGACCAGCCACCATGGTGAAGTGGTTAGTGCTGCGGACTCCCGGCTGGGAGGTTGTGGGTTTGATTTCCATCTAAGCCATTTATTTGTGAGATTTTTCTGCCCTGACAGGCTCCTACCCAGAGTAGATTTTGCTATAGGCTTATTTGGGAAGACTGTGACCACACATTTGAGCTTCATCCACTTAATGGATGTGTCTCTGAGAGCGTTGCTCAAATTTCCTGACCAACACTGCAGGTGTCTGATTCTCTCTGGCCTGGTTGACTCTAGGATATATTGTGAAAATAAGCAAAGAGTACAGCAATGTCATGCAGTCTCAGACCCAAATGGAAAGCCGTAGCATCATCTTCATCATGCTCATCCTCATTGATCAGAAATTTTTTTTTTTAATGCATTAAATTCTGTGGCCCATCAAGCCCTGCTCTCATGGTGACCTCAGTTTCAATGTCCTCTCCACTTCTATGGCCTTCGTTTGATTCTGTCAGGGTCACCGGTATTGACAAATCCATGGGGGCTGTTGTTGGACGGAGGTGGTGGTGCCCTATGGACAGAGAGCTCACTCACGCTGGCTCCCTGACTAAGCAAGTATCGTCATCAGTAGGGGGCTTAGTAGGTGGTGTCCTGCATACGTTGGATCAGGACAGGCACCACTGAACACCACCGAAGTGACTCAGCAGCAGTACTGAGTCTCCTCTGGTGGTGCTGGTTCTGCAGCAGGCCAGGCCAGGCTGTGGCTGTGGACAATGGGAGTCAGAATGAGCAGCATGGGTGCAGAACCACTGAGGTGGCACAGAAGATAGGACAGCAAAGAAAAAAAAAAACAGAAAAAAAACAACAGGATAAGTACTAAGAAACAGGATAGAAACTCGTTGTTACCTACTGCAGTATGCATTCAATACACGCTATCCTTCCTTTGTCACAGTTTCTTCTCAGAGTTCTCTCCAGCTTACACTTCCAATCAGCTGTCTGCCTACCCACCATCTCAACCTCTATGTTCATCCGCAGAACACCTTACTTTGTGCATTTCAAACACCCGCTCAAAGACATGTGAAGAACATGCTTCTTCATTCAAATACAATAGAAATTGCAGCCAAAAGCTCAGACATCAAATCTAAAGCTGCATTTAAGAAAGCATTGAAAACATGTCTCTGTCAGTAAATGCAAACTACTTTTACTAGACGTTTACTATGCATGTACTGTTTTACCAGTTTTGAATGGATATTCATTTTCAGTGCATTCTGAACTGGTTATTTCTAATTGATTTTTCATTCTAAGTCTGTTAATGTTATGTGTGTGTGAAGTACAATTTTTATATATTCAGACTTTTTTTTTTTTTTGCTTGTCCATTTTGTTGACTTACAGCGTTGATTTTTTTTCAGTTAGATGAGCACATGTATACTGTGTTTGTAACGTTAATCTCATTTATTACATTTTAACTTTAACATGTCATACAGACCCTGATAGAAAGGGAAGCTATGCCGTGTAAGTCCCACATCATCATTATTATTATCATTATAATCATTATTATTATTATTATAATTATTATCATTATCATCATTATAACTATCATTATTATTATTATTATCATTATTATTATTTTTATCATCATCATCATCATCATCATCATTATTATTATTATTACTATTATTGTTGTTGTTATTATTATTATCATTAGCAGTAGTAGTAGTAGTAGTAGTATCATCATCATTATTATTATCATTATAATTAAAAAGCACAACACGCATTCAGGAATAGGATAGGCATAAAGGAGCCGGATGCATTTAGAAACAAGACAGGCATTAGCAAACAGGAAAGGCATTAGGAGACAGGACAGGAATCACGTTCACAAAATAAACCCATGCATCTAAAAACAGGTGAAGTATAAAGAAACAGCCACATATCAACAAACAGTATGACAAGAAGAAACTGCACAGGTGTCAAGAAAGAGGCTGTTCTGGCAAAATTCTCACAGAACAATCACGTATACTGTATACCTGAGATCCCCAAAGAGACCCTCCATCTCGCATTTGCCATAAAACTGACACCTCTCAAAATGATGCAAGTTACCCTTGGGTGTGTATGCATCCCAAAACTCTCACTGAACCAGAAGCTCTCTGAACAAACATCCTGGAAAAGAAAAGCATATCTGAAAAAAAAAAAAACCAAAAAAAAACCACCTAAATCATAAAGATACAAAACAAGCGTCACAGCTGAAGGAATGTCACTAGATAAAAAAAAAAAAAGTCAAAGTAAGAAATGCAAATGTGTTGGCGCCTCAATAATAACAAATGTGATCACCAATTTTTCTATAGGACTGCTCACATAACATGTTGGTAGTTCACCACTTCCCTGTGCCATCCAACATTTTGCTGTGTGTTCAGTTCTCTTTGGTAACAGTATGGTGGTTAGTTTCCCCTTCCCTGCCCCCTTCCCCTCCTCCTCCACCTTGGTCTTTTCTATCGCCTTCTCTGGTCATCAACTTGATGGGAAGGGGAGGTGGGGGGGGGGGGGGGGGGGGGGGGGGCAAGTTGGCATCCATTTGGCAGAAGTCTCGACATTTCCCCTTCTCTCCCTTTCTCCCCCTTCTTTCTCTGCTCCCTCCCCATTTACCTCTTCCTCCCTCCCTCTTGACTCCCCACCCCCACCCCCTCCCACCCCCGGCCAAATTCGTGCCCTGTCCTTCCACATGAATCTTTTTTCGTCAACACAACAAAAACACTCCGATAGGTCTGTCCGCAGGAATGGCAGATGCACACAGTGTCAACGATGTCAACACGCTGATGAGGTCGTCGTGATACTGGGCCAGCACCTTGGGCACTGTGGTGACACGTGGTCCATCAGGAGTGGTAGACATGCACGGTGTCCTCGATGTCAATGCGGCAGATGGGGCAGCTGTCATGGCGTTCCTGCAGCATCTTGCCGCACTGATGGCAGGTCACCATGTGGTGGCAGGGGTTCAGCACGCAGTCCCGAACCCGCGCCATGCAGATGGCGCAGTCACGGTCCATCTCCGCCGGCAAGATGGCTGCCACCACACAACACAACAGTCTGTTGAAAGGGGCGTCAGGTGAGACAGGATACTTCACCCGAAATAAAGATGAGGGGGACAGGTTCAGAGTAAGCAAGAGGGCATCACTGTGAGAAGACCAGTTGATACACATTGCTCTGTATCTGCTGTCCATGAGACTTAAAGTGCACATCCCATGAATTATACAACTGTAACCAGAACAGAAGACAGAACTCTACTGTGTCTGCTGTCCATGAAACTTTGAGTGTGCATCCCATAGATTATACGACTGTAACCAAAACAGAAGACAGAAAAAACTGGGATGGTGGGTCATGAGCAAGACTCAGCATATACCAGACTTTGCATTTCCCTGAGAAGACCACAGGCCAAACTCAAGATGCTCTGTAATACACAGTCCCAGTGTATGTGCATGGTCCAAAACATGTATGCATGGAACTGAGTAGATGGCGTGTAAGTGGGTATGCATGCGTGTAGATGGGTCTCTATGCAGGCATGTATGAAGTCATACTGCTAGGGCAACAAGAGGTCACATATTAATGATGATAATCCTCAGGGTCACTGGACTGAAGGTTGTAGGGGTGCTGTGAAGGACACCTGGGCAGAAAAGAATCCCCACAAACCTCCGTTGTTAGTCACTTGCAGCAGGGCGGAGATGTTACGACCAGTCCGAAGGACACATCACTGACACAACAATTCCCAAGTGGCTCAGGCTTCCGTTTGCTAGCAGCAAAGGAAGTGCCAGACAGGAGAAGCGCAGAAATGGGCGCCAGACAAATCAAAATTAACAAACTGGCTGCTTCTTCAAGCTCTCCTTGCCCTTGGAAGGCCAGCATTCCGACTGTGTCATGCACCAATGGTAGGATGTCACTGCTTTCCATGGACCATTCAGAGGCAGTGCCAAGTGTCCGCCATGTTCTCTTGCAAGTAAGAGAGCTCTTAGATACGCTAGCAATCCCTTACCTGTGGTTCTCATTACTCACTGCCGAGGTTTCAGGAACTGCTGGCCACTGGCTTCTATGAAAACATACCTCAGCTCTTCACTGGGCCGGCCTCTAGATTCCTTGAAAATGTACCTCAGCTCTTCACTGGGCTGGCCTCTAGATTCTATAAAACGTACCTCAGCTCTTCACTGGGCTGCATTTGGCTGCTCTAGATTCTATAAAATGTACCTCAGCTCTTCACTGGACTGGCCTCTAGATTCTATAAAACGTACTTCAGCTCTTCACTGGGCCGGCCTCTAGATTCTATAAAACGTACCTCAGCTCTTCACTGGGCTGACTTCTGAGCATGAAAAACAACATGGCTTCCTGAGAGCTGTGATGAGGATAGCAAAAAGGAAACAATGCAAGAAAACAAGTTCAGAGGGAAGATGGGCTGAGCTGAATGAGTTGAGCACTGTACATACATTTCATGGCTGACACACATGGTCCAGTGACATCAAAACCAACGCTTGCTGGCAGTTAAAAAAAGTACTGATATCAATCAATGACACAGATACACACACACACACACACACACACACACACACACACACACACATGCATGTGCACACACACACACACACACACACACACACACACACACACACACACACACACACACACATAAGAACAGATGCAGACAAAACTAAAGACAGGCAGGCTTAAATACATGAACTTATGAAATAAAATGAACATACACACACACAAAGACACACACACACACACACACACACACAAGAACAGATGCAGACAAAACTAAAGGCAGGCAGACTTAAACACTTATGAAACAAAATGAACACACACACACACACACACACACACCACACACACACACACACACATTCACACAGATGCACACACACACACACGCGCACACACACACACACACACACACACACACACACACACACACACACGCTTCCTCTAAATCTCCCTCTGTCTCTCTCTGTCTCTTTCTCCCTCCCTTTCCTTCATACAAACATCCATTCACAGACAGGAAAGTACTTCCCTTTCTTAATAATTTTCCTCCCAATGCTATTCTCACTGCATCCCTGACTATTTGTCCTTCACATGAAACAGACTCACAGTCTTCATCGTCGCGGCTGGGCTGTCGGTTGCCTTTGTGGAACAGAGGTGGAATATTCCTGTCAGTGTACAAGCCTCCGCCAGATGTGCTCTTCAGCTGCTCCAAGCGAGCTGCAACAGCATTGATTAACAAGCTGAAGGAGTTTGATGACACGATCTGGATATATGCTGGGGCTGATGGTAAAACAACTCTTTGCAACACTTCTCAATGTAAGCGACTGAAAGATATCATTAACTGTATTTCTAACATGAAGCAAACAGTACTGTATTCAAGGCAGTCCTATGATCCCCCGATGACGCAGATGAGTTCAATATCTTCATGTTAATGCCCTCTACTTCACCGCCATTTTCTCTCCTTCCTCCAGCGTCCCTCTACCTCCTCTACCTCTGCCATCGTCATTATCATCACCATTACTGTCATAACCATAGACAAGAATGTCACCATGTAAAAATATTACTGATGCTGCCATACATCAACTTTCGTTGCTGTTGTCATTTCTACTGCTGTTCTGCCATCGTCTCTACATCACCTGACCTCCATCCCCCTTCCTCTGAATGGTGTGTGTGTGTGTGTGTGTGTGTGTGTGTTTGTGTGTGTGTGTGTGTGTGTTTGTTTGTGTGTGTGTGTGTGTGTGTGTGTGTTTGTGTAAACGAGTGAGCAACATTGTGTGTGTGTGTGTGTGTGAACGAGTGAGCAACATCAAATCAGTTACTGTGTCACTTTGTGTGTGTGTGTGTGTGTGTGTGTGTGTGTGTGTGTGTGTTTATGAGTGCCTGTGTCTGTCGTGTATGTGTGAACATGCGTGCACATGCGTGCGGTTAAATGTGTACATGCACAGACCATCACAAATGTGCATGTGGATCATGGATTTCTATAAATATGTGAGATGTGTTCTGTTGATCTGTGTGCCCGAGTTCTTGCTTCCAGTACAAATCCACACTTCTAATCTGAACTTCTCTAAATCTGGCTTGGTGACACATTAGCATACTGGACTGATCAAGGTTGACTAATTTCTGCAGTAGACAGTCCCAATGATTGCAGTGCAACAGTATTTTAACAAGAAGCGATGTCAAAATCTGAAGCTGGTCTGAGGGAAATAACTGTGATCAGGCCTTTGACACTTTCAAGGACAACAACTCTGTCACAGACAGCTGATGCAGGAGGGGGGAAAGAAGGGGAAAACAAAGGGCTAGCATGAAAGACAGGGAAATGCAGGGTAAAATAAGTAAGCACAGGGGGAAGGGAAGGACAAAAATAATTCAGGGGTAGGGGGAGATAAAGAGTTAAAACAGCTGGTGCCTCATAATTCAGCAAGGGCAGTCCGGGAGAACACTCAATACTAACAACCATAAACATTGACTGAATAGTATCTGAACTCTTTCTCTAACTTTGTTTCTGTCATTCAACTCTCTCTCTCTCTCTCTCTCTCTCTCTACCTCTGTCTCTCCCTCTCTCCTGCCCTCCCCTTTTGTCCATGAATAGCCTGAAGCAGTTTGCTTCCTCACAGCAGTTTTTCTTTGTTCCTTCTTCTTCTTTTTTTAAACCAGGCTCAAAATGACTGGATCTCAACAATTCCTGCAAACAACATTTGTTTGCTGTCATCATAACCACACTGATAAGGTTAGTGTGTGATGTTGCTGACATATCAATTACACTAATAAGGTTAGTGTGTGATGTTACTGACAAATTAATTACACTGGTAAGGTTAGTGTGTGTGTTGTTATTGTTTCATCATATTCAAGCCCACCCCCACCCCCAACCCCACTAGTACCCTGCAGTGTGACAGACAGTCCCCCCCCCAGCACGGCGATGTATCTTTCAGTCTGACCTTGTTTCCGTTCTTCACGCTGCTCCTCCGTCAGGATGCGAGGAAAGTCTCCAGAGCGGAAGAACATGGTTTTCCCCATCCGCTCCAACATGGCACGCACTGGGGACAAACAAAGGGCTCCTGTTGTATGCTCTGTGTGCTCCCAGGAGCCTTGCTGTCACACTGCTCACTCTGGGTTTTTTTATCATGCACAGCCACACCAGCATCACAGCGCCAGCAGTCAGCGCAGATCTACCAATGTCAGGTTGTTTTGGGGCAAAGCACCCTCAGAACAAATTTGAGAAAATGAAAGAAAAGTAAACATGGTGAACTACAATGAGACACACATACACATACACACACACGTACGCATGCAGGCACGCACGCATGCACGCACGCACACACACACACACACACACACACACACACACACACACACACACACACACACACACACGCGCGCGCGCATGCGCGCACATACAGGGAGGACATCCACACCATGTCTTTTTTTCATTCTCCCTGTTCCTCTTCTTGCATGGTTTCAACCTTCTCCTCCCACATGACTTTTGCAGCTTTGCAGGATGCTTAACAGTGATCATGACACTGCTGACAGACACCATGAAATGGGGAGAAGCATATAAAAGCAGAAAGCAGCAACACGCCTCCTGTCGTCATCCCCTCTTCCCAACCCCTCCCCTACCCCCTTACCTTTCTCAATGACTCCTGTACTGGTGAACCTGCCAGCGGTCAGCTCCACTTCAGGTATGTAGTAGACAGGGAACAGGAACCTCAGCCCCACACACCGCTGCCCAGGAAAAAAACAGTACAGGTAGACGTCAGCATAGAAAAAAGAACTGTGTGGCCACCTTCCTTCTCACCCTTCACCATGCTTCATGGGTATCCAGGTAAAACGATACACAACAAAAAGGTCTTTTTTAATCTCTAGAACCATTAGAACTATTCTACTGTAAATTTAAGTATGCTTCACAAACATAACATACTCTGTGTCAACAAACTTTGGTTTCTGTCCATCAGCAGTGAAAGAAAAAAATCAGTCGCATCATTTTGAACTACAAACTGCCAATGACATAAGGTCCTGGTGGACTCACATCTTAAAGAGTGGTAATCATATAGTGGTAATCATATAGTGGTAATCATATAGTGCTAACCATATAGCGGTAATAAGATAGCTGTAATCAGATAGCGGTAATCATATAGTGGTAATCGGCTAGTGGTGATCAGATAGAGTATCTTAGGGTGATCATATAGTGGTAATCATATAGTGGTTATCATATGTATGATGATAATGTAATAAATAACAACAGCTTGGAACTACATCAACTTATTTCGCCAGCAAAACGCAACATTCTTTGTCCTCGTCAGCCTCTTCATGCTTATGAAAATGTTGTGTTCTAATCTTTGAGTCTGAAAGTTTCTCAAGGCATTTTTGGACAATTCATGCTGTTCTATAACTATAGAGAGCAAACTGTTTTCTTAACTGTTCTGCACGAAAAGTGAAATGTCCGAAGCCTCTAATGGGATGCAAGTGCTTCTCTGCACTGCAACGTGTAAAATCGGACTTTGGCTATTCAGTTTAAGATCTGGCTGCAAGCTTTTCCTGTGACCTGACCCAGTCAGCTACTGACAGTTGTGTGCCTTTCATCATCCTTATTTTAAGAACATGGAGGAGGGGTGTGATTACTGACAGGTGAGAGGTGAAGGTCAGTGTGCTGAGGTGAGGAAGACAGACCAGCTCTGACCACTGAAGGGTCCTGCCTGGCACAGGCCTACCTCTGGTTTGTGGACCCTCTCCATGATGGACGACACGTCCAGGTACAAGGTGTTGGTGGCCAGGATGGCATCCTCCTTGCACAGGTGAGAAATCCCTGTGGACAAGACAACTGAGCTGAGGCTGTACCGTCATCACCTTTCACACAGTCACGTCGGCAATGGAGGCCATGTCAGGCATGCTAACATTAACAAATAAGTGTTTGAAGAGTTTCCTTTGAAATGTGGACTGATTTAATCTCTCTCACACACACACACACACACACACACACACACACACACACACACACACACACACAAGTACATGCACATGTACATACACACACACATATTACATAAACACACACACACACACACACACACACACACACACACACACACAAGCGCACACACACACAAACGCACACACACACACACACACACACACACACACACACAAGCACACATGCACATGCACGTGTTCACAACCACACAACCACACATACACACACACGCACACATACACCACACACACACACACACACACACACACACACACGCACACACACACACACACACACACACACACACACACAACGTTCCTAACAGCATCTCACTTTCAAAAAGGTCTTTCTTGATCTCCATGTCTTCAATGACTGCCTCAAAGATAAATTCTGCATCATTCACCGCTTCTTCCAGGATACTCATGCACAACACTTGACCCTGTAAATCACAGCCAAATCAGAAATTAGTCCTCATCCCACACACCTGCTTTTGTCTTTGGGAAGAAGGGAGGAAAGGGGTAGAGAAGGGGAGAGGAGAGGAGGGAGGATAGCAAATCTACATGAAGAGATGACGTGGAAATTTTACCATTTTATTGCAAACATTATATGCAGACATTTGTGCACTTCTGTCCTTGCTGGTCAAAGTAGGATAATTCAAATTTCAATCATGCTGATTTTGTACATATCAGTGCTGTTTTCTTCTTTGTTTTCGTTTTTGTCTTGTTTTGTTTCATTCATTTTGTTTTTGTTTTTTATCGTTTCTTTTGCTGAGAAAATCAGACATGTTATGTGCTGACTGTTTCCTTAGACTGATTCAGTCTCTATTTTCAGCAGCAGCCATTCTCTTAAACAAAGACAAAGTTCGGCAGCAATCAAACTACATGGAGCGCATGGTTTGTGGCTATTGTATAGACAGAATGATTATCTCTCAAATTTTTCTATTTTTTCTTTCTTTCTGTGTATGCAGGCTGATACTCCTGCAGACACTGCCTGTATAGACAGGCAGTGGAGTTTTGTGTGTATGACCATTTTTCATCCTGCCATTAAGCCATCTTTGGGGAAGGTGCATGCTATGTGTAACGTGTCATCCATACCAACGGCCAAACTAGCCTTCTCTTCCGAAAGTTGGTGATGGGATTTTACGTGTGTGCATGATGTTGTGCGTGCGTTCACACATGGAACCTCGGTTTATAGTCTCATTCGAAGGACTGTATGGGGAATTGAGTCAGAACCAATTTTACTCTGAGGGAAAAATCCCCCTGTACCGAAATTCGAACCCGCAACCCTCGGATCATGAGTCCGGCACTCTACCAACTGAGCTATTCCGGCCCCCTATCTCTCAAATAACTCAAGACTTTTTTCTTTATCATTAGAGTCATTATTAACATCAGAAAAGTTTTCTGAGTGCCACTGCCTTGGTTTGTGTATCAGCTCTGGAAAAAACCCATAAATCTGGAAACAAAATGATAAAATCAATACAGAAACAGAAACTGATCATGTGAGATATGTATAAATAACTGATGAGAAAATTCAAACCACTCGCATAAAAGTCCAATGTAACTGCATAAACAGAAAAAAAAGAAAAACAATAACAATAATTGAAGTGCATACTGTGCTGTATATGTAAACAACTGGCATAAATGTCCAATGTAACTGCATAAACAGATTAAAAAAAAAAAAAAAAAATGGAAGTGCATACTGTTCTGTATCTGTGCTGTTTTTCCTCACCTTGAGGAGTTTCACTCCATTCATTGTGAACGCACCCTCTGTCTCTCCAAATAACATGGAAGATTTGAAAACAGAGATGCTGGGCTGAAAAACCTAGTGTTCTTGTGCCACCTACTCCCGGAACAGAGGGAAGGCATTTGATCTGGCAGCTTGCTTGCCCTGCTTGCTGAGACTGACAACAGTGACAAGGTTACTCAGGGACCTTCACCTCTCTGTCCTCAGTGATATGCCACAGGGCAGGGATGTCATCATCAGTCATGGCTTTTAGCACAATAAAGGTCTGCACTATGTTGAAAGCATTTAAAGGCTGAGCAACAGAAAACATTGTTGATTTTTTTTGTTTTTTGTTTTTGATAAACTTATTCCAGAATAAACACTGTTGATAACAGTGCATGTTAGCAGTGTACGAAACTAAAGCAATTAAGTAATATATAAGATGAACAAAAAAAATTGAAAAAAAACCCTCATCTTTCATACCTAATGATTTAACCACTATTGTCAACAATACAAGGTTCTCAGACTGAAAACAGAACTTGATACAAAATCAGTCATGAGGTGAAAAGAAATCATAAAAAGATTCTTTAAGAAATAAAGCAGCACATATATGCTTTTCTCTTGCCAGTGATCAGCTGAGGTCAGTGTGATCAGCAAAATCTTTGAGAAACATGAAATAGTAAACAAGAAAGAGAAATGAGGAGGGGGAGGGGGGACTGTGGTAAGGGGGATGGAGAGGTGAGGGTGTATGGGGGGGCAGGAGAGACAATGAGGAAGTGAGGGTGAGGAAGAGGTGTGAGTCAAGAGACAGATGTAGATAAGGATGAGGAAAACGGACAGAGAGAAATCTTGGTGCTGAGAACAACAAAAAAATGTTTCCCAATCTACTTGATTTCAAAGGAAACACGAGTGTATAAAGGTATATTCTTAAAGAGTCTATGTAATAAAGAGAAATTTGCTAAAATAATGCTGCACCTGTTCCAAGAGCATAATTAATTCTAAATCACGCTTTCTCACAATGGGTAATTTCATTTCACACCAAAAATTTTCCAAACTCCTGAATGAAAAATGCTCCATCATTAAGATGATCAACTAGAAAGTTTTCCTGACTTCTAGGTGAACGAACCAGAGAGAAAGAGGAGTGTGAGCAAACTACAAGATGACATACCAAGAGATAAAAATGGGAGGTAACTCAACTTTCCCACCAAGTCAAAGGAATAAACATAACAAAACCAAGGTACAAGGCAACAACAGTTGTGTGTCTGGCACTTCCTTTCTTTCCACCCACAACGATACAAAGACCTACCAGAAAGTTTTCCTGTGCCATCAGACCTTCCTTTTGCAGCATACTGCGATCTTCCTGAAGACGGGAGAACACCTTGTTCAGTGCATCTTTGTTCTTGTCAAAGATCTTCACCCTGTGGCCGTGGTACGCCAGCTCTCCTGCGCAGCGCAGCATCCATAAACATGGCTGAGCAGTCTGCTCTGGCATTCTATGCTCAGCGCCTTTGAAGCCAAAAATCTTTTTTTTTTTATTGATAAACATAATGTAGCGATTAATACAAGAGTCAAATGATTACATTCAACTTTTACTATATTTTCAACTCTGTGCTGGTATATTTGTGACACAGAGGGAGGGAGGGGGAGAGACAGACAGACAGACAGAGACACAGACAGACAGGCAGACAGACAGAAAGAGTGACCAAAGAGACAGTGCTTGATTCTTACGTTAGTGTGCATGTTTAGTTGTGTTAAGTGCATTTGTCTCCCTTTTAAGTCAGTGTTAGACTCCCTGACTTATAACTTGAGCATACACACACACACACACACACACACACACACACACACACACACACATACACAGTCACACACACACACACACACACACACACACACACACACACAGAGTCTCACACAGAGTCTCACACACACACACACACACACACACACACACACACACACACACACAACACACACACACACACACACCACACACATTCAACATAACAGAGAAAAATAGTGAAGAAATGGTACTCTGGACAGAAAACATGCATTAGAAGACCAGTACAGTAGCAGGTGACAGAAAAAATGGAAGGCAAAAAATAAAAGGACAGATGAAACAAATCTATCAGTTGACAGAAAAAGAGGAAATTCTAGCAATAGTACATTCACTGTCCTCAACATACTGCAATTTTTAAAAAATGAAATATAGTATACCCCCCCCCTCCCCCCCCAAATCCCAAAGGGTGGAAGTCTAGCATCAGCAATAATACTACCCAGAATTGCTATACATCAAGATATAGCAATGCAGATATTACATGCAACAGGCATTCAGTTTCAATAAGTCCATGATGCGTCACTCAATGTATGCAGCTAGTCGATGAGCTATACTACATCTGAAATGCCACGAAAACTAAGGAGTGTATGGGACGCAATTGAATAAAATCGATGAAAATATGTAGCAACAAATGAAAAATCACCTGCTATTCTGGTGCCCATTAAACCACAGCCAATCACAGCAACCCGCACCATGTCTGACAAAGCTGATTTCCACTTCCAGAGAACAAAGTTCACCGCCCAGCAAGCCACAGATCTTGTCCAGTTTCTTTAGCTGTCCAAAATGTTCTTGTTTCACATGGTTGCCACAAAGTCACTGATGGTGATTCAGAGCATCTGTATGAGGTTGGCCACCCATTGCAGTCAATGCATCAGAAGCTGTATTAGCTGAAAAATTGGCACAGCTTTGAGTGCACGCAGTGATGTGCCTCAATGAAAGAACTGAAACATACAGATAGTCATTGTATGGCAAAAATGAGAATTATGATAGTAAACAAATCAACATTTAAATCAGCATGCTGATTAACTTGATTTATACAGAGACATGTTTATAAAAGCATATTTCAATAAAATCTAAGAAATTGTAATAAATACAGAGATTAGCAGATACAGATCTATGTGTTTGTGTGTGTGCGAGTGTGTGTGTGTGTGTGTGTGTGTGTGTGTGTGTGTGTGTGTGTGTGTGTGTGTGTGTGTGTGTGTTTAAGTGTGTGTGTGTGTGTGTGTGTGTGTGGTGTGTGTGTGTGTGTGTGACAACATTGTTAAAATGACCAAATACCCATTCCCCCTTTGGTTGATGAAGCAAGCAGATTTTTTCTATTCCTATGGTAATATTACTAAAAATGAGAATCCACTTTTGCTTGCTTCTCTCTGTTAAAGAATTGATTTACACTGAATATGAATCTTATCTGCATATTTTCACTGATGGTTCAGTTTCGTGTACTTCTGAGGTTGGTGCTGCTTTCGTGATACCTTCCCTTAACATTGAAAAAAGATTTCATATTACCAAAGGTTGTTCTATTTTCACTGCTGAGTTATTTGCTCTTATGAAAGCTATTAATTTCATTCTTGATGTGCAAGTCTTACCAGAAAGAATACTGATTTTGTCAGATTCCAAGTCTGCTTTAACGGCTTTACACCTTCAAAATACATCAAGTCGTCCTGATCTCGTCAGTGAAATTTTATTTTCAATTCACCAGTTAATGATGCGAGGTTCCAAAATAACATTATTATGGGTACCCGGTCACTGCGATCTTCGAGGGAATGAACTGGCTGATACCTGTGCAAAAGAGGCTTCAATGTGCAAATCGAATACAGTTTTATGTGATATTCCTTATTCGGTTCTTGAAATAAACAATATTCTGACAAAAGCACTCTGGGACCAGAGAAGAACACAGTACATTGAAGCTGCCATTCAGAAGAACAGATGGGATCTTTCTGCCCCCGGCAGTCATTGTATAAGTCCGCCAGGTTCTATTCCGAATCGAAATTTATTGCACAGAATACCGGTGGATTGTTGGTTTGGCAGGTTTTTAAAACCATCTCCTTTGTGTGTCTGTGGTCAAAACCTTAATGTATCTCATTTTTTACTTGAATGTTCATTAACAAAAGCGTATTTTCAATGTCTTCATGATAAAATTTTGTCTAAAAATCTACCTTTAACATTGCATAGTGTTTTTTGTGCCAACCCAGAAAATGGGTGGAGGCTAGCCAATTTGGCTGTAAATCTGATCAAGTCTCATCCACTTGGCAGATTTTTCTAACGGATTTTTTTTTTTTTTTTTTTTTTTTTTAAATGTTTGTTTCTTTTTTGGTTTAGTGGTCTGATGTACACGTAGAGCAAAGAATTTGTTACATGACATAGCTGTCCGACTCTCACGTGTACTAGGTCGCATTATTCCATTTACGAAACTTTTGCACAGGTTGTGCGCGCGCTAGAGAGAGAGAGAGAGAGAGAGAGAGAGAGAGAGAGAGAGAGAGAGGGGGGGGGGGAAGAACTTCGTTTTGTTTATATGTGAGAGCATGTTGTGCGTACGTCTATACGTTTTTTGTGTGGATATGTTTTGAGTGTGTGTAGGGGAGGTGGCAGTTTGTGTGTATGTATGTGTGTGTGTGTGTGTGTGTGTGTGCGCGCGCGCGCGCGTGCGAGAGAGAGAGTTTTGGTTTTTATTTGTTTGTCTGTGAGTGAATATATGTGCGTGCTCGCATACACGTGAGTAGGGGGGAGGGGAAGCGTGGTTTTTGTGAGTGTGCGTGTGTGTGAGTGTGTGTCTGTGAGAGAGAGAGAGAGAGAGAGAGAGAGAGAGAGTGTGTGTGTGTGTGTGATTGGATGGTGTGTGTTTTTGTGTGCATGTGTTTGGGGGGGGGGGGGGGGGTCTTTCCTTTTTTTTTATGGTGTTCTGAGAGAGAGAGAGAGAGAGAGAGAGAGAGAGAGAGAGAGAGAGAGAGAGAGAGAGAGAGAGAGAGAGAGAGAGAGAGAGAGAGATTGTTGATTTTCAGTACAGTTAAGATGTAATTTGCTTTATTGTTACAATTTCTGAATTTTTATTATGTTACTTAGAAATGTTAAATGTTTCCCTGTTAATTTTCCTTTATGATTTTTATGTCATTCAGATGTTATTTGTATTATTTTCGTTACCTCATTAATTCATTAAGGTTTTTCTTTTTAAAATGTCAGTACAACACTATGTTAATCTGACAGTAAATGGTTTCAGTCAGTCAGTCAGTGTGTGAAACAAGCATCATGCAAGCCTCTGTCATTCTCTCTCTCTCTCTCTCTCTCTCTCTCTCTCTCTCTCTCTCTCTTTCATGTGTAAGTCATAATCTTCCTCAGTTTGCCTTTATGAGCATAATTAATCAAAACCAGGCCTATTTCAATAAGCATGATATTTGTTTCTTAACACAATATATACTGGTAAACTGAAATTTAAGCTATTTGGCAATAGCATTGTTCTGAATCTGACTTAATGATGGTAACACTAAAATAATATGGTCATAACAGACTAATACCATTGTGTTTTTATTATATTTAGACAATGTACCATGTCAAGAGTTATAACTCTCAATTTTCATAAGACTCTGCATGCATCTAAACAATTTTGTGAATGACCAAATTATTCTGAGTGGGAGAAGCTGTCCTGTTGCAAAATGTTCCACCTCCTTTGCTCTGCTGATAGGTCTAGGGATCAAATTATGAATCTGCCTGCTGAGAGTAGCTCACTAGCTGTGCTGCCAACAAACTGCCTTACCTGCCTTTCCAGGGTGCACTGTGTCAGTTTTGTTTTCTAGTTTTAGTCCCCAGCTGAGCACACCAGACTTTTCACAGAGCTAGCCACACTGCGTCCATTGCTGCATGCAAGGATACATAATATCATTTGATGATATGTAAACTTGTACTACAAAATATGTTTTCAGGCCAAAGTACATTTGTGCAAAAGTATTGTGCTTTCATTATCTTCAGCCTTTACTGACCATACAATTTTCCAGTTATCTGTAATACTAATTAATGCTCATGTACACAGTGCTGTGTGAAGCTTTTTTTTTTTCCATCATTGTCATACCACATGGCTATTTGTCACCCAGTATTTTAGAAGGTATTATTTTTACTTTTTTATGCAGATGAGTAGTTTGTCCACAAATATGCTTTACTGTTACAAAAATTTTCTTGCTGTAGTATAGCTATTATAGTCTTTATGTTAATGTTACTTTGTTTTCACTGTTTCATGTTTTATCAGAACAGGATAATATGAAGAATTCTTATATATATATATATATATATATATATATATATATATATATATATCATCATCATCAATTTCTTTACACCCTCTAAATGAATGATTTAAGATAATCCAGCCTGACTGTATTATGCATAATTTCCAAATCCTGTATGTATGCTAATTTTGTAATTCCCATTTTGGCAATGTCTACATTTAGCCCTGCAGGAGAAAATAATTAATGTTGAAAACAAGCTTTCTAAGTTATTTGTTGAGATTTGTTTCTGTCAACAGATTTTCGAAACAAAAAAGTGAAACTGCCCTTCTTTGTGTCTTCTGGACCAAAGCATCAACATTTTCAATTGAGGACACTACACAGAATTAAATTTTAAGCGTTATTACCTTTCTCAAAATGTGATCATACTAATTGTGCAGACTCAAAAATGTGTCTTTGTCAATGAATGAAAAGATTATTAGGTCTGCATTTTCTTTTCTTCTTTTTCTTTCTTTTTTCTCTCCTCAGTCCACATTATTCCCATACATCGATTTGCTCTGCTAGCGCAGTCTCCATGTAAGTCCAGAATCACATGTAGACCCACTCGCCGCCATTCACATCGTCGGTACAGTTCCCCATCCCAACTGTGCTGCTGTTATGGGTTGTTGTTTTTTTTCCTATTGTTCATGTTTTGGTTTTGTTTATGTTTTCTTTTTTTTTTTCTTTTTTTTCCCCCTCTTGTCTTCGTCACATAAAGTCAATCCGATTTGGATACTTCGATGACGTCAACCAATTCGCAAGCTTTTAGCATTTTTAGTGCAAAAATTACGGCTTTATCCACCCTTTGGTTGCGCATCCATTCTAGACAGGCTTATCTTCTGATCTAATCAGTTGACGTCCTTGATTAACTACACGTGTACGAGTCACAAACACAACTGACTACATTAGTGACAGCCTGAGTCTACATCATGACAGATCCGCAAATGAACAAGAGGAGAGCAAAAATGCACTTTTACTCATTCTCCATATGTATCACAGTTACACTGACCCCTATATTGTGAGGAAAAAAGGTCACTTACAGAAGGCGGCAGAGTAATATCTTCCCACAACTCTTGGAATACACACCGTTC
>CM065717.1:44841192-44848692 GCA_033310375.1 Conus canariensis
GCGGCGGGCTGTGCCGGGCTGTGGCTGTGGATGAGAAATAGGAATGAGCGGCATGGGTGCAATGCCACTGAGGTGACACAGAAGTTGTGACAGCCAAAAAACAAAAAACAAACGAAAAGGAGGATCGCTCTCTCTCTCTCTCTCTCTCTCTCTCTCTCTCTCTCTCTCTCTCTTGTGTGTGTGTGTGTGTGTGTGTGTGTGTGTGTGTGTGTGTGTGTGTGTGTGTGTGTGTGTGTTTATTTTTGTTTGTAATCATTTAATTCATTCTTGTTTATTGTTTCAATATTTTTCCTTTAAATTCATCTAAACGTCAAAGTAGATGGAGAAACAACTCCTCCACATCTTTATAAATTTTTGGAAATACAAGTGTTTGTTGAACGTTTGTAAGTTTTAGTTGCTGATCATGCTTAGTCCACTAGCGAGGCAAGGGCCAGATGAAAAAAAGCATAGTATTTGCTTGTCTGTCACCCTCGGAAATAAAAATTCTCTCTCTCTCTCTCTCTCTCTCTCTCTCCTCTCTCTCTCCTCTCTCTCTCTCTCTCTCTGAAAGAGAAGCATCTTTTTGAGTATCTGTTACCCACAGAAATAAAGATTATCAATCTCTCTCCCTCACTCTCTCTCTCTGTTAGTATCCTTAGTCTCTGAAAGAAAAAGGCTAGATAAAAAAAACAGCATCATCTTGCTAAACTGTCACCTTTGTGAACAAAGATCTCTCTCTCTCTCTCTCTCTCTCTTCTCTCTCTCTCTCTCTCTCTCTCTCTCTCTCTCTGTTTTAATCCTTCACACATGGTGGTAGTTAAGTGTTGACGCCAGGCTGTGACCCAAAGGTCCAGAGTGAGAGTTCTTCAGTGGGCCACTTAGCTCAGTCCTGTGACCTCAGCACGGTAATTAGTACCACATGCAGCACAGGGCCTGTGGAGTCCATGCTGTCTTGTAACCTTCATCTGGCCAGTGCCCACTTCTCCACTGGTCAAAGGTCGACCACTGCTCCTCCCGTCAGCACCTGTCTCGCCCGTGGATAATGGATGTGTGTAAGTGCCTGTGGTTAGTCCGTGTGTGAACCCTGGGCCAGCTGAGAAGGCTGGCTTATCTGCACTTCAACGACCGCCTGTTGCCCCTCTCAGCTCATTTCCTTCTGTCAACATTCTTGGCGTACAAGTCCTTTTTAGCCGAACTGTGCTCCAAGTTTACATCCTTCAGAAGAATTTTCACCGACGGATCCAAATCTTAGGAGGGGGTTACCTCTGCTGTGTTTTGTGCAACAGATGCCCCTCAGAGATGTTCTAAACACGTTCCCAAGGACAGCTCCATATACACTGCTGAGTTGACAGCGTTGGTCCTGGCTCTTGAAATGGTTTGTAAATCAAAACGTAAAGTTTTCCTCATTTTGTCGGACTCCCTTTCTGCACTGAAGGCCATTGCCGGCCGTAACTTGAAGCACTCTCAACTGCTGAAGTTACACCTCGCTGAAATCAGATGGATATAATATAGGTTTAGCTTGGGTTCCCAGCCATGTGGGTATTCGAGGCAACGAAATGGTTGATGAACTTGCCATGAGTGCCACAAAGAAAGAGTTAAGCAGATTGTCTATCCCTCACACTGATCTGAAACCCCAAACCCAGGCTTATGTCAAAGACCTCTGGCAAGAGGAATGAAACTCGCAGATGGATAACAAACTATCTAAAATCCGTCCAAACCTGAAAGAGTTTTTACCATGTTCCCAAGGCGGCCGTAAAGAAGAAACAGTTTTGTGCCGTTGCGTACAGGCCACTCGTTGCATAGGCCTACAGGCCACTCTTGCATAGGCCACAGCCCTCGTTGCATAGCCTACAGGCCTCTTGCATAGGCCTACAGGCCACTCGTTGCATAGGCCTACAGGCCACTCGTTTTGCAACCATTTTAATCTTTTGAAACGTGAAAAAGTTCCGTGGTGCATTCCATGTCATGTACCACTCACAGTGAAACATATTCTCTTAGTGTTGGGACTTCATGCTGTGAGACATAGACACTTTACAGCAGACTCCATGAAAACCTTGTTCAGAGATGTGTCAACCTGATGTGATCTTTGAATTTCTGAGGGAGATTAGCATTTTTCATCTAATCTAAGATTTTACAGAGGAAAGACTTTTAACAAAATTTCCGGTGTGTCTTTGGAGGGTGTGTTTTAAAGACATGTATGAATGAGATGGGTTTTTTTTTTATTGTTGTTGTTGTGTTGTTGTTGTTGTTTTAAATAATGACTTGTGAGTTGACTTCAACGCAGTGACAGCACTGATATGGCCCTTTGCGGTCGGCTGGGCTATAAGCAACATTACTGTACCTTACCATGTCAACATACATCCACCAAGCAGGTATGTGCGTTGTTAATCTTCTTAAGCAGACCAGGAAGTGACGCGCTTGAACAGCTATAATATGTCATCACAGTCCTTGGCAGGACTGCCTTCTTCCCCATACCTGTGTGAAACGAGAAATGTCTCTCTTAACTCTTCAAGTGCTTTAAACGACAAGGATTTAGAGCTTGGTGGCGTGCATAACTGGCCGATTAGCAGTAGGGCTCTCACATAGGGCAGATCGAACTGTGTGAAGGAGACGGAAGTTGACGGCTAATTATTGTCAGGTGGCAGTAAGGGGAGACAACGTACCCATTCGGACCTTGAAGCATCAAGTGTGGCGCTAGGAGATACGTCAGCTGAAGATTGTTCAGTAAAGATAAACAGACTGAGGCCGTTCTCTGGAAGATTACGGGTCTTGCTAGTTCAGCTGTATTGCTATAAGGCACTGTGCTGATGCTATTGTCAGGCTGCTTTGAATAAATGTGGACGACGTGGTTGTAGCTTTCTAGGAGATAATTACTGTGTGAAAGTAACCTCAGAAGTTGCTGGAGTTTTCAATGTCCATTAGGGGAGATGTGGTTGTGTGTCGGGCGATTATGTTGGAAACGTGCGTGAATACTGGTGTGTGGAAGAAAGAAAATCATTGTGGATATGAACATGATAGTAGAGAGGCAACACGAAAAGGGGCATAGCCCAAGGAAGATGCTTTGTTTAAATCCCTATATAAAGTGGACGTTGGGGAGAAGAGAGGAGAACGAGAAAGAACAGAGAGATACAGTAGTGTTTGAAAGAACGTGGTCTGGGCAACAGAACTAGAAGCAAAATCTTAAACGCAGTGTTGGGCATCAAAGACAAACTGAGAAACAAAGACTATGTCCAACATCCAGAGGTGGAGATAGAAGAAGACTACATCGAAGGAGTGTCCCCAGAGATGACCACAGACACCCAGTCCTGGAACCTGATGCCAGATAATCTGAGGCCCACCGTCACCTGGTGCTGAGGCACTGTGTATTGACCTCTTCGAAACCTGTGGTGTGGTGCGCAAGTGTGTATGTATGTGGAAACCTAGCCAGGTAAGAAGTTATTTTAGCATACAATCTGGGATTAGAAAACATTGATCACTTGTGTTTTGATTATAATCATTTTTTGTGCATTTGCATTTTTCATGTTATAAGTAGAGTACAAACTATATTTCCTTGTTATCAGTCGCGTAGGAGAGAAATAAATCTGTGACACCACATTCCTAGAAAGAGTGGGATGTTTGGTGTGTGCATGAGTATGCGTGTGCGTGTATGAGTGCAGAAACAACCTTGGTGTGTTAAGCCTAACTAATACATCACACTTACTTCACTTAAGCAAAGCCGTCATGATTTCTCCCATCCTGGACACCCTCCAACTCCTCCCTCACGCCCCCACTCCACCCTCACCCCACCCTTCAGCCGCATTCCTGATCCTCTTTGTTTAGGGTCTCACTGGTTCTGCGACAGGCATGTCTCTTTCTTCGCACCATGTAGTTTGAAACATCTCTGACCGTGACCGTGATTCTACCCCCCCCCCCCCCCTCGCTTGCCCATACCCCCCCCCCCCCACACCCCCTTCCCTCCCTAAATCCCCTACCTCACTGCTTTCTCATCATGCAGTCCATACCTTCATATCATCATTACGAATAGCAGGAAACGCTGTGTACAAGGTTCCCCATATGTCATTAAAACAGACCCCAAGTAACTCACATTTAAAGTCCGTGTCCATTGTTCCCAGTAAAAAAAAAAGAGCAAATTACGGTTAAAGGAGTGAATAATGTGCACTGAGTGACCATTCACAAAGAATCGGATCGAGTCGCAACAAACACACTCTTTTGACATTTTGTACGCCATCACTACCACAGACAATCACTCTTTTGACATTCTGTACGCCATCACTACTACAGACAATCACTCTTTTGACATTTTGTACGCCATCACTACCACAGACAATCACTCTTTTGACATTTGTACGCCATCACTACTACAGACAATCACTCTTTTGACATTTTGTACGCCATCACTACCACAGACAATCACTCTTTTGACATTTTGTACGCCATCACTACCACAGACAATCACTCTTTTGACATTTTGTACGCCATCACTACTACAGACAATCACTCTTTTGACATTTTGTACGCCATCACTACCACAGACAATCACTCTTTTGACATTTTGTACGCCATCACTACCACAGACAATCAGAGTTGGCCACCTCAGTGTCAGATTAGACCTCTACTTCCCGTCTCAGATTAAGTGTTTTCGCTGTCAGAAATTCAGCCACGTTTGTGACAGATGGTTGTGGGGAAGGAGAGTTGGCTGTGCTGCAAACCAGTTCACGACGGGCCTTGCCGACTGTGGTGACACTGTGGTGGCACCCGCCCTCTTCCTCACGGGACTGCCCAAAGTGGCAACTGGTGAAGTCGATTCCAAAAGTGAAAACAAAAAAGGAGAATTCCCTTTGAAGAAGCAAGAAAACTGGTTGTTGGTGGTCGGAACGTTTTCAATATGTCGTACTCCACAGCTGTCAAGAAGGTTTCGACATGTCCGAAACTCTGCAAAAAGCCCGACCGTTATACTTATAAAATATGCAAAAGACAGTATTCCAGCTTCATCCAACAAACCGCAAATGCCTAAGACATCATGGTTTAGCTCTGACTGCCAACACCTTACAAATGAATGTGAACGGTCTCAACGTTGTATGTCACAGGACATCAAGGCCCAACAGTCAAGCTCATCAAAAACTGCGAATCAAACCGAGACAAACTATCAAAATAAGTCAGCTCAGCCTTGGATAAACTTCTGCTTCAATCTGCCTTCAAGAACGTCGAAGAAAAAAGGCTGAAAATTATCAAAAAAATCAAAGGAAAAGATATAAACCCTTCCATTCGTCATCTGAAACTTGCCGAGTTTTGATTACCGACAAATATAACTGCTGGCAATCTGTTGGCCTCCACTATTGAACAAAATTCATCCTCCACATCTAAATCTGCTGCTTTTATGAAAAGAAGCAACTGGAAGAATGATGCCGCTGTAAATTTTCTTCTGAGAATACTAAAGTCTACCATTTTCCATTTTGACTTAATGAACTGAAATCAGCCCTGCAAACATACAGCGATTCTGCTCCTGACCTTAATGACATCCATTACCAACTTCTGAAATATCTTCTGAAAAGCTATCTCCAGACTGTTCTAAAAGTGTACAGTCATATCTGAACCACAGGGTATTTTCCGTCCTCCTGGCGGAAAGTCCTCGTCATCCCAATTCCTAAGCCCGAAAAAGACTTGACCAACCCTTCAAATTATCGCCCAATGGATCTGATCAGCTGCCTTTGCAAACTAACGGAAAAGATGGCTAACTGCCGGCTGATGTGGAAGCTGGAAACTATTAGCCTTCTGGCCAAAGAAGAGCGCTTTGCTGACTCTCAGAAAAGGTTTGATAACGTTTGGCATGATGCTGTACAAATAAAGCTGTACCGAATAGGAATGCAGAGGCAACTGTCTTACATCACAGTATGATAAAGTTAAAATCTGTGCAGCTGAAGACAAGGGACGGGCAATTCTCCAAGGAAACACGTTAGGTCAAACATTGTTATTTTTTTACCTTATACGCAGGACAATACACACACACACACACACACACACACACACACACACACACACACACACACACACACACACACACACTCCGAAACCAAATTCCATGTCTGTTACATGAAGATTAACGTATTTTTACCTTCAAAGCTGGGCCACGAAGTAAGTATACTGCAAAGAAGAGGGACCTAAAGCAGTCAATAAAAGAAAGTTGTCGTTTTCACCAAAATCAGTCCTAAGCTATCCACTGTATGGGTTCAATCTCCTATCTACCGCAAGCCAAAACAAATATCTCGCTGTCAGTTTCCATACAAATGATGAAATTCAAGTGTGCAAAAACAGCCTGCAAAGAAAGCCAGGAGTCAGAACATGGCATGCCGCAAAATGGCCAGGTAAAAGTTCAGAGCTTGGAACTGACAAAATGACTCATCCTATACACTGATCACATCAAATCTAACGTGAACGTAGGGCTGACATTTGGTTTCCTTCTATATATGGCCACATGAGCAGCTGGCATAGCCTTACATCTTTGTGACAGAGCCTACCTCAAGCTATCCTTCATGACAAAATACAACAGCATGCTTCTGAAGGTAGAAAGATCTCTCGCTTCAAAGCTGGAATTCATCCGAAATGCTGCAAAGAATGAGAATGAATGAGTACTTTTAAAACAAAATGATTGTTCTATGAAAAAGCATTGAGATTTGTTCTGAACCGATCCACACAGATTTCTGGAAACAACATACAGTAGCATTTTCAAAACGAAATTTTGAGACACCATCGTTTTGAACAATACTTACAAAAATGTCGTGCCTGTTGGCAACCTACAAATCTACACACAGAGGCAGATACATACACTAAAGAGATGACAAAAATATGCAACATGTGGTGTGATTGAAAATGAAACATTTTGCTACCAACTGATGCAGATACAAACTGTTCAGACTGACATGAAGACGGCAGCTATGTCCAGAGACTTAACGAAAACAATGTCTGAGTGAGATATTCTGCGATGACGATCTGCACATCAGTATTGCAAAACATGTCTATGAATGCATGAATCTGAAAAGACAATAATGGCACCGTGAACTGGCCCATGTATGGATGGCTCAAGCAAAAGAAGATCATACTCTCTCTCTCTCTCTCTCTCTCCTCTCTCACACACACACACACACACACACACACACACACACACACACACACACACGAGCGCGCACGCGCGCTCGCTCGCTCACACATTAACACACCAACATGGGACACATGTGCACGTGCGGACACACACACACACACACACACACACACACACACGCACACACACATACACATGCGCGCCCGCGCGCGTGCGCACGCACGCACACACTCACGCACGCACGCACGCACGCGCACACACACACACACACCACACACACACACACACACAACACACGGAGAGAGAGAGAGAGAGAGAGAGAGAGAGAGAGAGAGAGAGAGAGAGACGAACCGAAAGAATTCTGGAGAAGCGGGAAAGACTGGGAGGCGGCGGAATGGCACAGATGCAGGGTGAATGTGAGAGAA
>CM065717.1:44858692-44863692 GCA_033310375.1 Conus canariensis
GGTGCAGTGTGGTGCAGTGTGGTACAGTGTGGTACAATGTGGTACAGAGTGGTGCAGTGTGGTGCAGTGTGGTACAGAGTGGTGCAGTGTGGTACAGTGTGGTACAGTGTGGTGCAGTGTGGTGCAGTGTGGTACAGTGTGGTACAGAGTGGTGCAGTGTGGTACAGTGTGGTGCAGTGTGATACAGTGTGGTACAGTGTGGTGCAGTGTGGTGCAGTGTGGTACAGTGTGGTGACAGTGTGGTGCAGTGTGGTACAGTGTGGTACAGTGTGGTGCAGTGTGGTGCAGTGTGGTACAGTGTGGTACAGTGTGGTGCAGTGTGGTACAGTGTGGTACAGTGTGGTACAGTCGTTGTGCAGTGTGGTTCAGTGGTACAGTGTGGTGCAGTGTGGTGACAGTGTGGTACAGTGTGGTGACAGTGTTGGTTAGTCAGTGTGGTCAGTTGTGGTCAGTGTGTACGTGGTCAGTGTGGTACAGTGTGGTGCAGTGTGTGCAGTGTGGTACAGTGTGGTACAGTGTGTGCAGTGTGTGACAGTGTGGTGCAGTGTGGTCAGTGTGGTGCAGTGTGGTCAGTGTGGTAGCAGTGTGTACAGTGTGGTACAGTGTGGTACAGTGTGGTGCAGTGTGTGCATGTGGTACAGTGTGTGAGTGCAGTGTGTGTACAGTGTGGTGCAGTGTGTGGTACAGTGTGGTGTGTACAGGTGTGCAGTGTGTGCAGTGTGGTGCAGTGTGGTCAGAGTGGTGCAGTGTGGTACAGTGTGGTACAATGTGGTGCAGTGTGGTGCAGTGTGGTGCAGTGTACAGGTGTGCAGTATGGTACAGTGTGGTGCAGTGTGGTACAGTTGGTGGTGCAGTGTGGTGCAGTGTGGTACAGTGTGGTACAGCGTGTGTACAGTGTGTACAGTGTGTTGCAGTGTGGTGCAGTGTGGTACAGTGTGGTTGCATGTGGTCAGTGTGGTACAGGTGGTGCAGTGTGGTACAGTGTGGTCGGTGCAGTGTGGTACAATGTGGTACAGTGTGGGTACAGTGTGGTGCAGTGTGGTACAGTGTGATACATGTGTGTGCGGTGTGGTACAGTGTGGTACAGTGTGGTATAGTGTGGGTACATGTGGTACAGTGTGGTACAGATGTGGTGCAGTGTGGTGCAGTGTGGTGCAGTGTGGTGCAGTGTGGTACAGTGTGGTACGGGTGTGGTGTGGTGTGGTGCATGTGGTAGGGCAGCGTGGTGTAGTGTGGTGCGTGTGGTACAGTGTGGTGCAGTGTGGTGCAGTGTGGTACAGTGTGGTGCAGTGTGGTACAGTGTGGTGCAGTGTGGTACAGTGTGGTGCAGTGTGGTGCAGTGTGGTGCGTGTGGTGCAATGTCGTACAGTGTGGTACAGTGTGGTACAGTGTGGTGCAGTGTGGTGCATTGTGGTACAGTGTGGTGCAGTGTGGTACAATGTGGTGCAGTGTGGTACAGTGTGGTGGTACAGAGTGGTGCAGTGTGGTGCAATGTGGTACAATGTGGTACAGAGTGGTGCAGTGTGGTACAGTGTGGTACAATGTGGTGCAGTGTGGTGCAGTGTGGTGCAGTGGTACAGCGTGGTGCAGTATGGTACAGTGTGGTGCAGTGTGGTACAGTATGGTGCAGTGTGGTCCAGTGTGGTACAGTGTGGTACAGCGTGGTACACTGTGGTACAGTGTGTTGCAGCGTGGTGCAGTGTGGTACAGTGTGGTACACTGTGGTGCAGTGTGGTGCAGCGTGGTGCAGTGTGGTACAGTGTGGTGCAGTGTGGTACAATGTGGTACAGTGTGGTACAGTGTGGTGCAGTGTGGTACAGTGTGATACTGTGTGGTGCGGTGTGGTACAGTGTGGTACAGTGTGGTATAGTGTGGTACAATGTGGTACAGTGTGGTACAGAGTGGTGCAGTGTGGTGCAGTGTGGTGCAGTGTGGTGCAGTGTGGTACAGTGTGGTACAGTGTGGTGCAGTGTGGTGCAGTGTGGTGCAGTGGTACAGCGTGGTGTAGTGTGGTGCGGTGTGGTACAGTGTGGTGCAGTGTGGTGCAGTGTGGTGGCAGTGTCGTGCAGTGTGGTACAGTCTGGTGCAGTGTGGTGCAGTCTGGTGCAGTGTGGTGCAGTGTGGTGCAGTGTGGTACAGTGTGGTACATTGTGGTGCAGTGTGGTACAGTGTGTTGCAGTGTATACAGTGTGGTACAGTGTGGTATACAGTGTGGTACAGTGTGGTGCTGTGTGGTACAGTGTGGTGCAGTGTGGTGCAGTGTGGTACAGTGTGGTACAGTATGGCACAGCGTGGTGCAGTGGTACAGTGTGGTACAGTGTGGTGCAATGCGGTACAGTGTGGTACAGTGCAGTACAGTGCGGTACAGTGCAGTACAGTGCGGTACAATGTGGTACAGTGTGGTGCAATGTGGTACAGTGTGGTACAATGTGGTACAGTGTGGTACAGTGCAGTACAGTGTGGTTCAGTCTGGTACAGTGTGGTACAATGTGGTACAGTGTAGTACAATGTGGTACGTGTGTGTGTGTGCCGGTCTGCAGATGTCCGGGTGACAAAGGCGCAGACGTAGGACGATGTAGCGAGCCATGAACTCTCAAGTACAGTGCCGTTCTGCTACTGCTGAAATAAGGACCTTTCCGTCAGGTGTTCCCATTTGGCCTGTTCCACTCTGTCTGTCTGTCTGTCTGTCTGTCTGTCTGTCTCTCTCTCTCTCTCTCTCTCTCTCTCTCTCTCTCTCTCTCTCTCCTCCTCCTCCTCCTCCTCCTCCTCCTCCTCCTCCTCCTCCTCCTCCTCTGCTTGTTATTCTTCTTCTACTTCGTTTCTTTCTTTCATTCTTTCTTCTTCTCCTCCTCCTACTTCTTCTCCTCCTCCTCCTCCTCCTTCTTCTCCTCCTCCTTCTCCTCCTCCTCCTTCTCCTTCTCCTCCTCCCTCTGTTCCTCCTGCTCTCCTCCTCCTCCTTCTCCTCCTCCTTCTCCTCCTCCCCCTCCTCCTTCTCCCTCTTCTTCTTTTTCTTCTTCTTCTTCTTCTTCTTCTTCTTCTTCTTCTCTCAGTTATCCCGCCGTCATGCCCGTCACCACACTGATCCGGAATCTTGGAAGCCGTGCAGGCGGCTCTCTGATAGCATTCTGTGACAGGTGACAGGACGGTCAATACCAGGATGCCAACATCAAAGGGAATGTTCTCTCTCTCTCTCTCTCTCTCCTCCTCTCTCTCTCCTCTCTCTCTCTCTCTCTCTCTCTCTGTCGGGGTGGAGTCGCAGGAGTCATTTACCTGCGTTTCTCGCCTCCATGATCGACCTTGGCTGCCACCTTTCACGTGACGTCATAGCAGCTGCAGCACGTGCAACCTGTCGGTATAGGCCAACGTATCGTCCTTTTTGCCGGCGTATCGACAAGCACTGTGACCTTGCACGGTGCGTCGTCCTTCATTTTACGCCGGGCGGGCGGAGAGACGGCAGCTCGTGAAAATGTGAAACGCTTGGTGGAAAAGCCACTCAAACACATCCTTTAACGATTGTTCCTTCTTCAAGTTCATTGTCTTGAATGTTGTTTGTCTGGCCTGAAGAAGACCAGTGAGGTCGAAACGCGTCGTATTTTGTCCTGTCATTTTCTTTTGTCTCTTTCGTTCGGTGGAATAGTGATTTTTCTTTTAAGTTTGTTTATACCCCTTGACATTTTCCCTTCTACTCCTTCCTTGCCTCCGCCCCTCCCCCCCCCCCCCCCTCCCCCCACCACCTCCTTCCCAGCTGTGGTTGACAAGGTCAGCTGACTCGCGCAGGTCTGACTGTCAGCTCATACCGAAGAACGCGAGTCTGTGACTGTCAGCTCATACCGAAAAGCGCGAGTCTGCAATCGTCTAAAGGGTACGAATCCTAGCATCGAAAAAAAAGCGAATTATGAGGTTTTTTAAAGCGTGGATTGACTGCATGTTTTTACGGCATAGCCATTTTGTTATATTCCTACATTTCACCTTTTCCTCATAAGTATTTTATATGATTCATCAGTAGTTTAAGTTGTTGTTAACAACGTGTGCATATTATATTGAAGATAAAAGAGCCACAAGTAGTGTCCTTCTCTTCTTAGCTTTGGCGACATGAAAATCCCAGTGTAGTGGAAGCGAGTTTCTAGTTCACCGTTTCAGTTCTCAACTTCAAGGATAGTCAAACCACCTTCAGTCGTTAGTGATCCGAGGAATGATTTACCAAAGCACGGTCCACATAATTATTGTTTGCCTCCAGAACAACACCCTGGCACTGAAAAGCTATGTTTGTGCATTGGGACTCTAAAGGTCCCTGTTTTGTTTGTTTGTTTCTTTCTTTGTTTATCTGTCTGTTTGTTTGTTTGTTTGTTTGCTGGCTTGCTTGTTTGTTCATTTGTTTGTTTTTACATCAGCCATTTGCGCTTTTCCACATGTAAACTCACACTCTGAGACCTGCGCGTTTACACTATTCGCGCTTTAGGGCGTCTCCGGCTGCCTCCGTGTGTGAATGCCGCGCAGTTAAGTGAGAGTAAGAACCAGTGCCAGCCATTGTCGTCAGGAGCCTGCAGCACTTCCAGCCAGGACGGCAACCCCCCCCCCTCCCCCACCCCCCACCCCTGCTTGGTGAAAGCACACACGTAGAACAAGGTGCGTGGTAGGTAACGCTTCGTTCATACACGCTGCCAAACAGACAGGTGAGCTGTCGACAGTGTGTGTGGGCGTTCCACCTCAACCCTCAATAAAGATCATTTTGACCTGACTTGACTTGACCTCACTTGACTTGACTTGACTTGACTTGACTTGACTTGACTTGACTGGATTTCACTTCACTTCACTTGACGTGACTGACTGGACTTGACTTGACTTGACTTTATTTCACTTGACTTCACTTCACTTCACTTCACTTCACTTCACTTGACTTCATTTCACTTGACTTTACCAAGCCAGGTTGTGGGACTGGCGTAGGCAATTGTAGGAAGCAGAGGAGAGAGAGATCTGTCACACTGAGAGACAGACAGAGG
>CM065717.1:44878692-44881192 GCA_033310375.1 Conus canariensis
GTCAGCACACGACACATCAGAACACACACAATCCCATACGCCCACACACTAAATCTACCAAGCCAATGTCCATCAGTAATGTACACACAGATTTTTGCATGGTGTACGGGAGTCAATGAAGAGAAAGAAAAATAAGACAGTGGGGAAAAATTGGAGGACGGAGGCCCTACTTAAAAGAAAAAAGAAAAGAAGAAAACCAAAAAAAGGAAAAGATAGCGAAAAAAAATGAAAAAAAAGGAAGTTGGAGGACAAGAGAGGAGAGAGAGAGAGAGAGAGAGAGAGAGAGAGAAGAGGAGAGAGAAGAGGAGAGAGAGAGAGCAGACCGGAAGGCAAGCATGACCCTGCTTTACTGAATGTCGTCTGCGCGCAGTGTCCGCAGGCCACAAGATATGAACTTCCTGCAATCTTATCGCCCACAATCCCTCCCAGATGTGACGTCAGCTGGGCTCAGACTGTTGACTGGTGGAGATCCACTAGGTCCAGTGTACAGTCATTGTCAGTCAACCTTTCGAAGACGGGTGCAGTGACACACAGGATAGGAAAACGTCAACACTACCCTTGTGTGTATCACTACCTGTGTGTGCACAATCCGTTTCCGTATGTCATTATAGGAAATCTATGTTTGTTTGTAGTCTTACCTCCACTCTGTCTCTCTGTCTGTCTGTCTGTCTGTCTGTCTGTCTGTCTGTCTCTTCTCTCTCTCTCTCTCTCTCTCTCTCTGTCTGTGTCTGTCTGTCTGTCTGTCTGCCTGCCTGCCTGTCCGTCCGTCTCCCCCCCCCTCTCTCTCTCTCTCTCTCTCTCTCTCTCTCTCTCTTAAAACTCATCCAAACACACTTGCAGATACATACATACGCGCGTGATGGCTACACGCACGTATGCACGCACACGTGAACGCGTTTGCGCACGCGCACGCACGCACACACACCACACACACACACACACACACACACGCACACACACACACACACACACACACACACACACACACACACACCACACACACACACACACACTCACAAAGATTAAACCTCAAGTTAAAACCGCTAGTTCATTGCCTAAGATGTTAAATTCACTGCCCCCCCCCCACCCCCACCCCATCCGTATCCCACCCCTGCCGTTCTTTCTACCCCCCCCCCCTCCCATCTTCCCTACCCTCCGAGCCCTTTTTCTCCCACTCTTATCTCCCTTGTTTACCTGGTCCCAACACTCACCGACCTTCAGAGGCTTTGAATTGGGGTGGGAAATAGACAAAAAGGGGTACAAATGTGTGTGTGTGTGGTGTGTGTGTGTGTGTGTGTGTGTGTGGTGTGTGTGTGTTGTGTGTACGCGCGTATTGTGTATGTACCCACGCGCGAGTATGAGTATGTACATGTGTAAGCGCACGTGCGCGCGCCGTCGTGCGTGCGTGACAGTGTGCACGTGAACATGACGAGGGTAGACACTGTCCCCTAAATTCGCGGGTTGCACGTGCACAGGCCATCCTGCACCATGCCGACACATGACCCTCCTTCCCTGTAGTCATCACGGCGTGTGAGAACGTGCTTCCTCTCGACCCGGACCGTACGACCGCAAGTGCCGGCAGTGTAGCGGCCAGCCCTGCTGTAGCCTGGCATCGATCTGTCTAGTCTGTGCATGCCCTCATGGCCCACACTGTGCCATGGAATGCCGTGCCTCCAGGCCATACGCCACAATCAGGAGCTGGCACTAAGTCATTATATAGTCCATGTAAGCGTTTTGAGGCCTACCATAAATTTGAGCCAGCATTTCATGTTAAACTGATGATTGATCAAAAGGACAACTCCACATCAATTATTTCCCCTTTTTTGGGAAGGGGGTGGGGGGTCCACCGATGAAATCAAAAACAATCTTCAAATACATGACCTTCCCCTTACTTGACGTCACATTTCAGGCCTTTGCACTCACCCGTGACCCTATCTTGGCGCCAGGTGGTAGCCCCCAAACAGTCCCATTCCTTTCATTTTTAATCTGTCTGTTTGGAACCACCCTGGCTTGCACCTTGGGGTGGCCATATGAAAGAAGACGAGGGGAATCAACTTTCAGACACAGCGAAACTTCTCAAAAAAATCTGATCGCGCCAGTCTATATAAATACTCGACTCCTTAAGCAAGGCCTTGGCGCATTAATTTTTGGTGCGCAGCCAGCCACACTTCCCTGCACCATCCCTGCTGCAGTCCGGCCACAAGACGCTGTGTCTTAGGGCGTCAATCAATAGCAGCGGGTCTGACAGACCTCCAGGATAGCCGGTGGATGTGTCAATGATGGTCCTGACAGCTCAGGCCCACAGCACATGAACCCCCCACCCCCCACCCCCACCCACCCCTACCTCCATCCCCACCCCCCAGCAACAAACGAAAGGGTAGGTCCGCCTCAAGTCACCGTCCCTGTCTTGCGGTGGTACGTTTTGGTGGTGCTGGTGGTGCTGGTGGTGGTGGCACTTGCGTGCTTCAGGCTGGCAAAATGTTCATGGAAAAGTTTGTTG
>CM065717.1:44893692-44938692 GCA_033310375.1 Conus canariensis
TATTGGTATCTTACATGCATCAATCTAATCATCATGATGTAACGAGAGTAACGTTTTTTCCTGTCGGTCACCTCCGCCATGCCGCGAAGGACACCGACAGTTCGTTCGCAAATTATGACGCAGACCGACCTAAATTCCTGTTAGATTGAGGTGAAAAGAAACATGCTGCATCCACGAGACAGTATGGACTATTCCATATGGAGAGGTACAGTTTTAATTCAGTGCAGTTTTCTTAGTTTGTGTAGGGTGCTAAAGCCATTTTGCAAGCCAGCAGAACAGCCCTGTACTGCACTGACCTCGCCTTTCCACACGAAGTCTAGTACGTTTGTGAGATTCCACCCACCCACTCCCACCGGGTCCACTTATTGGATGATGTTCGATTGCTGCCACGTGTCAGCTTTGCAAATGGAATAGATTATCTGACTGATTTTTCTGCAGAAAGTGGCTTTGTTGAAAGATACAGTCAGTGTTGTTTTTGTGGTTGAATTTAAGCCAAACTTTTCTTAAAGTGCAGCAACTTGTTAGAGCTAGCACTGGCAAGGGGCAGTGTGTCCAGCAGTTACTTTAAACCAAATGGCACTGCTCAATCATTCCTTCTGTGATGGTGATGATGCAATTGTTTCATGCTCTCTCTCTCTCTCTCTCTCTCCCCCCCCCCTCCCCCCTCCACACGCACACATACACATATGTATGTGTGTGTGTGGTGGGGGGGGGGGGGGGAGCAATGATTATTTCCATTGAACTGGGAGATGTAAAAGAGAGCCAAGCAATGTGGTGGGCTTCTTACTCTTACAATATGTTTGATGATAGCATTAATTCATGTTTCTTTCTCTTCTGAATTTTTTCAGTTATCATCCCAGTTTGATGAGACTTCAGTGTGAAGTAAACAAAGTGTTACTGCTTTTGTATTTTGTAAGGCAGAAATGATAGCATTAAAACTAAATCTATAGTAAAAGCATTTTTTCTTATTTTCACAACTATGAAACAGTATTTGAGAGTTGTTTTTTTTTTTTATAAGTATATCTTGATACATTGACTTGCCAAAATTGAACAAATGATTTTCATTTCATCATCTTGTTTGAAACTAGTTTCATTGTTTTGTATATATACTTTTTTTAATGAGAAAGTTTGTGTGTTGCCAGTCATATGTTCTGTTCCCTCAGAATTCAGATGTAACACATTATCATTGGTTTATTAATTTCTATAATTCATTGATTTCTTTTATCACTGAGACATTGTCAAAAGATCATTATCACACGATCAGTTTTCATTCAGTGTGTCTTCATGCATTCTTGTCGAGACTTTTTCACTAATACACTAGCAGATGCATCAGTCGCATGTTTCCATACTCATTTAATTTCATATCTCTCCCCATCCTATCTCGCCATGCCTGGTATGGATGTGTTTGCTTTCTTTCTGGGTAATATCACCAGCCATGTGGAAATTATGCTTTTTTCCTCTGGCAGTTTCAGTACCTCTTGTCTGACTGATGACATGGTGTATAATAATGCACTGGTGACCTTGTCCCTGTAGTTGAACAAGTCATTGTACGAGGGCTTTAATCCATTTGCATGTTCAGCAGTTCTGGGATCTGGCCAATTTCCATCTCGCCTGAACATTACTACTATGATAGTGTGTATGGGAACCACTCAACCTTGTCATTGTCGAGTCAGGGTTAAGCGGCACAGACATGTAATTATTCTGTGCTGTAGTGAACTGAGAGCAGCCGTTGGCCATGCTTAACAGATTTCTTAGCACACAGCACATTCTTACAGGGATGAAGCAGAGGGAAAAAATAATGAATAAAAACAACTACCAACAACTACAACAAAAATGCTCAAGATAAACTGGGAAGAAAGTGCCTTAGTGGGACAGAACATGTGAGCTGACAGCAACATGGCAGATGCCGAAACTCAGTGTATTTCTAAATGTCTTGTGTTTCTGACTTTCCACAGGCCCCTCTCATTCCAGCTATTCATCAGGGGAAGGAGGTAGGCACCAGCACTCCAAGACCTGACTTGAACGCTAGTCTAAACACTGAGAGAAGTGACAGTTTCAGTGTTTATGAGATTTTCATGAATACATTTAACCCGAGTGATGTGGTGACTGTCTGCTGTTGTAGTTATGTAGCTTATTCAGTTGATTAGTTTGTGTGTGTGTATGTGCCTCTGTGTGGATGTGAAATATTTTGCAAGCATCATAGCATGTGCTGAGACTGACAGAACTTAGTGAATGTTTTTGTGTGTGTGTGTGTGTGTGTGTGTGTGTGTGTGTGTGTGTGTGTGTGTGTGTGTGTGGTGCTCTTTTTGGACTATGGACTTGGAAGGTTAGTTTATTCAGTAAAAATGTACCAGCGAAAGTTGGATACAGGGAAGGAGGGGGGTGTAAAAACAACCAACCAAACAAAAACCGGGATGAAAATATGAAATAATAGAAAATGTAAGAAGAAAAAAGTGTCATTGATTTTGGGAGAGGAGAGAGGAACAATGCAGATTCTGAAATTGGAGTTGTCTACCTCAGAGACTGTTTTAGAGAATAGAAAAAAAAGAGAGAGAGACTTGTTGGAGTGATGATTTTAGATTTTTGTTTATTTATGAAAGGAAAGAATTTAAGTGGTAACAAACAACAAAAAGATGTGTGAACTGAATACTTGAGATGATTAGAAAGAAAAATTCATTGTGTTGTATCAGCATACTTCTGTGTGGCTGAAGTATAGATAGATCTAAAACAGTAACCTGTGACTTATGAAATTTCACTTTTCCTATTTGTAGATTTTTGGACTTTCATTTCTATCCTGCTGTTGAGTTCTTTTTTCAGAATTAAGTCTTTTACTACTGGTAATCAGATACACGTTCTGTTATAAAACACATGAAAGAAATCAGCCTGTGGAAAAAAATTGACACCTACAATTATAATTTCCATACGGTTTGCGAATATATGATCATTTATTCAATATTCATGTTATTCAGGTGTACCTAGATGCAATCATCATGAAACTATGAATTCATTATAGGCATAGCTAAATCATTGGTGACCAGTCTTGAATCATTTTTTTTTTTTCTCCAGTTCATAAGCACAGGGGAAAACAGTATTGGGAGGTCTGTCAACAATTTGTGCGTCACATATGTGTTTGTGTGCTGGTATGTGTGCATGATGCAGCAGTTTGTTGCAAACTGCTGCATTTTCTTTTATGCCGCTTGGACTAGTTGAGCCATAATTTGATCTTTTGAAAATGACAAGTTACTTTCAACTTTATTCAAGGTCAAAGAATAACATGGGAACAAGTGCTAATATATTTCATTTTCAAAACAATGTGGTGAAACTTGAATGCTCTGGTAATGAATAATTCTGAAAGCTCATGCCATCTCAAAGCTGATCAAATGATAGTTCTTGAAGTTCAGACCATCTCAAATCTCATGGAGTGATTTGGGCCCAAAGGCTAGGGTTTTAGTCGGTATTTGTGATATTGACAGGTGTAGGGCCCATGTTGATTTGACTGGCACCACATGGTTGTGGAATGCTATACATTTGATGGGAAGGGACAGTCCAGTAGACCATTGCTCAAGCCATCACTTGAAAAAAGAAAACCTTTAAAAAGAATTTTCAGTGTTATATATATTTCTTTCAAACCTTTTATTAGACTGAATATGGAGGGCCTCTGAGTAGGGTACTTGACTTTATTGGTCATGATATTGGGGATACTGTGTTGCCTACATGATGGTTGTGTGGTTATGGTTATGGTTTGAGATAGCCATGATGTTTTGTATGTATCATGTGTGTGGATTTACTTGCATTGTATGCAAGGTTACATGTGCACATACGGTTATGTGAAGTATGTATGAACATTCAATACATGTGGGCTAATATGGTTGAATGTCTGTGAATGTATGTCATGTGTGTCATTGTTAGCATATACATGAAGCTTTCATCGACAGAGCTTATTCAGTGCCATTTGCTGCACACATTCAAATGTCTGACCTTGTTACCATGACTACGGGGATAATGTTTTCACCCGCGTCTGTTGTTCAGTTTGTCAGTCAGCAAGATCATGCGGTCACAGCAGAACTGATCTGAACCGAATTGAATGGAAAGATGGAATGAGACCCAGGGAGGAACCTGGTGGAGATCTGCACTCTCCCCTGGACCCTTCTGATTGGTAGTTTCATCAGAAGCATTATTGCTGCAGTTCATTTGAGTTCACCAAAAAGTTAGTGCACCAACAGCCACCGTGGTTCAGTGGTTGCCTCATTGATTCCTGGTTGGGTTCGATTCCCATCAGAGCATTTTATTTGTGGTGTTTTTCTGCCTCAACTGGCTCCAACCCAGAGTTGAAAATGGGTTCAGTTGGGATTACAGTCGAGCTCCAACTACCAGTGAAAGCATCTCCGAGTGTTGCACAAATTATCTGACCAGCACTGTAAGTCTTTGCATCTCTCTGGCCTGGTTGACGCTGGGATATATTCTGAGAGTAAGCATAGAGTACAGAATATGCAGTTTCAGACTGGAATGGATTTCCATAGCATCATCTTCATAATCTTCATTCTTTCAATCGACAAAGAAAAAAAATGCCTCATATACAGTGGCCCTTCATGCCCTACACCCTGCTCCCATGGTGACTTTAGTTTAAATTTCCACTCCATGACTATGCCCTTCACGAGTTTTTTGTCGAGGTCATCAGTTTTGGCAAATTTATGGGTAGTGTCATTAGACAGGTGTGGTGGTGGTCGTCAAGAGAGGGACACTCACTCATGAAAGTTCAGCAGTAAGGCTATCGTTATTGTCAGTAGGAGACTTTGTAGATCATTTTGTGTGTCTGTCGCATCAGAACAGGCATCACTGAAACCCCTCCACAGTGAGACTGCTGCAGTCCTGTGGTGGTTTGCTTTATGATGACTTGACATTGACTGATCCCCGTGGATTGCCAGTGCCAGGGCTGCAGCGGGACAACACTGGACCGTGTGGTTGTGGATGGGAGCTTGAATGAGTGTTGTAGGGGTGATGTCACTCATGTGGCGTAGAAGGTGAGAAGGCAGAACAAACAAAACAACTCACACATGCACAAATGTTGTGGGTTTCCAAGAGCCCTTGGTTTTTTTTTCTGAAGGAATAAATCATAGTGTACATTGTGGTTCTCCAGGGCCCTTGCTTTTTCTGAGGGAATAAGATGTGTGCTGTGGTTTATCGTTTGTTTGTTTGTGTTTACTGTGCTTACCTCAGAAAAAGTTAACTGGAAAACATTAATACTTGGCCATCTTTTTTTTTTCTTAACATTTTGCATACTTTTTTTTTTTCATTGGTACTTAAAAATAAAAAAAAAGTCACCAGTCAGTCTCATCACTCATTTCATAAACATTTTTCACTGTAGTTCATCTTGGTCATTTAATTATTATGCTCTCCTCCCTCTCTCACTTTCTCGTTATAAGCGTAAAACTTTTTTGTACATAGTTTCAACTTTTAAAAAAATTTCCCTTAACAGCACGCACTCTTGATATGAATTTGTCCTTTAGTTGATCGACTATAGATTATATAGTCCTTGAAGTAAGATAACATCAAGAAAAAAGGTTGTTTTTTTGAAGTAATATGATTTTATAACTAATATAGGAGAACTTTCAGCATTGAACTTTGAAAGGAATCAAAGAAACTGTGGAAGAAAATGAAGTGGCATAACTCCGTTTTTCCCTCTTAGTCTGAAGAAAATGGTTTTGGCAAACAACTGTCATTCTTCATTGACTCAGGAGTGCTCATTCCATGTAAAGAGAAAATTCTCTGCTAAATTTGCATGAATGTAAACAAGACAGCTGTTGATGGTAAATATTTAATAATTCTCTTTGTATACCATTGTTGTAGAAGTTTAACCGGGAAGTGATTTAAGGGAGCGTTCAGTATTAATTTGAGTGGTCTTTTTTTTTTATTTGTAAATTGCATGCGTTTTTGACTGCATGAAGTGAAATGGTAGGCGTTTCTTCTAGGTGTAACTGTTAGTGTGTGCGTGTGTGTGTGTGTGGCTTTGTGTGCTTACATTGACAGGACATGCATGCCTAGTGACATGGAGGTCTGATTTTGATTCCATTGTTTTTAATAACACAGAATTAAGAAATTGAATTGATAACAGACAGACGGGAACAGTGCACAAGATTGTTATTGAACTTAAATCAATCCTGATCTTTTCACTGATTAGCGGAAATGTCTCTGGACTGAATGACTTTTAGGTTTGGTCATGAATCCAGTTCAGTCTTAACCAAAGGTCAAGCTAAAGATGACTTGGATTTACTAGCCACAGAGCTCAAAACCTGGTGTAGGTCAACCAGGTTCAAAATCAAGGGAAGTAATCTTTCAGTAGATTGTGACTATCTGGGCTCTTAGCTGAGACTGTCTAAAAGTAATCCCAAAGTGATAAATATGGTTAATACGATTTGAGGGAAGTTATAGGTTATTTGGTTAATATGATTTGTGGGAAGTCATATACTTTGTTTAATAAAGGTTTTTTTTTTCAGTTATGATTTTGTACAGTTTATATTGGCTATCAGAAATCGAAAATTAATTTGTTTGGAGTGGCTGTAAAGAAAAGTGGGATAGGTCTGTTTGAAATGGCCGTGATGAAAATGAAGATAGTGGATCCTAGTTGTTTCTATCAGCCATATAAACAAGTGAATCATGTTTCAAGAAGTGTATTAAAACCAGGATCTGATTTGTCTGAGGCTCCAATAAAGAAAACAAGGGTCTACTTTGTGTCAAGCAGCGAGCTGTAAACTGGGATCTACATTTTTTTTAGACAGTTGTATGAAAACTAGATACTGACTTCCTGTAGGCAGCCATAATGAAAACTGTGATTTAATTTGTTTCAGGCAGTTACAATGAAATTTGATTTGTTTTGGGCAGCTCTACTGAAATTGAAAACTTGAAGACCGGATGAAGTCTTTCTCTTGGCCCAGATTTCACGCTTAGTTTTAGCTGTAGCTTTTTCGTTTACCAGATACACAAAACTACATGCACACACACAAACCGTGAACGTCAAGGAGAGATGAGACTGGCCTCTTTTAAAACTTTTTTCTTTTTTTTCTGTTATTTTTGTAAATGAAGGTGAGACTGGTCTGTTGGCTATTATATGAAATCCTGATTTTGTTTTTGTTTTTATTTTTCCCTATAAATCTTTGTACTTTGGAGCAACATTGTTCAGCAACACACTGATCTTTTGAAACAAGACATTTTGTTTTTCTGAACTACAGATAGTGCCAATGTTTTGGAACATGTGGACTTGGACTCATCCCTCACCCGACATAGTGACTCATCGGGTTAGTATCATTTTTTGTTTGAAAAAAGAAAGAGAAGAAAACTGGACACTGGTCCAGTGCTTATGAGCAGCAGGCCCTGCAGATAAAACAGACACTTACCATTGCTGCATCTGTGCTGGCTGTTGCCTTCATTTTTCTGTGTGCTTATGAGACTGATAAATCTGCTGTTGCCATGTACAAATTTATTATTAAAATGGAAAAGGAATGGAGTTCTTTCAGGTTTCAAACACATAAACTAGGTGGAACAGAAGATAAGACTGGGCATACAGCATGGCATTTACAGCATTGTCAGCATGACATCTGTAGCTGTTGGTGCAGCAGATAGACGTTTGGATTGTACAGCATGAATCAGTCAAAGGCATTGATCACAAACTGGTTTGTTCCCAGTACATTGTCTGTCTGTAAAAAAAAAACAGTATCTTCTGCCCTCCCCCTCCTCCCCACCCACTGACCAACCTCAATCCACCTTTTTTTCTTTTTTTTTTCCATTCATGCCATCTTACTCCATATAAAGTATGGTCTACACACCTGACCTTCTTCTGCCCCCACCTTCCAACCTTATCTGAAGTCTGCTTCAATCATCAGGGGATGAAGCACTCTAATAACAAAACAAACAACAACAAAAAAGCACAGTGCTACCATAACCCATCTATAGAATGTCAAAGGCCTGCCAAATGCTTTTCTTTTTCCCCATGTCTACATATTTATATTTATCAAAGAAAAAAGAAAAAAAAATCAGCTATTGCCATTTGATATGAACAGTGTGAAAACGATCATCATGAAAACAAGTTGATTACATCATCAGTAAAATCATACAAACCTCTTGAATTGGAGGCAAAACTAAATAAAGGATCCGACAGGGGAGTCAATGAAGTTGTACATCTTTACCACACGGACACTTTGGGTGGAACAAGTGAAGCCTGATGTGGACTTGGAAGCTTATATGGGGTAGGAAGTATATGTGTTTCTAACTGCTCTGTGGAAGGTGGCTTAAGCCCTTTACAGCCAAGAGCACTGACCTTCAAGATGCTTCTGAGCTAAGGCAACCTGTTACTGTGAGTTTGGGGGGGGGGGGGGGGGGGGGGAATTTGCTGGTAGTGAAAGAACTGGTGGAAGAAGACTCCTTTATATCTGGCCGAGGAGTTGGCCAGAGCTGTAACCTCTCCTATGGGACAGTGCAGTGGACACTATGACTGTGGTCCTTCATAAAAGGAATTTTTGAATAATTGAAGAACTTGCCCTGAATGTTGTGGTCTGGTGCCCCTGAACACTGTGACAAGATCACAAGGGATGGAAGCTATGGTAGGTCTTGGTGTTTTCCCAGGGAGGGCTCAGATTAGATGTCGGTGTCTGCAGAAGCACCAAGAGCACTTTTTGTGCTTTCACATTTTCAGAGACTGACTGAAGATTCTGTTTTTGTTTCATTCAGTATTAATGGCCCCAGTCATCATTGGCATGTGTGACAACTCCACACTGAATGGTCATAACTTTGATGGAAGTGTTCTTCACATCCTAGTTAAAGTCCATAAATGAATAAATGCCCAGCTCTCAGCTCAAGTAGAAGTCTGCACATTTATTGCAGCCCAATTCCCCGCAAGCCCAAGCTCACTACAACTGACCATGATTCGCAGGCCATCCAAGTTCTTCCCCACTCGCCCATCAGTCCTCAGTTGGCCCAACGCGGCTTTTCATTTGTTCCATTGTTGAAGAAGTCGGCTGGATGGAAATTTCTATAAGTCCAAAACCTGTTGGAAACAAGCCTTTAATAGTCTCCACCTTTGTTCTCCGTCAGAGTACTAAAAAGACATTGAACAGGGACAGAGGGTCTTTGGACTGAGTACGGTTTGCAGAGGAGGGAATCAAAAATTATGTGAAGGATACAGCTAAACCCATTTGGTAGTGGCTGTGGCACAACTCTGAAGACAATACATTGTACATAATGATGGGTCTTCATAGAACAGCTGTCCATGCAGGATTTTCTCCTTGAAATAGTTTCACGTTCTATAGCTTAGGGCACTTTTTTTTTTCTTGTTGTAAAATTCGAATGTATGTGCTATATATATTCACTTCCGGAAGTTCTGGTCAAAGTGAGAGGGAGAATCGGAATGTGAGCTGTGGGTTGGCAGTGCACAGAACTGTCGGAGAGGGCAGTGTGATTGACATGTTTGTCATTGTTCTGAGGGTAAGGTTGACTGCAGTGGCAGCACAATACTTGGTTTCTGTATGGTGACAAGTGTGGGGCTATGTGACGTATCAAAACAAATACACCTAGATACACAGACATGCAGATGCACACACACACACACACACACACACACACACACACACACACATGCACACACATACGTTCATGCATATGCATGTGCACATGCACACACACACACACACACACACACACACACACACATACCCCCCCCCCCCCCCCACACACACACACACAATACACGCGTGTGCACACACACGCACACATTTTGTTTGGTTACAATTTATGTCAGACTGTTGGTTACAATGTATGTCAGACTGGTATATCATGTAATGCATTATTTTGTGTATTTATGTAATTGGGCATAATAGAAGGATATTAATTCTGAGTTTCCACTGAAACGAACACACACACACACACACACACACACACACACACACACACACACACACACACACACACACACACTCACTCACTCACACACATACTGCCCCTCCCACTGCCCTCTTTCCCCTAACACACACACATGCACACATACATACACGCACACACATACTTTCATGCACATGCGTGTGCACACACACACACACACACACACACACACACACACACACACACACACACACACACACACACACAAAATACTCGCATGCACACATGCACGCGCACACACACTTGCCCACACACACCCACACAACACACATTTTGTTTGGTTACAATTTATATCAGACTGGTATATCATGTGATGCATTACTTTGTGTGTTTATGTAATTGGGCATAACAGAAAGATATTGGTTCCGAGTTTGCACTGAAACGAACACTTCAACTTAGGTCCTGGCTACCTCATGTTCTCAGTATTTTTGTCCATCTTGTTTTTTTTTTTTGTTTTTTTTTGCCTTTGTCTTTCCACCGTTCTGTCTTACTTTTTGTACACTAGAAAAGTAAATCAAGGCTGTCGCTTGTTTTTTAAAGTTCACGATTTGAACACATGCAAGGTCTTCTTCTGTACTTCATTGTACATGATTTGTAGACACTCAGGTCTCATGTTTGAAAGAACTGACTAATTTATCTGTAGGAGCACTGCTTAATAGATGTTTCTGACATATTCCGTCTTGTGGTTTGCCAACTATAGAAACACTTACTGTCTACTAAAACGCTAGCTGGCTGGTACTGGTAGCTGAATGAGGATTGTATAGGATTTTTTGGCTGTTGTTATAAATACAACCAAGCCTGAAAATAATGTTAATGGGTGAACTTGAGAGGAGAGAAGGGAGCTGGAAGTTAGGGGGGAGGGGGTAGGGAACGTGTGACTGTGAAGGGGAATTCTACAAAAGGTCGTACGTTAGAGGTCATGTGTAAAGCGATACTTTAGGTGACACTGAGAATGGGAGACACATTACATTGTTCTTTGAAACACAACAATGGTTAACACAAGAGCTACACAGATGGTTTGTGCACCGTCATGGAGTACAGCTCCTATTGCATTCCCCTTTGTAGAGCGGCCAGGAGGTTTGATGTGGTGGTTTATGATGTGGAGTGATCAGAGAGCCACAGCCGTTTGTAATGCCAGGCCCCCTGCACTGTGTCAGTATATTATGAAGCCCCTAGCTGCCCAGTGTGGACAGGCTTTATCCTCTGCCTCATTGACACACACAGAGACTGTCACAGTTTTTTTTTTTCAGCTTCCATATAAAGTTCTATGCAGTGTTTTTCTTTTCTTCTTTTTTTCTTTTGTTTTTTTAAGGTCTCAAATAGACCTTCTTTCAAAGGTCTCAGGATTAAGCATTTGTTGTTGAGTTTATGGGATTCTGCGTGTTGTTGTATGGAGTTTGTTAGAATGTGTGTATTTATTGGAAACATCAGACATGAAAAATTTGTAATGATCTGAAATTAGCTATGGAGGAAGTATTAGAATGAGATCATTTCTTCTGATAGATGTTTGGATATTAAGTTAAAGATTCCTATTAAACACAGATATGTTTGGATATTAAGTTAAAGATTCCTATTAAACACAGAGACCCTCAGCCTTACTCGTGAGCTGAGAGAAATGTAGTGCCTGTGGAAAGTTGTGGTGGAGAGGTTTAATGAGGAAGTGGGAGATACAAGCGAGGTGGAGCTACTGAATGGAAACATGGATTATGTAATGGAGAAGGGGGTTTGGAGGGGGGAGGAGGGGGGGGGGGTGCTAAATTAGGTGGAGGAAGATAGGGGCAGGGTTATTTTGTATTATAAGTTGACTGGTAGCGTGGAAGTCCTGTTGGAAGACTTAAATGTAATAGCAATGCCAGGCAGAGAAGTGTAAGTAAGAAATAAGTATTGAAATCGAGATGTTGGGGTGGGGTAAAATGCTTTTTCTCCTGTATGAAAAGAGAAAATTGGATATGTAGTATTCCTGTAAAGAATGAAATTAATCTCACCATGATTTTTGTTACTGACTGACCCATGTCTTTGCGAAAGCGTGTGAACTTGTATAGGTGATTGTAAAGCAGTTGTGTACTCGTCACCTTGGAAACATTATGCTGCAGCTCTAGACCATGTAGCTAGCGGTGCATTTTGGAATGATTCTGTTGCATTTAATTCTGTTCAAAGATGCTGACCTTCAGCTACGAACGGCTGACATTTTTATGTTTGGCTTGCATTTCTTAAAGTGAAGTCCATGAGGAAGAGCTCTTCAGATTAGCAAGAAAAGATGCCATAATTTCAATGTGAATACTTGAAGATGCCATAATTCTGAGTATTTGTAACTTTCAAATAATAGAAGAAAAGAGGTTTGGTACTACCAAAGTCATAATATGTATTCTTTTGAAAAGCATTTCTCTCCTATCAAAGATATCCCAAACAGATTTAGATCTGGCAGCAACATAACTAGTTTGACAGTGTGTGTGTGCGTGTACACGCGTGCGTGTGCACGCATGCGTGCACACTGGCATGCATCCTTATTTTTGTGTGTGTTTTATGTGTGTACCTATCTTGGTGTATGCATGTGTGTCTGTGTGTATTCTAAGAAGTGGGATGGATAGGATGGAGACTACATGCTGCAGTTTTTTCCTTCCCCACTCCCCCCTCCATTTTTCTAATATCCCCCAACACACATACACACACAGAGTAAAATTTTGAACTCATTCATGTACCTTCTTCTGTTAAATATGTTTAAAAAGAAATTGTTCAGATCTTAGACCTACAGCTTTAATATAATTAGAATACTTCATAACTGTTTTAGCAGCAGTGTTCTTTTTCCACTGGACAGAAAGAAATCAGGTCCAAAGTATGACAGAGTGAGGGCGATTGTAATCACAGACAATAGTACAGTTACAGTATTTTATTACTGTTGTAACAGCAATGTTCTACTTCCACTGTATAGAAAGAAATTAGGTCCAGAATATCACAGAGAGGGTGATTATAATCACTTATAAGATGATGCAGTTGAACAAAATGCATGCAAGATTTTAAATGAGTACTAGCCTGTCTTTAGTGTTACTGAATATTTCTTCTCATTTTTTGAAAAATCTGTTTTTGGTCCATGTTTTATGATTATTTGCTGTGAGAATACTTGCCTAGCTGGCGCCATTTTAGAGAGATTCACAGAATGAGCATTAAATTTGACCAGGGTAATCAGCGACTGTGCACTTGAGTGATGTCATAATACATGTGAAAGGACAGTTGCATGTGAATTAATCACCTTGATCATGTCTCGTTTTTCATTGGTTCTCGCTCTGGTCCCCATGGCCATGTGTGTGTGTTCATTGGACGTCTCACCTGGCCGGTGGGTCACCTGCCATAAATCATCTTCACCATTGTGGTGTCTTCCTCCCACCATCCCTTCATCCTTGCCATCACTGCTGTTTTCATTCTTCTCTGACTCACAGATCATGAGAATCGGGATGGTATGTAGCAACTTCCATTCACTTTTTGTATATGTTTTTTGTTTGACTTTTTGAATACTAAGTAAGCGCAGATTTTTTTTTCCTTTTATCCATGTTTGTTCATTGGTATATTTGGATTCATTTGATTGCTTTTCAGTGATTATATCCAGGCATTTGATACAGGTGTTGTAAGTTGAGGCTTAGACAGCCTGTCTAATATGAACGTTATTTAGAATTACTTTATCGTTGTTCATGACTGCAATTTAAAGGTGTCCCGTTATCTGAAATTATCACAATCCTATCTGAATACTCAGCTGCTGCAGATGTAAAAAACAAAACCCCACACACACCATATTCACATTTGCACATGAATAGCTGTGACTGATAGAGAGTGGGTCAGGAGAAAAGATTTTGGTGTATTAGCTTAGGAATTGTATGGATATGGATCAGGATACTTGATAGACATGCATTTTGGATGTAATGCAAGCAGCTCCATGTGCAAGTAAGAAACAAAACGGAAAAAGGTAAAGCAAGCGTGGAGCTGGGCAATGAAACGAGATTCCTTAGAATTAAGTTAGGTTTGGTGAGAAAATTTTATGTGTAAGAGATTTTGCTTTGTTTTGGTCGTCGGCCAGAAACAAATATTGATCAGTACACCAGTTCTGTGGATTCTTTTGAATTTTTTTTCTTTGTGGTTATTTGACATGTTTTGTTCTTCCACATCAGCAAAACAGCTTCAGTGCTGTAAGCAGAAAGATTCTGTGCAGCATTGAATAGAGGATGATTAGCTGTTGGCAGTCAGACCCTTCTGCAGTCTGATTTGTGGGTGGAAAGTACTGACAAATGCATTTCAAGGGGCATTGTCAAAAAAAAAAAGGTCTCATTGACTATCCCAGACCTGGTCCTAATCTTATTATCCTGACCTTCATCTTACTGGTTTGACCAGGTTGTCCTGATCTGACTGTTTTGACCTTGTCCAGATCTGACTGTTCTGACCAAGCTGTCCTGATCTGACTGTTCTGACCATGTCCTGATCTATTTTGACCTTGTCCTGATCTGGCTGTTATGACCTAGCTGTCGTAATCTGACTGTTCTGACCTTGTCCAGATCTGACTGTTCTGACCTAGCTGTCCTGATCTGACTTCTGACCTTGTCCTGATCTGACTGCTCATATCTTGTCCAGATCTGACTGTTCTGACCTAGCTGTCCTGATCTGACTGTTCTGACCTCGCTGTCCTGATCTGACTGCTCTTATCTTGTCCTGATCTGACTATTCTGACCTAGCTGTCCTGATCTGACTGCTCTTATCTTGTCCTGATCTGACTGTTCTGACCTAGCTGTCCTGATCTGACTGCTCTTATCTTGTCCTGATCTGACTATTCTGACCTAGCTGTCCTGATCTGACTATTCTGACCTAGCTGTCCTGATCTGACTGTTCTGACCTAGCTGTCCTGATCTGACTGCTCTTATCTTGTCCTGATCTGACTATTCTGACCTAGCTGTCCTGATCTGACTATTCTGACCTAGCTGTCCTGATCTGACTTCTGACCTAGCTGTCCTGATCTGACTGTTCTGATCTTGTCCTGATCTGACTGTCCTGATCTTGTCCTGATCTGACTTTTGACCTTGTCCTGGTCTGACTGTTCTGACTAGCTGTCCTGATCTTACAATTCTGACCTAGCTGTCCTCATCGGACTGTCCTGACCTGGCTTTCCTGATCTGAGATCTGACCTGCCTTCCCTGATCTGCTGTTCTGACCTTGTCATGACCTGCCTTTCCTGATCTGAGATCTGACCTGCCTTTCCTGATCTGTTCTGACCATGTCATGACCTGCCTTTCCTTGTCTGACCGTTCTGACCTTGTCATGACCTGACTTTCCTTATCTGACCTTGTCATGACCTGGCTTTCCTGATCTGACCGCTCTGACCTTGTCATGACCTGGCTTTCCTGATCTGACTGTTCTGACCTTGTCATGACCTGGCTTTCCTGATCTGACTGTTCTGACCTTGTCATGACCTGGCTTTCCTGATCTGACTGTTCTGACCTTGTCATGACCTGGCTTTCCTGATCTGACCGTTCTGACCTTGTCATGACCTGGCTTTCCTGATCTGTTCTGACCTTGTCATGACCTGGCTTTCCTGATCTGACCGCTCTGACCTTGTCATGGCCTGGCTTTCCTGATCTGACTGTTCTGACCTTGTCATGACCTGGCTTTCCTGATCTGACCGTTCTGACCTTGTCATGACCTGGCTTTCCTGATCTGACTGTTCTGACCTTGTCATGACCTGGCTTTCCTGATCTGACTGTTCTGACCTTGTCATGACCTGGCTTTCCTTATCTGACTGTTCTGACCTTGTCATGACCTGGCTTTCCTGATCTGACTGTTCTGACCTACCTTTCCTGATCGGACTTCTGATCTTGTCATGACTTGGCTTTCCTGATCTGATCTTGTCATGACCTGGTTTTCCTGATCTAACTGTCCTGACCTGATTGATCTGACCTTGTCATGACCTGGTTTTCCTGACCTGACTGTTCTGACCTTGTCATGATCTGGCTTTCCCAATCTGACCTGGCTGACTGTTCTGACCGATCTAGCTGTCCTGATCTGACTGTTCTGACCTAGCTGTCCTGATCTGACTGTTCTGACCTAGCTGTCCTGATCTGACTGTTCTGACCATGTCCTGACCTGATTGTTTTGACCTGACTGTTCTGACCGTGTCCTGACCTGATTGTTTTGACCTGACTGTTCTGACCTTGTCCTGACCTGATTGTTCTGTCCTGATGGCTGACCTTGTCCTGACCTGATTGTTTTGACCTAACTTCTGACCTTGTCCTGACCTGATTGTCCTGACCTGACTGTTCTGACCATGTCCAAATCTGGCTGTCCAGATCTGACTGTTCTGATATTGCGCTGACCTGGCTGTCCTGAAATGATTGTTCTGACCTTGTCCTGACCAGGCTGTCCTGAGCTTATTGCCCTGCCTTTACTATTCTGACTTCAGTGTCCTGACTTACGGTCCTGATCCCTTCTACCCTCACCTTACTGATCCATCCCTGTTGTCCTGACCTGCTGTTTTGACCTCACAGCCAGACCTTAATGCCGTGACCTCATGCTCCTGACCTTACTGCCCTGACCTCATGATCCTGACCTTACTATCCTGACCTCATGGTCCTGACCTTACTGCCCTGACCTTTTGGTCCTGACCTTACTACCCTGACCTCTTGGTCCTGACCTTACTGCCCTGACTTCATGGGGCTGACCTTACTGCCCTGACCTCTTGGTCCTGACCTTACTACCCCGACCTCTTGGACCTGACCTTACTGCCCTGACCTCGTGGGCCTGACCTTACTGCCCTGACCTCTTGGTCCTGACCTTACTGCCCTGACTTTATGGGCCTGACCTTACTGCTATGACCTCTTGATCCTGACCTTAATGCTCTGACCTCTTGGTCCTGACCTTACTGCCCTGACTTCATGGGCCTGACCTTACTGCCCTGACCTATTGGTCCTGACGTTACTGCCCTGACCTCTTGGTCCTGACCCCACTGCCCTGACCTCTTGGGCCTGACCTTACTGCCCTGACCTCTTGGGCCTTACCTTACTGCCCTGACCTCACGGGCCTGACCTTACTACTACCCGACTCCTATTGTCTAAACATGATTTTCTTGACCACACTGTCCTAACCGTCCTGGCATGTTCACCAGAGATGCATTCAAGGAAGATAGCAGTCATCATTGGTGAAACTCTTGATGAATAAATTTAGCAAACTTCTTGGTAAATATTTGTTCATATAGTCTTTAACATGCCTGGGCACACACACAATACCCACTCAAACACACACAGAGACTCAGTTGCACGCACATACACACGCACACACACACGCACACGCACACACACTCGCACATTCTCTCTCTCTCTTGTTTTTCAGGGTATTGCTGTTTGTGTGTATGTAGAATCTAGAACTGATTTTTACCTTTCCTAATGTGTGCCTCTTACCACTCCCCTCCCCCCTCTCTTTCTTTTTTTCCTTTATTTGTTGCAGTCAGCATCCTAAATGTATTTGCTTTATTGTTATATGATTTTCATCTGTTTTCATTCAGCATCAGACGTTTGGTGAACTGATGTGACATAACTATTTTCCGTAAATTGCTGTATTTCACTTCAAAGTTTCTTAGTGTGTGTACATGTGTTATTATTATGTGTGTATGTGTATGTGTGTGTCATACAAGTTGTGTCTCCAGTGGGTAAATATATACATCTACTCTAAAGTCACTTGTTTGTTTTCCTTCCTGGCTGGCTTCTGTTTAAAGACAGTGCCATTTATTATTGTTGCGGAATCTGTTGAAACCTGAAAGACGGTAAATGCAGGGCGAGATATACTGCTCTGATTCTGGCTATATTTCTTGCCTTTTCCCACTTTTTTTCTTATTTCATGCGTTTGTATTTTTTTTTAAGGTGGCTCAATGTATTTTATAATTATGATGCATTAAAACAGACGAAAAGAATTACGCTGAACTGTCAGAAGTACAAAGAGAATGAGAATGGCAGCATAGCTAGTTGCCACTGTAGGGTATGGCTGGTAACAGTTTGAGATACTGTGAAAGAGTGTTCCATCTACACGAGATTCAGTGTGATAAATGTGTATCTCCACCAACAGTACAGTTTACTCATATACTGATGCCTAATTTGACACACTTCCATACATGCACACACAGGCACACACCACTCATGCGTACACACACACACACACACACACACACACACACACACACACATACAGATCTTTGTTTTTAAAATCTGTACTATTGTTATACCATGAGCAGACCATGACACTTTTGTCCTTTTTTTTTTTTTTTTTTTTTTTTTAATGTTTTTTTAAAATGAATTCTTCAGGTAATTTCCTGTTTCAGTATACTCTTTTCCAGGGCCACAGACTTGTTTTTGAATAATTTCCCTGTTTTAGTATGCTCATTCTCAAGATCATGAATTTGCTTTCACTTCCTTATTTTGATATACTCATTTCCAGGATCATGATTACACTGTTACTTTCCTATTTAGTATACCTATTTCCAAGAGAGCGAGTTCTCTTGGTTATTTCCCTTTTTTTTTTTTTTTTTAAATTTTTGTTGAGTACACTCAATTACAGATCCACAAGTGATGTTTGTAATTTCTTACTTTGGCATATTCATTTTCAAGTTTGTAAATTATTGAAGAAATATCCAATTAACTAAACTCATTTTCAGAATCATGAATTTTATCGGCAGTTCCCATTTTAGAATTCACAAAATTATAAATTATTTTAGTGTACTTATGTTTAGAATCATAAATTCTTCCAGTAATTGCCTGATTTAGTATACTTATTTTCAGGATCATGAATTGTGATGGTAATTTCCTGTTTTGATATAGTCATGTCTGGGATAATAAGTTCTCTTGGTAGCATCTTGTTTTGATGTATCCATTTCTAGGATCAGAAATTCTCTCAGTAATGACCTATTTCTTTTGGTAATTGTCTATTTTGAAGTACTTGTCATTATGTATTCATTTCAGGATCATGAATAGATCATGTCCAGAAATGTGCAAGTGAGGTAATCTTTGTTAGAGCTGACATTCAATGAGTGACTGCCATTTTCACAGGACAAAATGTCATTGGCTGGCACGCCTACAGCAGTTCAGGTCCATCAGTCAGCTTAGTGGTTCGATAAGAGAGAAAATGCCAAAACATTTGTGAGAAACAGTACACATGTTTGCAATTTGATGCATCATAGCTAGGGTAAAGTTTTTGTGTTTGCTGCAAGATATTTGGGCTGGCTGATAGAGGAGAGGTACAGTTAGTGGTCTGAAAACAGTGATAAGCGGAATCAGCATTGATTGGTCCTTGCTGTAATCAGTGATAAGCTGAATCAATGTTAGTTGTCCTTGCAGTAGCTTTGCATGGTTTCCTGCAGGATGCTGAGGTGTCTGTTGATTCTGATGCCAGAATATTTGCAGCCGTTAATGATGGTGAATTGTGGTGATGAACATGGCTCAGCCGGAAGAAGTGTAGGGATCATTTCATGGATTGGCCTGCCAAATCTTAACGCTCAGATTTGACCAGAAGATGTTGAGCGTTGTGTGTTCATCAAGCTGCTCGTGTAGTGCTGCATGAACTGAGATTTTAGGCCGTGTTTGTGTGGCGGCCTTTTGTCATATGTCACGCAGTTGGGGTAGGGTGGGGAGATGGAGGGAAGGAGAAAGAAAGTGGGAGATGTCTGGCAGCCAGGTCTGTGTTTTTCAGCACTGCTTAAAAATGATGTGAGACATGTCGTTTGCATTTGTGTCTGTGCATGTGTTTCAAGCTTGTCCTCTCTCATGATAGCCTTTCAGTCTTATGGGTGATGTTTTAGTGTGCTGTTGCAGGGGACAACATCCACCTCAAAATTCTTGTGCCCAGCATCGCCGCCGGTGCCATCATTGGCAAAGGAGGGGAGACCATTGCACAAATTCAAAAGGAGGCTGGTGCCCGTGTTAAAATGTCCAAAGCTAATGACTTCTACCCAGGTGAGAGATGGGAAATAACAGTGCTGCATAAGCAAAGGGTGTGAAAAAAATATGTTCATACTGTTATTTAAAAAAAAAAAAAAAAAAAAAATGGGCTTTTGTTGTTGGTTTGCTTTGTAAAAGTTGATTTGGGCCATGTCCCCCTGTGAAAAATAGTGAATAATAAAAGTCTGAAAATTGATAAGAGAAAAAGGTTTTTTAAAAAAAAACCATTAGCATGTTGCTGGAATGTTGTCAAAGTCATTTATTCAGAACCTGCAGAAAATCATGGAAATCAGCTATTATTGTTTACACACACACACACACACACACACACACACACCACACACACACACACACACAGGGTTCATGTGAATACTTGAAAACTCTTCAAAGTCCTTGAATTTGTATTGCTTCTTTTCATGTTCCAAAGAAGTCCATGAAATATGGTAATTTTAGTGCCTTAAAATATCTCAGATGCCTTGAAAATGCTTGAAAATGAAGTTTTTGATGGAGGAGTGTATATATTGGTGAGAAAAATCGCAAAATTATACAGAGAATTATGACTTTTGCTGTCTGTCGAATAGAGGATGAACAGGGGAGAGAAAGGTCTTAGGTTTCCTTTAAAAGCAGACCGCGTTTTTGTGTTTGGCAGCTAGTGAATGAAAATCGATGGAACCAGCAAAGCAAATACCACATGTTTGTGAACTGAACGTGTGGAACAACAAAGATGACCAGCAGTAGAGGAACTTAGGCATCTGGGCAGTGTGTAGGGCATGAGGAGACCTGACAGTAATAAGGGAGCAAGCTTCTGGAGCCAGTGGTAGCAGAGGGTCTGTGTTGTGCTCAGTCCCGCTACCAATAGACAGCTAGTGAATGGAAAAGAGACTCTGTGTAGCCACCCTTTGGCTTTAGAAGGGCTAGACAGATCAAAGGATTCTGATCTCCAGAGGGCCAGACAGACCAGAGGATTCTGATCTCTTTGAAGTCTGTCTGGGAGACAAATCAACAAAGAATTATGGTATTCTGTTGGAACAGAACAGAAGCCTGCTTGAATATTTTGGTTGCATCCATGATGAAAATGAATTGAATGTGACTGATTGGATGGAGATCAAGGTAGATGTTGCTGCTTCGCGTGTTAATGTCATTCTGCATTGTGAGAGAAAAATTAAGTCGATGCCCAAGTTGTTGACAGAATGGGAAAAGTTGATTTCAGTACAACAAAGGACAAGCGTAGTACATCAGAGATGGCGTTCAGAGTTCATCAGCAGTTGCTCTGGAATGGGCTCAGACTTGTGATGGGTCATGTTGGTTTGCATGGTATGGACGTGTGCCTTGCCATGACACTTGTCCAGCACCGTCCTTAGGGCACAATGGAGTGTGGGTGTTGCCCAGGCAGACTGAGGTCGTTGTGGTGGACAGTGGAACAGACTGGCCACACCTGGACACATTCAGTTGCTCAGTCGCCGTAGGCAGGTGCAAATGCAGTGGAGGGGTGGGGGGTGAGGTTGGATCTCAAAACTGAATTGCTCGTCAGGGGACTCGGCAATGTGGTTTCTGCACCTGTTCCCTAAAAGTTTCTGAAAACTTAGCACTTTAAACTTAAAAGAAAAATTACCGTTCTGCAAAAAAAAAAGAGACTAACAAATTACAACAAAAAATACTACAACTTTGGACCTCTTTGGTTTTCTTCAGGCAAGACAGTGTTCAAGACAATAGAACAAAGAAGGAACAAAATCAGAAACTGCTGTCGACTTTATCATTCTCACTCAGTGCGCATGAGGTTGATACTGTTAGAATAATCTCACTGTCTCCACAATGTTATTGGTTCTCATGGGCCTGTAAGTTCATTTGCTTCATTGTTACCATATTTTTCACTTTTGTTGCTTGAGTTCTTTATTCAGATATGATATGAAAATATCTCTTCACTTGGGATAGTGACTTGGGATCGTGAAGAATGTCAGGTGTTACCACTGTGACATGGGATAGTGAAGAATGTCAGGTGTTACCACTGTGACATGGGATAGTGAAGAATGTCGGGTGTTTTCTAGGGTTCCTCATTGTGATCTCCTGTGGGTCCTGACTGGATACTCCACAACAGGCTGAAGGATTTCTTCTTACATTGATTACACTTCATTTTGTGTGCAACTACTTCCTTTCATTACTTTCCCCTCATTTGGCTTTGGTACCCTACTGGCTGGCTGCTTTAGGAGGCGATTGGATTGTGTGTTTGCACCCTTGGTGGTAAGATGACACAGAATGGGAGACAGCTTATCTCCATTTGTTACCAAAGGAAGGCTAACACAATCAGCCAAGTCAAGTGGAGGAGTGCCAGCCAGGGGATGGAAGTGGAATCCAGAAAATGTGTTGTAATGATTCTGTTTTCAGAACAGACTTTGACGGTCTCTGTGTGCTGTTAGTGAAGGGGTTATTCTGTCGTATAATGTTAGCGATGTCTTTTTCATTCCCATTCAATACTTATACTGACAATGTCTTGTTTCATTCTCATGAGTTAGTTGTTCATCATTGTTTGCAGGCACTGTGTGCTGATCGTTGTTGAACCATGGTCTGTTTGGCAGGAACCACAGAAAGGGTGTGTCTCATCATGGGCCCAGCAGAGGCTGTCAGAAAAGTTCACATGTTCATCATGGAGAAAATCCGTGACAAACCCGACCCTAGTCCCAAACCTGAAGATGCCAAAACTAATTATGAGAGGCATCGGCAGGTAATTGAGGTATTTGCAATTTTTCCATCATCATCCCTGTCCATCTCCGCCTCATCCTCTCCTCGAAGACTTGGCATTTCTTTTTCCACATGGTAACTATGACGACCTTCCTGTGCCCGTTCAGCCAGGACATCGCGTCACATTGTTCATGGCAGGAGTGAAAGATCAGTTTTTTTGTTTGGTTGTCAGTGGGAGAGAAAGGAGTGGTGTGTATGTGTGTGTAGAGTGTATATAGCGTGCGTGAGTATTTGTGCATGTGTGGTATGTGTGAGTGTTTATGTGTGTGTGTTTGAGTGTTTATGTGTGTGTGGTGTGTATGTGATATGTGTATATAGAATGTATGTAGTGTGTACGAGTGTGTAAGTGTGTGTGTGTGATATGTGTGTATAGAATGTATGTAATGTGTGTGAGTGTTTATGTGTAGTGTGCGAGTGTTGGTGTGTGTGTGTGTGTATGTGTGTGTGTGTGTGTGAATGAACGAGCGAGGAAGGAATGCTATGTTAATTGAGACATAGTAAAGGCTATTGTATATTTCCTTCTGTTTCAATCTTTCATTCACAAGACCATGAACATTTTGGCAGATATCATACACATTCCTGTCATGCCAAAATGAAATCATTTGCTTTAATCATGTATTCACCCTTTCATCTGAATTGCTGTTCACCACAGTAGATGTTTTTTCCCCAACTTTTTTTTATCCAAATTCAATTCATTATCAGTAAATTTTCATTTTTCACTCAAATTGCTATCATTCGTCACGCTAGGTGATTCACACACCCTGGTGTAGATGGTTTTTCAGTTTTCATCCAAATGGATTCATTGCTTGAACATTTTCCATCTTTCACCAAAACTGCTAATGTTCATTGTAGATTATCCAAACAACCCTGCCGTAGATGGGTTTTTACTTGTCATGTGAATGGCTATGATTCATCGTTACGTATTTTTCTCTTTTCATCTAAATTGCTATTCTTTGTAGTTTATCCGCACAGTCCTTTTCTGTGTATCAAAATTTACTGCAATATATTTTTGGCATGCAGGATTGAAATTGGGGAAGGGGAGGAGAGCCATTGTTGAAAAGCAAGTGCCAACTCCTTCGATCTGTCCATAGAGTAGGGATAGGCTAGATCTTCATGAACTGTTTTAGTATAGAGGTGATCTTGTGACAACATGATGATGATTTGACCAGTGTAGGTCCTTTCTCTTTCTGTTGGTTTGATGTTTGTGATTTGTTGAATTACTTTGAAATGCACGTGTGTCGATTTTGCCCAGGAAGACAATGTGCAGGACAAGAGATTTTTTTTTTTTTAAATCCTGTCTTAGTAAATGTAACGTTTTTGTAAAGTCATGAATGTTTGGATTTTATGTATAATGTTAGGTTTTGCACAGTTATTAGCCACTTGGCTTTTCACCAGGACTTAGAAATGATACAAGAATGTGATAAGGTTTTTGTTTTGAGTTTGTAAGTTGCTATAAACTGTTTGCCTCTTCAGCAGGAATGGAAAGTGATGTCTAATGAAATGTTGGTTTTGTTGTAAGGACATACTGTGTCTTTGCTTTGAAAAAGAAATTGGTTGCTGTCTCTCATGTCAGTTGTTCTTGATATCATTTTAATATGGAGCATGTCAGATAGGAACTGGAGGCAAGGTGGTGAGAGGTTTATGAACTCATCGACTTATCTCACCAGTGTACTGTGTAATGTAAATGGTGCAACATACATTTTTACGGTGTAATGTACATTAATACAGAGCCTACACTGATGTGCTTTTTTGTTCTGGTGCTAGAGAGCATCTTCAAAACTATTGCAGTTTTGCTATTTAAAAAGCAGTACATAAGTTTGCAATGAAAACACAAAAACACCTATATGTACAGACTATGACAGCGGCACTGGAATTTAGGATGTTCATAGAAGAGATTTGAGTTACTGTGTAGACTCATCTGTTATGTTTAGCCATCTTAACTAAAGAGAAAAAAGATAGCTCTGTGTACTGATAGATTTTCAGCGATGAAATAGTGATGTGAGGGGGGAGCAGTGTCTGAGTAGGACATCAACCTCAGTTGTATGGAAGTTGTGTTAACGTTTGTTTTTTCTAGAAAGGGACAGTATGCAGGTGATGGTCACAGTCCAAACGCACTGAAGAGCAGTTATACCAAGAAGGCATTTTATGGATATAATTAACGCAGAAGTTTGAAGTTCTGTGGACCCTTTAATCAGTATACACATGTGATAATTTAAAAACGAATTATTTGGGGGAGGGGGGGGGGGGTATTTCATGAATTTGGAGACCAGCTCAACCAGAAATTGGGGACAAGTTTCAGAATTGATTGGGTTTGTTGTGTGTTTATGGAAATGTCAGAGAACAGCCCTGGAGGCTGCCTTCTCATCAGAAGTGTTCCCAATGAATCGGTGCAGCCCTTTCAACAGGATGGTCAGCTGTGGATCAGAGTTTGGCCATCAGGGGATAGTCATTGTGTAGGCTGTTTGCTTTTATTGTTCTGGACAGTATGCCTCCCGGAGCAGACGCTGCACTTTGGGGAGGGAGTCCTGGTCATTGGGTTCCCTGAGAGATAGGCGTCACTGGTAGAGAGGACGGCAGCATGGAGATGTTACTCGGTGACAGGGAAACGATGGCATCCATGGATTTCACGTCTAGCTTTTCTGACATCTCAAAATGATCATCATTGCATGTTCAGCCATGTGTGCTGTCCAGTTCATCACTGCAGCACTTTGTTTTTGACAAGAGTGGAACACTTCTCAATGTGAATCTAGTTAAGCAGAATTGAAGGGTTACAGCTGCATACAAGCTTGTCAGTTTGGGTTGTGGATCTTTCCTTTGTGAGCAGTTGGTAACAGACAAATACTATCTCATTGTTTACTCCCCTACCTTGCTCAGATTCCTGTCTTGGCAGGAGCTAAGCCATCACTGGGTGAGTGAAACTTCTATGTAGGGAGTTCACTCATGCCAGGCTGTTTCCTTCTTTGTTTGTTTGTTTTGTTTTGTTTTTCACCGGAAAAACCACAGTGTAAAGCTGTTTACTTTTCAACCACTTTTAGATTTAAGTAGGCGAAAAGGGATTCTATATTTACTAGTGTTGTTCTGTTTTAGAATGATTTCAATTTCATTGTAGTATTTCCCTCACCTTGACCTTCTGTCAGCCACAGTCTGTGGCGTAGCACTTCACAAGGTAGTCCTCCAGTCATGTTGACTTTCTGTCAACCAGTCTGTGGCGTAGCACTTCACAAGGTAGTCCTCCAGTCATGTTGACTTTCTGTCAGCCAGTCTGTGGCGTAGCACTTCACAAGGTAGTCCTCTAGTCATGTTGACCTTCTGTCAGCCACAGTGTGTGGTGTAGCATGTCACAAGGTAGTCCTCCAGTCATGTTGACCTTCTGTCAGCCACAGTATGTGGTGTAGCACATCACAAGGTAGTCCTCCAGTCATGTTGACCTTCTGTCAGCCACAGTGTGTGGTGTAGCACGTCACATGGTAGTCCCCCAATCATGTTGACCTTCTGTCAGCCACAGTCTGTGGTGTAGCACCTCACAAGGTAGTCCCCCAATCATGTTGACCTGTCAGCCACAGTATGTGGTGTAGCACGTCACAAGGTAGTCCTCCAGTCATGTTGACCGTCTGTCAGCCACAGTCCGTGGTGTAGCACATCACAAGTGGTCCCCAATTATGTTGACCTGTCAGCCACAGTATGTGGTGTAGCACCTCACAAGTGGTCCCTCTGTCAGTTGACCTTCTGTCAGCCACAGTCTGTGGTGTAGCATGTCACAAGGTGGTCCCCCAGTCATTGTTGACCTTCTGTCAGCCACAGTATGTGGTGTAGCACGTCACAAGGTACTCCCCCAGTCATTGTTGACCTGTCAGCCACAGTATGTGGTGTAGCACCTCACAAGGTAGTCCCCCAGTCATGTTGACCTTTGTCAGCCACAGTATGTGGTGTAGCACGTCACAACGTAGTCCTTCAGTCATTGTTGACCTTTTGTCAACCACACTGTGTGGTGTAGCATGTCACAAGGTAGTCCCTCAGTCATGTTGACCTTCTGTCAGCCACAGTCTGGTGTAGCACCTCACAAGGTAGTCTCCCAATCATGTTGACCTTCTGTCAGCCACAGTCTGGTGTAGCACGTGACAAGGTAGTCCCCAGTCATGTTGACTTTCTGTCAGCCACAGTCTGGTGTAGCACGTGACAAGGTAGTCCCCCAGTCATGTTGACTTTCTGTCAGCCACAGTATGTGGTGTAGAATGTCACAAGGTAGTCCCCAAGTCATGTTGACCTTCTGTCAGCCACAGTATGTGGTGTAGCACCTCACAAGGTAGTCCTCCAGTCATGTTGACCTTCTGGTAGCCACAGTGTCTGGTGTAGCACCTCACAAGATAGTCCCCCAGTCATGTTGACCTTCTGTCAGCCACAGTATGTGGTGTAGCACGTCACAAGGTAGTCCTCCAATCATTGCTGATCTTCTTCAGCCAGTCTGGTGTAGCACGTCACAAGGTAGTCCCCAAGTCATGTTGACCTTCTGTCAGCCACAGTCTGTGGTGTAGCACCTCACAAAGTAGTCCCCCAGTCATTGTTGACCTTCTGTCAGCCACAGTCTGTGGTGTAGCAGGTCACAAGGTAGTCCCCAAGTCACGTTGACCTTCTGTCAGCTACAGTATGTGGTGTAGCATGTCACAAGGTAGTACCCCAGTCATGTTGACCTTCTGTCAGCCACAGTATGTGGTGTAGCACATCACAAGGTAGTCCCCCAGTCATGTTGACCTTCTGTCAGCCACAGTGTATGGTGTAGCGCATCACAAGGTAGTCCACAATCATGTTGACCTTCTGTCAGCTACAGCATGTGGTGTAGCACGTCACACACAAGGTAGTCCTCCAGTCATGTTGACCTTCTGTCAGCCACAGTATGTGGTGTAGCACGTCACAAGGTAGTCTCCCAGTCATTGTTGACCTTCTGTCAGCCACAGTCTGGTGTAGCACCTCACAAGGTAGTCTCCCAGTCATGGTGACCGTCTGTCAGCCACAGTCTGGTGTAGCATGTGACAAGGTAGTGCCCCAGTCATGTTGACTTTCTGTCAGCCACAGTCTGGTGTAGCACGTGACAAGGTAGTCCTCCAGTCATGTTGACTTTCTGTCAGCCCCAGTATGTGGTGTAGCGCATCACAAGGTAGTCCCCAAGTCATGTTGACCTTCTGTCAGCCACAGTATGTGGTGTAGCACATCACAAGGTAGTCCCCCAATTAAGTTGACCTTCTGTCAGCTGCAGTATGTGGTCTAGCACCTCACAAGGTGGTCCCTCTGTCATGTTGACCTTCTGTCAGCCACAGTCTGTGGTGTAGCACGTCACAAGGTACTCACCCAGTCATTGTTGACCTTCTGTCAGCCACAGTATGTGGTGTAGCACCTCACCAGGTAGTCCTCTAGTCATGTTGACCTTCTGTCAGCCACAGTATGTGGTGTAGCACGTCACAAGGTAGTCCCCCAGTCATGTTGACCTTCTGTCAGCCACAGTCTGTAGTGTAGCACCTCACAAGGTAGTCCCCCAATCATGTTGACCTGTCAGCCACAGTATGTGGTGTAGCACCTCACAAGGTAGTCCTCCAGTCATGTTGACTTTCTGTCAGCCACAGTATGTGGTGTAGCACGTCACAAGGTAGTCCCCCAGTCATGTTCACCTTCTGTCAGGCACAGTATGCAGTGTAGCACATCACAAGGTAGTCCCCCTGTCATGTTGACCTTCTGTCAGCCACAGTATGTGGTGTAGCACGTCACAAGGTAGTCCCCCAGTCATTGTTGACCTTCTGTCAGCCACAGTATGTGGTGTAGCACCTCACAAAGTAGTCCCCCATTAATGTTGTAGTCCCCCAGTCATTGTTGACCTTCTGTCAGCCACAGTATGTGGTGTAGCACCTCACAAAGTAGTCCCCCATTAATGTTGACCTTCTGTCAGCCACAGTATGCGGTGTAGCACGTCACAAGGTAGTCCCCCAATCATGTTGACCTTCTGTCAGCCACAGTGTGTGGTGTAGCACGTCACAAGGTAGTCCCCCAGTCATTGTTGACCTTCTGTCAGCTACAGTATGCGGTGTAGCACGTCACAAGGTAGTCCCCCAGTCATGTTGACCTTCTGTCAGCCACAGTATGTGGTGTAGCACGTCACAGGGTAGTCCCCCAGTCATTGTTGACCTTCTGTCAGCCACAGTATGTGGTGTAGCACCTCACAAGGTAGTCCCCCAGTCATGTTGACCTGTCAGCCACAGTATGTGGTGTAGCACATCACAAGGTAGTCCTCCAGTCATGTTGACCTTCAGTCAGCCACAGTATGTGGTGTAGCACCTCACAAGGTAGTCCCCCAGTCATGTTGACCTTCTGTCAGCCACAGTCTGTGGTGTAGCACCTCACAAGGTAGTCCTCCAGTCATGTTGACCTTCTGTCAGCCACAGTGTGTGTTGTAGCACCTCACAAGGTAGTCCTCCAGTCATGTTGACCTGCTGTCAGCCACAGTATGTGGTGTAGCATGTCACCAGGTAGTCCCCCAGTCATGGTGACCTTCTGTCAGCCACAGTATGTGGTGTAGCACGTCACAAGGTAGTCCTCCAGTCATGTTGACCTTCTGTCAGCCACAGTCTGTGGTGTAGCACCTCACAAGGTAGTCCCCCAATCATGTTGACCTTCTGTCAACCACACATCACAGGGTAGCACTTAAGGATAGCTAACTTGCTTTCACTTTCTGTATGTCAGTCTGTCTGCCTGCCTGTCTGTCTGTCTCCTCTGTGTGTGTGTGTGTGGCTGCACACATTGACGCTAATGGGTCTGACTGTTGATGGGAGGGTGTTGAAGAGAAAACAGAAGTCTTTCAGACAAAATGTAGAATGTGAACTGGCTTCACATTATCAACTGGTCATTTTTGTATGCATTTAGAAAAAATCTTTAAAAAGAAAAAAAAAAAATCATGGCTTACTGCACCTCTCCCTGTGACAGATAAAGATGGCTTTTGGTGTATATTTTTTTAATGAACCCAGTTTTTCATGGCGAGGAGGGGATAGGCTATGAGGGGGCTAGGATCCTGAGAGTGGTAGAAGGCAGGTGGGATGGTCATGAGCGCTGGGATCACCTGTGCACACTTCTTCATGCCTGTTCCAGATTTCATGTTGGCTTCAGATCCCTTCACTGGCCACCACCCCATACCCTCACCACCACCCCATACCCTCACCACCACCATACCTTCACCACCACCCATAGCCTCACCACCACCCATACCCTTGCCACCACCCATACCCTCACCGCCATCCTTCACTTTGCCAGGCTTTGGGTGTGTGTAGAAGCAGTGATAGATTATGGAAGAGCCTATACAGGGGAGGTAATTGTGTTGATCACGCTGGCAGTGGGTTCTGTGTGCAGGTGAAAGTGTTAGTACCCAATAGCACAGCAGGTATGATCATCGGGAAGTTGGGCAACTACATCAAGCAAATCAAGGAAGAAAGCGGAGCGTATGTACAGATATCACAGAAGGCCAAGGAAACCAATTTACCAGAACGCTGTGTCACCATCGCAGGTAAGGTCGCCTAGGGGGGGCTCCACATGAAAGATTGAGTCATTCTCTCTGTTGTGTATGAGGGTTAAGTGCTGAGGGACTTTTGTTTCCTTGTATTTCTCCATAGTGTATTGTGCTAAGTGGCTTTGTTTGTTTTTTAATTTTTTCTCTGTTGTCTACTGTGCTGAAGTGCTGCTTTTTTTTTTTTTATTAAGTCTCTTGGTCTTTTTTTTACTTTCTGAAATCATACAAGCAGATGTGAAGATGTGGTAGCGATAAACTTTGTGTGCAAGTACACTGTTTTGTTAGAGAAAAAGAACAGACAAAAAGGATGGAATTGGTCAAATGAGAGGAAAGAATAAACCCACCATAGGCTTTTTGTACAACTTTTCTGTGAAACTGAACAGTAAAGAATAGTAAATAGATCTTCACATTACAGCACAAAAGAAAAAGAACATAGCACAGAACACTCAAAGAGAAACAAAATGTATTAAGAAACAAAATGTATTAGAAATCACAACACACATTGATGTTCTCTCAGGAAATAGGGTTAACGTTCATTCACCATACTTCAGTCCACTTAGCCGTAGGTCTACTTTTTCTTATCTGTTTCTTTTTTGTTTGTGTGTCTAAAATTGATGTCACTTTTCTCTCAGAGGATTAGCAAACAAACCCTCCAAAGTTTGATTACATGTTGATGTAAAACAGAGGTTTTGTTGGCTCGTCACTAGTTCAGACATGTGGGTGCAGGCTGGAGTAATGCAACAGACTCCAGGGGCTGTGTAAACTATCAATAAAAAAAAAGAAGAAAAAAACATTCAAGAGGACGCTATAATACCAAGGCATCCAATATGTCAGTCATTTTGTCTTTTTTCCCCCATTCCAGCCATATAATATTCCTAATCAGTTTCAAATTTCATACACAGTTCCTGATTAATTTCAAACTCAAAGACAGAGTTGTGACTGAGTTATGTCAGGAAAGCAACAAAAGAAGAAAAAAGAAAAAGAAAAAAGTGCCTTTTAGGTTATTGGTTTGTTGTTGTCCCTGTTAAAGTGTCTTTGTGGTTTACATTTGGCAGGAGAAATGGAAGCCAACAAGAAGGCAGTGGACATGATCCTCAGCAAGATTGTGGAAGACCCCCAGAGTGGCAGTTGCCCCAACATTTCCTACGCTGACTACACAGGCCCCGTGGCCAGCTCCAACCCCACAGGGTCCCCCTTCGCCAACACCCCCTACACCCCACAGCGCAGCCAGGAGATGGTCAACAACAGCACCTACACCACCGGCAACTTCAGCAACTTTGGGGTCAATGGCAACAGCTTCAACATGGGGGCAGGGGGAATGGGCTTTGGTCTGAACATCGCCACCTTAACTGGGGCGGCCCCATGACGGGAGCGGCTTTGGAGAACCTCAAGATGACACTACGTAACTCTGGGTTTGCTGATCAGGCCACGGAGGAAATTGCGGCGGCCATGAGCACGCTGGCATCTTACGGAATACTAGGCATGGGTCTGGGTCTGGGTCAGGTGAACACGATGAACACTGGCATGGGAATGGGGACCCCAGCGGCCGCCATGGGCAGTGTAGGGTCTGCAGGCATGCAAGGAATGCAGAGTATGCAAGGCATGCAGGGCATGCAAGGGATGCCCATGGCTTCCGCGTCCACACCAACCTCCTCCGTCTCCAGTGGTTTCTTGAACACAAGCAACAACTCCACGTCAGCTGCCAGCCTTTTCGGCCCTGTAGGATCCACCTCGTCGGGTTTAGGAAGCTCAGGCTCCACAGGTGCTTCGTCCAGTCTTTTCGGTAGCTCTTCGCCCAGTATAGCACAGGGGGAGCGCTATGGTGGAAGCCCCATGCTCAACGACTCCTTTGCTGGAGCTGCTGCTAATTACGCTGCCCCTTCCACAGCCTATCCCCAGATGGCTGCTGACCGTACGGCAGGGATGGCCACGGTCAACATGAACCAGAATTCCTTTGGCCTGGGCACTGGCATGTACAGCCCCACAGAGGACAAGGCCAGCGGCACCACCAAGCAGGATATTGAGGTAGCCGAGAACATCGTGGGGGCCATCTTGGGCCCTGGGGCAAGGGCATCGTGGAGATCCAGCAGTTCACAGGCACCAACATTCAGATCTCCAAAAAGGGCATCTATGCTCCGGGCACACGCAATCGCATCGTGTCCATCACAGGCACACCCACCAACATAACGCGGGCTCACTACATGATCCAGCAACGCATACAACAAGAGGAGTACAAGAGAGCTCGACAGGCATCTCAACGTTAGACATTTTTAACTATTATCGCTTTTTTTTAATCCTTCAGTTTTTCAGTAGACGTTTTTTTTACTCACCGACACACTTTCAAATGGACTCGATTTGAAAAACAAACAAACCTTATTACACCTTCCATTTATAATCTGAGTCATACACATGCCTTCAAGCATTAATGGTTTGGTTACTTTCCAGTGGTGGTCTTTGAAGACGACCGTCACTGCAGAGATTTCTCTTGATCCTTTTCTAGTTTGTACTAGCTTCATTTTCACATGGTTTAACATATGTATTCAGCTGAGCTGTAGTGTTTTTCTTCCCCAGTCCAATGCATGGTTATCAGTCAGGACTGCCTTTTTGTTTTCTGGATTTCTGGTATGTCAAGTACCTGGACTGCTCCTCTCCAGCTTTCGACACAGGAGCACAGCAGGAAGTTTCTGTTGATCTCGCACCCTCCAGAAGAGTTACGGTGATAGATCCTGTTCAACGGACCTCAGACCACGGCTAGGCAGATAGTCTAGCTGTTGTTTCCGCACATATTTCGTCTGACAACATTGACTATGCATACAGCGCCCTGCGGGGCCGTGTGTGCTGTTCGTTTGTACTGTCCAGGGCGATTGGTCGTGGCATGACAAAGCAGATTAACGGAGACGGTGTTTGGTGGTGGCAGGGGCTCAGGATGTTGTAGGTGACTGTTGTTGTGTTGTGTCACGTGTATAACGCTGTGGTCTGGTGTAGCTTTTCTCTCATCTTTCTCTCTCCTGTGTTGGGATGTCCTTGTCGTGTACGTTTGCCTTCCCAGCTAGACATCAGAGTTGGCCGTTCGTGTGGCATCACACTCATTCTGGAGAGGGAGTGTGTGTGTCTCCATTTTCGGTGTCAGTGCGTGTCCGTGTAATTTTCCTCCTTTTGTAAATACAAAGGGTGTTCTGACTAGATGTATGGATACATCGTCATGCAAGAGAAGTTTTTGTATTATATTTATATAAAAACTATACATAATATTGATGTATATTGATGTGCAAGGATATCAGATAAACCTGTATAAATGTTACTGTAAAAAAAAAGAAGTTGCTGTTTTAGTCAAATTGATTGATTGTATTATTTAACTCCAGTTGTTAACCACGTACATAGTGTATGATTTAATTCGATATCACAGCGGTACAGAGCTTATATGATGAAGTCTTATTTATCGTGAAGCGTGTAGATGATGAACAAGCTCACTGTACAAGTCATCCGGCATCCGTTGTCCATAGTATTGTTTTCATTGCGTTTGTCAAAGGGAAAGAGCTGTGAGTTTCTGAACGAACGGGTACTTCCTTATTATATCCATCTTGCCTTAAAATCTGTCCTATTGTTAACTTTCACTCGTTTTCATTTTGGAAGGCAACACATTTGATGGCATTTTCAGAAAAAAAAAAAAAAATTTCCATTTGCCCTCACTTTCAACAGATTTTTTTTTTTCCTGCCATCAGTACCAACAGCGGTTGATTGCCGTAGAAAGCCTCCTAGCGCAGGTGACAGGTTTCTGGTACACGTCATCCAGTAGAAAGTGGACTGAAGCTATGGCCTGATTCCATGTAGCAACATGACGTGCCTGGATGGGAAATCAAGGAACATCACAGCAGTTTCTGAGCATTTTCATTCATGACTTGGACAGTTTGTTGTTACTGTAGATGACACATTGTTAAATGATCCGATAACCATGAGATACATTGTTAAAAGATACCCATGAGATCTGGATATGTCACAGCCCGATGTCTTTCCTTCCTCGAGGTGGTGGGGATATTTGCCAATGGCCATCATCATCAGCATCAGTCGACAGTTCTCAACTGTGTTTGCCTAGTGGTTTGTTTCCCTTTAATGGAATCGACACCCACATTCATTTTCAAGCCTGGCATTGAACCAATAATTATCTGTAAGCAAAATGCAGTGGGTAGAGTCCCCTAAGTCCATGTGTAGAATTCTGCGTGCCCTGATCCCTTTTGTTTCCTGCCTCCTTGAATTTGTCTTTGAGTGGCCCTTCTTCAGTTTTTATTGTTCATCTGTGGTATCCCCCCCTCCTCCCCCCCCCCCCCCCTTTTTTTTTTTTTTTTTAACTGTGGTAGATGTTTACTGTCATTGTTGGAAAACAAAAACAAATCGGTGAAGAAAAGCACCTGCTTTTTAATATTTGTGTATTTTTCCCCCATTTTTGTTTTAAACTGTGGTAGATATTTATTTACCGTCAGTTGTTGGAAAACAAAAACAGATCGGTGAAGAAAAACACCTGCTTTTTAATATTTGTGATATTAATAGGTATTTATTGGTGTATTTATCCAAGAGTGCCGCAAATTGTGAAGATCATTTCATAAATATCCATTCTGCATCATTATTTCTCTTCCTCTGCCCACCCTTTCCAGCCCACCCTATCATTAATTTTGCAGATGGTTGTCATAGACAGTAGACTGTTAAAGGTCTCATGGAGACCTCCTTCTGTGTGTCTTTTGATTTTCATAGGTAACTCCACAGTCTCTTACCTAGACTGTGTGTTTGATTGGACTTGGTGTCAGGACCTAGGGTAGGGGGGAATGGGCAGTATATTGGCTTTCTTGGGCTGAACAGAGTGCATTGGTTTTCATGAAAACCAGTTGTTATTTTTATCTGTCATTGTGAACACTCATATCTTTTTCTTCTTTTTTTTTTTTTTTTTTTTTTTTTTTTTTTTTTTGAACTTGTTTTATATTGTTTTCATAGGGGATATATAGGAAGTGTGATTCTAAATAAGTTTCACTGATATTTCCAATATCAGATGGGGACCATGAAAGGTTAAAAAAAAAAAGACTTCAGGTCCTTATTTTTTTTTGTTTTCCATTTCTTGGCTATATTTTTTTTTCTTAATAGGTTACACAGGTTTTATTTGTGGAGACAAGTTTTGGAAGGTTTGTTAGAAATAAAGTAGCATGTGAAGGTCTGAAGTTGGCGTACGGTTGGACTAGATAGGGAAACTTTTTTTGTCTTGGGTTATTGCATGTCCATGCAAAACTCATGGAATTAAAAGTCATGGAAATACGCTTGATTGTTGTCTTTTTTTGAAAAAATAACTGGAAAATTCATGCCCTTTATGAAGTCTGAAGGCCTTTTCTTTTTTCCTTTATTTATTTTTTTCTTTTTTAACCTAATCTGTGTTGGCACAGTGCAGCGTATTGTGGAAACATTGTTTTGGAATATCTTTCGGATATATTTTTCTCTCCTATTTTAATGGAAGATAGTTTATAAAAAGATATCCAAGAACATGTCAACATCATTGTGCTTGATATCTGATTTCAATGACAGTCAAGGTGTGTTCTTTTGAAACCCCTCTTTACCATGCCAGTTCTCTCTGTATGTGTGTGCATCTCTGTAGTGTTTATTACTTTGGTTTCAACAGTGAATAGTCAGGAAAAGAAACGCCCATGTTTATGCAACATCACAGATACAAAGATTATTCCATTTTTGTATATCTACTCCATTGTCACTTGATACTAGTGACTCATCACCACACGTTTGATTTGAGCCAGAAACTCTCGTCAGTACCATGAGCCGCCTGCCAACACGATAGAGAACCATGTCATACATTCTATGCAGTAACCTGAGCAGGCATGATGAGTTGATGTGAGAACCACCAATTAGATGATCAGTTGTTTGCCTCCCACCCACAGGCCTATCTTCCTCCATCGTCCATTTTCCGAGCAGCTCGCTGGCCAGGGGCAGATACCCTCATGTCACTTCCCAGTGTTGGTGGGGTGCATGGTCAAGGTTTGCTTTTTTTTTTTTTTTTTTTTAATCAATTTTTGTTTGAAACTGTTAATGCATGGACGGAGTGCGTTGGCAAGAACTGAAGTATTAGAGCCTTGCTGTTTGACTTCACGAAGCAGTTCAGGAGAGTGTTGACCGATGCAGTCATGTGGACTTGCTTCTGAGGTATTTCTCAAATGTTGCAATTGGACCTGCTGTCGGAGTTTCTGTATTTCCTCTTGAAAACAGGATTGGAAAAGTGGACAGTTGGTGTTGGACTTGAAATTGTTACAATGCTGACAGCTTCAACTGTTTTCACGAGAAGCGTGTTGTTTTAAGTGCAAGAATTTTTTTTCCAGTGATATATTGGATTTATTTTTATTTATTTTGTTTTAATTTTCTGTTTACTTTAGATGGAGAGATCATTTATACAGGCTGTCTTTTCTGTATCTCCTGTGGAAATGGGTGGATGGTTTAACTATTCAGAGGCATGGTCAGAGCAATAAATATTTCCCTTTGCCAGTGTTTAGAGGTAGAACCTTATCTGTTTTTGTTTGCCTCATTGAAAAAGAAAAGAAAACATGGCTGCCTCTTTGTCTCTCTTTTCTTTCAGAAAATAAATTGGGGAGAGAAAGCCTTTATTGTTTGGATGGGTCTTTCATTTCTTTTTTCTTCCCTTAGAATATTTGTGTGAGAGTGTGTATGTGTGCTGACAAAGTTAAATTCCGTTTCTCCAGTAATAGTTTAAAATGTTAATTTCAGTCTTTCCATTTATTGATGAAGATATTGTCAAGTTTGAATTGTTGTTTATTAACTTATTCCATAGCCATAGATGGGATATAACAAAATGTGGAAATGTAGCAGACCAACTGAATTTACTGTAAACGTCAATGAAAGCAACAATGTGACAAAATTGGAGGAAGGAAAACCAGCTAAATTAAAATGTCATGTCACAAAAAGGACAGAAAGATGGATACTACAAGAATCGAAGGAATTGAGAGAGGCGGTTTTGACGTTTAGTTCACACAATGGCGAATGGCTACCTGAGTACATCCCTCCGAATCAAACCTGGTGGAGTAGACAAGTGTGAGAGGGATGTGTGTGAAGGGTAGGATGCTTTCAACTCGTACCACCCACCTAGGGAAAGAGACCAGGGCTGAGTGTGCTATATCAGGAACAGGCAGGGTAGAAGGTGTTCTGTGCAGCAGTTTGTCTGTGTGGGATGGGCCCCTATTCAGCTTCCTCTCCTAGCTCCTAACAATACACTGATTACATTGTTGAAGACTGGGCTATGCAGACGTTTCCTCAATAGCTTTATTGGTTGATTGATTTATTCATAAATGATAAACGCCGTTATCACCAACTTTATTTTGTTCCTTTGTGAGTGTTCTCTCTGTATATCTTGAATAACATCACCTGTTTTCCTGTCTTTACAAAGGTTTCACTTTTGATTGAAGAGCTGAATTTTTATTTCTATGTGATTGGGAATGTGTTTTATGCATGTGTAAGAGTGTGTGTGTGTGTGAAAAGTGTGTTCTTGTTGTGGATAGTTTACAAAATGCTTATGTCTTCAACAATATTTGTTGTTTTCACCCATCCCACTCCTTCATTTGCGCAAAACATATTGACATAGTAATTTATTTCTGTGTGGATGTACGTGTGTGTGTGTGGAAATGAGAGCGGGCATGCACCTTCTACCCTGAGAAAGCAGAAAGGAAGAAAAATGAGCAAGAAGTGTGCTGAAGTGTTAAAAGCCATCAGAAACGCGTGCGAGTGCACCTACAAGGAGATGACAGAGCAGAATGTTATTTATGATGATTATGCAGTTCCACATGAGTTTCAATAAAAGCTGAACAAAGTGATGACTTGTTCAACAGTTTTGTCCAAAACCATGGTGCTGTGTTGATTTCTTCTGAAAGTTTGTTGTTTTATCTCGATGTGTATGTGTTTCTGTTATCTCATATTGCATATAAACAAGCATGTTTCATGTGTTTAAATGGTACATACATATCAGTAACGTGAGGTGAGGGGCAGAAAGGGGGGGGGGGGGGGGGGGTCACAAATGAGGGAAGGGATAGGGGAAGAAGGGAAAAAGGAATGAAAGAGTGTTATAGGGGGAAATTAGGAAGACATGATCTTGCACTGAAGTTCCAAGTAAAACATCTTGCAGTCGAAGAATCAGTTCGGCAAGATGTAAAGCAACCAGTAAAGCACATAGAATAAAATGGTAGGGTTTTTTGTTTTTTTAAATCTTGGAACACATTTGCAGATGAGCACATTTCAGCACCCTGGAACATATGTACCCCACTACCCATTCCCACATGCGCACTGGCACAGCTCCTCCCCCCCCCCCCCCCCCCACCCCACTCTCCACTTCTCCACCATGCCAATCTCCTTTGTCTACAAACAAGCCCATCATGCACATTAGCATCACAAGCAGTGCTATGTCCACATGCACCAGTCCTTTGGAGACACACAAGTGTTGCAGGACACAACTATGTTCACCAAAATGCACCAAGCATACTGAAGTGCAAGTGCTTGGAAAGAGTCATCACAACTACAATCTCCGCTTGTGATTTACACATGACATGTTTTACGAAAGATATTTGCCATTATCTCCTTTGGTGCAGTTACTGGAAAATAGTGTTTGTTGGATTTCCCATGCAGGCATTCTGGTACTCTGGACATGGTTGCAACAGCTTTTTACCTGATACATTAGGGAACACTAGATTTGTTGTCGGAAATAAATTTTTTAAAAAATCATGGAAAAAAATGGGGCATGAAGGAGGGTAATAGCTGGTATGTCAGACCTGTGAGTCCATACACTTTGTTGTATACAGCACAACATTTTACAAAAATACACTGTATTACATGCACAAAAACCATCGAAGAAGAGTGCAGTATCGTGTATTTGTAGGTGTTGTCTTAGGCAATTTCTTTGTTTTCTAACTGACACTGTCGCTTGGTTCAGTTAGAACCATATGCTCTTACAAATGCCCGTCCTCATCATGCTTGTATACAAATCATCCTCTGGGGCATGCGAATGAATGGACAATATAAAAAAAACGCAGGAGCCGGAATAACTCGGCAAGTAGAAAGTTAAACTCGGTATTTCTAGTGATCCAGGGATTGTGGGTTCGAATCTCCGCCAGGCCTGTTTCAGTACAGGGGGACTTTTCCCCACAAGAGTTCACATTGGTTCTGACCTCATTCCCTAAAAGTCCTTCGAATGACACTAAAAACCGATGTTCCGTGTGTGAACGCAGGCGCAACATTTTGCACGCATACATCAAAGCCCATCACTATCCTTCGGAGGAGTAGACCGATGGCGTTGGATGACGCGTACACGCACAGCATGCATCCTGTGCGCTGACCATGGTGTGAGTGGAGATCGCTGAACGCGGAGCAGGATAACACCATCCCCAGCCCCCTCCACCCTCCAAACTGGACAAACACGCTCGCTTACATAATACGAGCACACACGCATGCGCACACACAGACTCGCACTTGAGAACACTATTAGGTGAATGACGATCTTGAATTCCGCAGCGCAGTTCGACAGAGTGAGAGACGGGTATAGCAAGGGGTGACAGAGTTTGCGGGTCGATAGACTAGGCAAGGAGTGAAACGTCTTCAGTTGGCTTGTTCAGCACTTCAGGGAACACGAGTCCCGGGATTCCAGACTGTTTAGCTGCGATTGTAAATCAACAATCCTGGTCCTGCTCTTTGACAGGGAAGATTTATAGATTTCATCCGACAAAGGCTCTTTGACAGGGAAGATTTATAGATTTCATCCGACAAAGGAGCACATGGTATGCGTTGTAAATGTGTGTATTCGTAACCTGACAGTGTGGTATTTTTTTTTTCCTCCGTGTAGGTCACAAGTAAATGTGAAGAGAGAGGGGTTGTAGATGCAGTTAGACAGTAGACCCTAATGGTCGTGATCGTCTGGTGAGCAGTTCACGTCAGGTTTACTACTCCTGCCCAGAACACAAAGCTATGGGAGATTACTGAGCTGTCAATTATAACATTAGTATTTTCGTGCGAGAAAGTTGGGCTTTTATTTAGTTATTTATTTAATGGTCCTCGTTTTCACATAACAGATTAGCGTGTGTATGTTGAAAAAAGGAGTCGGAAATAAGGAAATCATTGGTAACCAGACCATCACACCGAACTCCATGCAGTGAACATTGCAACGGGGCAACAGAGGGCCCGTAGTCAAATGGTCAGAGCGTTTGTCTGCGGAGCTGACAGTCGGTGGTTCGAGCCACACATCGGGTCGGATTTTTTCGGCTTGAAAACCTGTCTGTCCACCCAGCAGTAAATGGGTACCTGATTCATATCAGGAAAGGTGAAAAGCACAAAAAGGAGAGTAACTGGCTTCGATTTCAGTCATGCTGTGCTCTAGACGTGTGTCCCTGATAGTTCACCACCCTTCTAGCCAGTACTCTATGTGAACTTTAACGAGTTTCTGTTGTTGATGGATTGCTTTTTTCTGGCTATAGCAATAGTTCTCTTCCGGCAAGGCGCGCCACTTATGCACTGAAGTTTTGTGAACGCACTGAAGTTTTAGATGACTGCTTTCATGAGCATCATTATGATGATCAAAGGTAGTACGCACGTTGGCCTGTTAGTGCCAAATGAAAACACTTACCGGCTCTGCTGATAAACCCAGCTGCTGTTCTCATTAACCAGTGGCCATCGCTGGTTGTGACCGAGGCAGACCACCCATGGGATCCTGCATGGAACACTACCTACAATTTTATGACATTCTGGACACCACAGAACTTCCATCTGGGCCGTGAAGGATGGAAAATGGAAATAAAAGAAAGCGATGTAACGAAAGAAGGTACCAAAAATGGTAAAAAATAAAAGAACATATTTACATCTAAACTTGAGATTATGTGATTACTTACGCTTGAACACGAATGAAAGGGAAGCTACTCGGATATAAGATACAACACAATGAAAAAAAAATTGCTTTGCTGCTGGTAACAAAGTGATGGAATCGTACCTATCGCGTGTGGGGAGAAAAGCCAACCGAAAAAACAAATCTGAATGGGAGAGGGTTGGGCTGTGCCAAATCGTACCATGTCCACGAGCCAGCATATGAACGGAACTCTTTCAAATCTCCTACCGGTTCTGTCGTGGCCTGGGTCAACAAGGACCACGCCGTACGCTGCACATCAGAGTTGTGGGGGTGTAAAATATGCTACTGATGAACCAAAAAATAATGTTCGTGGCAGAGGAGAAACATCATTTTAGGAAACTGGAACATCCACTAATCACCATCTTAAGGGCAACTCCCTTTAACATCACCATCAGACAAGTTTATACCACAGAATCATATTATGAAGACAGGTAAGCCAAGACATTTTATGACCAGGAGATTCTTTACCAAACCAGAGGACAACTGATACAACTCGCCCACGAAATGGACACTCTCTGGGATGAAGAGAAGTTCGTCAAAACAGTTTGGAGAAGCTCCAGCTGAAGAAGGACGCAAGATCTACTTCAGCAGCAGAGAGGATCAGCATGAGGATGCCGTTTCCTTGTTGACAAGCTCACCATGAACAGTGGGGTGTGTTGCTGCCCAGTCTCCAGTCCATTACCGTCTGACTAAGGGCACCTTCCAACCCCACCCCCCTCCCCACCTTTAACGTCACAATCAGACAAGCTTATGCCACGGACGCAGATTATGAAGACAGACAATATGAGAAATTTCATGTCCAACTACAGGAGGTTCTTGACCAAACACCTGAGAAACATTGATAGTGATGGGAGACAGGCATACCTTAGTTGGAGGTCATGCACCAAACAACTGGCCAGGCACCAGTGGACCATTCTACAGCACAGAGACAAACACTAGGGGACTCTGACTCCAGGAGCCAGCCACAACAATCGGCTGTTGGCAGACATGTTTGGCCTCCAGAACACGTCCAAAAGACGGACATGGCAAAGACTAAATGCCCAACATCACAACCAAAATGACGACATCTTGGTGATGAATACGTTTCTGCTCTTGTGTGAACATCTCGAGGACCAGAAGCTTTCCAGGAGCTGACATCGGAAGCCATCACAATTGAGTGACTTTGGTCTTCCACCTCCGCTTAAAATTCCAACAAAAAGCAGAATACCAGACTGAGCTCGATACACTGAAGGGTCGTGATGCTGCCAAAGCATTCCAGGCAACGATTGTGAGGGGGGGGGGGGGGGGGGGGGGAGGGGAGGGGGATAGTGATTCGTACCACTACCTGTCCTTGGTGAAAACCATGCTAAGGTAGAAACATTGATGGCATCATTGAATACAGCAATAATAAACACCGCAGATTAGATTCTTGGCAGGTGTCATGGAATAAACAAGTCCTAGATCACAGCAGAGGTCGTTGCCCAAGGCGATGAAAGTAAATAGCTGAGGAGCAGGAACTGAGGAACAGACACAGAGAAGCAGAGTGCAACTAACAATGAAAGGCAGTGGAGGAAAGGTTAAAAAAAAAAAAAAAAAAAAAAAGGGCTGCTGGTATATAAACAAAAAGTACACAAAATCGACGATGAGATTTTTAAAAAGCAAAAAAGAGCATGAAGAAAGCCCTGAAGCACTGGACAGGTGAGCAGGGCACACACACACAACACTCAAAAAGCATGCCAGACAGTGAAACAGTTGACAAACAATAAACAAGGACAGGCTTCCTCCGTCCAAGACAAATCGGGGAAATGTCTCACTGAAGAACAAGATAACCTTAAACGCTGGATCCAAGTTCTGCTCAGAGCTATAACTGTAAGACCAATGGAGATTCAGCTGTGGTGAACTGTCTTCAGTCAGCCAGTGAGGCTGACCACCCAGTCCTCACAGAGGAAGTAGAGGCAGCGGTAAAATCGCTCCAAAAAGGGTCAGGTGGAACAGGCAGTTTACCTTCAGAGCTAACACGGCTGTGGGAGAGGACGCTGTCAAGGTCTTAAAAGTTACCTGTGACACCATCTGGCAGACAGGAGAACAGCCGGCACCATGGACCCCGTCCGCAGTCATCACACTCCCGAAGAAAGGTCGCTTTCAGCTAGGTCATAATTAGAGCAGGAACTGCTGTATCAGCCACTCCAGTGAACTAATGCTGAAGAATGTGCTCAACAGTCTCAATCATGAGCAGAAAAAATCTTTCAGAACAGGCAGGTTTCAGAGCTGGAAGGAGCATCACCAAAAAACAACCTCTGTATATATCCTTTGTGATAAACACCTACAACACCAGCAAAATCTATTCCCTGTTTACATCAACTTAAAAAAAGCATTTGACAGGATCTAGCACGCGACCTTATGGGCGACCATGAGGAAGTATAACATCGGTTGGAACCTTGGTGGGGTCACAGAGCAATGTAATGAAAGAGTACCAGCGCTGTCCTCTATAATGGCAGCCAGTGCGAATGGTTCTGCAAAACTGTTGGCCGCAGAGGAGACAGTCTGCTATTTCCCACATTCTTCAACATTTTTCTGAAAAGACTCATGGCCCATGCATCCGGAGGCCCTCTGGGTACAGTGAGGATTGGAGGCAGACCCATCTCCAGGCTACACTTTGCCATTGACGCTGATGGCGTGACTGGTCAGGAGAAGAACTTGTGCAACCAGTGACATGCCTGCACAAAATGTCGACATCCTACGGCATGGAAGTCGGTGCAGAAAAGACCAAACTGATGACAAACAATAACAAAGGCATTAAAACAAAACAATTAAGTAGTAAAAAAAAAAACTTCAGTCAGTAAGCATCTTAAGTATCTGTGAGCAGGTGTGACAGATGGCGGGTGCAAATCAGAGGTCGAGCCTTGGATGGTCCAAGCATCGTCGATGTTCTCAGTGCCCAAAACCAACTGCAGCAACGACAACCTGTCTCTCGGTTTCAACGTGAGAATGATGCGCACGCTGGTGATATAACTCTGTCTCTACTTTTGTCAAACGTGGGCCCTGACGGCAGATCTACAAAGAAAACTACAGGAGGTTGAAATGAGATGCTTCCATGAGATCCTACAGATGTCACTATGTCACCGATGGAGAAGTGCGCCAAAGAATCGAGGCAGGCATTGGCCCTTTTAAGTACCTGCTGACGACAGTCATGATGTGGAAACCGACATGGGAAGGGCGCTTGATCCTCTGGCCTTGCTAAAGCATCATGCAGGACATTATACCACGAAGCAGGCAGGGGTGGACAGGGCTGACCTTTGGCGATTCCTGGAGAGTGGTGGAAGACAGACGAGGGTGGAAGAGGATTGTCATATCAAGTGGTGCCACAACAACCCAAGGGTTAAGGGAGTGATGATGACGATGATTTTTGTTGTGAATTAGCTGGGACTGTGCCCTGGCGGGCACAACAACAGCATTACAGATTGTGCGCCTGTCTGGGTACTTCTAAGGTGCTCGTATATTGTTCACCAGTCTGGGTACTTCTAGGTGCTCGTACATGATGGTTGCATTTGTGAGTAAGGGATTGTATGGCATATGTATAAGTGCATACATGGTCCCATGCTTGAGCGAGAGAACGTGAAAGTAAACATCTGAGATCATTTACTTATTTTCGTTTTGTATTCTCCCCGGTTTATCTGTATACTAGCAATCTCAGCCCCTCTCCATCTTCACTTCCCGTCATCTTCTCCCAATACTTTCCTTCTCCCTGTTGCCCCTCCTGCCTTCCACTATCCCTTTCCCCCCTTCCACCTGTCTCCACTATCTCTCCCACCCCACCCCCTTGTACCCCCACCCTTTGCCAAAGACCTGCTTTGAATGCCATGATAGGCTATGGGATCGTCAACCTAACCTTGACCTTTTTGTTGCTTCCATGAACTTTGATTGGGATG
>CM065717.1:44943692-44956192 GCA_033310375.1 Conus canariensis
CCCCCCCCCCCCTCCCTCCCCTTCGCCTCACCCCTCGTATCTCAGCCTTCTCCATCTCCTTTCCCTCCGCTTCCCCTTTCTTCTCAGGTTGTCAGTCAAACAACATTTCGCCCCTTTGTGGCTAGAGAGGATGGGGAGAGAACGAGGGGAGGGGGGGGGGGGAGAGGACGGGGAGGGACAGGGACTGCCCACTCACTGCCTTCGTCCGTTCTGCCCTTGAAGTTGATGACGGTGACGTGCTCGTTGGCGATGTTGACGGGGCCCACGACGGCCTGCCCGGCGTACTCAGCGTTTGGCGGCACGCCGGCCGGGATGAAGGGTCGGGTCAGCGTGGTCACGTTACACTTCCGGTCCTTCAGGTTCACCCGGTACTCTTTGTTCTGGAAACCCACACCAAACACTGGCCTGACAGTGCTGAGGGACAACATCAGCAGCAGCAGCAGCAGTGGCAGGAGGAATAGCAGCAGCCGCAACGGTAGCGGCAGCAGCAGCAGGAATAGCAGTAGCAGCAGCAGCAATAGCAGTGGTGGTGGTGGTAGTAGTAATAGCAGCAGCAGCAGCAGCAACAGTGGCATTAGTATCGTTACCAGCAGAAGCAGCAGTAGCTGGCAGGAGCAGCCGCAGCATCAGCAGCAGCAGTAGCAGCAGAAGCAGCAGTAGCAGAAGTAGTAGTAGCAGTAGTTGTAAAAGCAAAGTCATGTAAGCTGAAGCCCCACGAAAAGGTTGAGACGAAGACGGTAATATCCTGGTAGAGAAGCGTTTGTTAAAGAGGAAGAAATAGAAGAAGAAAAAGTGAGGAAGAAGAGGAAAATGAAGGGGTGGGAGAGAGAGAGAGAGACAGAGACAGAGAATGTGTGTGAGAGAGAGAGAGAGAGAGAGAGTGTGTGTGTGTGTGTGTGTGTGTGTGTGTGTGTGTGTGTGTGTGTGTGGTTGTGTGTGTGAGAGAGGGGGAGGGAGAGAGAGAGAGAGAGAGAGAGAGAGAGAGAGAGAGAGAGAGAGAGACAGACAGACAGACAGACAGACAGACAGACATTCAGACAGCAGTGGTCATTACAACGTTGTGGAGATAGAGGACGTCGTAGAAGTCACGCTCTGAGCCGAATTCCAGTTCCTCCACCTCACGGACACGCTTGTTCATTTCGTCATAGGTGAGCTTGGCGTATTGCGTGAAGCCCTTGCTGAAGTCGTTCTGCACACACACACACACACACACACACACACACACACACACACACACCACACACAGTGTTGTGAGGTGAGCTTTTCCTGCAAAACCTTTCACTGTCCAGAAGAAGTGGAACGTGTGTGTGTGTGTGTGTGTGTGTGTGTGTGTGTGTGTGTGTGTGTGTGTGTGTGTGTGTGTGTGTGTGTGAGGGGGAGGGGGGGGGGCGAAGATAAGGAGGGGGGGGGGTGAGTTTAGAGAAAAGGTGCGGGAAGAATGAGAAAGGAGGAGAAGAAGTCAGGAAAGAGAGGACGTGACTGTACGGAGAAGAAGGAGCAGCGAGGGGAGAAAATGAAGGATGGAGTGGAGGGTGGAGTGGGGAGTGTGGGGTGTTTGGCAGGAGGGGGGTGGGTTTAATCCAAATCGATACATGCAGGCGATTGTAGGTACCTAATGAAGATAACCTTCACAATGTTAGGAAGTTATCCTAAAAAACAACAACAAAAGACATCCAATAATGATGACCTTCACAATGTTAGGAAGTTATCCTAAAAAAACAAAAAACAAAAGACATCCAATAATGATGACCTTCACAATGTTAGGAAGTTATCCTAAAAAAAAACAAAAGACATCCAATAATGATGACCTTCACAATGTTAGGAAGTTATCCTAAAAAACAACAACAAAAGACATCCAATAATGATGACCTTCACAATGTTAGGAAGTTATCCTAAAAAAAAACCAAAAGACATCCAATAATGATAACCTTCACAATGTTAGGAAGTTATCTTAAAAAAAACCCAAAAGACATCCAATAATGATGACCTTCACAATGTTAGATGTCATAATAAAAAAAAGTCATAATAAAAAAGACATCTAATAGTGATAACCTTCACAACGTTAAATGTCATGATAATAGTGATTGTATACCTTCACAATGTTAGGATGTTTAAAAAACAACAACAGAAAAGTAAGCAAAAGCGGGCGCTTCACACACAAGATATTGTAGACATCTGCTGAAGACAACTTTCATAATGCCAAATGTTATCATAAAAAAACTACAGAAAAGTGAGCAGAAGAGAGCGGTTCACATACAGATCTTGTAGACATCTGATGAAGACAATCTTCACAACGCCAAATGTTATCATAAAAAAGTCAGCAAAGTGGGGGAAAGAGGGCTGTAGATAGGAGAAAATAGGAAAAATCAAAGCCATTCAAAACAATACAGTTACTCAGTTTATCAAGTTCTGTCTCAGTTCCTGAATAGAACTAATACGATGTTAGCTTTTTTTTCTCCTTAAAGAGGCATGAACCCATATAACAATGTATATAGCAAATTGTACCATCTTGGTAGATGATTAAAAACACGTCTGTAAATCATACTGCACGTTTAAAATAACAAAAGAGAGAGTATGCAACCCTGCGGGATTCCAATGTTTACAGATCAAGTCAAAATGATTCCCTCTTTAACCATTAAATGCCTTCCACTTAAAACGGATTTCAAATAGTCGTAGACAAGACTAGACTAGACAGACCAATTTGTTTTGAACTTTTTCAACAGTTTGCTCAGCCACTGCCTGTCATTAGCTTTCGTGAAATCATGGAAGGGAGCCTGAATACTTTACTGTTTTGAAAACTGCTTTTTGATTCGAGTAGTAGGTCGTGTCAGGTGATAAATCGTGCATCTCCATTTTCTAAATACAGGTTGAGCGGAGGACAATACCTTATTTTTTTTTGTCGTAGTAACAAACCATTCTGATTTTTACGGAAAGGAACAGATATGGATTTTTAACCCGAAGTGTCGGTTGCAGGTTTGCCCTGCAGTAGAACAGGCGTCACTTTAGAAATTTTCCATATATCAGGGACGTGTCCACATTTCCAGCACATTTGAAAGAATGTTTGTCAAATCAGTATCCAGTTCTCTTGCAAATGGAATAACATAGTGTAATATATTAATGACATAACGTCCCAATCCGTTCTTGTGATGAGTTGAAGAAGATTTATTAGGGACCACTGTTAGAGGTAGGGCATGCACGTAGTGCTGTCTTCATGAGAGAGAGAGAGAGAGAGAGAGAGAGAGAGAGAGAGAGAGAGAGAGAGAGAGAAGAGAGAGAGAGAGGATTTAACAACTGCAGTTGTCAGAAAACTGTTTAGCTGGCTTTTGTGACGCTAGATCAGTATGGCCAGTGTTGAACACGTAAGAAGCGGCCCAAGCAAGACTGCAGGGGTTTTTTTTGCGGCAAGGAAGCTCATGGCAATCCCAGACCGACAACTTGCGCGAGAACTCATTCCTTCCAGAAGACAGATGATGGGTGGGGATGGGGGTTGGGGACGGGGAATTAAAAAGAACTGGGAAAGGTGAGGGGCAGAAATAGGGAGGAAAGAAACGAGACAAGGAGGAGGAAGAGAAGGAAAACGAGGAGATATAAAGGAAGAAGAAAAAACGCCAAGCTTTTAAAGAATGAACATTTTCTGCATAGATTTGTCCCTGTAGACCAACAACATGTTGCGTTTATCTGGACATGAACGTCAGAAATAACAACATGCTGGAGAAATCGGTATATGTTCTACATCAATAAGAGATTAAAAAGAATAGGAAGATCCTGTATGTACCTGAGCATGTAAATACAGAACTGCAATGTATTGGGTATATCTACACAATGGTATAAAATTAACAATATGCTGGATCTGCTTAAATAAATATACTCTATCATCATCATGTAGGCCTTCTTCAATAATTAGAAAAATACCGGATATATCTGTAGATCTATCGGTACCCCTGCTGATTCTTTGTAACTAAAAAGATAAAAACAAAGAAATAAACGAAAATAAATTGATAGAAAAATAAGTCAATAAATAAGTGTGTGTGTGTGTGTGTGTGTGTGTGTGTGTGTGTGTGTGTGTGTGTGTGTGTGTGTATGTGGTGTGTGCGTGCGTGCGTGCGTGCGTGCGTGCGTGCGTGTGTGTGTGTGTGTGTGTGTGTGTGTGTGTGTGTGTGTGTGTGTTGCTTGCGTGTGTGCTGCGTGCGTGCATGCGTGTGTGCGTGCGTGTATGTCTCCCTCCCTCCCTGTGTGTGTGGTTTTGTGTGTGTGTGTGTGTGTGTGTTGGTTGTGTGTCTGTGTGTCTGTGTGTGCTCCGCCATATGATAAAGATAATTGGGTACATGCTACTTACCGTGTAGATTCTGGACTCAAACTGCACGGGGCTGTCTACAACAGAAAAGAAACACAAACATTCGTTTTGTCCCTTATTTGAACTTTGACGATAGGGCGATACATATTACAGCCGAATCACAGCTGACGGAACAGTAATACACTAATACCTAATCAGGCTTCATCCAAATCGGCTGTTTCAAATATCAATTCTTTCGAACGATTAAAAAATTTTCAGATCATGCGTTCTTTGTGCTGTTAGCCTCGGCTGTAATGAAAGCCGCTTATACAGAACTAATTTCACCATTCACCATCCTCAACTGTAATAATAACCAGATAGGTCTGCTTCAAACTATTGCGGACTCCCTTCTGCATAAAGAGCCGTCCACGTAAACTCCATGACAGTGGGGCGCAGGAGAAATGTGAACCGGTGACCTCATTCAATAGTCTATCAATTTACTCAAAACTTTGACTTCCTTCAATAGTTTGATGCGATGCTGGAGTATGATGCCTATATTTTGTGAGGTAAAACACGCTTGCGTAATATATTGTGTTTCAGCATTTTCTTAGTTATATAAGTATCTTTTCAATGTACTCAAGGGAACGGAAGAAAATCTATTCCTTTCAAGATTTTGAAGTGCCCGAAAACAATCTGTCGTAAGTTAATTATGTTTTTGAATGCAACTTTTGATGAATGAATTTCCTAAACTTTATACGCGCTTTTGACAAAATCAAAAATTAGCTTTTACGAATGACGGAAGATGGACGTCCACATATGGTCACTTTCTTCATTCCACGAAGACGAGGGCAGCCCTACTAGGGTTAAATTTGAAATAAATCATAAAGATGTTATTGGATCACAGCAATGGCAAGACATTGAGACTTGAGTTGGTAGTGTGCTTTTATTGCAGAATCAAAAAACACACCATTAGGTTTTATTATTTATTCATTTGTTCTTATTAATTTTGACATCGATAGCAGTGGACGTAAATAGAATCTCCCTCTTCCCCCCCCCCCCCCCCCCCCCACCTCCTCTTTTCTCTGCATGAGCGCACGCCAAAATGCATGTGTGTAAACATATACACGTGCATAGCGACAAATGTATATTACCAGAGAAACTTGAGGAAACGAGCAAGCGAATGACGAAAGGTATTTGAAAAGCTACATTGCTCAGACGTTGCGATGTTCCTCTGAATTTCACCGCACTCACATACCACCACTTCGGGCAAAAGCAGCTAGTCGCCATTACAATTGCTGTCATTATAATTGGGCGTTTTGAACAATATTGAGTATTAGCTTGTCAGTGTCAGAATACAAAAACAGGTTCGCTATACAGATAGCACGGGTCAGTTTCATATGCAAATGATGTCAATGATCGATATGAAAATCATTTGCGAAATGGCAGTGAATACGAGCGACAAATGCGTCCGAAACAATTTTTACCACAGCCGCAGGCCTACATCACACACACACACACGAATCTGTACACAAAAACTGGGGGTTCGCGTGAATTGAATATGCATGACCCAGAACAATTAATTTTGCATATCCATGTGGGTTTTGGAAGCAGAGACTATGAAATTAACTCAACCAGGCGCTCTGTTTGCTGTGGACAAGATAGTAATTATTTGAATCTCATTCACGTAAATAGATTAAGAACCAGTCATGACGTCAACCAATTTGACGCAAAAAAAAAAAGAAAAAAAAGAAAGAAAGAAAGAAAGAAAGAAAAAGTCTTATTACGTACGCATTGATCCGCTCCATTCGGCGGAACTCAATTCACTTATTTCAGATAGAAGTTACTTCCCTTAGTTGTTTTATGTCTACAGGTCATTTTGTTACTTAAAAAAAAAAAAAGGTACAGAAAAGTGTAATTAAGACCATCAATAAGTACAGAAAAAAGAGCACCAATAAAACAACAACTAAAGCATGGTACGCACTGCAAGGTTTGGGCTGCTGGGCAGCGACTAGAGCCACACCCAAAAGCAAGATGGCGGCCAACATGGTTACGTGTCGTCTGCTCGGTGGTGAACGTCAAATCTGGTAAGTTTTTGATATTGCAGCGACTTTTTATAATTCATTAGTTATGCAAGCCCCGCCCTGTAAGAGTAAAAAAAATTGAAAGAGGGGCCACTCTAATCTATTGAAAGCACGTTTGTGGGCGTGCTTGAGTGATGATGATGATAATGCAGTTGGGCGGGGCGGAAAGGAGAGAATGATTTGAAGATAACGGGCTCAGAGGGCAAGAGTTTGCCGGTTACAATGCCTGCTGGGAGAGTTTAGTTTAGGAAGACGTTAAGTAACCCAGTACTACTTGAGTCTATGTATGTATTTTTTTTTAAAAGGAAGATTCACCCAAACGGACACTCACATTAAAATAAGTGTTCTCTGGAAAGTTTCATAGAATTCTCATCAAATAATATCATTTCCATTAGGGCCTACGGAGTCAAGTTTTTTCTTCTGGGACAAAGTATTTTTCATTAATGAATACTCCATGTGCAAGTAGATCAATTGTTACCTTGTTGTTCAGACTTTAGTTAAGGGCTTTAACGACAAAGCACTGTAAAAGCATTAAGTGTGTCTGCTCTGCAGGATTAACAATTGAGCATAATTATACTGGTAAAATGATCTTCAGTGAAAACTTTCCTACCTTTGGAAGTCATAGAATGTATTTTGACTGTTTCTAATGTTAAGTTATTTTGGGATCAGTTTAATCTTTTCAACATAGCTAGTTATTTGTTACGTAGTGCAATTGCACGTTTCTTGTAACTCTCTCTCTCTCTCTCTCTCTCTCTCTCTCTCTCTCTCTCTCTCTCTCTCTCCCCTCTCTCTCTCTCTGTTCTCTCCCCCTCTCTCTCTTTCTTTTTTTCGGTTTTTAAAATTTTCTGATGATGTTAAAAATTAACAAAGTTTTGCTGTTTTTTATGCTAGAGTCTAAAATCGACACGATGAAAAGACTTTGAATAAAACAACCAACCAACCAACCAGAATCATTCACAGCGAACAGCTCAAGTTAAGGAGAGCAATTAACAGAAAGGAAATGATTATTTGTGGGCTAACAAAACTGGAAATGTCGAGAAACGGTGAAACAGAGCTAAACGGAAGTCTTAGTATTTACAGCATTACCTTTTCCATGTTTCATTTGGTTTCTTGTATACTAATCAATTTTTTTTCCCTTTTTTTTACCTATTCATTCCTTTATGGCAGATAATACAGTGGCTTCTTCTTACCTTATAAATTGAAAAAGAAAAAAAAAAAAAAACAACGTTTGTTAAGGCCCCACTCTTTCTGTCACTCTCCTCCAAGTCACTTGGTATTCGTGTGGCTTTTTCAGAAGGATTTAGAAAATATAGGTTGGTTCCCCAGTTTTGGAAGCTGCTTTTTGCACTGGACTTGTTTGTTTGTTTGTTTGGATGACCTACCTTTACCTGCTCAGGCCGTTACCCCCAAACGAGCATAAGCAAATCAACGACGCATCTCTTGCGTATACTTGAATGTGAACCTCCGTCCCGTCGACCTCCGTCCCGTGGGTTTTCTTCCTCATCAGCTGTGCCTCAGTATCTCATCTCCAGCTGGCTGTGGTCGTCTCCTCGTCCATCTAACCCACAGGTTCCAGGTTAGAGCCTGACGGCTGGTGTTGGATGCTGCCTTCCACAGGTCGTGCCTGACTATCCTCAGGCTCGTGTTGAGAGAGAGAGAGAGAGAGAGAGAGAGAGAGAGAGAGAGAGAGAGGGAGGGAGGGAAGGAGGGAGAGAGAGAGAGAGGGAGGGATGGAGAAGGAGAGAGGGGGAGGGGAGGGGGTGGCAGGTGTTGCAGCTTCCATACGACTTACGCAGCACGTGATCTCGGCTCGTGATTCAAAGGCCTCTCCTTACTCAAGTCGAGTCCAATAGAATGTCTTGTCGATGCTTCTCTGATATTGTTGTTTAACGTGAGCTGTCAGTCTTTCTCACAATACCCGGTCTGGAGATTCAGGGAGTATCGCATTGTCTGACCTCTAACCCCACGCAGATCTGTTTGACTGGTTGAAGTAATCTGGAGCACAGGGCTTCTGCCGGTCCAGCTCTGAGGGTTGCCGAGACACACAAGCTGTCCTAACTCATCAAGGCAGATTTATTATCAGGACAGACAAACGGAATTTGCAAGTTGAAAAGTCATCCTAGGACGAAATATCTATTAGTTTTGGTACGGCCACACACTGTTCTTTCCGACGGAGAATTTAGAACGAAGCAGAGCGACTTTAGAGTTGTTGGAGTAATTTCATTCTGTACATGTGGAGGACCTAATTCAAAGTTGCTTGGTGTCATTACACATTGTAACTCCTTTATGGAAGTCCCCAAAAGAAGTAAAACACCTTATTCAGAATTGTTCGGTGTTGTTATACACAACACCTCTCTTGACCAAAACATGTAAAGGAGTGAAGCACCATATCTAGAGTTGTTTGGTTCATCACTCACTGTTCCTCCCTTGTGAAAGACCTAAAATGAAACAGCACTTTACCTACGAAGGAACTAAACTAAAGCAGAACGCCTTGCTTAAAGCTGTGCGGTGCCATTGCACACAGTACTTCCCATAAGAGGGATTTATAATAAAACAGAGCGCCATGTTTAGAGGTTACGGTGCCATCACACATCGTACTTCCTTTTATGAAGAACCTAAACTAAAGCAGAGGTCCTCATTTAGAGTTGTGGGTGCATGTAGCCCAGTTCCCTTGTGGAGAATATAAAACGAAGCAGGGCGCCTTATTTAATGTTGTCGGTTGCAGTCACATAGTACAGCTTAGCTCCATTGTGGATGATATAAAACGAAGCAGAACACCTTGTTTAGAGTTGTTTTAATTCATTTTACATTTCCATTTCCATTTTTAGTCTAGAAATGATCAGTTATGTTCTAGTTCTATCCTTCGTTTGATTTAGCTGCTTAGACTCTGTGAATGAGTTGGTGGCTGGTGAGAATTGTAGATTAGACTCTGTGACTGAGTTGACTGACGGTGAGACTTAAGTATTTGAGATGGAGATGTTGTACATTGGTCTCAATGACGGAGCGATAGCTGGTGATAATTGTAGATTGGTATTTGAGATGGAATTGTTGAGCATTGGTCTCAGTGATGGAGTGATAGCTGGTGATAATTGTAGATTGGTATTTGAGATGGAGATGTTGTACATTGGTCTCAGTGATGGAGTGATAGCTGGTGATAATTGTAGATTGGTATTTAAGATGTAGATGTTGTACATCGGTCTCAATGATGGAGCGATAGCTGGTGATCGTTGTAAATTAGTATTTGAGATGGAGAAGCTGTACACTGGTCTCAGTGACGGAATTATAGCTGGTAAAATTGTAGATTGGTAATTGAGATTGAGATGATGTACACTGGTCTCAGTGATGGAATTATAGCTGGTGATAACTGTAGATTGTAGCTGAGATGGTGATGTTGTACATTAGTTTCAGAGTTGGAGCTGGGAGCTGGTGAGAATTGCAGCATAGTATCTGAGATGGAGATGATAAGTGGTGAGGATTGTGGATTAGACAGAGATGATGTAGTATGTGGTGAGAATTGTAGCTTAGTGTCTGAGATGGAGATTGTAGCAGATGATAACATTATATATAGGATTCTGTGGTGAAGATGGTAGCTGGTAAAAATCGTCGCTGATTCAGCGCTATTTGTAGAAGTGGGTTCTCAGACATTATAGAGGTACTGTACTCTCAGCTCAGCTTTTTAAGGGGTGCCAGAATTGAGACAGTTTTTTTTCCTTGTTGGCGTTGTTTTTTTTTTTTTTTTTTTTTTTTTTTTTTTTCAAAACAAGATAGCCCAGAGATACATTTTCAAGCGCAGATCATCTTTTCCTCTGTCACTGTCTGTCAGTCTGTCTCTTTCTCTCTGGGTGTATGTCTGTCTGTCTCCCTGTGTGTGTGTGTGTGTGTGTGTGTGTGTGTGTGTGTGTGTGTGTGTGTGTGTGTGGGGTGTGTCACTCACACACACACACACACACACACACACACACACACACACACACACACACACACACACACACACATTCACCCGTCCGCTCCCCTTTATCTCTCTCTCTTTGTGACTATAAACTTCATTTGTACAGAATGTGGACCAGAACTGTCGCTTAGCGTGAGCTACTGTTTTGTTACTGAAAGACTTTGCTTTGCTCATTGACAGATGACTGTCTGGTCTGCTGTTCTCCAAATAGATCCGGTATTTTTCTTATCATCTGCGACTTTTTGACAGTCTGAATCCAACCAAACATTTCCTGAGTATTTTTATCCGACTTTACCATCGGATACCTAGGAATAGAAACGTCAGCAGCCTGCAAAACAGTTTCTGTGAATCTCGAATTAAAAAAAAAAAAAATGTTCTCATCTTTTATATCGTCTGTATTTTACGCTCTTAATATTTTTTTTTTTTTAATGTTTATCCCAGCGAGCATGTTTTTAGCTGAACTTGGTTACAATGTCTTTCTCTTGATCGTGCTGGCTGACTGCTTATTAAGAGAAACAATAATCGGCAGATGACCACTACCTTAAATATCAGTGTGCATTTCCTACATATGTTTAGGGACAAGAACTGGCGAAATAAAAGACAAAATCACCTGCAGTTGCCTTTCGATTTGGTATATCAGGAATTCTCGTTATACTTCCGTCATTTAATAGATAAAGGCGAGAATCTAATATATTTTCAGTGAATCTGTTACTAGTATTTTGTTATACAAAAATAAAATGGTCATTAAGCTTGCTGCACAAGAATGTACATCAGGCATATTACTTGGTGCTTGAGAGGTGCAAGTAATCTTTCATGTCTATATTGGCCATCTTAATCTTTCTGAATGATGTATATTCTCATGTACAAATAGGACAGTAATCATTTTCGAATTTGGGTCAACTGTGTCGATTTACATTCAAAGATTGTAAAACAGGCATCTGATAATTAGCTAAAGCAAGGTGATGCATAATTAATGCAAATTTGTCGTCATAGATCTGCAGTTCGACAGCATGATCTTTAAAGGACTTGGGTTTGCCATGACCGACTTCAAATTGGACTTAAGAATTAATTTTTTCCGTTTTTCTCACAATGTAAGAACACAACGAAGACTTGATCATAAATCGTTATGTCTATCTGTCTGTATCTCTGTCTCCAGTACAAAAAGTAAGCTGAAACGAAATTCTCGCTCTCCCTGTCTCTCTCTGTCACTGTCTCTGTCTGTCTGTCTGTCTGTCTGTCTGTCTATCTATCTATCTATCTATCGATGCGTGTGTGTGAACGCACGCATAGCATCTTGCACGCACGTAAAATCCCATCACCAAGTTTCGGAAGAGAAGGCCAGTTTGGCCGTTGGTATGGATGACACGTTACACACAGCATGCACCCTGCGTGAGAAATAGAAAGAAGGAAGGAAGAAAGGAAACTGAGTGAACGATATTCAACGATATTGACTGGATGACACGGGAAACGACTGAATGAAGCGCTAGCTGGCAGCTCTTCAGTCGGCACTACCCGGGTAGGCAACCCGTTGTGTAAACGAGTGTGGATTTTAAAGCGCTTAGAGTTTGGTCTCTAGCCGAGGATAGGCGCTATATAAGCATTCATAATAATAATAATAATAATGATAATAATAATAAATATAATAATAATAATAATAATCTATCTACCTATTTATCTATCTATCGATCGATTGATCTATCTACCTATCTGTCTGTCTATCTATCTGTCTATCTATCTGCCTGTCTGTCTATCTATCTATCTATCTATCTATCTATAGATAGGTAGATAGACGCCGACTTCCATGGTCACTGAGGAAGGTTTGCAAAAACCGAAAGCGCTTCTTTAAAATGCTTTGGGTGTTTGTTGTTTTTTTTATTTGAATTACCTATCTATCTATCTATTAAACTACATGGACAGACAGACAGACAGACAGTTACAATTCCGATTCCAGTTTGATCATGGATATGTCATTGCATTTACTCTACTCCTCGTGTGTTACTCTACAAGAACACAGTGCGCAGGATTTATAGCTGATAGATAAATAAATTAATAAGTATAAATAGAAAGCATTTTACATGACAACAATAGTAAGAATATACAAAAGGAAAAGGTATGTGTTTTTGTGTGTGTGTGTGTGTGTGTGTGTGTGTGTGTGTGTGTGTGTGTGTGTGTGTGTTAGAACACAACATACACACAA
>CM065717.1:44963692-44986192 GCA_033310375.1 Conus canariensis
GTTCGGGGGAGGGGTGGGGGGTGGGACGGGTGGTGGGGTTTTTGTTGTGATGAGATATAGATTTATTGGGGATAACTCATTTGCTGGACGTATTCAGGAACGCAATCACAAGTTCATGATATCTGTTGCCTAAGTATTCGATTCCGGACGCTTGTTTTGAGGGACGGCGATAGACGATATGCCATAATGACTGCAGGAACACCGTTCAAAGAGATGGTCCAAAAAAAGTAATGCAAAACTCGATTTATGTCCGTCAAGTCATACACATTGCAAAACACAGTAAGCAAAATGAAACCCGTCATCTGGCCATTTGATCCAGCCCAGCAAGATATGGTGGAGCCATTTTTGCGTGGACTTTGAACATGAATACCAGAGGTATTGTTTTCCATTTTGTTGATTTTTCCATGGTTGGTAAGGAGCTGTCGGGAGTTAACAGTGTAGCTACCATTTTATGCAAAGAGTAGATTCTTTGAATTTTGTTATCGCTGGCCTCAGTCCGATGTGAGAAAGGCGATGAGCCTCAGAAAAACAAGCTCATAGTCTTAGCGTTATCATAATGTCTGAGTTTATTCAGTCCAAACAGATTTTGAACCACTTCTTGCCAACATAATTTATGTGTGACAGCCATCTCCATTCATGATCCACGATGATGCCCGGCACACGATATTCACTGACTTGTTCAACAGTTGTTTTTTTTCGCAGGCGTTTTCGTCTTCATGTTTAGACCATACTTTTTTTTCTCTGAGCGGATCGCAGTGATGGTTGTACAGTTGGGATGTCTGTATCACTGCAGTAAAGTGAACTGTCACCAGCGAAAACATCACCGACAGGCTCATTATGTGGTAAACACAAAAGAATATCATTCATGCAAAGGTGACAGAAAAGTGGCCCCAAAACGAAGCCTTGTGGTACACCACAACCTCCGATTCCTTCATATGAATATCCAGCATTTACGAAGACACGCGGCGTTCTGTTCACAAGATCTGACTGAAAGGAGATGACTGAGGGATTCTGAACAATGCGCTCATTTGTCTTCACAATACGTTATGATAAACGAGATCAGAGAGAGAGAGAGAGAGAGAGAGAGAGAGAGAGAGATGATCTTTTTTCCCACAATGGTAACAGATAAGAAAGAAGATGGTTTCCTGTCTGGCCCTCTTCCCTTCAGGGACTAAGGGTACCAACACTTTTACACTATTACACAATATAGGACTGATTATAACAGAACGGTAAAGAGTGCTATCAGCATAAAAGAAAGCATATATACACACTAAAATTCTCTCTCTCTCTCTCTCTCTCTCTCTCTCTCTCTCTCTCTCTCTCTCTCATTGCTTGTTATATAAATTCCTATGCGGAAAGAAGATATATGAAGCATTAGTCACCATAATAATATTATCAGTACACTATCAATCCCATCCACCCCTAAAGAAGTACGTTTTATTATGTGAGCACTACGCTGGCTATAACACGTACACTGCATGAGTACATTGTAATTATTTCACATTCTGACATTTGCGTGCACTGACATAGCGTGTCCAATCATTAATAGACTCAGTTTATTTTGAAACAGCAGTTCTTGAAAACAGCAATGCATGTTGTTGATGATATGGTGATAACATATGCGTGGATAGGCATTATTAATGGGAATTATGGTGCGTGTCTAAATAACTAGCGTGAGTGTGCAAAATATGTAAATAATTTTCTTCAGTAAGATACTGAGCTTCGATGGCATGTAAGTTCATTTTTTTTAAGTAGGCAGTAGAAGGGCATATGGCCCTCTTAGAGTTCAGGACCAAACACTTGTCTGAGGGGGGAGGGGGGTGGGGGGTGGGGGTGGGGGTCTTCTCTTAAGACGTTCTGCTGTCGAGCTCTCTCTAGAGTTTCTTGCTACTGAGCTTTGATGGCATGTTAGTTCAGGCAGAAGCGAGTTCCAGAGAGGAGTACCAGGATAGCGAAAAGATAGACAGGTCAGTTGTAGGTACGGGAACCTGGAATTTGTAAAGTTTCTAGAATTTAGGCTAAATTTGGAGTGAATAGTTTACGAGCTAACCCAGATACACTCTTTTGCATGGACATTCATGTTTCATATAGCAAACATATCTCTCGGTGAAAGAACTTCACTTTGATGTAATCCTATTCTGCAAGGCTGGAGGATTTCAGGAGAGGTGGTTTAAGGACACGTTCACAAAGGTTTCATTGAACTGGCTCTGCTGAGTCAATTAGTATCCAACAGTAATTGATTGAACAGAGTATGTATGCTTTCGGAATTAATTTCTGGCATGAAAGTGCAAAAAGTGCTTAATCCTGCGTAATAGATATATTAGTCTGGATACTGTTTTGTATAATGTTTTAATGTGGACAGTCCATGCAAGATTGTTTTCGAGAGAGAGAGAGAGAGAGAGAGAGAGAGAGAGAGAGAGAGAGAGAGAGTGCGCAGTTGTCAGTAAACTGCCTAGTAGGTTCTTGTGGTGCTTGATCAGTATGACCAGCGTTGACGCCACAGGAATGGTTCACCAACACTGCAGGGTTTCCTGTGGCCGGAAATGGCAGTCCCAAACTGACAACTCGCCATGAAAGTATTTCCGTCCACAGACTACGGAAGATGGGTGGGATGGGTGAATGGGACGGACGAACAGAAGACGTGGTAGGGGAAGGGGGAGAGGGAGATGAGATAAGGGTGAGGAAGAGCGGAAAAATCAGGGTTTAAAAGGTGGAAAGTGAAGAGGAAAGTCTAGCAGAGAAGAACGGTTTGTACTACATATGCCAAGCATTCAAAGAATAAAAATGATCTGGATGAATTGTCCATGTCTAGCAACAATGTGCTGGGTGTATCTGTACAAGTACTACAAACGTTACAATATCCTGCTTTTATCTGTATATGTAGTATGAGAACAGTGTACTAAAGCATACGTATATGCTGGATATACCTCTGTACATGCATAAAGAATTACAATATTGGGTATATCTCTACACTGGTATAAGAATAACAATATTTTGGATGAGTTTGTACATCTACTTGATTAATACATTTCATCTTTATCCTGTAGGTCTACTTAAAGAAAAACAATATTCTGAATATATCTGTAAGCCTAAAGGTACCCATACAAATTCTTTGTCATCGGAAAACAAAACCAAAAAGAAAACAAAACAAAAAATAATCGGCGTCATACTGTGAGACAAGAGAACAAAATGACAGTTTTCATTGACATCAAAGGAAAACGCGCGTAGCAAGTTTTTGCAATTTTGCATACATTCTCTCTCTCTCTCTCTCTCTCTCTCTCTCTCTCTCTCTCTCTCTCATATCATCGCCAGTTCTACCATGCGGGCACTTTGGGTACATGGCACGTACCGTGTAGATTCTAGCCTCAAACTGCCCGGGGCTGGCTGCAACAGAACAGAAACACAGACGATCGTTTGTCCATTATTAATTGAAAACCGATGACACAACAGTACATACACAGTTCTGCGTCGATCTTAATTCCGGAAGCTTTAAATTGGTATAGAAATAGATTTTCAGTGTTCACAAAGGAAAGGGAAGAAAAACTATTCCTGTTGGGATATTCAAGTGTCCGAAATAAAAAGTCTTGTTAGTTACTTTCCTTTCCGTATGCAACTTCTTGGAAATAAACTAAATGAACGAAAATCGACTAGCGCTTTTCACAAAATTAGAATCCAGCGTTTGTGAATGACTTAACATTCATGATAGAAATGACAAAACAGAGGCACCTGCTTGGAAATGTCATAGGCCAGCAGTAGTAAACTTACAGGATTTTCCAGACTTTCTGTGCATTCGTTTCAGTGTGTACCTAGTGCAGTGCAGTGCAGGCCAACTAAAAACATGCCGATGAAGCGCAACTCTTGTTCAGTCCCGGTGACGTCGCACTCGGTGAAATTCCATAGGCCTACATGCACCTTGACCCAATCACTCGGATCTAATCCAAAAATATATCTGGCTTATTTACAGTCTGTTTTTCTCCGATTCTTGACGTGTAACACACGACATCACACCACACGAGCAAAGGTTTCAGCGCAGTTTGTGATTCATGGTGGGTCTGGTCGCCTTTTTGTTCGGTACGGATTTTGTTCTTTCACCATTCTTGCACGCAATTCTGGTAATTCGCGGAGAATAGAACAGCTAGACAAGATGAGTAGCTGGTCAAAAACAAGCACGTTGTTTTCATTGAGGAACCTTTGTTGTGTGTGTGTGTTTTTTTTTTCCACTGTAAATCCAAGGTATTTTATGATGATCGATACTGTTTCCGACGACGAGTGCGCACTATTTACAACGTTGCGTTCGTTGTGCGTACGTTTAGGAGATTTTACGTTATACAAATCAACAGAACACTTCTTTAGGACGAAAGTTCAATCTGCAAAGATAGCATAGGCCTACTCGTTGATAGATCGTTTCCAGCGCGTCCCAAACTCATTTCCCAGTATCTTGGTCGCGTTTTAAAAATTCCTTGACGTTGGAAGGTAGGCTGTCTAAGAGTACACTTGAAACCAAAATAATGATGTAGGCCTACCAGGATTACAAAGCAGCAGCATAAATAGAGACCTGTGTAGTAGCGTGCTTTTATTGCGAAGCCCACAACAGAAAATCGTTTTTGTTTTTTTTTAATTATTAAATCTGTAGACACACACACACACACACACACACACATGCACGCACGCACGCACGCACGCACGGACACACGCACGACACACACACACACACACACACACACACACACACACACACACACGAACGCACGCACGCACGCACTCGCGCGCACGCACGCACACACACACACACACACACACACACACACACACACACACACACACCACGCACACGCACGAGGCTGCATTCAAAAACCGGGCGTTCGTGTCAGTAAATATGAACGACCTACGATTGTGAATTCATGTGGATTTTGAAAGCAGTGAGCATGACTAATTAGGTGAATCAGGCGCTCTGTTTGCTGTGACGTCAAATCGTTTCCGTTTTAACAAAAATACTGGTGTGTTCCATTTCAGCTGAACTCAAACATTTGTTGGAGATAGAACTTAACTTTCCATCAGTAATGGAACGAAAACTAGCTGATTCTTTGTGTGTTTTATTTTAGGTAGAAGTGCAGCATAAGTCACCAGTAAGTAGAACCAAAGACAACAACAACAACAACCGCCCACCACCACCACCCAAACAACGTCAACAACTGAAACATCATACTCACTGCAGGGCTTGGGATTCTGGGCAGCAACCAGAGCTACACCAAACAGCAAGATGGCGGCCAACATGGTTACGTGTCGTCTGCTCGGAAGTAAACGTCAAATCTGGTAAGTTCTTGATATTCCAGTGTCTTTTTATAATTCATTAGTTATACATGCCCCTCCCTGTAAGATTAGGAAGCTTGAAATGTGGGTCAGTGTAACACTTAAAGCACATATTGTGTGTGCGTGCAAGGGTGTGGTAGGGGAAGGGGAAAGGTGGAGGAGGGAGAATTGTTTGAAGATTACAGGCTCACGTGAGTTGGAGCATCCGAACTTCGGTTACAACCAGGAGAGTTTAACTCAATATGCCGTCAGGTGATCCGTAACTACCTGAAGCTAAACCTCATCTGGAAAAAGAAGATTCTCTTAAACGGCTATTTATGATGACGACAATGTTCACTTTGGAAAGTTTAAGTCTCGTGGGACAATGTTTCCATGACAAAGTCTTGCACAGCAGGCAGCTAAAATTAAGGAGGAAATAGAGAGGAAACAGCAGATTTATGGTTCTCAAAAAACGACTGCTATAAACGAAGTGAACCAGCACTAAAGGACAAAATCCTAGAAGTTCTAGTATTGATTGTATATCCATTTTTTACGTTAGCTTATTGATTTATCTCAGCTGACTTTGTCATATCCACTTTCATTTTTATTTTAAAATATAATTTTCTTAAAAGGCTGATCCCACCCTCTATTCTCATCCCCTCCACTTTGTAAACGTATTAACTGAATAAAACGCAAAAGTGTGTTCCCCCCTCCCCTCCCCCCAGCTATGGATCCTGCTTCTTGCATGTTCTGAGATGGTAATTGGAAAGCATTACATATCAGACTGTGGATGGAGTGTATAGATGGTGAGAAGTGTAGGTAAGACTTTGGATGGAGTGGATGGATAGATGGTGATGGGAAAGTGTAGGTAAGACTTTGGATGGAGTGGATGGATAGATGGTCAGAAGTGTAGGTAAGACTTTGGATGAAGTGGATGGATAGATGGTCAGAAGTGTAGGTAAGACTTTGGATGGAGTGGACAGATGGTGAGATGGAGTGGATAGATGGTGAGATGGAGTGGATAGATGGTGAGAAGTGTAGGTAAGACTTTGGATAGAGTGGATAGATGGTGAGAAGTGTAGGTAAGACTTTGGATGGGGGAGTGGATAGATGGTAAGAAGTGTAGGTAAGATTTTGGATGGAGTGGATAGATGATGAAAAGTGTAGGTAAGGCTTTGGATGGAGTGGATAGATGGTGAGAAGCGTAGGTAAGACTTTGGATAGAGTGGATAGAAGGTGAGAAGTGTAGGTAAGATTTTGGATGGAGTGGATAGAAGGTAAGAAGTGTAGGTAAGATTTTGTGGATAGAAGGTGAGAAGTGTAGGTAAGACTTTGTGGATAGAAGGTGAGAAGTGTAGGTAAGACTTTGTGGATAGAAGGTGAGAAGTGTAGATAAGACTTTGTGGATAGAAGGTGAGAAGTGTAGGTAAGACTTTGGATGGAGTGGGTAGATGGTGAGAAGTGTAGATCAGACTGTGGGTGGAGTGGATAGATGGTGAGAAGTCAGTATATGATGAGGGTTGCAAATCCTTCTTCTTCTTCTTCTTCTTCTTCTTCTTCTTCTTCTTCTTCTTCTTCTTCGTGGTGTTAGCAATAAAAGCAGATCATAACCAAACCGCTAAATATCAATGAATGGACAGAATTTTAATCGTTCGTTCATTACTCGATGCTAGAGGTAAACGCAATCGTAAAAAAAAATTCTTGATGGGAGATAGGTAATGAACTGTGAGAGAGAGAGAGAGAGAGAGAGAGAGAGAAGACAGAGAGAGAGACAGTGAGACAGTGAGAGTAAGAGAGGGAGAGAGAGAGAGTTTCATTTTGGCTCATTTTGGACACTGAGACCACCAAACATCGTTAATTATGATCAAGTCTTCGTAACGTTCTTGACATTTTTTTGTGGCGCTCGGTATGAAGTCTGGGACAGGACGGCTGAGGACGCAGTGATGGTCCGTTCAGAAAGCAGCTAGAGATAAGAGCACCACGTGACACAGCGCTGTGTCTGTCGGACCGTGGCTGTGGGCCATCTTGCCACCTTCTGACCTCACTGCCATCCACAGGCAGAGCTGTAAAACATATACGTCAGATCTGATATTTAGAGGAAAAAAACCCACCAAAGTAACGAGAGAAAAAAAAAACTCTGAAAAAAAAAGCTATGCTGTCGTCCTTCTCAGCATGTGCATGTGCAGAAACAAGACTATGGAAGCGCTTGGAGACCAAAATGGGATCATTCATGTTTGTTCGTTCAGTCGAAGGTCAAAACTCCCGGCTAAAGGGAAATGGGAGGGGTGGGGGTGGGATTAGGCGGGGTGTGGATGGACCGACAATAAAGTCATCACACGTTAAAATACGGTTGATATCGTGGTAGTACGTTCATGTTTTTTTGTTTTGTTTGATCAACACAAATATTGTTTGATAACATTTGCCACAGTGTCTATGTGTGTGTGTGTGTGTGTGTGTGTGTGTGTGTGTGTGTGTGTGTGTGTGTGTGTGTGAAGGATGTGGAAGGTAGAAGAGGCGGGGGTCGGAGGAGAAGGGGAGAGGGGACATCGTGAGAGAGAAATAAGGTTTTGTAATACGTTATTTTCGTCCTTTTTTGTCCATTTCTTCTCCTCTGCCTCCGCCTCATTCGTCCGTTCTCCTCTCTCTCTCTCTCTCTCTCTCTCTCTCTCTCTCTCTCTCTCTCTCTCTCTCTCTCTCTCCTGGTTGTTTGATGCTCAAACCCTGCCTATATTACGATATGGGACTGAACTGTGGGGTCTTGATGTTGCAGCTGCACAATGCAAAAAGTACAATGGTTGTATCAATGAAATTAAATTACAGAACAAAACAAGAATGATTCGAAGGCAAAGTTCAAGATGTGAAAATTTCTCTATACTTAAAGGCATTGTACAAAAATAAAGAAAAGATTCTAACAACTTCAGCAGAAGTGAAGAGAGGGGGGGGGGGGGGGGGGCAAGGGGGAGAAGATGGAGGGAGAGGCCGGGACCAGAGGCACAGAGTGTTGCTTGCAGTGTGCTACATACAAGATAAGAACATGAACTTGACACACTGACCTTGTCCTTGTGTTCCACGACTCGCAGGACCAGGCCTTTGACTGGCAGATGTCAGCTTAGAACAATGGGGATGAGACTGAAAGTGGGGCGATTTCACAACAATGCTTTGTGGCTGGAATTGATAGGAAGCGAGCACAGGTGAGGGAGGTGCTGGGAAAGGGGTGCAGGGCAGTGTCTTCACTGATAAGCTCGGTCACCGGGGTACAGTGGTTTGCGTGCAAGTTGCGAGTTTGAACCCAGGTCTAAAGACTGTTGCGGGAATTTCCTGCCCTCACACTGGCAGCTCTGTACGGCTGGGTGTTGGATTGGTTCAGGCAGGAAGAATGCGATCACGTGGCTGAACCTTATTCACTTTACAGATGCCTTTCTGATATTGTCGCTTTTCATTTACTAACACTTTAGGAGTCTCTTCCGCTCAGGTTTCTGTGACGCCGTTTGAATTTTTTTGAAGGAACCGTACACTGGTGCCTCATACCTTCAAGCAATTTTTAAAAATTTCATATTCAACAATGGTCATCAGCATCTTGATTTTCTCCGACATCCTTCTGCTTTGGAGGCCAGTGCCATCCGCAAGGTAGACCATTTCGATACATAACCCTTCCAGTATATAACGATTCAGACTGTGTTATTGTTGTTGTTGTTTTTTTTTTAGCCCAGCCAGTGCATAGAGCTTCATGTCATATTGCTTGTATCCCAGCCAATACATAGAGCTTCAAGTCATATCGTTTAAAGACCAGCCAATACAAAGAGCTTCAAGTCATATTGTTTAAAGACCAGCCAATACAAAGAGCTTCAAGTCATATTGTTTAAAGACCAGCCAATACAAAGAGCTTCAAGTCATATTGTTTAAAGACCAGCCAATACAAAGAGCTTCAAGTCATATTGTTTAAAGACCAGCCAATACAAAGAGCTTCAAGTCATATTGTTTAAAGACCAGCCAATACAAAGAGCTACAAGTTCATATTGTTTAAAGACCAGCCAATACAAAGAGCTTCAAGTCATATTGTTTAAAGACCAGCCAATGCATAGAGCTTCATGTCATATTGCTTAAAACCCAGCCAATGCATAGAGTTTCAAGTCATATTGTTTAAAGACCAGCCAATACATAGAGCTTCATGTCATATTGTTTAAAACCCAGCCAGTGTATAGAGTTTCAAGTCATATTGTTAAAGACCAGCCAATACATAGAGCTTCATGTCATATTATTTAAAGACCAGCCAATACAAAGAGCTAGCTTCAAGTCATACTGTTTGTAGCTCAGCCAACGCACACAGCTTCAAGTCAAACTGTGTAAAGCCCCGCCAATACATAGACTTCAAGTCATATTGTTTGTAGCCCAAGCATTGTGTTTTGGGAGTCTTGATTTTGTATCTGTGAATGTTTGCACTCTTGTGTTAGAACATGTACTCAATTATCTGTGTAAAAGGATTTGTCTTTTATGAGAACACTGATAAGCACATTTCTTTCATATACATGCATTCTTCAAAAAAGTCCAAATTTGATATTCTGTTTGCCGCTTTCATCGTGTCAAATCATACACGTCATCACTGTCAGTTTCTTTCATTCTTTTTTTCTTTTTGAGATAATGAAGTTGCTCTGAGTCTTGAGTTTCTGAATGTGGCTGCCTTTATACGAGGATTGAAAAACTGTCACATAGACAAGTTCACCAACAGAAAACGTGACGGTTCAAGGCGAGAATAAAGAGGAGAGAATGAAGTAAACGATGACGGTGTTGATACAGCAACAGTGAAGTAAACGATGAACGGTGTTGATACAGCTAACATGATAAACGATGACGGTTGATACAGCTAACAGTAAGTAAACGATGACGGTGTTGATACAGCTAACAGTGATGAAACAAAGTAAACGATGACGGTGTTGATACAGCTAACAGTGATGTGAAAACCAGAAGTAAACGATGACGGTGTTGATACAGCTAACAGTGATGTGAAAACCAGAAGTAAACGATGACGGTGTTGATACAGCTAACAGTGATGTGAAAACCAAAAGTAAACGATGACGGTGTTGATACAGCTAACAGTGATGTGAAAACCAAAGTAAACGATGACGGTGTTGATACAGCTAACAGTGATGTGAAAACCAGAAGTAAACGATGACGGTGTTGATACAGCTAACAGTGATGTGAAAACCAGAAGTAAACGATGACGGTGTTGATACAGCTAACAGTGATGTGAAAACCAAAGTAAACGATGACGGTGTTGATACAGCTAACAGTGATGTGAAAACCAAAAGTAAACGATGACGGTGTTGATACAGCTAACAGTGATGTGAAAACCAGAAGTAAACGATGACGGTGTTGATACAGCTAACAGTGATGTGAAAACCAGAAGTAAACGATGACGGTGTTGATACAGCTAACAGTGATGTGAAAACCAGAAGTAAACGATGACGGTGTTGATACAGCTAACAGTGATGTGAAAACCAAAGTAAACGATGATGTTGATAAGTTAACAGTATGTGAAAACCAAAAGTAAACGATGATGTTGATATAGTTAACAGTCATGTGAAAACCTGAAGTAAAGCGATGGATGTTGATACAGTAACAGTGATGTGAAAACCTGAAGTAAATCGGGATGGTGTTGATACAGTGAACAGTGATGTGAAAACCTGAAGTAAACGAGGATGGTGTTGATACAGTGAACAGTGATGTGAAAACCTGAAGTAAACGAGGATGGTGTTGATACAGTGAACAGTGATGTGAAAACCAGAAGTAAATGAGATGTGTGTTGATACAGTTTACAGTGATGTGAAAACCAGAAGTAAATGGAGATGGTGTTGATACAGCGAACAGTGATGTGAAAACCAGAAGTAAATGGAGATGGTGTTGATACAGTGAACAGTGATGTGAAAACCAGAAGTAAATGGAGATGGTGTTGATACAGTGAACAGTGATGTGAAAACCAGAAGTAAATGGAGATGGTGTTGATACAGTTAACAGTGATGTGAAAACCAGAAGTAAATGGAGATGTTGTTGATACAGTTGACAGTGATGTGAAAACCAGAAGTAAATGGAGATGGTGTTTGATACAGTTGACAGTGATGTGAAAACCAGAAGTAAATGGGAATGGTGTTGATACAGTTGACAGTCATGTGAAAACCAGAAGTAAATGGAGATGGTGTTGATACAGTTTAACAGTGCATGTGAAAACCAGAAGTAAATGGAGATGTTGTTGATACAGTTGACAGTTATGTCAAAACTAGAAGTAAATGGGATGGTGTTGATACAGTGAACAGTGATGTGAAAACCTGAAGTAAACGAGGATGGTGTTGATACAGTGAACAGTGATGTGAAAACCAGAAGTAAATGGAGATGGTGTTGATACAGTTGACAGTGATGTGAAAACCAGAAGTAAATGGGGATGGTGTTGATACAGTTGACAGTGATGTCAAAACCAGAAGTAAATGGGGATGGTGTTGATACAGTTGACAGTGATGTGAAAACCAGAAGTAAATGGAGATGGTGTTGTATGAAAAGTATTGACCATGGGGATGACATTGTGAGTAAAACCAGAAGGCTGTAGGCAGAACGCAGACCTCCACCAGGGTCGAACGGATCCAGGATCGGGCCTGTGAGTCAGCTCACGAATCAACAGAACGTTATATTTTCCGCCCGGAGAAGTCAGAGTTGTAAGGAATTAAAACAGTCATTTCCAATTCGCATTTATTCTTAGACAACATGGAAAACGCATAATGGGAAGTTTATACCATAAAAAAGTTTCTTATTTTCTAAAGTATATAATTTCTTGATAGTTATCAATTTGTGGGAGCAACTACGAAGCGTTTTTGTTCAGTGGACATTTTTTCTGTCTCATGTTCTGTTCCACTGTTCCCCGTACCACTCATTCCGTCTCCCCGTCCACAGCCACATTCTGCCTTGTCTCACCGCACCCCTGCACTGGCAATCTTCAGGGATCATTTAACATCAAGCCATTGTGAGGCTACCCTTCGGAGAAGACACTGCAATGCTGCCGAGCACTTCGGCGGAGTTCAGTGGTGCCTGTCTTGATCCGATATACGTAGAGCACCACCTGCTAAGCTCCCCACTGATGACAATAATTGCTTGGTGGCGGGGCCAGAGTGAGTGAGCTTCCCTTGCCGGAGAGCGCCACCACATCCGTCCAACCAGTCATCATGAACTCGCCGATAACGGCATCCTCGACACAAACTCATCAAGGGCATAGACACGGGGAGATGATCGAAACTGAGGTCACCGTGAGAGCAGGACATAAAGGCAACTTCATTTGAGACTGATGAAAATGATGCTATGGCATTCCATTCCGGTTTGAGACTGTATGTTAGGGGTGTACTCCTTGCTTATTAAATGTATAACGTACCTCGGAGTCAACCAGGCCGGAGAGATACAAATACCTGCAATGTTGTTCAGGAAATTTGAGCAACATACTAAGAGGCACACCGATTGAATGGAGGAAACGTGACTGTTTAGTTCCAGCTGAGCCCATTGCAAACAGGGGTAAGGGGGACCAGGGCAGAAAAATCCCATAAATACATGGCTCTGATGGGAATCGAACCCATACCCTCTCGGTCGGGAATCCGTTCGGCTAAGCCCTGTGCCACGGCGGCACGTAAACTGTGATGATATGACTGATTTGGTCATGGATCTACTGTTTGATCTAGATCTGGATCCGTTCCAAATGATAAGCACTTTGTCTATATGCTACGTTCCAAGTTTCAACCAAGTTACATTATAATCGATTCAGTCGTTTTGTTTGTTTGGGGGAGGTGGTGTGTGTGTGTGTGTGTGTGTGTGTGTGTGTGTGTGTGTGTGTGTGTGTGTGTGTGTGTGTGAGAGAGAGAGAGAGAGAGAGAGAGAGGCGCACACCACACCAGCTTTCTGTTTTTAATCTTTGTTATGTCATTGTAATAATGAAGAAGGAATTCTTAGTCCGCATTAGTTTTCTCCCATTAGTGGTTTGTTTTCTCTCTCTCTCTCCTCTCTCTCTCTCTCTCTCTCTCTCTCTCTCTCTCTCTGCATGTATGTGCACACACACACACACACACACACACACACACACACACACACACACACACACACACACACATGCACAAAGTCCAATGAGTTGCTGTGCAACACTCTCCAGGAAACCTCTTGAGATAAAACAAGGAACAGAAAAGGTTCCAGACATACAGACAGACAGACAGAGATACAGAAACACACACACACACACACACACACACACACACACACACACACACACACACACACACACAGATTTTTTTCTATGTTCATTTTTCTACGCCTACAGCTCCTGATTTTTCATAGTTCTTCTCTTTTCAAGTCGCCAAATCCAGTGCGTCTGGAAAGAGAATTACAGCCTCATTTTACCGCGACTCGGTTGATTTTTGACGTGTTACAGACTGAACAACACGAGTTAAGACAAATATGGCAGTGGACAATAGTTTCCCTTCGGTGATTATTCTTTAGGCCTACATTCCGTCGGTGAAAGAAAGAAGATGTTCAGTGTAATATATGGATACCATTCTTACATCAAGATGATCCATCTTTGGATGGGAATCGCTGTGCGTTGATCGCTCATTTAACTGTTGGTTCCTCCATGGGTAGTTTGTCATCTGTCGAAGAGTTCCCAGGCATCGTTTTCCGTTGTGCTTACCGTGCTGGATTGGAGTCGGTCGGCCTTGAGCTCCTTCCCCTGGTCTGATGGTCTGATTGTCTTATCCAGCACACAGAGATAAGAAACAAAGCTGACGTTTGGGCAACACCTGTGCCGCTCTCAGTACCCTTCTTTCTCCCCTTACCCCCTCCCCCCACTCACTTACCCCCCCCCCCCCCCCCCCCCCCCCCCCCCCCCCGTTCCACCCACAGCTGGTCTCTGTGCCGATGTTGAAGTTTGGAGAAGGGACCACGCCCTGGCGTTTTAGCTCGCTGTTAAAGGGGCTCTCTCATTGTCGCAGTGTCGTCTGTTGATCGTTTGACCTTTTGTTGCTGTTGTTGCTGTTGCTGTTGCTGTTGTTGTTGTTGTTGATGTTGTTGTTTTTCTTCTTTCAATCCTTTTCTTTCTTTGCAGTCCGCACGCAGTGACACTTTTATGATGAAACTCTCTCTCTCTCTCTCTCTCTCTCTCTCTCTCTCTCTCTCTCTCCTCTCTCTCTCTCTCTTTACGCATTCGAACGATGCCGGTTGTATTTTCCACTTTCCTTTCTTAGAAAAAAAGGTTCAGAATACGCATCTTTCATTATTGACAAGATTTTGTATTTTAGATACACATATACTTGTAAGTGAAATACAACAGTGAAAAGAAAACATGAATTTCTTTTTGACAAGTCGGTGCTTCCGATGTGTTCAAAATACATCATTTTACCTAAGTGATAAAGGCTGACTGTTTGAAATTACAAACTAAAATAGAATTTTTAAAATGCGACGAACGTGAAGAAAAAGTGATAATCATGGCAAATTGTAAGAGTTACAACAAGCATGCGCAGAGAGAGAGAGAGAGAGAGAGAGAGAGAGAGAGAGAGAGAGAGAGAGAGAGAGAGAGAGAGAATGTCGCCACGAGAAAGAATATCTGCCAACTTCGCTTACATTCTTGCCCCTATGCTTTTATATTTCTGTTGATAAATCTCCCTTTAAAAGCGGCAATACGTCCATGTCATTCTTGTTTCTCTTTCTGTTTGTCTTTGCATTGCTGTATGCTTATTTGGAAATTGGTACATGTGTGTGTACGTGTGTGTGTGTGTGTGTGTGTGTGTGTGTGTGTGTGTGTGTGTGTGTGTGTGTGTGTGTGTTCTTTAATTTAACGTCTATCCACCTAACAGTGATCTTAGACAGTATGTAAGAGTTATGTGTGTGTGCATGGGGTGTTTTGGGGTGTATGCATGCGAACGGTTGGTGTTGATTTTGGACGTACGCAGGTATGTATAATGCAATTAGGCCTAGATGAAAATTAACATAAAACAAAAAACGAAAAAACACATAACTGAATCCAAAACTTTAAAAGAAACACTAAATAAGCAACTAACACCAAGATGGGGAAAATAACAAGTGTGTGTGTGTGTGTGTGTGTGTGTGTGTGTGTGTGTGTGTGTGTGTGTGTATGTGTGTGCGTGCGCGTGTGTATATGTGTGTGTGTGGGGGGGGGGATGTCTTCTCCAGTTTAATCTATTTTTCTCTTCTGTTTTATTTCTTAAATTTATGCTCATTCTCTTCATTCTCTTTTCCGTGTTTTATTTCTTTCTTTGTTCGTGTTGGGTTAATTACAACTGGTGCCAGATTATTTTATTTATCTGTTCTCCCGTTTCAGATTTTTTTCCCCTCCTTTTTTCTTTTCTCTCTCTCTCTCTCTCTCTCTCTCTCTCTCTCTCTCTCTCTCTCTCTCTCTTTCTTGATTTGTTTTGTTTTATTCATTTCCTTTCTTTGACGATTGTTTCTTATTCTTATGCTCCCCATCCTTTATTTCTCCACATGTCGTCCCTGCTTTATTGTTCTTTCTTCTTCTGGCAGTGTCTCTGTCTTCCTTGTGGTCCCCACCCTCGTCATTCCCAAAGATACATAGCAGGCAGGATCAGCGTCTTCGCGTTTCTGTGCTGACAGTTCCATGGCGTCCGTTGAAGACGTTCACCTCTTCCTGTTGGTCTGACTGGCTCTGTGTGTGTATCCTGTTCACCGGTTGGCGGTCTTTTCAGTGTCAGTTGTTTTATTCGTCCGTCGAATCGACGAGAACCACTTCAATCATCTTGGGGTTGAGGGGGGTGGGGGTGGGGGAGCGAGATGATTTGTGAATGCAGGTGGCTATCAAGCCGATGCGTGCATTGAATGTGCGGTGACAGCTTGGACAGGCAATGTGGGAGACCTGCCCTTGATTGCTGGCGCAGGCTTTCCTTGGCGGTCTCTTTGTTGCTTTGCAGATGTCCTCCTTTCTTCACATAAATTGGCACCTTTGTGTATAGGGTAGCGCCATCTAGTTCGATCCATGGCACATTGTTTCCAAGTGTCGGGGGTGATGTTAGATGGTTTCAAGGATGTTTTGAGAGTGTCTTTGAATTGTTTCTTCTGACCTCCATGGGAACGCACTCCTTGTTGCAGCTCACCGTGGAAGAGTCTCTTGGATAGCTGGTGGTCTGGCATGCGAGCTACATAACCTGCCCTCGAAGATTATGTCAATATGACAGTCTTGAAGCACCCACATGGCTGTTGGCGCATGTACAAAGACTGGGTGCAGGTAGTGGTCGACCTCTCCGAAAAGCGGACAAGAAGCTGGCGTATGTCGTTGCTTAAGAGGAGATCCCGGCCAGTCTCTCCTGAAACAGATTGGTGACCTACGCGAGAGACAGGGACTCCAACAAAGGGGACTGGAGAGCAGGTGAGGCGAGATACTGATCCTGACGTCTACATCTGTGGTCGTTCCCAGTCCACTGTTGACAGGTCGCGGGTGTGGTGGTGATTCCAGTCAGATTATCGGCGCTTGCACTAAATCACAGTCAGCATGATACTTTCATCCTCGTAAAATCTGACACAAATGTAAGTGTTTACTCTAACCCCAAACCCAACTTTTCACCCCACCTTCGCCATGGAATTGGGTGAAACCGTTTTATAGTTAACAATGAGAATAATATTGTCATATCACTACACAGGACATCACATCCTAAGGCCTCTCTATACCTCCCTTCCCTCCCTCCACGGGCCCGTCTCCTCTACAATGGTTGCTTTTTCGTTGAGCAAATGATCACCCCCCCCCCCCCCCCCCCTCCGCAGGGTGCCAAGGTGTCCATCCAGAGACAAATCCTGTGAACTTGCCATTGTGAAATGAAATCACCACGAGTATGAAGGTAGAAAAGAGATATACCAAAACCGAGATGTACGAGAGAAAGACAGAAATATGTGTGTGGCTGATCAGACGCGTCATGCTCTCACCGGGCAGGTTATCAGATCGGTTGACTTGGCTGTTCTGTGTTTAGATGAAGAGCCCCTTTTCAAGTTAGTCTTTAGAACAACGTTGTAAAACATAGTATGGTTTTGTGCACGGAAACACAACAGGACGCGCTGACTGAGTACCGTATACTGCAGTGATGGAGAAAACGACTCTTATTTTCCAGTACAAATATAGAATTGTTTTAGAAGCTTCAATAGCACTAAAAATCAAAGCATCTTGCGCAGAAACCTACAGATCATCAAATCTTTCCCCACTGATAAACAATGCAACGAGAATCACAACTAGTTCCATACTGACCCTCGTTACACCTCTTCTATAAACACCATGGTGTTTACCGGTGCTTGAAAGCAGTGTTTGCTACCCCGTTTGTTTGTCGAGGATGTATGATGATAGCCGGGTTCAGTAAATAATCACTCGTGTTTACAGTGCAGACACTCCTCACTGATTTAAAAGTATGTTTTACTGGTGGGATTTGATGTAGCGTCTTGGATTTCCAGCAGAGGTAGGCTATATTTGTGTGGTGTGTGTGTGTGGTGTTGTGTGTGTGTGTGTGTGTGTGTGTGTGTGTGTGTGTGTGTTGTGTGTTTCTTTTTGCCCCTCTCGGTTCCTACCAAAAGCTCAGTTACTCAGGGCTTCTACGAAAAGACTGGAACCACACAGTAGAGACAGATGCACCAATTCCCAACCAGCGCTGCAGGAGTTTAAATCCCTGGGATCTGACCCGTGGTACATATGGAAGGAAGCACCACGTTGTCTCTGCCCACAATGCAGTTCCATCGCATTATCCTAATACTCGATGATTTTAAACAAAATTCGATTCTCTGGCCCTTCATGCCCTGCTCTCATCTTGACTTCCAAGTCTTACTTCCCCTTTTCCTTTGCAAGTTTCTTTGTTCGTTCTGTATGCCACTTGTCTGCATGTACGCTAAGTGAAAAGGCATTGCGGGAAACATTAGTCTGTGGAGTTGTGTGCCTGTAGTCGTTTCACAATCGCTGGTAAAGTTATTACCTTCCGTGATCATATTTTGTTTGCGAATATATGGAGCACAGTGGTCAGCGTTGTGACATTGTTTTATGCCGGGGCCAGAAGGGCCAACACCTGGACAGCCAAAATCTGAGGTCTCCATCTAGTGATCAGGGATCGTGGTTTCTTTTTGTGCACGGGGGACACTCTTAATACCTGAACAGAATTCGCAGAGATTTCCTCTTTGACCTCTAGTACTTTGTTGTTCATACTGACGGTGACAGTATCCACGTTTACCCCGTGTATCCTTCTGCTTGAAGCACGAAGAAGCAGCTTTCTCAGCTTGCTTGCTATTTATAAAAGGTCATTTTCTGTAATTCACGTAGAAGAGTTCACGCGGCTAAATGTGCAAAATTGCAGAAGATGAAGTGGAATTTAAACGGAAATACGCCGAATAAGACTCTAGATTCGTTAAACTTTGCCTTCGTTTCACATATGTCTGTTATTATAATTGTAATTGTACATGTCGGCTGACATGATTGGGCCAGTTTTGTTAACCTGCTTCTGATTGGGAGATAGACACCTCAGCGTCACCTGTTGTTTGTTTCAGCCCACGAAAGGCACCCGATTTCTTCAGGAGCAACAACTTGACCTGTGGGTTACTTCACTTCAGTTTCTTCTTTATCAAATTCTCACTGGTCATAAGCTTTATCTTGAGTTTGTTTCCGAACACTGCTGACACTGAACTTTAGGCCAGCTGCGATGTATGCTAGGGATGTTTTGTTTTGAAACTTTGAAACGTTTGATATCATCAGCGTTATTTTCACGTAATTATCAGGAACTTGATGTGTGAAAAGCCATACAGCTGAGTAGAATGGGGCATATCCTGGCTTCAACAATGGTTTTATTGTTACCGACAGAACCGCTGCATGCAGTTGGATATTAACCAGTATATCCATGTATGATGAGCAATGCCACCGCAGTGACATGGATGTTGATCACCTGTCTGCAGATTTGTTCTCAATAGTCAAATCGAATTAGGGCCACCACCTCAATTTGGCAAAAAAAAAAAAGCATGCCCGTCAGAAATCCCCCATAAATAGGAACACACATAGATACGAGCACACGGACGCACTCCTCCCTCCACCTACACTCACAAACACACGCGCGCGCACACGCACACGCACATATGTATGCAGGCTGTAACTATGCAAAAATGCACCTGGAATATGCGGTGAGAAGGCTAACTGAGAGCAAGAGCAATGTCATTCTTCTCTCAATACAAAGCAGTTGGCACTGCAATCAGCAGGAGCAGAAAGGAAACGGGCAGCTACTGCTTCTTATAAACACCTCTCTCTCTTCTGTGCATGCGCACACACTTACAAACTCTGACGCACACACATGCACGTACGCACAGACATGCACACGCACATACATACACACGACGTACACAGACACACACACACGCACGCACGCGCACACACACACACACACACACACACACACACCACGCACCACACGCACGCACACACACACACCACACACACACACACACACACACACACGCGGATCAAACAGCCTTTATTGGAAACAAAATTAAAACCTCGCTAAAAAGTTAGATGTACAAAATACGATAAAAGCCTGAGCCTAAAAGAAAACTTAACTCGCAACTAAATCCCGTCCATCAACAGATGCTCGTCATACAATAAATGTACACACTAGGCATGGTCGGTTTGTGTTGACAAGTAAGTAGGCTGCAAAGGTTTGCAGATAAAGTACACGTCAGGTACTGTATATCATACATTTGGGTTAATGTTAGATTCTTGCTAAGTATGATACTAGTTTCCAATTCTTAAAACGGTATACACAGATACACAGGAGTATGTTGGTGTGAAGAGTATTATATCCTGAGAAGTGTCATACACACTGGTAACAGTGACACTGGAAACACCTTGGTGCTCCGAAGGTCGGTGCTTCAATGTATGCAGGCTCTTACCCATTATTTTCATATTGCACGAGGTTTCTGCGGCACTATATAGCCCTGAAAGGTCAGCTCCTCCGGGATCTTGCTCAGTGGCTGTCAGCATAGACCCCCCCCCCCCCTTTTTTTTTTTCTCCCACCCTCCTCTCTCTCGTCTCTTTCTTGTCTCTGTCTGTCTTTCCTTGTCTCTCTGTCTATGTCTGTCTATACTCTCTGTCTGTCTGTCCTTCTGTCCCCTCCCCCCCCCCTCTCTCTCTCCCCTCCCTCCCAATGTGGCATCCTGACATGATTCCCAGTGTGCCCCCCCCCCCTGACTTGGGTAGAAGGCCTGGCTTATTAAACAATTTTGTCATTGTTATCTCTCTCTCTCTCTCTCTCTCTCTCTCTCTCTCTCTCTCTCTCTCTCATATACACTTTGTCCTTTGTCCGTTAGGAAAAAAGTTCCATAGCCTCATGGAAGTATATAGGGCAGCGATCTATTACAGATTTCACCGTGTGTTGGCCATGGAACTACGGAAGAGGGAGCCCTTCCCTCTCCTTCCGCCACCTTACCCTTCCCTGAGCTGAATCAGGTACCCATCTACTGCTGGGTGGACAGAGGGGGGTTTCGTGCCGTAAGAATCCGACCCCACCAGTTATTCGAACACAGGACCGTCAGTCAAACGTCCGAACTCCCTAACCACTGGACTACAGTTTACGTCGGATGGTAAGTAGATAATGTAAATATCACACTGTGTGCTTAAGTAGCAGCGTCTGGAATAAGTCTTGTTGTGTCTTGGAAGCTGTTGATGATATGTCAAAACAGCATGGACCCACATAGGCTCATTGGTTCGTGTCGGATTCGGACACACGGCGTATACACACGTTGGACCGACTCGGTGAATTATGTTATGGAAAGAAAACGCTGTACTTCTGCTCCATCACCGTCTGACCCAGAACGTTCATGTCGACTGGTTATGTACATGGGAATGCCTGCGAATACTGTGTGAGCAAAAGAGAAAAATGTGTAAAAACGATCCGGCCATGTATGTTTGTCCCTTTTTCCGGTGAATTGAATGGAGACTGTTAAGAACTTAAAATCTTTGAAAACCAACACGAGGTTGAATCGTGAACAAGAAAAATAGCGTACTGTTTGTACAACGAATGCCGGGTTACCTCTTACCGTGGTTTACAAAATGAAAAGCACAAATCAAATACTGTTTTGGTGTCAGTGGTAAGTTAAGAAGAGGAGAATACAAACAGACGTTCACGTGGCTGTACACTTGCATCCGTGTCTACAAGGTGAAGTTAGCATGCATGGTAAATCGGATTTACACGGCTTACTACCAGTTTCAATTAACTTACATGTAAATCTTCTACGAAGTGAAAACCTGTGAAGTATCAAAACAAATCGTATTTGTTTGCACATTCGTACATATCAGCAAAAAAACGGTAGAAATGCACAGAGTCCCTCAAGATAGCTCCTCTTCCAGTAGAAACACCAGCAGAAAACGTTAATATCACGGGAATAATGAGCATAATTAAGATTGCACATGTGAAAATCACAGCATATGAGAAAAAAACACCAGTCGAAGAAAACGGAAGACTGCATATAACAATGTTCCACGTTCAGTGTCTCACTCGGGCTTACATTAACAAGTAATAAATTAATACATGATTGTTAAATAATAAATAGATAAAAACGCTTGTAAAATAGATAACAGGGTTTCTGTGAACGGAATCTGTGTTCCATTGCGTCCAAGACCCTTCATTGTAGTAGAACCAACAGAGAACTTGAACTAAACTGCTGTGGCTTTGTGTTCAGGTTCCTGTTTGCAGTATGTACACAGCAAAGAGCTCAATGCATACATTGCGTGGTAATCAGCACCGCAGGAAAGAGGCAGCCTGCCAGTAAAATCAAACGTCCGTTGTCAGCATGAACTATGCATAGGTCAGTTCTAAAACACACAAACAGGCCTGTCACACACGTCCTGACAAAATGCACAAAGCATTTGTCCAGCTGTTTCACGCCACGCGAAAAGAGCCACGCCGACGCACAAAACTAGAACAAGCACTTTAGAAAAAGAAAACCAAACAGCAACAACAACAAACCTGTACAATTTAGTTACGTCATCCGTCGCATTCAATCATCGGCCATCTTCAGATGTCCTGTTTCCCAAACTGCACCGTCACTAGAACCCATCAAACCGGGCATGTCTGTCACACATGGACTGGGGGGGGGGGGGGGGTAGAACAAAACACTGTTTAAGACAGGACAGTCAAGTCCAATGGCACAAAGATGAACAG
>CM065717.1:44991192-44996192 GCA_033310375.1 Conus canariensis
TCTGCTTCCCCCGACAGCTCTTTAACAGACTGTCCCTCAGCCGGGGGCAACTCGCTGGCAGACACTTCCTCTTCGTGTGGCACTTCTGAAACAGGCTGGTCCTCTTCTTGTGGCACTTCTGAAACAGGCTGGTCCTCTTCATGCGGCACTTCTGGAACAGACTGGTCCTCTTCTTGTGGCACTTCTGAAACAGGCTGGTCCTCTTCATGCGGCACTTCTGGAACAGACTGGTCCTCTTCTTGTGGTACTGTTGGAGCAAACTGGTCGTCTTCTTGTGGCACTTCTGAAACAGGCTGGTCCTCTTCTTGTGGGACTTCTGAAACAGGCTGGTCCTCTTCTTGTGGCACTTCTGAAACAGGCTGGTCCTCTTCCTGTGGGACTGTTGGAGCAGACTGGTCGTCTTCTTGTGGCACTTCTGGAACAGACTGGTCCTCTTCTTGTGGTACGTCTGGAACAGACTGGTCCTCTTCTTGTGGTACGTCTGGCACATACTGGTCCTCTTCTTGTGGCACTTCTGGAACAGACTGGTCTTCTTGTGGTACGTCTGGAACAGACTGGTCCTCTTCTTGTGGTACGTCTGGAACAGACTGGTCCTCTTCTTGTGGCACTTCTCGAACAGACTGGTCCTCTTCTTGTGGCACTTCTGAAACAAGCTGGTCCTCTTCTAGTGCCACTTCTGAAGTAGACTGGTCCTCTTTCTTTGGCCCTTCTGGAACAGACTGGTCCTCTTCTTGTGGTTCTTCTTGTGGTATTTCTGAAGTAGACTGGTCCTCTTCTTGTGGCACTTCTGAAATAGACTGGTCCTCTTCTTGAGGCACATCTGAAAAAGGCTGGTTCTCTTCTTCTGGCACTGTTGGAGCAGACTGGTCCTCTTCTTGTGGCACTTCTGGAACAGAGTGGTCCTCTTCTTGTGGCATATGTGAAGCAGACTGGTCCTCTTTTTGTGGCACTTCTGGAATAGATTGGTCCTCTTCTTGTGGCACTTTTGAAGTAGACTGATTCTCTTCTTTTGGCACTTCTGAAGTAGATTGATCCTCTTCTTGTGGCACTTCTGAAGTAGACTGGTCCTCTTCGTGTGGCACTTTTGAAGTAGACTGGTCCTCTTCTTGGGGCACTTCTGAAGTAGACAGGTCCTCTTCTTGGGGCACTTCTGAAGTAGACTGGTCCTCTTCTTGGGGCACTTTTGAAGTAGACTGGTCCTCTTCTTGGGGCACTTCTGAAGTAGACTGGTCCTCTTCTTGGGGCACTTCTGAAGTAGACTGGTCCTCTTCTTGGGGCACTTCTGAAGTAGACAGGTCCTCTTCTTGGGGCACTTCTGAAGTAGACTGGTCCTCTTCTTGGGGCACTTTTGAAGTAGACTGGTCCTCTTCTTGGGGCACTTCTGAAGTAGACTGGTCCTCTTCTTGGGGCACTTCTGAAGTAGACTGGTCTTCTTCTTGTGGCACTTCTGAAGTAGACTGGTCCTCTTCTTGTGGCACTTCTGAAGTAGACTGGTCCCTTCTTGTGGCACTTCTGGAACAGACTGGTCCTCTTCTTGTGGCATTGCGAGTAGACTGGTTCTCTTCTTGACTTTGTCTTTTTTGGCACTTCTGAAGTAGATGTCCTTCTTTTGGCACTTCTGAAGGATTGGTCTCCTCTTGTGGAACTTTTGGAACAGACTGGTCCTCTTCTTGTGGCACTTCTGGAACAGACTGGTCCTCTTCTTGTGGCACTTCTTGAACAGACTGGTCTCTTCTTGTGGTACTTCTTGAACAGACTGGTCTTCTTCTTGTGTACTGTGCAGACTGTTTCTCTTGTGTGCTGTAGCAGACTGGTCCTCTCTTTTGCTACTGTGCAGACTGGTCTTCTTCTTGTGTACTTAGCAGACTGTTCCTCTTGTGGTACTGCAGCAGACTGGTCCTCTACTTTTGCTACTGTAGCAGACTGGTCCTCTTCTTGTGGTACTGTAGCTGACTGGTCCCCTACTTGTGGTACTGTAGCAGACTGGTCCTCTTCTTGTGGTACTGTAGCAGACTGTTCCTCTTGTGGTACTGTAGCAGACTGGTCCTCTTCTTGTGGTACTGTAGCAGGCTGTTTTCTTGTGGTAATGTAGCAGACTGTTCTTCTTGTGGTAATGTAGCAGACTGGTCCTCTTCTTGTGGTACTGTAGCAGACTGTTCTTCTTGTGGTACTGTAGCAGACTGGTCCTCTTCTTGCGGTACTGTAGCAGACTGGTCCTCTACTTGTGGTACTGTAGCAGGCTGTTCCTCTTCTTGTGGTACTGTAGCAGACTGGTCCTCTTCTTGCGGTACTGTAGCAGACTGGTCCTCTACTTGTGGTACTGTAGCAGACTGTTCTTCTTGTGGTACTGTAGCAGACTGTTCCTCTTCTTGCGGTACTGTAACAGACTGGTCTCTTCTTGTGGTACTGTAGCAGACTGGTCCTCTTCTTGTGGTACTGTAGCAGACTGTTCCTCTTGTGGTACTGTAGCAGACTGTTCCTCTTGTGGTACTGTAGCAGACTGTTCCTCTTGTGGTACTGTAGCAGACTGGTCCTCTTCTTGTGGTACTGTAGCAGGCTGTTCCTCTTCTTGTGGTACTGTAGCAGACTGTTCCTCTTGTGGTACTGTAGCAGACTGTTCCTCTTCTTGTGGTACTGTAGCAGGCTGGTCCTCTTCTTGTGGTACTGTAGCAGACTGATCCTCTTCTTGTGGTACTGTAGCAGGCTGTTCCTCTTCTTGTGGTACTGTAGCAGACTGTTCCTCTTCTTGTGGTACTGTAGCAGACTGATCCTCTTCTTGTGGTACTGTAGCAGACTGTTCTTCTTGTGGTACTGTAGCAGGCTGTTCTTCTTGTGGTACTGTAGCAGACTGTTCCTCTTGTGGTACTGTAGCAGGCTGTTCCTCTTCTTGTGGTACTGTAGCAGACTGTTCCTCTTCTTGTGGTACTGTAGCAGACTGTTCCTCTTGTGGTACTGTAGCAGACTGTTCCTCTTGTGGTACTGTAGCAGACTGTTCCTCTTCTGTGGTACTGTAGCAGACTGTTCCTCTTGTGGTACTGTAGCAGACTGTTCTCTCTTGTGGTACTGTAGCAGACTGTTCCTCTTCTTGTGGTACTGTAGCAGACTGGTCCTCTTCTTGTGGTACTGTAGCAGGCTGGTCCTCTTCTTGTGGTATTGTAGCAGGCTGTTCCTCTTCTTGTGGTACTGTAGCAGGCTGTTCCTCTTCTGTGGTACTTCTGAATTGGACTGCTGTTCTTTCTGCGTCACTTGTGAAGCAAACTCTTCCTCCTCTTGTGGCACTTCTGGAGCGGACTGTTTCTGTCCTTGCGGCTCTCTGACAGAAAGCTGTTCGTTTTCCTGTGGCACATCTGAAGCAGATTGTTCCACGTCCTTCGAGAGTAGTGAAAGAGACTGTCCCTTTACCGGTACTGTTACCGCAGAAATTAGTTTCTTTTCTACGGCAGACCGCTCGTCTTCTTTAGGAACCTGTGAATCCAATGCTCCCTCTTCCTGGGGAAGTTTTGAACCCAATGGTCCCTCCTTCGTTGAAACTTCTAAAGAAGAGGGTTCGTCTTCCTGTGCAACTTCAGATGTAGACTGTTCCTCAGACTGTTCCTCCTGCTGTAGAACTTCCGTAGCAGACTGGTCCTCTTGTAGTGTTTCTGAAGCAGTTGCTTCTTCTTCTTCTTGTGGCACCTCTTCATCCCTTGCTTCCTCTTTTTGTGGCACCTCTTCATCCCTTGCTTCCTCTTCCTGTGGCACCTCTTCATCCCTTGCTTCCTCTTTTGTGGCACCTCTTCATCCCTTGCTTCCTGTTTTTGTGGCACCTCTTCATCCCTTGCTTCCTCTTTTGTGGCACCTCTTCATCCCTTGCTTCCTCTTCTTGTGGCACCTCTTCATCCCTTGCTTCCTGTTTCTTGTGGCACCTCTTCATCCCTTGCTTCCTCTTCTTGTGGCACCTCTTCATCCCTTGCTTCCTCTTTTTGTGGCACCTCTTCATCCCTTGCTTCCTCTTCTGTGGCACCTCTTCATCCCTTGCTTCCTCTTGTTGTGGCACCTCTCATCTTGCTTCCTTTTGTGCATTCATCCTTCTTCCTCTTTTGTGGCACCTCTTCATCCCTTGCTTCCTCTTCTTGTGGCACCTCTTCATCCTTGCTTCCTCTTTTGTGGCACCTCTTCATCCCTTGCTTCCTCTTCTTGTGGCACCTCTTCATCCCTTGCTTCCTCTTCCTTGTGGCACCTCTCATCCATTGCTCCTCTTGTTGTCTTCATCCTGCTTCTTTTGTGGCACCTCTTCATCCCTTGCTTCCTCTTTTTGTGGCACCTCTTCATCCCTTGCTTCCTCTTTTGTGGCACCTCTTCATCCTTGCTTCCTCTTTTTGTGGCACCTCTTCGTCCCTTGCTTCATCTCTTCTTTGTGGGCACCTCTTCATCCCTTGCTTCCTCTTCTTGTGGCACCTCTTCATCCCTTGCTTCCTCTTTTGTGGCACCTCTTCATCCTTGCTTCCTCTTTGTGGCACCTCTTCATCCTTGCTTCCTCTTTGTGGCACCTCTTCATCCTTGCTTCCTCTTTTGTGGCACCTCTTCATCCTTGTCTTCTCTTTTGTGGCACCTCTTCATCCTTGCTTCCTCTTTTTGTGGCACCTCTTCATCCCTTGCTTCCTCTTTTTGTGGCACCTCTTCATCCCTTGCTTCCTTTTTTGTGGCACCTCTTCATCCCTTGCTTCCTCTTCTTGTGGCACCTCTTCATCCCTTGCTTCCTCTTTCTTGTGGCACCTCTTCATCATCCCTTGCCTTCTTTTTCTTCTGCTTTTGGCACCTCTTCATCCTTGCTTCCTTTTTTGTGGCACCTCTTCATCCCTTGCTTCCTCTTTTGTGGCACCTCTTCATCCCTTGCTTCCTTTTTTGTGGCACCTCTTCATCCCTTGCTTCCTGTTTTTGTGGCACCTTCATCCTTCTCCTTTGGCTTCTCTCCTTGCTTCTTTTGTGGCACCCTTCATTTCTTCTGTTTGGCTTCATCC
>CM065717.1:44998692-45038595 GCA_033310375.1 Conus canariensis
CACTAGAACTGCTTTTAATTCTCATTAACATCAAGTACTCTATAATAAAACTCTGAAAACTAGCGAACACACGGCACTGACCAAATGAAAGCGGCAAGAAGCAGATAGCAGATACACGACACCGCTATGGTCAAAGCGAAGCGCAATAGAAAACCAACCCCCTCCGTGACAGGTACGGTCACGGGCGGAAGATGCTAAAATCAGACCTGGCCTGTGGGGGTATGTCACAGTTCCTGTCGCCTGCGTCACAACTGTCTGCTGCACCCGTGGGCACGACCAGACGAAGCAGGAGCACTTGCTTCATTAGCCAGTGTTTCCACGGAGCAGATGACTTCTTTCAGCTTGGGTGGCAAGTGTTCGCATGTTGCAGTGACCTGTTCGTCTGCAGTTGTCTGCTTCCTAGAATACCCTTCGAGTGATGGCGGTATCTTTGCCGATTCTGTTGTTTTCGTTTTCTGTAGCTGGGAAATGCATCTCTGCGCGCGGACTTTGTTTTCATAAGATGCACGTGGTGGTTCTGCGGATGGTTGGTCCGTTGACAGCACCACCTCATCATCCTCAGGTGCCGGATGTTTTGGTGCAGGCAGTTCCTGTTCTACAGGTGGTGGCTGTTCCTCTGAAGTTAGAACTGGTTTCTGTGTAAATGTTGGAGTACACCTTCAGGTGGTTTGTCTTCTTCAGAAGGTGCAGGTGATTTCGTTTCCTCCGCACTGCTCCCTGTTCCTGTGGGGTTTCTGCTTAAGCTGCAAATGTTGGTCGCTCCTCTCCAGGGAGAATCTGTTCATCTCCATGAAGTGAGCTTTATTCTGCAGTTGAACTTTTCCATCTGAAAAAAGCCCTCTCAATTTCTGTTTGTTGGTATTTCTTTTTCTGTAGATGCTGGCAGTGCTTCCTGGGGACAGATGCGATTCTACTAGTGTTACGGGTTCACCTGACGATGCTGGCGCTGCCTCTGTACGTCCGTTTACTGCCGCAGGTGGCGTTTGTCCTGCAGGCTCTGATTCTGCGTCTGCATATGACACAGGTTTCCTTTGAAGGCGCCGGTGGTTCCCCTGTGAGTGGCATTTTTTCTTTCGCAGATTCAAACCGCTCCTCAGCAGGTAGTTACTGTTTCTCTGCAAGTGTTTGTTTCTCGGTAAACGTTAGGGGTTCCCTAGTAGACAGTGACTACTCATCTCTGTAAACGTTAGGTGTTCCATAGTAGACACTCACTGCTGATCTTTGTAAACGCTAGATGTTCCCTTGTAGACACCGACTACTGATCTTTGTAAACGCTAGATGCTCCCTAATATTCACTGACTGTTGATCTCTGTAAACGCTAGATGCTCCCTAGTATTTACTGACTGCTGATCTCTGTAAACGCTAGATGCTCCCTAGTATTCACTGACTGCTGATCTTTGTAAACGTTAGGTGCTCCCTAGTAGACATTGACAGCTGATCTCGGTAAACGTCAGATGTTCCCTTGTAGACACCGACTGCTGGTCTCTGTAAACGCCAGATGTTCCCTAACAGACACCGACTGCTGGTCTCTGTAAACGCCAGATGTTCCCTAATAGACACCGACTGCTGGTCTCTGTAAACGCCAGATGTTCCCTTGTAGACACTGATTGCTCATCTGTGGATGGTACACGTTTCTTGGAGAGTGCTGGCTGTTCCTTTACAAATGCCCTGGGTTTCTCTTAGTCCTGAAAATGCTGAGCATTAGTGGTGACTACATTTGCGTTCAGTAGCTGAAAGTCCACTGCCAGCAATTTCTGTTAAACCTCAGGATCTAGCTGCTCCTCCGCTGTTCGTGATTGGTTGTGTTGGTGTTCTCCACTTACTGTCTTTTCTCCTGTCGATTTTTCCGCGATTCCATTTGCTTCTTGTGTAAGGTTTATCCGTTTCTCTGCACGTGGTACTTGTTTCAGTGGTTAATGTCAATTCCACAACGTTTTGTGACAGCTCCCCTTTAAGTAGACCCTCTTCTTTCGAAGGTTTATGTCCTCTGAGAGATGGTACCTGTTCAAGCATAACTTTGCGTTCTTCATGTGGTACCCCTTCCTCTGCAGGTAGAGCCAGTTCTTTTTCATGTGCCGTCTGTTCAGCAGACACCTCTTTTGCAGATGTACGCAGCATCTGTTCCCTGAAGGTTGGCACTTTGGCACTTTTGCAGGTGAAGAATGTTTCTGTATGAGACACGCGCTTTTCTCTGCCTGCGACATCCTTTTTTTCTGGACAAGCGAAGTTTTTCCCCTGACCATGTGATGTTCTGCTTTGAGAAAAGCTGATCTCTGTGTGGTGCATGTGTTGACCGTTCCTCTGCTGCATCTACCTCTTCTTCTGCCGGTTTATCTGCAGATGATTTACACTTACCTGCAGAAAGGTAACCCTGCCTTGACAGCTGATGGCATTTGTTCTGTTTGTTTGTTGGGGGAGGGGGGGGGGTTGTCCTTTCCTCTGCTGGTGTTAAGTGTTCTTCGGCAGATGCTGGTCATTTCAGTACATTGGATTCGTGCTTCTCTGCAATGGGTTTCACTTTTATCGCAGAAGGTGCCTGTTCCTGTGCTGTTGATTTTACGGGTTTGTGTTGTGTGTTTCCCGTTTTGTAAGATACGGTTTTATTCTCCACAGGTGGTTCCTTTTTGTTTTACTGCAGGTGGTGCCAGTAGGCCTACTGGTGACAAGCGGTGGCAGGTGGTTTTTCCTGTTTTACCATAGGTGACAAAAAAGCAGAAGAGCACACAAAACAAAGTGTGAAGTAACGCAGTTTTAATGCACGACACAAAACAGGACAAGAAATTTTCGGCAATATGCCTTCCTCAGCGACAAAAAAATACAGACATAAACATGCACAATACTCCCCTTGTGAAGCCAAAGTGGTGAAACACTTTGGCTTCACAAGGGGAGTATTGTGCATGTTTATGTCTGTATTTTTTTGTCGCTGAGGAAGGCATATTGCCGAAAATTTCTTGCATTAAAACTGCGTTACTTCACACTTTGTTTTGTGTGCTCTGCTTTTTTGTCGTGTTCCAGTAACGCTGCAGTTTGTTTCTTTTGCCGTTTACCATAGGTGGTTCCAGTTTTACCACTGATTATCCCTGAACTGCAGTTAATTCCATTTCTACCACAAATGATTCATGTTCTGCTATAGGTGCTTTCTGTTCTGCCTCAAGTGACCTCTGCTCTGCAATAAATTCTACTTCTTCAGCTTCAGCCGACTCCTTGTCTGCCACGAAAGTCAGCCACAAGCTGCCTCTTCTTCCACAAGTTGTGGCGCTCCTGAGTGCTTCTCACACGGCGCTTGTTCGTTTGATGACGGTTCCCTTACTATTGCAGGTGGTGATTTGCTTTTTGTTATCTCTACATATTTTCCTCTGCAGGTGAAGAGACTGTGCTTGCAGTTCGTGCTGTTATCGCTGTTGCTTCACGTGCAGTGTGACACTGTTCCAGCGCAGAGAGCATCCCTTTGTGAATGCTGGCTGCTGCTTCTCCAATGGGTAAATTCTGCTAGGTGGCTTTTCCTACAATGGATAGAGAATACACAGGATTCAGCGAATACCAGAGCTCGGTATCTTTAATAATATTCATAACTGAAAGGGAATTTAAAACCAAAGGCGAAGTTGAAATAATCCTGTTTCCAGTTCAGCTTCTTTACGTTAAAATTAACTTCATCTTCCATACAAGCAACGTGTAGGTCTCTGAAGGTAAGAGGCCAACATAGAAATCCTTCGGTTCAACCAGCACACGACAAAGTAAAACCCTAATGACAGGTCGGAGCAGCAGACATAATGTTCATTCTCCTTCTACAAGTTTCTGTTGATTTTCCAGGCTTGTTTTCCGTTTCCTACCCTTCGGGGCAGTGTTTTCCCTACAGCAGGTGTGTGTTGAATCATAGGGCCTACGTGGTGCCTCTCCTTTGAGGAGGTTCGTTTTTGTCATCAGCTCACTCTCCTTTCCGCTTGGTCAATACTTGTTATTCCTCCATGGTTCAGATCAAGATGGGACAGGATAGTTACAGTTCCATCGCCCTATAGTGCAGGCATTGACTGCTTCCTGTTTATCTAACTGGCGCTCTGTCCACTTGAATGTTCATGGGCCAGCTGGCTGTTTGCTGTTGCTGGCCGCTGATAATGTCATCTGTAGCATATGAAGTACACACAAGGTGCGTGCCAACAGAGGCTATGTACAAGCAGTGTGCATATATCCACATCGCTGAACGACGGATAAGAAGTGTGGTGTGGTGTGGTGTGGTGTGTGGTGTGCATGTGTAAGTGTGCGTGTGCGTGTGTGTGTGTGTGTGTGTGTGTGTTGTCAGCGGAGTGTGATGTACTGAAGATGTGTGTTCCTCTGTCTGCGGAGAGTGTTCCTCTGAAGAAGTCTTGTTTCTCTGCACGTAACGTCTGTTCCCTTGAAGGAGTCTCTTCCTCTCATTTGGTCTGCTCCTCTCAACATGAAGGTCATTCCTCTAAAGCAGACTGCATCTCGGTAGATGAAAAGAATTCCTTGGCAGTCTGTAAAATGAGCAAATTCCTCTCAAAAAGCGTGGGGCTCGTCTGTGCTTTATTCTGTAAAGGCTGGAAGAGGTTGTTTGACAGGAATATCATGATCCTGGACACAGACTGTTAGTTCTTCTGCAGAGGCCAACTGTAGGTGGAGTTGCTCCGCTACGTTGTGCCCACGCACGGAAAGAGACACTCATTCTTCTAAAACTACAAGGTTTCAGGATTCCTCCTCTGAAAACGTTACCCATTTGCTCTTCCAGAAGTTCAGATTGTCCTGGACGACTTGAAAGTCTCACAGAACTTTCGAGGTTCTTCCAGTGTCGTGACAAACACGTTCAGGATCAGAGTAATTTTTGTGAGAACGTGTGGTGCCCCAGTTTGGTCGAACGACCAATAGCCGTGTGTGTTTGCTCGGCCACAGTGCAGATTTCGCCTGGAGATACTGTGCGTTGTGAGGGTTGGCTGGTCCTGGAGTGTGACGACACACCATTTGACAGTTACATTTACATTCATACATACCTACACTCGCTAGGTCTGATATTGTCTTGTACTGCTGATCGTGGAGAGAGAGAGAGAGAGAGAGAGAGAGAGAGAGAGAGAGAGAGGAGAGAGAGAGATATTAAGGGGACAGAGAGAGAGACAGAGATCAAAGGGACAGAGAGAGATCAAAGGGAAAAGAGAGAGAGAGACAGAGATCAAAGGGACAGAGAGAGAGAGAAAGAGAGAGATCAAAGGGACAGAGATTGAGAGAGTGAGTTCCATGACCACACTGTGTAATGTGAGTTGGTCCACCTCTGGTATATTCCAAGAGTGAGCATGGTGACTTTTTCATTCGTCATTTTCTTTTACAATCTTTTATCATTTTTTGTTCGGGGTCCCGATTCTCGTAAGCGCTTCAACTGAAACTGCCCACAAGTGCAGCTTTGGATGTTTTGATAACCGTCTTCCTTTTTGATATTTATATAAGAGATCATGACGGGAGATTGCTCTTCAGGTTTTCAAATGACACTGCAGTCTGTATTTTCTCATTCTCATGAAAATAATCGAATGAATCTGTCATACGCTTCTCCTGTTAGTGTGACATTAGCCTCCTCCATACGCGATGTGTTGAAATCGAAGATGATTATTGTCGGTGAAAAAGAATGCTGTTTCCACTCTAGATTTCTTTTGTCGAGCGTCAAATGTAAAAGATCGAATGAATCAGAATCTTGGTTTTGTCGTAGACGGCACACCATCATTGCAGTCTCTGCTTCAGTGTCCTGTAACCTCGACACAGGGCAGTTAACCCTTTAGTGTATAGTGTGGTCAGCGGCGTGAGTTCGTCCTTGGCAAACTCTGACGTATCACGGGTTCAACAGTAAGAGACTGTAAGCAGTTTAAAGAATCCAGTGTAAATCAAGTGCGAAATTAACAAGTTTGTTTGGACAGATGGTGAACTGAGTGTATGTGTCGTTGAGGTTTTGACGAGTTATGTAAAGTCGGAGGGAAAATGTATGGATGTTATCAGAGATAAAAAGCCACATTTTGTTATCAGTTCAGGATTCTTTTCCTTCTGCCAAATATTTCAGAAAATTTCAATACAGAGAGCCCCAACCACTCTCCGGCCATCAGAATGGACTTGAGGCAACACACCAGCTCATCTCTACGCCAGTAGTGCGGTTGTGAAGAATTAACTTTTCTGGATGCCGTGACTTGAAGTGCGGCGAGGGAGAGAGGAAGGGGCGCTAGGGAGGGAAAATGACAGAAGAAGCACGAAGCGGAAAGGGGCTGGGTAACTGAATGGGAGAAGGGGGCGAGGGGATGGATATTGCCAGGAAGCACAGATGTCTATGTGCTCGCGAACGTAGCGTCCACATTGGGATTTTGTTGGCGCTGTCCATTTAATTACAGCATAGTTTCATGGCTGAACACGAATGTTGCATGCACGTGAGCACGTGTGTTATTACGTGTGTGATTACAAGCGCGTGTCTCCGTTTGTTATTACATGTGGGAGGCAGGGGGAGCAGGGAGGGGAAAAGACAGGGGGAGAAGGAGAGACCAATACTTTAAATACGTCATTGTCAATCGTCGCGAGAATCCTTTTTTTTTTTACTAGAATTATGAATTACATCTATGATTCGATTGACGAAATGTTACTTAGTCTTTCTGTAGGTTCTCATGATTCTCGTCCTTGAGCATGAATTATTCCATAAATGTCAAACAGCAGAATTTGCGCGTGAAAATGGATCAAGTGATGACAAGACGAGTGGTGATTTACACCAAGAGGTGAGAGCCAAAGTATCGTCGCCTGTCCGTAGAGTTCTATCGCGCATGTCAAAGGCATTGCCCACTTCCCGCGGCTTCCCGTTCATCTGTTGGCTGGTTGTCACACGTTACTGCTGCTAGTGTCAAACCGCCAGGTGTGAAGCACACACGTGGTGGGTCGTGCGCAGACAAATACTACGTGCAGACAGTGAGCCGCCCTCGTTGAACAGTGAAAGACCAGATGATTTTTTAGGATACCTGAGAGGGCGGCCTTGTCAGCTGAACAGTCCTACGATGCTGTGGTCCCGTGCTGCTCAGCACAGCTTAGTGACTGCGCCAGCACACAGGACTCCGACACGGGCGTGTAGTGGGAAAGCCAGGCCAGTACTTGTTCTCTGCCCACATGATCTGTGGTGATGAGCGTACCTCTTTTGACCTTGTAAGACTGTCTGATTAATCTGAATTCAACTAACACGTTTGACAATATTGCGCAGCCGCTCATTTTTCAGGCTTGTCATCATGATTTATGGTCATCCAGTCTTCCTTCCGGAAGAAAACCAAACCACCAAGCACTCAGTTGAACTGAACTGACTCCATCAAAATTCGACACCTTGACAGTTGGAAAGGAAACGCTTTGGTGAAGCAAGCCCTGGTCATGGAGACCAAAGGGGAGGGGGGGGGGGGGGGTATTTAAAAACGTGACCCATTGTACAGACCACCGGCTTCACACTATCTCTGCTCTCTGCGCCACCAGCTTTGTGCAGGCAAAAGCCGAGATTAGAGGCCCCTTAACTTCACCTCCCTGAATGAGCGTACGTTTTCTACTTGCGTCCATTGGTTTGTCCGCTCGTCTGTCAGCAAGATCACGCACAGACCACAGAACAGTTTCACAGATTTTCAACGTCACTTGATAGAAAGACAGATTGTGGCTCAAAGAGAACCCCAATCAGTTGGGGGTGAAGGGGGGGGGGGGGGGGGCTGATCGGAGTCAAAGGCCGGATCCTGGAGTGTTCAGTAGCAAGACTGTTACACAGTTTATCAGGCAGCATCTGCTACATCTGTTTTCACCTTCGCCGTACGTCGTTGGTTTTCAATAACGTACGAGTCAGTTTTTAAGCTATCCTACAAAATTGTATGACTTTGTAAATGAAGCATGGGTCTGCATCCATAGTGAAATTGTTTTGTCAACAAAGGAGTAAACAAACAAACAAAAACCAAAAGGAGACCAGTGCAAGACTTTACTCTTTCAGTCAAAGTATGGGTCCCGTAAGACCCACGACGTAAGGCAAGGCTTGTTCCTGTACAAAAAAGCATGGGTCACTTAAGACCCACGACGTAAGGCAAGGCTTATTCCTGTACAAAAATCTTGGTTCCTTTGAGACCCACGACATTTGGCGCGCAAAATTTTAGCCGACGTACGGCGAAGACTAAAACTCTAATTATGAAAAAAAAAAGTGCACATTTCATGTGTGTGTGTGTGTGTGTGTGTGTGTGCACGCGCGCGCGCACGCGCGCCTGTGTGTGTGCGTGCGTGTCTGCGTATGTGCGTGCGTGCGCGCGCGCGTGTGTGTGTGTGTGTGTGTGTGTGTGTGTGTGTGTGAGAGAGAGAGAGAGAGAGAGAGAGAGGATCATTCGCAGGTGTGCATGTGAGCGTACAGACATTTGGCATACGAACAATGAAGAAGGCACACAATGTTCATTTGAATACAGAAGATAATACTGCAGTATTTGTACCAAGAATAGCTATAGTGACTGATGTTTAGCCAGTGTCTTGGGAGATGTCTCCTTAATGTCGCTTCGTTGCAGAGAGTAGCTCTCAGGTTATATGTCCCGGTCTTTGTGTTCTCCGTGTCCCATGTGATATTTGTGAGAAGGCATTATCCAGGTTGATACTGTGTCTACTGTATAACATGGTCTGCCTCTCACTGAGCGATCTTGTATGTACAAAAGCGAAGCAGAAGAAAGCTCGTGCAGGTGAGCGCACCTGCATGCTAAGTGGGCTGGCGGTCAGTGCTATGACCGACTGCATGGAAACCTTCAATTTCAAGCCAAGAGAAGTGAAGTCGAGTACATCCATTGTAGTTATCTGATCATTTTTCCCCCCGTAGTAAACAGACATTATGCCAGATGTATCAGAGTCGTCAACCACTCCGCCAGAGAGTGAAGCAGTAACATGGTGTACACAAGTGCTGCCGCACTGGTGTCAAGGTTATTTCGTGCAATGGTATCGAATAAATAACGTGGTGAGCGAACTTTGTGGTAACTGGTGTTAATGTTAAACAAGGATTGGAGCGGATACTGTGTGGAGAGAGAAGCGGTGATGGACAACCTGGACAGTACAATCAGGGACCGACCTGAGGGGCGGCGGGGTGCTCACTGGCCTCGTCAGCTGCACCGTTGGCGTCGTCCGCCGCTAAGGCTGAGGCACCGAGCTCACCGGCCACGCCTTCAGCCGGGACAGGGGCCGCCGCCGCTTCCTGGCTTTCCTCGCTTTGCGCCGTTGATTCAGCCTCCTTGATGGCTTCTGGGTCCTCTGCCGCTGGAGATGGCTGTTCCGCAGGTTCTGTGGGTTCTTGCGGGGAGCCCTGTTCCTCTGTGGACTGTCCATCGGCAGGTGGCTCTTCCCCAGGTTCCGACTGCTCGTTGACGGCCGTTTGTTGCTGTTGTTCAGGCGGGGACTGTTCCTGTGCAGGGGCCTCTTCCTCCTGACCTGCTTGCTGGGCTGACTGGTCGTCGACGGCCACTGACTGATCTTCATCCCGGTGTCCTGAGTTGGCTTCTTCATCTGCCGGGGGCTGGGTGTCAGAGACTGGTGACTGCTGGGCTTCTGCATCTTCAGACTTTTCAGCAGGCGGGGGTTCTGAAGGAGATGTCTCTTCTTCGGCCGGCGTTGGTTCTTCAGCTGCCGTGGCTGTTAGTTCCGAGGATGGCTGCTCCTCCGCCTGGATTTCTTCACTCAGTGCTGGTTTCCAGGAGACGTGTTTTTCTTCTGGGCTTGACTGGCCCTGTGCAGGGCTGACCTGCTCCTCTTCTGTTGTTTGCCGGTCATCTACACCTGCAGCAGTCCCTTCTGCACTGGGCTCTGAATCAGCAACTTCTGTGGGCGGCGGTTCTTCAGTAGTACCCTCCTGAGCTGTTTGTTCTTCTGTGGGTTCGTCTGCTAAGGTTTGATCTGGCGGCGGAGGCGGCGGAAAGTCGTCATCTCCTGAAGCGACTACAGGCGCTGTGTGTTCTGTTTGTGAAGGTTCTTCCCCTGACACTGCCATCTCTTCTGGCTCAACTTCTTGGTCTCCAGCTGAAGCCACTTCTTTCTGTGGCGTTCCCTCCTCTGCAGGCGTCGGTGCTTCCTCCAACGGTTTCTCGTCTTCCTGTGGCGTTGCCTCTTCTGCCGCCGACGGCGCTTCCTCCAAGGGCTTCGCATCTTCCTGTGACGTTGCCTCTTCTGCAGGAACTGGGGCTTCCTCCAACGCCTTCTCGTCTTCCTGTGACGTTGCCTCTTCTGCAGGAACTGGGGCTTCCTCCAACGCCTTCTCGTCTTCCTGTGACGTTGCCTCTTCTGCAGGAACTGGGGCTTCCTCCAAGGGCTTCTCGTCTTCCTGTGACGTTGCCTCTTCTGCAGGAACTGGGGCTTCCTCCAACGCCTTCTCGTCTTCCTGTGACGTTGCCTCTTCTGCCGGCGACGGTGCTTCCTCCAAGGGCTTCTCGTCTTCCTGTGACGTTGCCTCTTCTGCAGGCAATGGTGCTTCCTCCGATCGCTTCTCGTCAAGTACGTCATCTCTTTCCACCTCTGGCTCCGTAAGGCCGTCCGCAGAGGCGGGAGGTTCAACTGCACTATCTTCATGGACCTCTCCGGTGACCTGTTGTTCCTCGGCAGCTCGGTCTGTTGTGGGCACGTCCTCAGGACCATCTGCTGCAGTTGTCTCCTGGTCTCCTGAAGGCGACAGTTCCGTGGAGTCTTGTTGCTTCTCTGCACCCGTTTCATCAGCTGGGGGCATATCCGCCCCTTCAGGTCCCGATTCTTCTGTGGGCACTTCGTCGTCTTCGGACCGTTCATTGGCAACGACTGACGTTTCTAATTGCCTCTCCTCAGTTTCAACAGATTGTTCTACAACTTCCTCCGCGGGAGCAGGGGTTTCCTCGGGTGAAGGGGCCGGTTCTTTTGATGCAACCTCTGCAGCCGGTATGGACTGATCTTCAGACTCCACAGTTCCAACGGCGGCAACTTGCCCTGTTGACAGATCTTGTGTGGAATCTTGTGTTGGAACGCTTTCTTCAGCTGACGTCACATCTGGGGTCACAGGCTGTTCTGAGGCTTCCATCACCTGCAAACTTTCCTCTTCTCCACACGGCTCATCCCGTGTCACCACTTCTTCAGGACTTGATGGCTCTGGCTCCGGCTCGGGTTCTTTCGGAGAAGGCGGATTCTGGGTGTCAGCACCTGACGACTCCTTTGCATCTACAGGTTCTTCAACTACGGGTGCTGGAGCTTCTGCTGTGCTGCCTTCCTCCTCAGCAGGCGGTAGGTTTTCTTCACTCTCTGAGGCCTTTTCAGCTGTAGATTCTTCCGTTGGGATTTCAACCGGAGGGGGCGGCAGGGGTTCTTCTTGTTCCGCCTCTGTTGTTCCATGCGTGGCGTCGTCAGCCGGCTCCTCAGCGGGTGCTGCGTCTGTCACTTCCGGTGGCTGTGCCAGTGTGTCGGGACACTCTGCCGATCTTTCTACTGGCTCCTCTCCTCCAGTGGTCTCCTGGGACACCTCTGGGTCTGCTGCGGCTGTGACTGCTGCCTCTTCTGACGGACTGCCTTCAGCAGATTTCTCTGGAACCTCCGACACTTCGTCTGTCGGTGCGACTGGCAGATCCTTCTCGCTGCTGTCCTGCTCATCCTGCTGGGTCTGTGGCGGTGGTGGAGGAGCCGCGGACATTACGGAGGACATAGCGGCGGCTACTATCGTTTCCTCTACCGCTGCTACCGGCTTTGCTGGTGACGTTCCGTTTTCTGCTGGAGCATCATCAGCTCCGTTGACTGCAGCCTCTGTCTTGTCCTCAGCATCAGTCCCGTGGGCCACAGGCTCTGCCTGGACCTCTGGTGCTGACACAGAGTCAGGGTCAGTCTTGGACGTGTCTGCCTGTTCCTGTGAAGACATAGGTTCAACAACAAGGTCAACTGCAGTTCATCGTATTCGTCAGCGATACCTTTTTGACCGATATATTCCTTTTTTCTATCGCTGATTTACGTTTTTATGAAAACACACACACACACACACACACACACACACACACACACACACACACACACACACACACACACATACGCGCGCGCGCGCAAGCACGCACAGACATTAATGCACACAGACACGCACATGCGTGCCACGTGCATGTACACACACCGACATGCACAAACGAAACCATACACACATACGCTCTCTCTCTCCCTCTCTCTCTCTCTCTCTCTTTTCCCTCTCTCTCTCTCTCTCTCGCGGGCGCGCGCATGCACACATTATACACTCAACCTCCTTCCTCATCTTTCCATCCCCCTCCCCCCCCCCCCCCCCCTTTCCACACACAAGCATTCAATAGAAATGGCGGTCTCTGTTTCAGGTCTGAAAACAGGTAGTCACCAGCAATGCTAAACATTGTACCCAGAGTCCGGGAAGAGTGGAACTGGGGGTGGAGGGTGTGCGCGCCCCCTCGGCGGGGTCAAGAGGCACTGCCCATGCAGCCGTGAGCCCATGAAGGTTTCTTTCATTTTGATTTTTGGTTTGTGAATTCTGAGCTGCCGTTTCCTGGAACTTGCTGAATGTTTTTAACAAAAAGAGAAACCCAGTGCATTAAGTCCTATGCATTAAACAAACAAATTTTCTAAATTTCTCAAGGTGATTTTATTCTAAGGCGGAATTTTTTTTTTTGAAAACGGTCAAATTCCGATTTTGAAAAGAGCTGAACTGGCAAAAAAGTCACAGATCTTTAGCGCCTTGGTGGTTCCTCCCAGTCAATTGGAGAGACTTTTTTCCTTCAGATCATACAGCCGACCTTTTTCCCCTTTCCTTTTGCTGTCTCATCTTAGTGCTTCCATGTGCTATTGCTTCCATGCGCCTTTACGGCTAACCCCCCCCCCCCCCCCCACACCTCACTCAGCACAATGACACTTTCAATCCATCTGTCGTTAGCAAGCATCATTACGTCTTTGAGCTAAGGACATGCGGCTACGATATTTGTGTTCAGTGCTTTCAGGTCCAAACCCCTTCAACACCCTCTGCTGACAACAACACTGAATCTGGAACAGTAACGAGCATTAGCCTCAAGGTGGCATACGTGCTCACAGCTGATTGACACGCGGATAATTTGAACATTGACAGCCTTCCGCGGTTGTGGCAGAACTGAACAGGTTACATGCAGAATACGGCAACTTGAATCTTTGTATTGAATGACTTACACGCAGTTCTATTCCGTCGAATTATTTAATGTGCGTAGTCTTCTTGCGAAAGATACCCGCGTCAACCAACCCGAGAGATACGGACAACTGCAGGGCTGATCGGGAAATATAACAACACTCTTGGCTTTCATGGATGCAACTCGACTGTGTGGTCCCAGTCTTCCATTTGAGCCCATAGGACACTCCACTCTGGTTGGAGCGACCGTGGCCGGAAAATCACTCATAAATGCTTCTGATAAGACTCGAACCCACGATCTTCCAGCCCGCAGTATGCAACACTAACCACTGTAACACAGCGGCTGATGGTTTGTCATAGTGTAAGGGAACCCCATTCTGGTGACGATGACCTCGATTTGACCTACAAGACAACGCCACTTCCATAACACCCAGCCCCCACCCCCTCCTCGCCTACTTTTTTCTTTGTATTCCCTACCTGTATCTCTGTTAACCAAACTCCATTCATATTGGATTCAAAGCAGTGACGCAAATATGCCTCCCTCCCTCTCTCTCTCTCTCTCTCTCTCTCTCTCTCTCTCACACACACACACACACACACACACACACACACACACACACACACACGCACGCACGCACGCACGCAAACACACACACACACACACACACACACACACACACACACACACACACACACACACCAATTTTGGTGTGTTCCTTGTGCATGGTCACAAAAAGCCATCACACAAAGCCACTTCTATTGTCCTGGTCTTTGTTTTGCCCCATGTCAGTATATACCATGGCTGAAAAATTCCCTTTTGGCACCCCTTTTATACTATTTCTCTCCAAATAAAGTTTTTCTGTGGTCCTCCAACCCCCGTTTTCCTCCTCTTTTTTCAAATCCCTTATCTTTTCCTTCCCTTTCTCTTCTTTTCCTCTCTTTTCCTTTTCTTTGCGGGTGGGGCCTCCCATCCTCCTATTTCTTCCCATTTGTTTTTATCCACTCTCATTCAACATGCAAATCTCTATGTTCTATAACCGATTAACATTCTCATGTGGACTTTAATATTTCGGTAACTGATACAAAGTGTCTGGGGTTATCAATGTGCTAATGTTTGGTGTTACAAATACAGCTGATTTTATTCAATTCTATAATCGTCTAGAATTTTCCCTTTCAACTCTGCAGAGAAGTCTCAAAATTTACTGTCACCAAATTAAACTTTGTTATAAGACAAAAAAAAAATCCTTAGTATGGAGAAGGCAAGAAAGTATCTCTTTTACAGTAAAGATGATAAAAGAGTTTTTCAAAAGTTTTTTTAAAGTATACATATGAGCACAAGTAACATGAGGAGACATACAGGAGAATATCCAGGCACACGAACAGTGGTTACGAGTGTCACCTAACCCAGGGAGTGGTTGTTGAAGCACGGTTGATGACTCTGACAATGTCTCTCCATCTGTGGCTGTTCGCTGGGGTCCTCTTAGAGCAGGTGAAGGACTGACCTGTCCACTCCTTGATGTTGTCCACTCAGCTCATCTTATGTCCGTTTCTCCATCTGTGGCTGTTCGCTGGGGTCCTCTTAGAGCAGGTGAAAGACTGACCTGTCCACTCCCTGATGTTGTCCTCTCAACTCTTCTGTCCATTTCTTCATCTGTGGCTGTTCGCTGTCGTCCTCTGACAGCTGATGAAGGACACTCTGATGCTGTCCTCCTAGCTCTTCTCCTGTCTGCCTATTCTACGCCCCGCTAGCACTGTACCCTGGGGGATGGATTTCACCCTGCCGGCTGATCTGGAAAGCGGCCCGTATATTTCATCTTTCTCCTCTTGACAGAGCTGGAGTAGATCTTCATGTGGTCCAGTGGTTTGACCAATTGTTCAACAATTCCTCCTCTGTTAACGATCTTTGTACAAGATGTAGACTTTATGGGCATGTGGAATGTGCCTGACGGTGCTCAGTTCCTCTCCGTGGTGGCCAGCCCTGGGGCACAGAGTCACACTCTGGTCAACCATCTCACTGATCTAGGTGTGTTGGTCTTACGACAGGTTACCAGGGTGTAGATGCCGCAGTAAGATAGGGAGGTCAGACTCTACTTTGGCCACCGCCTCCCTCTTCCTTCCTCGACTAAAGCTCAGAGGTTCAGAGTCAATGAGAGTTTTGCATATAACGCCGTTCTTCATCCCACTTTTATTACTGCTACATTCCATCTTCGGGACTGACGTCTGAACACCACACGAGTGTGCATGATATCCGTGGCCTGTCGTTCTCCAGCCACCAGGCAGGCTGCTTTGTTGCTTGACCCATATGTTGCCGTGACCCGGTGTCGGGTCAGCGTCATTATAGGTCAGAATGACTGGGATCTGTCAGAGCTTAGGTCCATCGAGCTGACTTCTCCCAACACACACACTCGCGCACGCACACTCGTACACACACACACACACACACACACACACACACACACACTTTTGTTGTTGTTCTTGCTGCTGTCTCATATTCGATGAAGTCCTGCCCCCACGCCGCCTAATCCAGCTCCCCACCGGCAGTCCCCAGGCATCCCATCCGCGTCAAGTCACCACCACACACGCACACTTACTCACCTCGGCAACATCGTGGACGCCGCTGCTCTCCGCAGCTTTGTCAGCCGAGGGAGAAGCCGAGGGCGGGGCGTCATGGAACACCTCGTCATCCCCGCCCTTCCCTTGGCTCCCCACGTCCTCCCCGGCTGTGTCCGCGCCGGGACCCGCGCTGTCGCCCGCCGCGTCCCCCTTCGTCACGGGCTGCTCCGTCACCGCGCTGCCGTTGGCCGGCTTGCTCCCGGCCTGGCTGTCGCCCGCCTCCACGGTCGTCTCGCCGGTCCCGGCCGGCGCCTCGCCGACGTGGTTGTGCTCCGTGGGAGGCTCGCCGCTGCCGGCCTTGCTGTTGGCCGCGTCCTTCTTGCTGCTGCGGTTGCCCATCTCTTCCCCGGCGCTGTCCTCGGCGTGGCAGTCGCACTCCTCCTGTTGCTGCAGGCCTCGGACCCCTCCGTAGGTGGTCTGCAAGAGAGACAGAACAGGGACTGCTTGGAGCTCTTACCTTGTCTGTCAGAGAGGGACCGAGTGCTGTGTGAAATTATCAGGTTGTCGGTGAAAGGGAGACAAGTATCGTATGCAGCTCTTGGGTTTTGCGTGAAAGGGAGACAATGTAGTCACTGGAAGTCTGTGTAATAGAGACAAGTGCCTAATAGAGGACTTAAAATGCTTGTGAAAATGAGACAGTATACTATGTGGACGTCTAAAGTTGTCTGTGAAAGGGAGACAAAGTACTGTATTAGTGTCTTATGTTGTATATGAAAGGGAGACAAGTATTGTATGCAGCTCTTCTGTTTTGTATGAACGGAGACAAAATACCGCATGGAGTTCTTAAGCTGTCGGTGAAAAGGGATCTTAGGTTGTCAGTGAAAGGGAGACATGGAATTGTGCGGAGTTCTTAGGTTGTCTGTGGAAGGGAGATGTTAGACTGCGTGGAGCTCTCACGCTGAGTGCTGAAGAGAACAAACGCATTACAGAGGGCGGTCTATTTGGGTGTTAAATAAACTCAGAATGACGCTCGCAGGGATGGCAAAGCTCTGCTCAATGCTCAAAGCTGTCTTTAAAAGAAATCGTTCTGCTGTATAAAGAGCTTAGGATGTCTTGTGAAACTAAACCAAACTCTTGTATTTTCTGTACAAGAGCAAAGTATTGTAGGGAGCACTTAGGTTGTCTGCAACACAGAGTAAAAGACTATGGCATTCTCAAACTGTCTGTAAAAAGCAAAAGGCTACGTAGAGCTCCTATGTTGTCTTTGAGAGAGAGAGAGGAGAGAGAGAGAGAGAGAGAGAGAGAGAGAGAGAGAGAGAGAGAGAGTTCAGTAAAGGGGTCTTAAGTTGTCTATAAAAGAGGCTTCAGCAACGTATAGTGGTGTTCAGCAATCCGTAAAGGAAAGCATGGCTGTGTATGCGACTCCTCCTGGGATACGAGGGAGTCAGAGCACTGTTTGACGCTCTTACGTTGCCTGCAAAACTACAAAACTTTCTGTGGATCGTCTTACTAGTCTGTCAAAGAGAGCTAAAGTCTCAATAGAATTCTTGGGTTGATGGTGGAAAAAAAAGAAGTGTATGGGGAAGCTCTGTGGAATTCTTTATATTGTGAGAGACAAGCGCTTTATGGAGCTGCTCTTCTTCTCCCTTAACTCCACCACTCTGAAGAACAATGTACCAGCCTCTTCCAGTTCTGCCGGTTGTGTCCCAAGGCTAAGGTCTCTGCAGGTATTTTCCCTGTCCCTTCCGCCATGTTTGATCTTCCTGCCCGTCTCCTCCTTCGACAGTTCTCTGGAGATTTGTTTAAGCAAGGCCATACATTCTTGTTTCAAGGCCATAACATCATAGTTTTCTTTTCTTGATTGATTGAAGTAGATTTTTACATGGTCCGTTGTGTTGCATGATGCTTTGACTCACTTTTCCATTGGTGATGTGATCTGAAGTTTGGCTTCACATTGTTGCTATGACTTTTTCTTCCAGATCTGCTCTGGGGGGCTATATCTCGCATTCATACTGAAAGATGGACTATACCAGTGCATGCAGGGGCTCGATCTTGTGTCTTCTGGAAATGTCATTGTCCTTCCATACACGGTTTAGTGTGGATAGTGCTGATGTTGTCTTTGCGGCCCTTGAGAGGATTTCTGATTTGGATCCCTCAGTTCCTTCCCGTGAGAGGCAGTCGCCGTCTTTGGTCTGAATAGTGTTGACTTGAGTTAGCTATTGGTTGGTCAAGACTTCTAGATTTTAAAAGCTTTGTTTGTGTCCTCATTGTGTTCCAGATTTTTTTTCAATGTCCACACACTCTAGCCATCTTTCTTTTGCATTCTTCAGCATTTTTTCCTCTAGCCATCTTGAGCGGGGTTATAAACTCCTAGAGGAACACATCTCCAAGATAGTGCATGTGAGGCATGGCTTCTAATTCCATCAGCTTATTCCAAGGGCCCCGGGCGATATGTTTCTGTCACCACTTGGCCCAACTTGTCTGTGAGGGCTACGAGGTCAGCTTCCAACAGCCATAGCGAGGCGAATGTTCCTCCAATGGCCATTAGTAATTGTTCAACGATATCAGGATCTTTCAGTTTGTCAAGATTGAACGTCAGATGGCTGAGTGTATTTCGTTTTTTTTTTTGGGTTTTTTTTGTATTTTTGTTTTTGTTTCTGTCTTTTTTTTTTTTTTTAACTCTCTTGTTCTTCAAACGTACATTTTAAAGTTCATCCTGGCAAAGTGGTGGTTACTACAAATGCCAGCTCCTGGAAATGTCCTATTTCAGCCCTGTTGATGCCAGACTTGTTCCTGTTCTTCACAAGGTTACTTTTTACCTGGCTGTGCTGCTGACCGTTACCGTGCCATGACCATCGTCGGGGTGCTTTATGCTCACCGAGACTGTTGGTACTGGCCAAATCTAGCATGCATAGTCCCTAGCATTGGCGGTCTTGCTACAGAAGGGGCGGTCGTCATATTACCGTAAGATCCGCCAGAACTTTTTTCCCAGCCTTCTTAGGCATCAGTACCATTCCGGTCACCCAGAACGACGAGACTGTCTGTCTTGTCAACCTTGTTGCTGATCGTTTGGAGCTGAGAGCAGAATTCCTTGTGTGGTCATGTGGTCATAATCACAGTCTGATACTGGAGCGACTGTCTGCCCTACCGTGATGTTGAATTGTAGTATTTGCAGGCGGATGGTCACGATTCTGAGGGAAACAGGCTGGTATCCCAGTCCAGCGCCCCCGAAGTTCTCATTAACAACAATAACCAACCCACTCCACGAACATACTTGTCTTCTCCCTTTATAGCACAGGACATGAACTGTCTGTGCGTATACTTCTTCACTGTTGAATGATCTAACTTTGCACAGGTTTGAGAATGTGCGTGGAGTATCTATCCATCACAAGAATCAGTTCTTTCAATTTTCCAACCTGCCTTACTGTTCTTACATTTCAAGTGGTGAATGCGACGATGTTACTGTGCGACTCAACCGGTAGCACCATTCTCGCGTCCGCCCAGGCGGAGATCGACGCTGTTGACATGGGCTGCGACCGATCCCGAATGATCTCTGTGCTTTCCTCTTCTGTGTGGAATGTCCACTGCAAGTCAAGCCTGGCGGAGCCCATCCCTCTCCAAGTCGGATATTCTTATTGGCAGGCAGTGCAGGGTTACATGGATCCCCATAGCAGAGGAGAATCTCCGACTGACGAACTCTGTAAGGAACTCTAAGCTTGTCTTTGAATAAAACAACACTGTAGGGTATCTAAGTTCGTTTACAATAATCTCAAAGCTCTGTAAAGAAGTCTGAGTTTGTCTGTGAAAGACAGAAAGCTCTGCAGGGAACTCTTAGTTTGTCTGTGAAAGACAGAAAGCTCTGCAGGGAACTCTTAGTTTGTCTGTGAAAGACAGGAAGCTCTACAGGGAACTCTTAGTTTGTCTGTGAAAGACAGGAAGCTCTGCAGGGAACTCTGAGTCTGTCTGTGAAAGACAGGAAGCTCTACAGGGAACTCTAAGTTTGTCTGTGAAAGACAGGAAGCTCTGCAGGGAACTCTTAGTTTGTCTGTGAAAGACAGAAAGCTCTGGAAGCTCTACAGGGAACTCTTAGTTTGTCTGTGAAAGACAGAAAGCTCTGCAGGGAACTCTTAGTTTGTCTGTGAAAGACAGAAAGCTCTGCAGGGAACTCTTAGTTTGTCTGTGAAAGACAGGAGGCTCTGCAGGGAACTCTTAGTTTGTCTGTGAAAGACAGGAAGCTCTGCAGGGAACTCTAAGTTTGTCTGTATGAAAGACAGAAAGCTCTGTAGGGAACTCTTAGTTTGTGAAAGACAGGAGGCTCTGCAGGGAACTCTTAGTTTGTCTGTGAAAGAAACAAAGCTCTGTGCGGAACTCTTGAGTTCGTCTACCGAAAACCCATTCAGTAACAAATTAGGATTCAGTAGTGATAATTTCTCTTACATCAAATCCATCTGCAGTGATAAATTTTCAAACTTAACTCGTAATGAATGATTGAATAAAGGATGAATGATGAATGAATGAATTCAAGAAACATTTCCTTAATTAAATGCAAGTTTCGTCGTTGTGTGTGCAAACTGGATAGGTGGATTAACAGAAAAATAGATACACAAATCAGGGACAAAGTCGAATACAAAGGCAGCATCTAGAAAAATACATGCATAAATCAGATAGAAAGTATAGGATAAAAAGAGCAATGCCATTTTTTTCATCATGCCCTTCTGTTGTACGTTCTCCTAAAACAGCCAGAGGATGAGGGACCCAGAAGATTGTATGACCAAAAAATGTTTAAATGAAGAGAAAAAACAAACAAACATGCTCGATCATGGCATGCGAGAACCCCAAACCCGTTCCATTACAACTTAGAAAAGTCATTAAAAAAAAATGTGCAAATCTGTCACAGACTATAAGTTTTAAATCTTGAAAGATTAAATAAATGGTATCAAACGCACAAAAAGTGATAGATGGAATTTGTCGATATTCAGTATAACTCATTGAAACTGATGGAAATGATGGATGGATTAAATAATGAAAGGGACAAGAAGATTTATCACACACACACACACGCACACGCACACACACACACACACATCAAAGCGACTCTGTTCAGATGGCCAGAATACCGCCGAAAACTTCAATCCAAATCAACATCCTCGTCCACTCTGTATGGCGGTCCTGGACAGGCTGTCATGGTGGTATACTATGCAAGCACGTACCGCAGGTTAGTAACTGCGAGAAGATAGGATATTTAGGCCCGTCAGCACGCGCGCGCACATACACACACGCGCGCGTGCACGCACACACACACACACACACACACACACACACACACACACACACACACACACATATTTCTTCCACACAAGGCTAGCTGTAGCGGTGGCCTTTATCATGTTAACACAAGTATATGTTAGTTTGAAAACAAGCAACAACAATAAACCAACCCGGCCACAAAGGAGGCGGGGGGGGGGGGGGGAGATGGAAGGAGGAATCGGGGGTGAGGGGGGTTCGACGGCTGCTTTGATGACTCATTTCACAGCGGTCTGCCTGAAGCACCTGTGTGCGGCATCTCGCTTGCTGCCGCGTTGTCTCACACAGCTGACGGAGGCAGCACACAGCGGTGTACAAACCAACACCCCTAGTCCCACCCGCACCCCACCCCACCCCGCCCCTTCTCCCCCCTCTCATATTTTCTGATTTGATCATCAGACAGCCGAGAACCTCGTGCTGGGCTGTGTCCAAAATCACCGTCCCTATTCTCTCCCCCCTTCCCCTCCTCGCCCCTCCCCCCAGCGCTCCTCACCGATTCTCGTGAATTTTCCTACAATGCGGCCAGAATCGCTGGCTTTTTGACTGGTCCATTACAATGACGAGTCCAAGCGACGGGACATAGACCAATCACAACACACTGAGCACAGTGAATGATGAAAAACAAGTCTTGTGGTGTTCCCGTTGTTCTCAAGCCAGATAACAAGAGTAATGAAAATAAACGATTTGAGTAAAGCATGAAAAAAAGTCTCTTGTTCCCGTTTCGGTACAATGAAAAGTTGAATGAAAAAGAAAATGTTGAAAAACAAACAAATGAATTAAAACAAAAAAAGAACGAGTTACTGCGTGCACACTCATTCCCCTAAGAGACATGATGCAATCTACATACAAGAAAAACGTTGATCCTGATCATGTCAGATCAACAAGAAGTAAAAGATAATAAAAACCAAAAAGCGATAAAAAAAAAAAAAATAAAAAATAAAAAACCAGTAGCGCCACAATCACCATATGTCTCGACTGCCACAACTATTCATCTCTTTCTGACAGAGCTAAAGCCAGACTCATTGTTGGTGCTGTCATTCTGCACCAACTCGAGCGAAGCTGTTCCTAGACTTGATACGTGTTTAACTGTGCAAACAACAGAAAACACGATACAAGTGTTTAAACCACGACCATCTTGCTTCACTTTACGCCAAACAGCGAGAGAATGTCTTCAGAAAGGATGAAGTTACCGCCCTTTATGCAGGGGAGTGACGGTCACAGTAACTGGCGCTGTTCGGTGCTGGGTTTCCTGACCAGCAGGTGTCGAAAGGGTTAAAGAATCTGTACTCTTCGTTATCAACACCAGAGATCAGAATTTTAGAATTCGTGTTACCGCTGTTTCTTGAGGTTATTTGTATTTGTTTCTGTCCGTCTGTGTGTTTGTCTTTTGATCTCCCTTGCATCTTTGGGTGGATCCTCAAGCGTAGGCTCAAAGATTGTCCCCTTTATTTTATACTGTTTGCATAATGTCTTTAGTTTTTCAGCAACTTTTTTCCTCCCCACACTTTCGTTTGGTTTCATTTACTACTCTTCGCTGGCTGCTTTGGGAGTGCTATTGGATTCTTTTTTGCACTCTTGGTGGTGAGAACACCACAGTATTATGGACTGTGGTGTGTCTCTATTTGACGCCAGGAGCGCAGACACAACCAGCCGTGTCTCCCTGATGAGTCCGACCCAGCGGACGAAAGGCCTCGCTCGAGCAGGCAATACAAATATATCTGCCTTCAAAAGAGATTGCGATGGTTCCCTTATGCAGCTAGTGAAGAGTTTTCATATCTGTAACATATTTTCTTAATTTCATGTTCCCAGTTTCTCCATCTTCAAATTACCCCCCCTCCCCCCCCCCCCCCCCCTCCTTTAAGTCCAAATCTTTGCCAAGTCATTACTATGAAGATAGTTCAGTTGTTGGCCTGCGCTTGTTTTTTTCCCCCACTATTAGATTGTTCGTCTATGTATTTGTCTGACTTTATTCAAGTTTAAAAGGCTGTGCCAGTCTTGAATAAAAGTTACTCTGTGTTAGGTTTTCTTATGGGAGCAAAAAATACCCAACTTGTTTACTGTTTATCGTTTACTGTTCCCTGCCTCATTTCATTTCCGATTTTTGTTTTGATTAAATTGAGGTTATTTGTATTTGTTTCTGTCCGTCTGTGTGTTTGTCTTTTGATCTCCCTTGCATCTTTGGGTGGATCCTCAAGCGTAGGCTCAAAGATTGTCCCCTTTATTTTATACTGTTTGCATAATGTCTTTAGTTTTTCAGCAACTTTTTTCCTCCCCACACTTTCGTTTGGTTTCATTTACTACTCTTTGCTGGCTGCTTTGGGAGTGCTATTGGATTCTTTTTTGCACTCTTGGTGGTGAGAACACCACAGTATTATGGACTGTGGTGTGTCTCTATTTGACGCCAGGAGCGCAGACACAACCAGCCGTGTCTCCCTGATGAGTCCGACCCAGCGGACGAAAGGCCTCGGAGCAGGCAATACAAATATATCTGCCTTCAAAAGAGATTGCGATGGTTCCCTTATGCAGCTAGTGAAGAGTTTTCATATCTGTAACATATTTTCTTAATTTCATGTTCCCAGTTTCTCCATCTTCAAATTACCCCCCCCCCCCCCCCCCCCCTCCTTAAGTCCAAATCTTTGCCAAGTCATTACTATGAAGATAGTTCAGTTGTTGGCCTGCGCTTGTTTTTTCCCCCACTATTAGATTGTTCGTCTGTGTATTTGTCTGACTTTATTCAAGTTTAAAAAGCTGTGCCAGTCTTGAATAAAAGTTACTCTGTGTTAGGTTTTCTTATGGGAGCAAAAAATACCCAACTTGTTTACTGTTTGCTGTTTCTTTTGTTATTTCGTAATTAATGAACCATCTACACACTTTCCTTTCAGAGCAGATGTTACACAACTGCCCAAGGGCTTGGTTCAGGGATGGCACAGTGGTAATGACATCTTCGGCCTCCGCCAAAACTACAGTTGTCGTCATCGTCAAATATGTTACACGCCACTAGAACACAAGAACAAGTAAGTGATTTGCATGTTTTATGCCCAGGTTTGATCTTATGCTCCTTACACACACACACACACACTCTCTCTCTCTCTCTCTCTCTCTCTCTCTCTCTCGTGTCTGAGCGCCCACTTTGTACATACACGAGCGTTGAGGGGTTGAAATAAATTTCCCATAGTCTACTGGCGGTTGGAACAGTGAACTCTCAGAGGTTCACCGTGTCTAGGGCACAGCATAATGGAAAGCGGAACCCATCCCTCTCCTTCCGCCGCCTTAACCGTCCCTGAACCGAATCAGGTATCCCATAGCTGGGCGGACAGAGAGCGTTTTCAAGCCGGGGAGAAAAAAAAAAAAACCGACCCCACAAGTAGTGAAAAATTACGACTGTCAGCTCCGGAGGCAAACGCCCTGACTATGAACACAAAGAATGTGCAGACACGGATACACACACACACACACACACACACACACACACACACACACACACACACGAACGCACGCACGCACACACTCACACACACACTCACACACACACACACACACACACACACACACACACACACACACACCACGCGCACGAACACACTCTGATCAAGAGCAACACAAAAACTTGAGAGGTAGCCACACGTCCCCTCACAGCAGCCGACCCTGCACCGAGGTGATACAGGCAGCAGGCTGCACCGCTACTGGCTGCTGACATCACGTGTCTGTCGCTCAGCACATGAGTAAGGCGTCAGCCCAGCTGTTACCGCTGAAGTTATGATACAGCTTGTCAGGTTTCGAACACACACACACACACACACACACTGCAGTATCTTCAGAGAAGAAACCATAATCCCGCCAGTCTCCAGCCATGCCAAAACCCCCATGCAAAATGTGCTCAACATACAAAGAGCAGTCCCATGATAAAGATTTTTTCTTTCTGTCAAAAACTTACTTCGGAAAATAATTTGAAACAGAAGAAACAGCCAGGGTCCTGAAAGTAGATCCAAATGCGTTCAGTGTTCAAAGCATAGGAGAAACAAGAGAGAGAGAGGCAGTGTGTCTGTGTCGCCTGACATGTCATCAATTTCAACTACAGTGGCAACTACCTCAGATATATAACATCATTTTTCGTTTGTTTTGTGCATAGAGGGTGCATCAACAACGAGAATCGCCGTGCAGATAACCCACCATGTTATTTTTTTTCTTCACATTTTGCGTTATATTTGATGGGAAATTGAAAAGAAATGTGAACACACGCACATCCTCAGAGGTTCACACATATATAGACATTCTCTCTCTCTCTCTCTCTCTCTCTCTCTCACACACACACACACACACACACACACACACACACACACACACACACACACACACTCACACTCACACACACACACGCACACACAGAAACCTTTCACCTTGCCACCACCACCCGCACCCCCCCCCCCACACCCACCCCCCCTCATTTCACACACACACACACACACACACACACACACACACACACACACACACACACACACACTGAGACTCGCAAACACAACTGTCCTTACTCAGCATAATTATGTGTTACGAAACAACTCCTTTCTTCCCCGTTCTGATATAGTCATATTCCGTCAACACTGTTACTGAGCATTCTCACCCAGGGTTCAATCCACACGTCCTCCTCCTCCTCCTCTCTCTCTCTCTCTCAAACTTAATGAGTGGAAAGGGATGGTCGAAGAGAGGGGTGTGAAGAATGGGGAGGAGGAGTGAGGGAAGGTGGAGGTCTGTTCACGCAAAGCTGGTTCTTTCATGGCAGACGTAGTACGTGATGGGAAGTTTTTGCAGGCGCTTTCCTTAACAGTCCTTTCTTTGACCGATAGCTGGGGGCTTGCAATGGCTGTGGTATTCTAATTGTGCAGCGTTAACATTATGACGTAATTTGCTTTACGTAATATACGTGACGTCTTATTGTATTTGACACGTCCACGCCAGATTTTCCTATGATTAGTACTCTTTTCTTTCATTTCATTTTGACAACATCAGATTAATGATGCAGTGTCAAAGCGATTGAAAAAAAATCTGTTTCTGACTGCGCTACAGTTTCACTTGCTTAATTCACCGTGAGTGAGAGACCTGTATAGTTTTGCCGAGTTACATTTAACAAGATATGTCTATATTTGGCCGATATCAATTCTATATATAGTAAGAATTTTTCAGCATAAATGCTCTTTTGCTTGGTATGAATCTTATTAACACACACACACACACACACACACACACAAACATTCGCGCGCGCCCGCGCGCCCACACACACACACACACACACACACACACACCACACAACCGATTTTTCCCGATTAGAAATTTTGGCGCGTGTCCTTCGCATCTATTTGCCTAGTCTGACAGAGATTTTGCTTTATTTCGGTATCAAATTTAGAGTAGGTAACAACGATCTGGGTGTGGGGGAGAAAGAGGATGAAGTGGAAGGAGGAAGGCGGGAGAGGGGGGTGCTCACCAAAAGCATGCTTTGATGACTTCGAACATGGAAAAAAAAATCCAACAAAAACAAAAAGAAAATCGAAAGCAATGTTAACTTTCACGGTAAAACACTGATGTCTGCATAACTCCTAAATTATTTCCACTTGCAGCTCCCATTCACCAAGTGAACAGGCAGACGACAGCATCAGTTTGGGGTTATGGGCATGTCATCACCGTCTCACAATGTGAGCGAGCGTTACTTGATCTTGTTTGTTAGTTGCTATTTGTGTCTATCTAACTCTCATAACACTTTCTTCCAATGTTAAAATTTGCCGCGAAAAAATATGCCTCCCCAATATTCGTAGTCCGTGGTTAAAATAGTGCTAGGTAAAGACTTGAAAAGGTTATAATATGTGGGTGGGTGGGTGAGAGAGAGAGAGAGAGAGGGAGAGAGAGAGAGAGAGAGAGGCGGGTGAGACGGGGAGAGGAGGGGGGGGTGGGGGAGAGAAAGAAAGAAAGAGAGGTTAACAAGTCTAAGAGTAAGAGCAGGACAGGGAAGGGAGAGTGGTGGGGTCGGGGGATAAGGAGTGCAGTCAAGTCTGCATGAGAGGGTGATTTATGTTGTAGGCCCTGTACGTGTTACCGATTTATTCACTGTAAAAACTGACACAAATTGACAGCTTCAGCTGGTCTGTCCATCTCCATCGTCACTGAAATAGCGGCGCTGCAGACGATCAGGGAGATAACTAAAACTCCACCCCCCCCCCCCCCCCCCACCCCCAATAAAAAAAAGTCAATAAATGAATAAGAAACAAATAAACCAATGAATGAATAAAGAAATAAATGATAAAATATATAAATAAATAACATGATAATGGTAATAAATGATTTAAAGTGTACCCTGGTGCCTCGTACCGCTCTCTGTGCAGTATAACTCATGTCCAGACATTCAGACAGTTTAGAGGAAAAACAGAAAAATGTTATTCAAAAGAAGATGGCGATAGAAGAAAGCTAACGTTAAGAAGACGGCATTCTGAAAAAAAAAAAAAACGAAAAGCTATCTGCGGTGAAAAAAGGAACACGCAACAAAGATGCTGTTAAGAAGAAGACGCTGTCCATTCAAAGGAAGATGCTGTCAAAGGGAAGATGCTATCAAAGGGAAGATGCTATCAAAGGGAGGATGCTATCAAAGAGAAGTTATTTTCAAAGGGAGGGTGCAATCAAAGGGAAGATGCTCTCAAAGGGAAGGTGCTATAAAAGAGAAGATGCTATCAAAGGGAAGATGCTATCAAAGGGGAGATGTTATGAAAGTGAAGATGCTATCAAAGAGAAGATGCTATCAAAGGGAAGATGTTATGAAAGGGAGGATGCTATCAAAGGAAGATGCTATCAAAGGGAAGAGTATGAAGTGAAATGCATCCAAAGGGAAGATGCTATCAAAGGAGGATGCTATCAAAGGAGGATGCTATCAAAGGGAAGATGCTATCAAAGGGAAGATGCTATCAAAGGGAGGATGCTATCAAAGAGAAGATGCATCAAGGGAGATGCTATCAAAGGGAAGATGCTATCAAAGGGAAGATGTTATGAAAGTGAAGATGCTACCAAAGGATGAAGATGCTATCAAAGGGAAGGATGCTATCAAAGGGGATGCTATCAAAGGGAAGATGCTATCAAAAGGGAAGATGTTATGAAAGGGAGGATGCTATCAAAGAGGAAGATGCTATCAAAGGGAAGATGTTATGAAAGGGAGGATGCTATCAAAGGGAAGATGCTTATCAAAGGGAAGATGTTATGAAAGTGAAGATGCTACAAAGGGATGAAGATGCTATCAAAGGAGGATGCTATCAAAGGGAGGATGCTATCAAAGGGAAGATGCTATCAAAGGAAAAATGTTATGAAAGGGAAGATGCTGTCACAGGGAAGATGCTATCAAAGGGGGGATGCTATCAAAGGGAAGATGCTATAAAAGGAAAGATGCTATCAAAGTGAAGATGCTATCAAAGGGAAGATGCTGCAGATTAAAGACAATATGTCCTTCAAAGGAAAATGCTGTTTAAAAAACGGCTATGAAAATGGATATACTTTGAAAAGGATGGTGACAATACAAAGACACTTGTAACAGGAAGATGGTGTTAAAATATAGACGCTGTTACATGGAAGACGCCAAATGAATGACGAAACAATCAAAAAGATGTCACTGACAGGACGATGACATGAACAACATAGTATGAAAAGAGGAGGATACTACGTCAGACTCATCAAGGATCTGTTTTCTTTCCAGACAGCTGATGAATAACTTGGGGCGTTCGATGGACGCCCTTCCCAAATTCCATCTCCAGTGATCACTTTCTCCCGGTCACACAGCTATACACCCAGTTTGATTTCCATTTCCCTTTTTAGAACACAGTTAATCGTAGACTTTTTGATAGTGGTTCTTCCTTTATCGCTGCAGCTGGGATACTCGTATTCTCAATGTTTACTCGAACATTTTTTTTCTCTGAAAAAAAAACAACAACAAACAAAACAACAACAACAACAAACAAACAAACAAAATCTGCCTGCCAGCCTGTCAAACTTGCCAGGCTGTCAGTCTGTCTGTCTTCCCCCCTCTCCCTCCGCTTGCTGATGCTGGCCGTGATATAACACGGTTTTCTTTCTCTTCTCAGTTAAGAAAAAAGAAAGAAAGAAAGAAAAGGGCGGGAGAGGGAGAGGAAGGCACAGATCAACAATCTCCCCTGTTTGATGTGATTTACTCTTGCTACTGCATTTTTTTTGAGGAGGAGGAGGCGAGGAGGAGTCCTGCATAGAGCTGCCATCGCTGTTTCGTTATTTTGACGATCCATCATTCCAGATAACATTTCTTGGTCTCTTGTTAAAAGCGATGAAAAATTGCCCGGTTTCTGTTTGCAGTTACTAACAAACTGTAAGGAAAAAAAGGTGGGGGGTGCATTAAGTTACGACGCCATCACTTGTTCAGATATCTGAAGAGAGAGAGAGGCGGGCACAGTGAGATGATGTTTGAACAGAGAGGAGAGAGACAGGGAGACAGACAGACAGAAAGGGAAACAGAGAGACAGAGACAGACAGACAAACTGAAAAGGAGACAGACAAGACAAACAGAAAGGGAGACAGAGAGACAGATGCAGGGAGCCAGACAGACAAAGACAACGAGGAAGCCGGTTCAGGGAACGAAGATGAAGGGTTGTTGGGGAGCGAGGGAAGGAGGGAGGGAGACAGACAGAGAGAGAATAAAACAGACAGACAGAGATCATCAACGAAGCTATCGGGTCAACAAGTCCACAGCCTTCCTCTGAACATGTTCTCGCCCCAGAGATCGCACCGTGGAAAAAAAAAAAAAAGAGAGCAATGGGGTAAAGTCAAGTCAGGGGAGGGGGAAGAACGAGAAGGGCGGAGGCGCTGGAAGGGATGGTGGGAAGTTTGTAGAAGGTTGAAACCAGCAGCCACTAGGGGTGTTTCAGACAGGGGGGAAGGGGGGGGGGGGGGTGCGGCAGCCAGTACAGGACACCCTCATTCACGGCGCCGTCAGCCGGTTGTGCGGCAAATGCTACATCCTGGTACACACCGACTTTCGGGGTGCCGCCACTGTTCCGATCAGCTGCATGCATGAACCGCTTGAATACTGCATGAAGACCAAGGAATGTGGACCAGTGTATCAAGCCGTGGGGGGGGGGGGGGGGGGGGGGGATATTGGAAATGGTCCACTCCCTTACTTTTATCATCTCTCTTCTGTACTGAATACTTAAAGGTTCTTTGCAAGGGGGGGGGGGGGGGGGGGGGTGCACGTGTGTGTGTGTGTGCGTGTATATATATATATATATATATATATATGTTGTGGTGTGTTGTGTGTGTGTGTGTGTGTGTGTTGAGGGTCATGTGGTTCATAGTTCATGAGCGCTACGGTCATGCATAAAATAGAGGATTGCTGTCAACCAGATTTTAAAACGTGTACATTCAAGGTCTTAAATTGTAGGCCTATTAACCCTATGTTGATAGGTCTTCTGCATGTCATTTTGCAAACATTAACCACACGTTACCATCTAGCGAGATTGAAATCAACACCACCACCAACACTTCTCGCTAAATTAAAAGCTCTCTCATGGTTTTCTGTCCGATAGACGGCCGCCAGCCATTCTGTCCAACGCCTCGCTTCGGTTTTGGTGCCACCGGGTTGCAGTTCATTTCGGTCCCCTCATGCCCTAAGTATCAGTGATGGACACTGGCCGAGTTGTGTTTTTATTATTAGTTTCATTGAGCAACCGATCTTTATTCCTGATTTCTGTGTGCACAATCGATTATCCTTTACAGGAACGAGACGAACCACGGTGATTACAGACAAGACCCGAAAAAGAATTTAACGGCGGAGGTAAACCGAACAGGTCCCACGAAGGAGCCCTGGGTAACACCGTTACATGTAAAGAGGACGACACACGTTTGCCGGCGCTTCTTGAGTCCCGCTGGAAAAATCCAAACCGTAACAGAGCTGAGCTTGAAATGCCAGAAGCGTGTGGAATTCCACACAGATAAATGTGGCCATCATTCGTATCAAACGCTGTTGATCGATCAAGTGATGTGATAGCGTCAGCTTTGTCTTCCCCTAGAGCAGTGGACACATTATTTTTAGCTTCAACGTCATGACTAGGTCTGTGGGTCGATCAGAGATGATCCAGGAAGGGATCAAAGCTTTATTCCAGATCACGTGACACCGCGTGAAACGTAGACACCGGCTGTCTCTGTCTGTCCATCTGTCTTTGCCTGCTGACATGTCATGCTGTGTGGGCACTACTAAGGGCGGGGACGGAATGTAAAACGAGTCACGCCGATGCTCATCTACAATCCTCGTGAATAAAGAATGTTCGTCTTGTCTCTCCGTCACTTTGTCGTCCCCCGTTGCCCAACAGCTCTATTTTCAATAAACTCTCCACAACAGGTCGTCACGTATACTGACGGTGTTCTTAAAGACTTCGTTAGCATGGTTAACAAATAATACAGTGCGAAAAGGGTAACTTTGAGTAATCGACACTCTCTCTCTCTCTCTCTCTCTCTCTCTCTCTCTCTCTCTCTCCTCTCTCTCTCTCTCTCTCTCCCCCCTCTCTCTCTCTCTGTATGAGTATTTATGCGTGTGTGCGTGTATTTGTGTGTGCGCGCACGCGCGTGAGCGCGCACGCTTAGCCGTAGAAGAAACTCTGACAAGTACACACACACACACACACACACACACACACACACACACACACACCACACACACACACACACACACGTGGCAGACGGCACCAGACCCTTGTGTCTGACAGTCTAGTCAGACGATAAACAGCTGACACACCTACCGCACGATCCGCCATCTGTTCTCTGCATTCCCCTACACCTCATGTAACCTTACCCCAAACAATAACGCTTAAACCAACAAACAAACGATGCATGAAAAGAAGATGAGCCCATGTGTGGACGCTCATCAAACTAATTTTACAGTGGCACGACCTAACAAGTCGATGTAAAGAATAGCAAACTGTTTACTCTTTCTTATTCTTTTAAGTTTCAAATGTGACGCGAGTGTGTAGTTCAACCCTTTTCACTGACCCGCCGGAGAGCGATGTCACGTTTCACCAACGTGATAAGGAATGACAGTGATTGATGACTGACAGGCGACTGTCAGTCAGCCCAGCCACCCCGAAACTGACGTCAGGGATCAGGGCGTCTCTGACCAGGTCAGTCATAAAGTCGGGAAGACGTGTGAGGAGAGAGAGCCAAATTCAGTCTGACGAACACACTGGTCCCCCCCCCCCCCCCCCTCCCTTCCCCCCTTCCCCTTAGAAATCAGAAATCACGGTGTTAGGCTCGCCTGTTGTTCCTTTTTCCACATGTTTGACATTGACGTCTCAAATGACCTTGAAGTTGTCATCTGTAATTCACGTAAGTTTAATAATCCAACACCATCTTAGAAATCAGCATGGGAAAAAAATAGTGAATTTGTACTTCGCTTCTTACGTCCGCAAACAAACAAAATCGGAAAAATGTGTGCAAAAAATATCTGACGTTTTAAAATTTATTTAAAAAAAAAAAAGACATTGATGTTGTAAAACGTGTAAGGAAAATGTCTTTCATGTTATAGAATGTGTACAGAAAAAATGTCTTTGCTGTTTATTACAAATGTGTAAAGAAGAAGTCTTTGATGTTATGAAATATTTAAAGAAAATGTCTTTGCTGTTGTCAACACATTCAAGCGCGTCTCTTGTGCGTGTGCAAAGATCGTGTTGTGAGTTATATCAGCAGCAGGCACAGTACCTAATTAGATGTATGTACTAGCTGAGATGTACATGAATTGAAAAACGCGCATACAAGGATATATCAGAGAGAGAGGGGGGTGGGGAGGGAGGAGGGACTGGGGAAAAGGGGGGGGTGGATGAGGTGGCTACAAACGCGCACTATCGGCCAGACAGGTGTCAGAAAATAGACAGACAGAGGCAGACACAGTGGGAATCGAAACAGAGGCTGACAGACAGGAACAGAAACAGACCGGCAGACCTGGAGCAGACAGACATGGGACGGACAGACAGACCAGACGGACGGACGGACAGACAGACAGACGGGGAAAGGCCACACACACAGTCTGGGTGTGGTCAGAGGTGGCTCGATGCCACAACCTTGAGGCATCATGAAGGAAAATGCCACCACAGCGCCAAGGTGCTACCCGGCTGCTGACTAAGCACAACACAAACACCCCCCGACTTCTCCTTTGAACCCCCGGGCAGCAAGTCAATATGTCGAAAACAAACCACCACTCCCGCCGCACACGCTCCGCTTCGTCCTGCCTCCCACCTTTGCAAGCAGAGAAGCGCTCATGTATTTACACCCACCCCCCCCACCCCCCACCCCCCCCCCCCCCCCCCTCTGCCCCACCCCTCACCCACACACACAAGCACCCACGTGCGCATGCAATCCCTCCGGTTAACATAATCAAACTGAATAGCGAGTAGTGGAGAGAGGGAGTGTGGGGGTCGGGGGGCGGGGGGTGGGGGCGAGGCAGGATAAGGGGAATGAGAGGGGTGAGGGGAGATGGGAGTCCCATGTGAAGCAGATACGCTAACCGGACATTTTCCCAGATGAACCTGGCCGCGGAGAGGTCAGTCCCAGGTCAGTGCCCCTCTCTATTGGCAATGTGAGAAGACAGTGTCGTCTTCTGTCAGTGCCAGTGAGCCAGGCTGACAGGCCGCGGCCATGGCCTTTCCTGGGAATGCACGTCACTGATCTTCCTGCAGTGTACGGAACACACTGGCGACGGAGGGAGGAAAGAATTAAGGCAGTATCATCAGTTTGCTGACAGACGAACTGCAAACATGTCTCCATAGAGATTCCAGCCCAACAAATAAAGTACTGGACAAAGCTCTGACAGGCATCCGTCACGGACACAGCAAAAACGTGATGAGCAGCTGAATTACTTTAAAAAACTGAAATGAAATTTAAAAAAAAAAACCCTCAATAAATGAAAAAAAAAACACCGGAGATACAAATTCACTTGTGGGGCGAGGAGGGAGGGACGTCTCTGTGGCGACAACCGGTGACGGTGTGACAGGGCAAATTCCACCTGTTGCTTGCTTAGTCGTCATCGTCGTCATTACGCAGACTTATATGTACATGTCATAAGACTGCAGGTGACAGCGCGGCAAAGACCTTGAAGGACGGCCGATCGATGACAGCGACAGAGGGACCGGCAGGCGGGGGTGGGGGTGGGGGAAAGGGTTGGCTAATCAAGGAGAAAAAAAGTGGAGAAAAATAGAAACACGTGCGTAAATGGCGCGCGGGTGCTTTACACTAGCGAACACATTACACCACAGAGAGAGAGGGAGAGAGGAGCAGAGGCTGGCAGGAGGTTCGGAGAAGGGGTGACAGGGATGGGGGTGGGGGGCAGAAGAGGAGGGCAGAGTGAGAGCGTGAAATGCTGATAAGATGAGAGAGAGAGCAGAGAGAGAAGAGAGCTAGGGGAGTGTCTCGTCTTCAAGTCTGCTGTGTCATGAGTTAACATTTCACCTCATCACAGAGAGCACATGTTCCAGAACAATAAAGAGACATCTGAGAGAGAGACAGAGAGAGAAGAGAGAGGGGAGAACAATACAAATGCCTGATCTTTGCAGGGTCTGCTGTGTCATTTGTTAACCATTTCCCACTGTTCCTCGGAACGCTTGTTTCAACACAAAGACAGGCGGACGAGAGAGAGAGAGAAGAAGAGAAGAGACAGACAGACAGACAGAACATTGCCTAGTCCTGGGTGGACCAGGATAATAATTACGAGTCATGTCGACCGCATCTCAACCTACCGCCCTCCAGTTTCTTCCCCGTCATCTTGTCTGTGTGTATTCGCTTCCTTCACGTGACGTGGACTGGCGTTCAGATCTGGTGGAGTCCATCTCTAATCCACGCCGGATTTTCTTGTTGGGTTTACAACCCCCCACCCCCCCCCCCCCCCCCCCCCCCCCCCCCCCCACACACACACAACAATACACAAACGCGCGGCAGTTAATACCGGTTTACATGGTGACCAGCAGGCCAGAAAACAAAACCACACACCACACACACACGCACGCACGCACGCACGCACGCACGCACGCACACACACACACACACACACACACCACACACACACACACACACACACACAAAGTGTAAAGAAACGCAGATTTTATGGACAGTGCAGAACAGACACATTTACGACAGATGTCTTCTTCAGACGTTTTACACAGTAAACAAAAATGCGCACAACCCTACCCCCTCCCCATCCCCCATCCACCTTCCCCCGACACCCCCCCCCCCCTCCCAGCAGGAAAGGAAAGGTGTGCAAGTTTAAAAAAAACAACAAAAAAAACCCCAGAGCTGGAAGGGAGTGGAGGGGGGGGGGGGGGGGAGCGAGACGGAGAGAATGACAGGAAATAGTTCGAAGGGAGGAGAGTAAGGAGTGAGCTGCGCGCGCGTGTGTGTGTGTTGTATGTGTGGCGCGCGCGGCGGTGTGTGTGCGTGTGTGTGTGAGTGGGGGGGGGGGCGTGTGTTGTGTGCGTGTGTGTGAGTGGGGGGGGGGGCATGTGTGTGTTTGTTAAGTGTGTGTGTGTGTGAACGGGAAGAGGAGCATAGAAGGGAGAAAGGAGGGTATGTGGGGGGGGGGGGGGGGGGGTACATGGAAAGGGTGAGCGGGTAGGAGGGGAAGGCGGAGAAAGGGAGACGGGGTAGCATGGAATACTGTATTAAAAGGTCAGTCAACAAGCGATGTCATGAACAAGCAGCATATATAACTCTCTTCAACCACACATCTTGCATCCATATAAACTGCTGGAGTGTGGCAGCAGAGGAGGGGATACAAACATCATGCTGAGGAACGGAAGCGTCTGTGAGGAGGAAGGGAAGAGAGAGAGAAGTGTTGTGAGGAGGAAGGGAGAGAAGAAAGTGTCTGTGAGGAGGAAGGAGAGAGAGAAGTGTCTGTGAGAGGAAGGGAGAGAGAGAAGTGTCTGAGGAGAAGGGGGAGAGAGAGAGAAGTGTCTGTAGGAGGAAGGAGAGAGAGAGAGAGAAGTGGTGTGAGGAGGAAGGGAGAAGAGAGAAGTTGTTGAGGAGGAAGGGAGAGAGAGAAGTGTGTGTGAGGAGGAAAGGGAGAGAGAGAAGTGTCTGTGAGGAGGAAGGGAAAGAGAGAAGTGTCTGTGAGGAGGAAGGGAGGAGAGAAGAAGTGTGTGAGGAGGAAGGGAGAGAGGTGTCTGTGAGGAGGATGGAGAGAGAAGAGAGAAGTGTCTGTGAAGAGAAGGGAAGAGAGAAGTGTCTATGGAGGAGAAGGGAGAGAGAAAGTGTCTATGAGGAGAAGGGAGAGAGAGAAATTCGTGAGGAGGAAGGAGAGAGAGAAGTGTCTGTGAGGAGGAAGGGAGAGAGAGAAGTGTCTGTGAGGAGGGAAGAGTGAGAGAAGTGTCTGTGAGGAGGAAGAGAGTGAGAGAAGTGTCTGTGAGGAGGAAGGGAGAGAAAGAGAAGTGTCCTGTGAAGGGAAGGGAGGAAGAAGAGTGTCTGTGAGGAGGAAGAGAGAGAGAGAGAAGTGTCTATGAGGAGGAAGAGAGAGAGAATGTCTGTGAAGAGGAAGGGAGGAAGAGAAGTGACTGTGAGGAGAAAGAGAGAGAGAAGTGTCTGTGAAGAGGAAGGGAGAGGGAGAAGTGTCTGTGAGGAGGGAAAGAAGAGAAGTTCTGTGAAAATGAGAGAGAGAGAGAGAGAAGTTCTGTGAGGAGGAAGGCTGAGAGAAGTGTCTGTGAAAAGGAGAGAGAGAAGTGTGTGAAGAGGAAGGGAGAGAGAGAAGTGTCTGTGAGGAGGGAGGGAGGGAGAGTAGTGTCTGTGAGGAGGAAGGGAGAGAGAGAAGTGTCTGTGAAGAGGAAGGGAGAGAGAGAAGTGTCTGTGAGGAGGAAGGGAGAGAGAGAGAGAGAGAAGTGTCTGTGAGGAGAAGGGAGGGAGAGTAGTGTCTGTGAGGAGGAAGGGAGAGAGAGAAGTGTCTGTGAGGAGGAAGGGAGAGAGAGAAGTGTCTGTGAGGAGGAAGGGGGGGGGGGAGAGAGAGAGAGAGAGAGAGAGAAGTGTCTGTGAGGGAAGGGAGAAGAGAATTTTCCTGTGAAGGAGGAAGGGAGGAAGAGAATGTCTGTGAAGAGGAGGGGAGAGAGAGGAAAGTCTGTGGGAGGAGGGAGAGAGAGAATGTCTGTGAGAGGAAGGGAGAGGAGAAGTTCGTGAAGGGGAAGGGAGAAGAGAAATGTCTGGAAGAGGAAGGAAGAGAGAATGTCTTGGGGAAAGAAGAGAGGGTGTCTGTGGGAAAGGAGGGAGAAGAAGGGGTGTCTTGAGGAGGAAGGGAGAGAAAAAAAGTGTTGTGTAAAGGGGAGAAACTTCTCACCAACACGGCCAGCCAAGCTCCCCCGGGCATTGTCCTGCCCACACCCGGGGTTTGGGGGGGGGGGGGGGGGGTGGAAGTACTCCAACAAATAGGACAGCCGTACTCCCGAGGGGAAAAAAACCTTAGCAGACGAAGGATTGCCAACACTGAAAAATCACCAACGGGGAAGAAAAAAAACAAAAGGAAAAGGTAGGGGGCGGAAAAGGGGAGGGGGGTGTGTGGAAGAGGTAAAGGGACAGGGGGAGTAGGGGTAGAGAGAGGGGAAAAGGGGGGAAAAGGGGAGTGGGGGGGGGGGGGTACACACTGTCACACTTTATACTGATCTTGACTGTCCATGCTACCCCTCCCCTTCTCCATTTCCGCTCCAGCCCTTGCCTCCCAACCCCCCCCCTGTCCCTCACCCCTTTCCCCCTTCCCAACAACACCACACACACACACACAACACCCACACACCACACACACACCTACCTCATATACACCTCTCTTCTCACCACACACACAACACACCACCACACACACACCCCCCAACACCCCTCATCACATCACACACACACACACACACACACACACACACAACCCTCTATACACCTCTCTCTCCCCCAACACACACACACACCTCACACACCCCCCTCATACATACACACAAACTCCCACAACACACACACACACACCCTCATATACACCCCCCCCCCACACCACACCACCACACACCCTCATTCACCTCTCTCTCACCACACACACCACACACACAACACACACCACACACACACACACCACACACCTCATATCACTCTCTCTCCCCTCATCCACACACACACACACACACACACACACACCACACCTCATAAACACCTCTCCTCTCTCCACACACACACACACACACACACACACACACACCACAACACACACACCACACCCTTTCCCTTCTTCTCCCCTCTTCCAAATGTCCACTCGTCTCTCTCGCCCACCCCTTTTTCTGCTAGGCCTCTGTTGCTTTCTTTTTAATTTCTTTTGGAAACATGCCACTCTCCCTTCATTTTCATACCCTCCTCCCTTCTCCTCCCCCTCTCTCTCTCTCTCTTTTCTATCTCTCTCCCCCCCTCCCCCACCCCCCCCCTACCTTGTCCTCTCTCTCTCTCCCTCTCTCTCTCTCCTCTCTCTACTCTCCTCATCTCACCTTTTCTCTCTCACCCGCATACATTCCAAACGCCCAAAATTTTCCAACGACTTTAGCATATTGGAACTTTAAACACTCAGGTGAAGGCTTGCGTTGTTTTTATTTTTTTGGGCCGTCTGCACCTGCAGGGCACATAAGAACCGGGCCCCTGTGTTTTATCTTCGTGAGGTTTCGCCCTATGAACACGAAAAGAAGCGGGTTGGGGATTTCTCTCACCTAATTAAACAAAACTGTTTGATAAACGATTCATTCAGAGAGAGGCGATTCCCTGAAATTTTCCAAGCAAATTCGACAGACTTTAACTTAGTGAAATTATCCCCCACCAACCCCAACCCCCGCCAAAAAAGAAAAGAAAAGAAAGAAAGGTGCCAACAACGAAGGACGTAGAGGAAGGTAACAATTCTTAATTTAAGCAATGCTCACTCCCATTCATGTTAGTTTCCCCTCACGCGCGGCTCGTTTAGAGGGTCAGCAGGATACACTGCGACGCAAACCAGCCTGTTAGCAAGGTGGAAGGTGATGGGGGTACCCTCTTCACAGGGGCCCCGACTTCCCCACCAGGAACCCTTTTTTTCACCACTTGTTCTGAATAACAAGAACAAAAGATTTATTCCTACTGTTTGTTAAATTTGTTCACATGTTGAGATCTTCGGTGTGATCCTTTCGACCACGCTCACCATCACCTCACCATCCACCGACAACTTCGTCATTTGGTTCCAGCATAACGTCGGCCTTTTTTGCTACCTTTTTCGCTGCCCATGGAGAAGTCTTTCTTACGGCTTTCTCGGTCAGACTCCACGAGATGATAACTAAATGAGGAAGGAGCTCACGAATTACCCCAAAAATTTTCGCCCAGATTATCTTCCCTGGGGAGCTAGCCCATCTCGATTGTTTGCTGCAACAGCTAGTCTGTTCTGATTCCGGTTCCAACAACTTTACAATTGGGTCACCTGTCCCGTAAGAATTTGTTCCCCCGTGCAGGGCCCCCCACCTTGAAAACCCTCTTGTCCACCCCCAAGTAAAGGAACCTGGTTCAGTTCAGGGAAATTTAAGGCGGCGGGGAAGGAAGGAAGTTGCCCCCTTTTATTGGCCTGCCCTTGCCACGGCGAACCTCTGACAACAGCCCTAGGTCAATAGGCGCGGTAACTTAACTTTTCAGTTTCAAAATGGTATGACGGGGAGAACGAAGCAAATTTGAAAGAGAGGGTGTTTTACCGCCAAGCATTGACAAACAAAGCCCATGACAAACACGATGCATTTCAAACCACTGGGTTTCTTCAGGGAAAAAAAAACCTTAAATTTAAAAAAGTAAAACAAAAAGAAAAAAATCACGTTTTTTGCCATTTGGGGGAGAATAGCGCAAGGTGACAAGGGGATAAAGGGAGGAAAAAAGGGGGGGGGGGG
>CM065717.1:45038695-45048695 GCA_033310375.1 Conus canariensis
GAGCAGTGGACACATTATTTTTAGCTTCAACGTCATGACTAGGTCTGTGGGTCGATCAGAGATGATCCAGGAAGGGATCAAAGCTTTATTCCAGATCACGTGACACCGCGTGAAACGTAGACACCGGCTGTCTCTGTCTGTCCATCTGTCTTTGCCTGCTGACATGTCATGCTGTGTGGGCACTACTAAGGGCGGGGACGGAATGTAAAACGAGTCACGCCGATGCTCATCTACAATCCTCGTGAATAAAGAATGTTCGTCTTGTCTCTCCGTCACTTTGTCGTCCCCGTTGCCCAACAGCTCTATTTTCAATAAACTCTCCACAACAGGTCGTCACGTATACTGACGGTGTTCTTAAAGACTTCGTTAGCATGGTTAACAAATAATACAGTGCGAAAAGGGTAACTTTGAGTAATCGACATCTCTCTCTCTCTCTCCCCCTCCTCTCTCCTCTCTCTCTCTCTCTCTCTCTCTCTCTCTCTCTCCCTCCTCTCTCTCTCTCTGTATGAGTATTTATGCGTGTGTGCGTGTATTTGTGTGTGCGCGCACGCGCGTGAGCGCGCACGCTTAGCCGTAGAAGAAACTCTGACAAGTACACACACACACACACACACACACACACACACACACACACACACACACCACCAACACACAGTGGCAGACGGCACCAGACCCTTGTGTCTGACAGTCTAGTCAGACGATAAACAGCTGACACACCTACCGCACGATCCGCCATCTGTTCTCTGCATTCCCCTACACCTCATGTAACCTTACCCCAAACAATAACGCTTAAAACCAACAAACAAACGATGCATGGAAAAGAAGATGAGCCCATGTGTGGACGCTCATCAAACTAATTTTACAGTGGCACGACCTAACAAGTCGATGTGAAAGAATAGCAAACTGTTTACTCTTTCTTATTCTTTTAAGTTTCAAATGTGACGCGAGTGTGTAGTTCAACCCTTTTCACTGACCCGCCGGAGAGCGATGTCACGTTTCACCAACGTGATAAGGAATGACAGTGATTGATGACTGACAGGCGACTGTCAGTCAGCCCAGCCCACCCCGAAACTGACGTCAGGGATCAGGGCGTCTCTGACCAGGTCAGTCATAAAGTCGGGAAGACGTGGTGAGGAGAGAGGAGCCAAATTCAGTCTGACGAACACACTGGTCCCCCCCCCCCCCCCCCTCCCTTCCCCCCTTCCCCTTAGAAATCAGAAATCACGGTGTTAGGCTCGCCTGTTGTTCCTTTTTCCACATGTTTGACATTGACGTCTCAAATGACCTTGAAGTTGTCATCTGTAATTCACGTAAGTTTAATAATCCAACACCATCTTAGAAATCAGCATGGGAAAAAAATAGTGAATTTGTACTTCGCTTCTTACGTCCGCAAACAAACAAAATCGGAAAAATGTGTGCAAAAAATATCTGACGTTTTAAAATTTATTTAAAAAAAAAAAGACATTGATGTTGTAAAACGTGTAAGGAAAATGTCTTTCATGTTATAGAATGTGTACAGAAAAAATGTCTTTGCTGTTTATTACAAATGTGTAAAGAAGAAGTCTTTGATGTTATGAAATATTTAAAGAAAATGTCTTTGCTGTTGTCAACACATTCAAGCGCGTCTCTTGTGCGTGTGCAAAGATCGTGTTGTGAGTTATATCAGCAGCAGGCACAGTACCTAATTAGATGTATGTACTAGCTGAGATGTACATGAATTGAAAAACGCGCATACAAGGATATATCAGAGAGAGAGGGGGGTGGGGAGGGAGGAGGGACTGGGGAAAAGGGGGGTGGTGGATGAGGTGGCTACAAACGCGCACTATCGGCCAGACAGGTGTCAGAAAATAGACAGACAGAGGCAGACACAGTGGGAATCGAAACAGAGGCTGACAGACAGGGAACAGAAACAGACCGGCAGACCTGGAGCAGACAGACATGGGACGGACAGACAGACAGACGGACGGACGGACAGACAGACAGACGGGGAAAGGCCACACACACAGTCTGGGTGTGGTCAGAGGTGGCTCGATGCCACAACCTTGAGGCATCATGAAGGAAAATGCCACCACAGCGCCAAGGGTGCTACCCGGCTGCTGACTAAGCACAACACAAACACCCCCCCGACTTCTCCTTTGAACCCCCGGGCAGCAAGTCAATATGTCGAAAACAAACCACCACTCCCGCCGCACACGCTCCGCTTCGTCCTGCCTCCCACCTTTGCAAGCAGAGAAGCGCTCATGTATTTACCGCCCCACCCCCACCCACCCCACCCCCCCCCACCCCCCCCCCCCCCCCCCCCTGCCTCCCACCCCTCACCCACACACACAAGCACCCACGTGCGCATGCAATCCCTCCGGTTAACATAATCAAACTGAATAGCGAGTAGTGGAGAGAGGGAGTGTGGGGGTCGGGTGGCGGGGTGGTGGGGCGAGGCAGGATAAGGGGAATGAGAGGGGTGAGGGGAGATGGGAGTCCCATGTGAAGCAGATACGCTAACCGGACATTTTCCCAGATGAACCTGGCCGCGGAGAGGTCAGTCCCAGGTCAGTGCCCCTCTCTATTGGCAATGTGAGAAGACAGTGTCGTCTTCTGTCAGTGCCAGTGAGCCAGGCTGACAGGCCGCGGCCATGGCCTTTCCTGGGAATGCACGTCACTGATCTTCCTGCAGTGTACGGAACACACTGGCGACGGAGGGAGGAAAGAATTAAGGCAGTATCATCAGTTTGCTGACAGACGAACTGCAAACATGTCTCCATAGAGATTCCAGCCCAACAAATAAAGTACTGGACAAAGCTCTGACAGGCATCCGTCACGGACACAGCAAAAACGTGATGAGCAGCTGAATTACTTTAAAAAACTGAAATGAAATTAAAAAAAAAAAACCCCCAATAAATGAAAAAAAAACACCGGAGATACAAATTCACTTGTGGGGCGAGGAGGGAGGGACGTCTCTGTGGCGACACCGGTGACGGTGTGACAGGGCAAATTCCACCTGTTGCTTGCTTAGTCGTCATCGTCGTCATTACGCAGACTTATATGTACATGTCATAAGACTGCAGGTGACAGCGCGGCAAAGACCTTGAAGGACGGCCGATCGATGACAGCGACAGAGGGACCGGCAGGCGGGGGGTGGGGGTGGGGGAAAGGGTTGGCTAATCAAGGAGAAAAAAAGTGGAGAAAAATAGAAACACGTGCGTAAATGGCGCGCGGGTGCTTTACACTAGCGAACACATTACACCACAGAGAGAGAGGGAGAGAGGAGCAGAGGCTGGCAGGAGGTTCGGAGAAGGGTGACAGGGATGGGGGTGGGGGGCAGAAGAGGAGGGCAGAGTGAGAATGCGTGTATATGTGATAGAGATAGAGGAGAGAGCAGAGAGAGAGAGAGCTAGGGGAGTGTCTCGTCTTCAAGGTCTGCTGTGTCATGAGTTAACATTTCACCTCATCACAGAGAGCACATGTTCCAGAACAATAAAGAGACATCTGAGAGAGAGACAGAGAGAGAAGAGAGAGTGGGAGAACAATACAAATGCCTGATCTTTGCAGGGTCTGCTGTGTCATTTGTTAACCATTTCCCACTGTTCCTCGGAACGCTTGTTTCAACACAAAGACAGGCGGACGAGAGAGAGAGAGAGAGAAGAAGACGACAGACAGACAGACAGAACATTGCCTAGTCCTGGGGTGGACCAGGATAATAATTACGAGTCATGTCGACCGCATCTCAACCTACCGCCCTCCAGTTTCTTCGCAGTCAGTCATGTGTGTATTCGCTTCCTTCACGTGACGTGGACTGGGCGTTCAGATCTGGTGGAGTCCATCTCTAATCCACGCCGGATTTTCTTGTTGGGTTTACAACACCCCCCCCCCCCCCCCCCCCCCCCCCCCACCCACACCACACACGCGCGGCATCTAATCACCACATGTACCAAACGCCGGCAGTAAAAAAACCTACATTACCAGCACACGAAACCACAACCACACCACACCACCACACACGCACCACCACACACCACACACCACACACACACACACACACACACACACCACACCACACGCACACACACACCAAAGTGTAAAGAAACGCAGATTTTATGGACAGTGCAGAACAGACACATTTACGACAGATGTCTTCTTCAGACGTTTTACACAGTAAACAAAAATGCGCACAACCCTACCCCCTCCCCCATCCCCCATCCACCTTCCCCCGACCACCCCCCCCCCCTCCCAGCAGGAAAGGAAAGTGTGCAAGTTTAAAAAAAAACAAACAAAAAAAACCCAGAGCTGGGAAGGGGGTGGAGGGGGGGGGGGGGGGGGGAGCGGAGACGGAGAGAATGACAGGAAAATAGTTCGAAGGGAGGAGAGTAAGGAGTGAGCTGCGCGCGCGTGTGTGTGTGTGTGTATGTGTGGCGCGCGCGCGGCGTGTGTGTATGCGTGTGTGTGTGAGTGGGGGGGGGGGGCGTGTGTGTAGTGTGTGCGTGTGTGTGAGTCGGGGGGGGGGCATGTGTGTGTTTGTGTAAGTGTGTGTGTGTGTGAACGGGGAAGAGGAGCATAGAAGGGAGAAAGGAGGGTATGTGGGGGGGGGGGGGGGGAGGGTACATGGAAAGGGTGAGCGGGTAGGAGGGGGAAGGCGGAGAAAGGGAGACGGGGTAGCATGGAATACTGTATTAAAAGGTCAGTCAACAAGCGATGTCATGAACAAGCAGCAGTATATAACTCTCTTCAACCACACATCTTGCATCCATAGTCAACTGCTGGAGTGTGGCAGCAGAGGGGAGGGGATACAAACATCATGCTGAGGGAACGGAAGCGTCTGTGAGGAGGAAGGGAGAGAGAGAGAGAAGTGTGTGTGAGAGAAGGGAGAGAGAGAAAGTGTCTGTGAGGAGGAAGGAGAGAGAGAAGTGTCTGTGAGGAGGAAGGGAGAGAGAGAAGTGTCTGTGAGGAGGAAGGGAGAGAGAGAAGTGTCTGAGGAGGAAGGGAGAGAGAGAGAGAGAAGTGTCTGTGAGGAGGAAGGGAGAGAGAGAGAGAGAGAGAGAAGTGTGTGTGAGGAGGAAGGGAGAGAGAGAGAAGTGTGTGTGAGGAGGAAGGGAGAGAGAGAAGTGTGTGTGAGGAGGAAGGGAGAGAGAGAGAAGTGTCTGTGAGGAGGAAGGGAAAGAGAGAGTGTCTGTGAGGAGGAAGGGAGAGAGAGAGAGAAGTGTGTGTAGAGGAAGGGAGGAGAGAGAGGTTTTGAGGAGGAAGGGAGAGAGAGAGAGAAGTGTCTGTGAAGAGGAAGGGAGAGAGAGAAGTGTCTATGAGGAGGAAGGGAGAGAGAGAAGTGTCTATGAGGAGGAAGGGAGAGAGAGAAGTGCTGTGAGGAGGAAGGGAGATGAGAGAAGTGTCTGTGAGGAGGAAGGGAGAGAGAGAAGTGTCTGTGAGGAGGGAAGGAGTGAGAGAAGTGTCTGTGAGAGGAAGGGAGGTAGAGAAGTGTCTGTGAGGAGGAAGGGAGAGAAAGAGAAGTGTCTGTGAAGAGGAAGGAGGAGAGAAGTGTCTGTGAGAGGAAGAGAGAAGAGAAAGTGCTGTGAGGAGGAAGAGAGAGAGAAGTGTCTGTGAAGAGGAAGGGAGGAGAGAAGTGCTGTGAGGAGGAAAGGGAGAGAAGTGTCTGTGAAGAGGAGAGAGGAGAGGAGAAGTGTCTGTGAGGAGGAAAGAGAGAAGTGTCTGTGAAAATGGAGAGAGAGGAGAGAGAGAAGTGTCTGTGAGGAGGAAGGGCGGAGAGAGTGTCTGTGAAAAGGGAGAGAGAGAAGTGTCTGTGAAGAGGAAGGGAGAGAGAGAAGTGTCTGTGAGGGAGGGAGGAGAGGAGAGTAGTGTCTGTGAGGAGGAAGGGGAGGAGAGAAGTGTCTGTGAAGAGGAAGGGAGAGAGAAAGTGTCTGTGAGGAGGAAGGGAGAGAGAGAGAGAGAGAGTGTCTGTGAGGAGGAAGGGAGGGAGAGTAGAGTCTGTGAGGAGGAAGGGAGAGAAAAGAAGTGTCTGTGAGGAGGAAGGGAGAGAGAGAAGTGTCTGTGGAGGAGGAAGGGGCGTGAAGAGGAGGAGAGAGAGAAGTGTCTGTAGGAGAAGGGAGAGAGAAGTGTCTGTGAGGAGGAAGGAGAGAGAGAGAAGTGTCTGTGAAGAGGAAGGAGAGGAGAGAAGTGTCTGTGAAGAGGAAGGGAGAAGAGAAGTGTCTGTGAGAGGAAGGGAGAGAGAGAATGTCTGTGAGGAGGAAGGGAGAGAGAGAAGTGTCTGTGAAGAGGAAGGGAAGAGAGAAGTGTCTGTGAAGAGGAAGGGAGAGAGAGAGAAGTGTCTGTGAAGAGGAAGGGAGAGAGAGAAGTGTCTGTGAGGAGGAAGAGAGAGAGAGGGGTGTCTGTGAGGAGGAAGGGAGAGAGAGGGGTGTCTGTGAGGAGGAAGGGAGAGAGAAAGAGAAGTGTCTGTGTAAAGGGGGAGAGAACTGGTCAGTCACCAACAGCGGCCAGCCAAGCTCTGACCCCAGGGCAGGTTGTCCTGCCCTAGCACCCAGGGATGGGGGGGGGGGGGGGGGAGGGATGGAAGTACTCCAGACAAATAGGACAGCAGTACTCCCGAGGGGGGAAAAAAACCTTAGTCAGACGAAGCTGATGTGCCAACAGCTGAAAAAGTCACCAACGGAGAAGAAAAAAAACAACAAGGAAGAGGTAGGGGGCAGGAAAGGAGGGGAGGGGTGATGTGGAAGAGGTAGCAAGGAGGACAGTGGGGAGTAGGGGGTAGAGAGAGGGAGGAAAGGATGGGAAAGGGAGTGGGGGTGGGGTGGGGGTACACACGTCGTCACATCTTTATACTGATCTTTTGACTTGCTCCATGCTACCCCTCCTCCCTTTCTCCACTTTCCGTCTCCCAGCCCCTCTGCCCTCTCCAACCCCCCCTTCCCCTGTCCCTTCCACGCGCTTCCCCCTTCACACACACACACACACACACACACACACACACACACACACACACACACACACACCTACCTCATATACACCTCTCTCTCTCACGCACCACACACACACACACACACACACACACCCCCCTCATACCACACCTCAACACCCACACACACACACACACACACACACACACAACACACACCCTCATATACACCTCTCTCTCCACACCACACACACACACACACACACACACACACACACACACACCCTCATACACACCTCACACACACACACACACACACACACACACACACACACCACACACACACACCTCTATACACCTCTCCACACACACACACACACACACCACACAACACCACACCACACCTCATATACACCTCTCTCTCACACACACACACACACACACAACACACACACACACACCTCATATACACCTCTCTCTCCTCTCTCTTCTCTCTCTCTCTCACACACACACACACACACACACACACACACACCTCATATACACCTCTCCTCTCTCTCACACACACACACACACACACACACACACACACACACACACACACACACACACATCCGGTTCCCTTCTTCTCTCCTCTCTTCCACTGTCCACTCGTTCTCTCTCGCCCACGCTTTCTGGCTAGCGCCTCTGTTGGCTTTCTTTTTTAATTTCTTTTTGGAACTATGCTCACTCTCCCTTCACTTTCATACTTTGTCACTACCCCTCTCTCTCTCTCTCTCTCTCTCACTCTCTCTCTCTCCCTCTCTCTCTCTCTCTCTCTGGATCTCTCTCTCTCTCTCTCTCTCTCTCTCTCTCTCTCTCTCTCCCCCCCCCCTTACCCTTTGTTCTCTCTCTCTCTCTCTCTCTCTCTCTCTCTTCTCTCTCTCTCTCTCTCTCTCTCTCATCCTTCTTTTTGTCTCTCTCACTCCCGTCAATACATTCTCGAAATACCTGAACCAATATATATCATTCGCAATCTGAATTCATTTAGCATATTGGAAGCTTTTAAACACTCATGTGAAGGCTTGCTGTTGTTTCTATTCTTTGGGCCGTCTGCACCTGTCAGAGGCACGATATAGGAACACGGGCACCGTTGTGTTTAGCTCTTCGGTGAGGTTTCGCGCCTATGAACACGAAAAGAAGCGGGAATGGGGATTATTCTTCTCACCTAATTAAACAAAACATGATTTGATCAAACGATTCATTCAGAGAGACTGGCGATCTCATGAAATTCCAAGCAAATTCGACAGACTTCGTAACTCTAGTGAAATTATGCCCCCACTCCAACCCCACCCCCGGCCAAAAAAGAAAAGAAAAGAAAGATAGCAGAGGTGCCAGACAAGCGAAGGACGTAGAGTGAAGGTTAACAATCTGCTTAATTTAAGCAATGTCTCACTCCCATTCATGTCTAGTTTCCCCTCACGCTGCGGCTCGTTGTATGCAGGGTCATGCAGGACTACACTGCGACTGCAAACCAGCCTGTTAGCAGAGGTGGAAGCGTGAATGGGGGTACCCTCTTCACATGGCCACGACTTCCCCACCAGTGAACCCTTTGTTTTCATTCTCACGTTGTTCTGAATAACAATGAACAAAAGATTTATTTCCTACGTGTTTGTAAATATTTGTTCACATGTTGAGATACTTCGGTGTGATCCGTTTCGACCACGCTCACCATCACCTCACCATCACACTCGACAACTTCGTCATATGGTTCCAGCATAACGTCGGTCCTTTTTTGCTACTCGTTATTTCGCTGCCACATGGCAGTAAGTCTTCTTCACGGCTTTCTCGTGTACAGGCACCTCCACGAGATGATAACTAAATGACGGAAGGAAGCTCACGAATTATCAGCAAAGCTTTTCGCCCAGATTATCTTCCCTTGGAGGAGCTAGCCCATCTCGATTGTTGCTGTCAACAGCTAGATCATGTTCTGATTCCAGGTTCTCAATCAACTTTACAATTTGGAGTCACCTGTCCATGTAAGAATCTTGTTCACCACCGTGCAGGGCCACCCCCACCTTGAAAACCCTCTCTGTCCACTCCGCAGTAAATGGATACCTGGTTCAGTTCAGGGAAAGTTAAGGGCGGCGGAAGGAGAGGAAGATGCCCTGCCTTTTATCTTGCCGTGCCCTTGCCACGGCGAACCTCTGACAATGCACGCCCTACGGTCAATAGGCTGCGGTAACTTTAACTTTTCAGTTTCAAAATGGAGTGACTGACGGCGGAGAACGAAGCAAAATTTAGAAAGAGAGGGTGTTAGTTACCGCCAATGACATTGACAAACAAAGCACATGACAAGACACGATGCATTTCAACCACTTGGGTCTTCTTCAGGCGAAAAAATAAATCACATTTAACATTTAAGACAGTACAAACAAAGAACGAAAATGACTCATCTGTTGTTAGTCCATGTGGTGGGGAGAATAGCCGCTAGACGGAAATGACAAGGGGGATTATGGGAGAGAAAAGGGGGGGGGGGGGGGGTTCGTGGGGGGAGGGGGGGGGGGGTTGTGTGATACGATAGGGTTGTGTGTCTAGTTTAGTGGGGTGGTGTGATATCTTTGTGACGGTTGTGATAATGGTGGATTGATAATAATGGTAAGGGGGGGGGGGGGGGGGCAAACTGGGAAAAAAAAAAATTATATATAGAAGGGGTAAATAAGTACATGAACAGAAGAAACTTAAAAATAAATAAATAAATAAATAAATAAAAAATAAAAAAGTTTAGGTGAATAAAATAAATGATTTCGCTGGGTGATGAAAGAGGTGGTGGTAGTTATGTGTGGGTAGTTGTGAAAGGTGTGTGGGTAATGTTAATGAGGGAGGGAAGGGGATGGAAGATAAATGGGTGATAAGGTATGATTGGGAGGGGGGGGGGGTGAGAGAAAAAAAAAAAAAAAAAAAGAAGGGAGGAGGTAATGTGTGTGTGTGGGGGGGGGGGGGGGGGGGAAGGGGGCAAGAGAAGGAGAGCTCATATCTCTTCATCCACTATGGGGTGGGGGGTGGGGGTGGGAGGTTGGGAGGTTCATATTAATTGGTTGTTTAAAAAAGTAAACAATGCTGTGGGAT
>CM065717.1:45053695-45066195 GCA_033310375.1 Conus canariensis
TCTCATATGATCATCACCCATCAGTGACTGATTAATGATAATAATTTTTACCCCTCTTTGTGTGTGTGTGGTGTGTGTGTGTGTGTGTGTGTGTGTGTGTGTGTGTATGAATATGTGTGTGAAAATTTTCCACAGTTAGTCTCACTATGATCACACGATCTTAACTCACCTAGAACATTGTTTACATGTGTTCCCCCCCCCCCCCCGCCCCCTTTGTGTGTGTGTGTGTGTGTGTGTGTGTGTGTGTGTGTGTGTGTGTGTGTGCAACACATGATACCCTGTTTTTCATTGATCACTGCTATCTTCTCTCAACAAACAGCAGCATATTGATGCCAACACATTATTTCACCTGTTACAATGAACATCATCCCACAGCATTGTTTACTTTTTTAAACAACACAATTAATATGAACCTCCCAACCTCCCACCCCCACCCCCACCCCCCACCCCATAGTGGATGAAGAGATATGAGCTCTCCTTCTCTTGCCCCCCTTCCTCCCCCCCCCCCCCCCACCACACACACATTACCCTCCTCCCTTTTTTTTTTTTTTCTCTCACCCCCCCCCCCCCTCCCAATCATACCTTATCACCCATTTATCTTCCATCCCCTTCCCTCCCTCATTAACATTACCCACACACCTTTCACAACTACCCACACATAACTACCACCACCTCTTTCATCACCCAGCGAAATCATTTATTTTATTCACCTAAACTTTTATTTTTTATTTATTTATTTATTTATTTATTTTTAAGTTTCTTCTGTTCATGTACTTATTTACCCCTTCTATATATAATTTTTTTTTTCCCAGTTGCCCCCCCCCCCCCCCCCCCCCCTTACCATTATTATCAATCCACCATTATCACAACCGTCACAAAGATATCACACCACCCCACTAAACTAGACACACAACCCTATCGTATCACACAACCCCCCCCCTCCCCCCACGAACCCCCCCCCCCCCCTCCTTTTCCTCTCCCATAATCCCCCTTGTCATTTCCGCCTAGCGGCTATTCTCCCCACCACATGGACTAACAACAGATGAGTCATTTTCGTTCTTTGTTTGTACTGTCTTAAATGTTAAATGTGATTTATTTTTTCGCCTGAAGAAGACCCAAGTGGTTGAAATGCATCGTGTCTTGTCATGTGCTTTGTTTGTCGATGTCATTGGCGGTAACTAACACCCTCTCTTTCTAAATTTAACTTTTCAGCAAAGACTCTCAGTTTCTTCATCTTCATCTTCGTGTCCTCCTGCTCCTCCTCCTCCTCCTTGGTCAGATCTCTTGCTGAATGAAATGCCCTGACAGAACAGGAAGCCCAGTCTAGTCTCCTGAGGACTTTGAGGCACACCTTTAGCGCTACAGGCAGATAGTAGTCCGCCGTACCCCCACTGTCGTATCATAGCCTACATAGACTTCTTCGACGTGTCACACGACAAGAACTGTTCGAGAGTTCTGGTCAAAAGTCTGAAGTACTCGCCATCGCTCCGATTGTGAAAAACGCACGGAAACCCGTCAATCACGAATGACTGTCGCCTCCGTGAGAGAATGGGGATTCCCCTTTTAAACATCGCAGGAAGTAAAGCTTACTGTGGTGTCATTCTCCGAAGAGTTCCGCAAGTTCGTTAAATTCTCAATGTTTGAGTCATCGATCTTCGGACACGGCAGTGTGACAAAGGGTCGACGATCATCGCCATAGGCGACCACAGGATGCGAGAATCAGAAGGCCTTTTCCTTTTTGGAACCATGTCTTGCTGAGGAGAATGGGGGACTTAAGAGACTATGTCCTCGTTCTCAATATTTGCTGTGGACAGTTTCCTTTCGTAACCCTCTCTTGTACCACAATTTTTTTTTCCACCTATTTACATCCTGTTCATCCGCTCATCCCTCCCCCTAAGCCATCTATACGTTCTCACATGTTGATGGTGTTTTCCCGGATGAGATATATTCCTGGGAACGCTGGAACGCAACAGGACCCCCCCCCCCCCCCCCCCCCCCCGCCGCACATACACACACAGACACACACACTCTCTCTCTCTCTCTCTTATGATCATCAGAAGAAGATGAAAGATACTGAATGAAAGAAAAAAGCAACGCCCTCCCCTCTCCCCGACTTTCTTCATCTTCGCCTCCATCTTCCTTCCTTCACATTCATGCACCGCCCCTGATGAACACGCCCCTGAAGTGTAGACAATCATTCGGCGGAATTTATTGAAAAATGTTGAGAAGGAAAGGGAAGGAAGATGGCCGGGACAGGGGTTGGGAGCGAGGGGGTGTGAAAGGAAATTCTGTCGTTCCCTACTCATTCCCTCTCTCTGGATGGACAGGGTGAAGGACTGGACTGGTCATTACAATGACCAACTCTTGGCATTCTTTTCTTCAGGAAAAGCACCCCCCCCCCCCCCCCAAAAAAAAAAAAAAAAAAAAAAAAATTTTAAAAAAAAACCGCCTTCTCTCTGTCAATGACAACTTCGAAAGATAGCCACGAGTACTACATTTTCACCGCACCAAATGAGACCGAGGATCATTTATTTAATGTCAGCATTACTGAATCTTTGGTGTAAGATCTTCCATTGTGATTACTGACAGATTATCAGCTGAAATGGGACTACAGTTTACAGTTCTCATAAATAGACTGAACAGAATTATTTATAAAAACTTAAGGATAGATCCCTTTTCATACCCCCCTCCCCACTCTCCCCACATATTCGCCAAATAATTACTGAGGCAGTTAAGTTGCAGAACATGACAAAGGACCATGCAATGTCGTGAGATTTCAATAAATGATTTCAATATTACCTCGGAAAGAAGCCGTTTTGGAGGAAAGGGTTATGAAAGGAAATCATTGCCATTCTGTTCTCTCTTCCACTTCGTATTGACAATTGTAACGAAATAACAGCAATTTTTTTTTTCGCTCACCTGATCTGACCGTCCTGCTCCGTTAAGGGTTGTGTGGTTGACAGACTTGGGTACAATTCCAAACACTGACAGTCATCAAGAGGTCGCCACTGACTGTTTTAAAACACAGGCAGGAAATCAACTTGCTCTGTGACTCTCTGGTCTGCCCCCAGTGGCTGCTGTGACGAGGACTGCACTATCTGATCTCACGCTATTCTGTATTGAGGGATGGCTGGGAGGGAGGGGAAGGGGAGGGCAGAGAGGGGAAGGGGAGAAGCAGAGGAGCGGGTACTTTTCGATTCTGCAGCACACAAGAAGCACGAGCGTCGACATGTTCGGCGGCGAAAATAATCACGCAAGCACCAGCAGAATGTGTTCAAGATTCACGCTGATGTCCACCCTCTCTCTCTCTCTCTCTGTATGAGTCACACACACACACACACACACACACACACACACACACACACACACCACACCACACCACACCTTCCCTTCTCCTCCTCCCACGGGAAGCATTCGCATCGAGTTACGTGCCTTTGTCGCAGTCAAGATGAGGTCTCTCAACTCCTCAGTTCTCATTTGTTGTGTCTCAGCACTCCTCAGTTTTCACAGAGCTCCCTCACCTCTCGTTGATGTCTCTTTCAACTGTTCTCCATTTTCCCCGAGGTCGTTCAGCTCTTTTCTCAGTACTCATTTTAGTATTCCAGCTTTTCTCCATTCTCATTAAGATCTCTCTTCTCGGTTCTTGTTGAGTTTCTCCATGCTTTTCTCCGTTCTGACTTCTCTCAAGTCTTCTTGTTCTCATCGAGTTATCCTCTGTTCATGCTGAAGAACTGAAAATTGTCTCTTCACTCACTGAGGTCTGTCCACGTTGTCCACTGAACGAACTCTACAACCAGAGGACTGTGGCAACGGCGCGGTGTCACCTCTGGTGGGTTGCCCCATGGAGGCCTGATAGTGACTGCCCCAAAGTGGACTGAGGTCAGTGCTGGGACTGGAACTGGACAAGCTGATGCTTCGGGGCCGAACTGTGTGGCATGAGAGTGATGCTGCTGAGGAGCATAGAAGTTTCAGTTTCAGTGTCCTCTATGAGGTGTCACTGCGTGCGGACTAGTGCATAGACGGTACACCATATTCGCTAAGATTCGAGACCACACTAAGCATGATTAAAAGCTGATGGATAAACAAAACAAAGACTAAGATGAGAGAATTGAAGAAGGAGGGTCTCGTGGCTCCGACTTAGCAGATGTCTGGCCTACAGCATTAGCCCAACGCGCTGGTCAGACCTTGGGTAACCTATGTAAAACTGTATGTGCCATTATCTTTGTAAGTGTGTGTGGTGCGTGTGCACGTGTGTGTGTGTGTGTGTGTGTGGTGAGCATTAGTTTAAAAGGGACCTTGACGCAAGAGTAGCAGAGGGAAAGGGGGGGGGATGAGGAGCATGGAAAATGAGTAAGAAAAAATCAGTAGCCCTCCACCCCACTCCCCCCTTAAAAAAAACCCACGAGATAAACCAAGACCACGGCAAACCACAACAACCACATGGTTTGCATTGTCACAGAGAAGCCAGGAGACCAAGGCTTTGCTGCCAGCATATCAGCCTTGCTGCCGCAACACTGGCAACACCATCAGCAACATAGTACGCCGCCGACTGCTAATGATGATGATGACGACACAAATAAGCCAGAGTTTAGAAAGATAATGAACACAGTAAACTCCGTGCAGTCATCATCATCATCTTCATCATCATCATCATCGTCGTCGTCGTCGTCGTCGTCATTACCATCATCATCATCCCCATCATCATCGTCGTCGTCGTCGTCGTCATCATCATCACCGTCATCGTCGTCGTCGTCGTTGTCGTCGTTGTAGTCGTCATCCACTGCCCCGGTCATTTGCGAAACACATACACTTCTAAAAAGACAGCAGAACCCCCTCCCCACCTCCTGGGACAAATATATATATATATATATATATATATATATATATATTCATGCATGCATACGCGCGAAGACACGCACTCACATACTGTCACACATACATACGCTCGCGCATGCGCGCGCGCGCGCGCATTTTCACATCTATCCTTTCACAAACGCTCCCGTCCCTACTTCCTCCTCCCTCCCTCTCTCCTCCCTCACCCACCTATGCCTCCCCCCCTTCCTTCCCCCCCCCCCCCCCCCCCCCCCCCCCCCCCCCCCGTGACTTAAACGTCCGCTTTAGGAGCAGCAAATCGATAGTTTTCAAGTCTTCACGTCTCTCGTGGGGCGACCATCTGCGTTTGACAGCTGCACAGTGCATGCCCCGACCGTGACTAATGCGGCTAGGAATGCACAGCACTCCGACGCACGATGCGGCAGCCTTGTAAAGCACGTGCAACACGTGTTGGAGACTGGACAGCGAGGCGGCGGGTCTGGTTGGAGTGCAGACAATGGTAGTAATGGCAGCTATTACGGTGAGTATCCCCCCCCCCCCCCCCCCCCCCCACCGACAACTACCCCTCTCCCGTTTTCCCTCCCCAACTTTTGTCTCTTAAACAAAAATCAAGCAAGAATTGATTAAATGAAGCAAAAAAAAAGAAAAAAGAAAAAAAAAAACATGATTGCGGAATGAAGTATAACGTCATTGGTTTTAACATGGCTATTGAGAATATCATCAAGTTATGCCAAAGACCAGAGCAGTTCACTGAGAATTGATGGAGTGAATAAGTCGGAGAGGAGAAAAAAAAAAAAAACGTGGAGGAGGTGCGGGGGAGGAGGAGGTGGGGACATGGGAGGGAATGGAATTCATGCCTTTGTTTTTACCAGATAAACAAAACGTGACTTCAGCTTTCCAAATTCTCTCTCTCTCTCTCTCTCTCTCTCTCTCTCCTCTCTCTCTCTCTCTGTTGTGGAATTCATCCAAAGGATGTTGCGCCTGAACGAAAGATGAGAGTCAAAATCATTCACACAGACACACACGTACGCATGCAAGCACACACACACACACACACACACACACACACACACACACACAGATCATACGCGGTCATAGGAGAGAAAGGAACAAGGCTATGAATCAGTGAGCAGGGCTGCCATAATAGATGACTCGAAAGGGGAGGGAGTATTCAAAGGGCGGGGGGGGGGGGGGGGGGTGCTCCCAGCAGAGGGCGCTGTAAAAGGGAACGAACGCTCCCCAAAGGTCTCTTTCATGGAAAGGAAGGATCTGAAGGAGAGAACCATCAGAAGATGCACGCCAAAGGGGCCGGCCAGGTGCAGCTAAAGATGATTCCACACAGAGCTGGGCCATTCAGAGACTTGAAACGGAGCAAAGAGAGCGTATAATCCATTCGTTCTTGAACAGGGAGCCAGTGCAGAGAAGGAAGGAAGGAGGGACACAACACCATCTGAAAATGGTCTGGCTGCATCATTCTGTAGGGTTTTTTTTTTCTGTGACGGATGAGTAAAATGTTTTGGACAGCCAGCCAGAAGAGAATCGCAGTAAGCTAGCCATGAAAGAAGCAAAGAACAGACTGGGCTTTTGGTTGCATCCTCTGAAAGAAGATGTCACACAACAGAACTACTGCAGATGACACAGACGACAGACGTAGACTGGAACGACAGTGTCTCATCTAGTGTTACACCTTAGTGACGAACAGCCTTTCAGTTGTCTAGCTGGATAGATGCTGGGACAAGCTCAGAAGAAGGAACCTTTCTGCCCACAATTCTTTCTTTCTGCTCATTTCTATCTTGTCGTTATTCAGCTGGCACTTATTGTGTATCACCCAAGCTTTAATATTAGTAATGCGTGTTGGTGCACTCTGAATGATGGACGGTAACTGTGACAAGTTACCAGATGAATAGCGTTGGTTAACATGACAGAAACTATGATGAGACAGAACACGCTGAGAGACGATGTCAGAGACAGGCTGATTGTGACGGAGTGTACAGGACAAATAGAATGGGGCACAGAACACATCCCTGGAATGCACGTGTGTGTGCATGTGTGTTTGTGTGCGTGTGTGTGTGTGTGTGCGTGCGTGCATGCCTGGCCAATCGATTCGTCTGATTCTGTGAAGTTCCTTCTGATTGGCCAAAACAACCAGGTGTATACACCTGTTGTTCTCCAGATGACAGACTGGGCACAGTGCAACGGTTACAGCCCTCGTTCACAGCACAATGGTCCAGCGTGGTCGAGCGTTGTTATCTGATCTCAACCCGACTCGACTCCTCTCCCCACCCCCTTCTCCCCACCCCTTCACGACCCATCACCAGTCTACTGTAGAAAAGCACTTGGTCTTCATCAGGAAAACGGGAGGTAAAACAGCGGAGGAGAGGAGAAAGGCGCCGCATTTTTATACTGGCCCAGACAGAAGCTAATGTGCGGAACCTCTCTGTCCTGAATGAACGCTTCTTTGTGGGAGCTTCGTAAGCCCACTATGACTGTTCTCTGTTTAGTTTAAAATCAACGCATCTATCACACACACACACAAAAAAAATCATAATATTCCATACTCAATATATCAATGTATATGTCTTAGATATTTATTACTTCATAGCAGTCATCTGACAGTATTCGTCCCCAGTGAAAAGTTTGTAATAATCTTGTTCATATCATGAACAAAGCTCGATCCAACTTTCCCCGACAGGGGAAGTAATACTTTGTACAGACTTCAGTAGTTATGCTTCTTGTATATGTCTTGAACGATTCTGTCTCCGCAGTTAAGAGCCGGATGTGCACAACGGATCTGCCCCCAAAAGGTCATGGGGTTGTGTGTTGTGCCGCCCGCTGGCCAAGCCAGCAGTCACTGAAAAGACAGGCTCTACGTCGACGTTGAGCTTTTTTTCAAGGTTTTTTGATTGAGTTTTCAAGTTATCGGTACATGATTTCAGGTATGACATGTACATTTTGGTCCGAATCAAACGAAGGAAACGAACTGTACTTTCACATTTGAAAGACAAGTCGAGCACACGCTTGGGAAAAAAAAAACGACAACAAAAAACACCCAAAGACAGATCCCTACCAGTCTCACCCGGCTTATCAGTCTCCTTTCGCTGGGCAGGGGAAATCCTGGCGAAGCTTCAACTGGTGTTCTTGTTCCTAATCATCATTTTCTACGTGCACGGGTCAAATGACGAAAACCAAGTGAGTTAGTAGGTCAAGGTCGTCAGGGAGTAGCTAGCATTTTGATTTCTCCTTCTGTACAGGGCCCAGATAGCGACACAGCTGATATCTCTAAACTACGTTCTATTGTTTTGTTTTGTGTTTTGTAAACATTGGTTCAGCGGTTTTGGTGTGTAGGCTACATTGTGCTAACAGACAAACAAATCTACAGACAGGGGCGAAAGCATTACGTCCCAAGTGGACGTGATTGAAAAGAAAAACCAGTACAAATACAAATTACTTTCAAAACTAATATGTACGCACAGAAAAGAGGGAATCATAATCTGTCTAGTGTACACACATACGACCTCTGTGTCAGTGAAATATTTTAAGTTACAAAACAACGACGAACTGGGGGGGGGGGAGAGGGGGAGAGAGAGAGAGAGATTTCATTTATTTTGCAAACCAATAATATTGATACTTCTTCATTTTAAAAAAGTTATAATACTTAGTGGTTGGCAATACACAGGTCATGAAATGATATTGATTGTGTTTGTAAAAAAAAAATATCGCTTTGAGAGAGAGAGAGAGAGAGAGAGAGAGAGAGAGATTTTATTTATTTTGCAAACCAGTAATATTGATATTTCTTCATTCTAAAAATCTTAAATGACTTGGTGGTTGGCAATACACAGGCCATGAAATGATATTGATTGTGTCTGTAAACAAAATATGGGTTTAAGAGAGAGAGAGAGAGGATTTCATTCTCAATGCAAACCAGCAATACTCATTCATGAAATGTTAAGGGACTCGGTGGCTGGCCAAACCAATGAAAACATAAGGCTATAAAACGACATTGATTGTATCTGTAAGAGTGTAGGTCTTCACACACACACACACACACACACACACACACACCACACACACACACGCACACACACACACACACACACACTCAACAGAACAATATTTATTCCGTTCGCTCCCTTTGGGGTATGGAGGAAGGGTGAGTTTAAAGCAAGAACAGGAAAAGGAAAACAAACAAGCCAAAATAAAACATAAATTGCTAGTCAATGCTGACATAGACCAACAATTTATAACACTTGAGATAATCTAATATACTTTGACAATAGAAGCATTTGTTTTCGATTACTAGAAGACATCATCATTAGACAAAAATTATAGACAGATTTTGGGGAGAGAAATCTTTTTGACAAATAGGTGTTGCGCAAAGTAACGTATGATAAACATTCCACGACAAACTGAAATTCATCACCTATTGCAGACGTATCACATTTATTAAATAACCTCTCTTCTTTTTGAATAGCAAATAGACGAACTACTTCAATTAGTAATTTATGATTAGAACATCTAAATTTGATAAGAGGGTAAATATAAATAGCTGGTAAGCTAGAAATATATTTTTCCTCCTTAAAATCAGATTGATAAAATTTGCAGAAAAAAAAAAGTTTACTGCTAGTTTCAATGTCGTGTTACCACGTTTGACGAAAAGAGTATTGCAAACTATTTTTGACATTCCTGCATAATGTTTTGACGTCTGTAAAAGATTGACTGCTCCAAACCTAAGTCAAAATTAGATTGTACAATTATGTTTTTAATGCACGTTAACCAGGGAAATACAGTTACTGCGCTATTGTGCAAATGTAACTTGAAAGAATAGACCTAACCGACATTTCTTTTTTCAACAGGAGATTGAACCAAACTAGCCCAAAATCGAATCATTCGGACATAGACAGTAATTGTTAAAGGGTGACGTCCTGTTTCACCATTAATCATGTTTGTCATTGTACTTCTTTTTAAGCGAAATATATCTTTTTTAAATTTTAGCTGAAATTTATCAGTAATCCTTAAATTTTCGTATCCCCATATTTCACAACCATATAATAATACTGGAACAATCATTTTATCAAATAAATCTAAAATAACACGAATAGGTAAATCCTTTGTTCTACCCTTTTGTATCAATTTAAACATGGCTAATGACGCTTCAACAAAAGCGTTTTTTTTTTTACATTAAGCAAAATAATCCATTCGATTGAAATCTACCCCAAAATATTTGAAGCTGGTGACAACATCAACTTTTTCATTTCTGTAATGAAATGTGTCCTGCTTATTCAGCCTTACACACGCGCGCGCACACACGCACGCACGCACGCACGCACGCACACACACACGTATTGTCGAAATCTGCAGCCACCGTACCATTGCCAACTGGGAATAGTGAAAGCTGTGGTGGGTTGGAGACAAGAAGACCGACCAGTAGGGTTTTCGTTTGTTTGTTTTTATTTTTATTTCTCCCCATTTACAGATGGACGGAGAGGTGGCCTGATGGATGACGTGCGTGCGCGTGCCCCCGCCTGTGTGTGTGTGTGTGTGTGTGTGTGTGTGTGTGTGTGTTATGTGTGTGTGTGTGTGTGTGTGTGTGTGTGTGTGGTGTGTGTGTGTGTGTGTGTGTTTAACACCATGTTCTATCGTGTGTAACGGGGAAGTAGAGGGCTTCGCTGATGTGCTAGTTGCCCGCGAATGACAATGACAACCTAGCGTGCGTTACAGCATGTACAGTTAGTTACCAGGCTCCAACGGGAAGTGAATTACGTCCCCTGCAGAGACTGCCACATCCCCACTCAACGGACGTCCAAATCCTTCCGTGTGTGACGTGGTGGACCCAGGGGCGGAGGAAGCCGGCCTCTGTGACCTGACAGATAACTCCTGCCCTGCCTGGCCCAGCAGACGACTGCAGGCACTGAGACTGAAAGCTGCCCGTCCGTTATATCGGACACGGCTGCAGAACGAGAGAGATACGGCAACCGAATGGCTTTGAGAGTTTGTCCGTTTTGACAATACGGGATGAGAAAAACAACGGCACAATATGCGGTAGTATTTGAATACTGTAGCCACACACACACACACACACACACACACACACGTACGCACGCCACACACATACGCGCAGCGCACACACACACCACACACACACACGCACGCACGCGCGCGCGCACGCACACACACACACACACACACACACACACACACACACACACACACACACACGCATGCACGCGCGCGCGCGTGCGCACACATTACTTGAGCTGAACTGAATCGTATTGAACCCAACCGCAGCTGCACGATTTGACTAAAGGAGAAGTATCGCAGCCGTCATGATCTATACCGGTCGATGGTAATATGCAAAAAGGACGCGACAAACATGGTCGATTGCCTTTGAGAGGGGAGGGCGGAGGGGGGAGGGGGGGAGAAGTCCTCTTATGGAAGCTCGATTGTTAATGAGGTAAGCAGAGGAGCAGCTTCTCTACCCATCTGATGCCATTGCCTTGTCAAGGTTATAAACTGGACCAACTCCTAGTTCCAGAAAGCAGATAAGATCAAGTGCTTCTGTTCACACTAAGGACTGGACATAACAGACGACACATGTACAAAATTTACAAAATTGGCGAGCCTGCGATGTGCCCATGCAGAGAGGCCGAAATGGACACCGAGCACATACTACAGGGCTGTCACCTCCATGCTGCTGCCAGGCAGGGCACATAGTCGGGGCCAGTGGCTCTGAGGGCCAAGCTCTACGGGGACCTGACGGACCTTCGGAGGACAGCCAACTTCGTGCGGGCAACTGGCATCACCATCTGAGTGTTCGAGAAGAAGAAGAAGGGGAAGAAGAAGTTCCTGAAAGTAGTCCGTGGACTTCCAAAAAAACAACAACCTGAGTTTGATTTAAAGCGAGCTGAACTTGGGCGAACAACACTGCCCTCCACAGAGTTTGGTGTGTTAGGCACAGCGCAAGTCGTGGTTTGTTATCTTAGCAAACCCTTTCAAGCAACTCATGAAAAAAATCCTTTTTGGTTCATGGACAATGTTTGGTTACGTCTCTCACTCTGTTCTGTCTCTCTCACTCTGTTCTGTCTCCCATTTTGTTTTGCTACCCATTCTGTTCCAATTCCAGTTCTACGTCTCTCACTCTGTTCTGTCTCCATTTTGTTTTGCTACCCATTCTGTTCCAATTCCAGTTCTACGTCTCTCACTCTGTTCTGTCTCCCATTTTGTTTTGCTACCCATTCTGTTCCAATTCCAGTTCTACGTCTCTCACTCTGTTCTGTCTCCCATTTTGTTTTGCTACCCATTCTGTTCCAATTCCAGTTCTACGTCTCTCATTCTGTTCTGTCTCCCATTTTGTTTTGTTACGCATTCTGTTCCAATTCCAGTTCTAAACTGTCTGCCATTTTGCGTTACCTCCTGTTTCGTCTGTCCTGTTCTGTTTGCCATTCTGTTCCGTCTGTCCTTCTGTTCTGTCTGCCATTCTGTTCCGTCTGCCATTCTGTTCTGTCTGTCATTCTGTTCTGTCTGTCCTTCTGTTCTGTCTGTCTGCCATTCCAGTCCGTCTGTCATTCTGTTATGTCTGCCATTCCAGTCCGTCTGTCATTCTGTTCTGTCTGCCATTCCAATCCGTCTGTCATTCTGTTCTGTCTGCCTGCCATTCCAATCCGTCTGTC
>CM065717.1:45068695-45103695 GCA_033310375.1 Conus canariensis
TGTGTGTGTACGCGCGCGCGCGTTCATTTTCACTACCTATGTGATTTTTGGACAGAACCGACCAGGAAGAAAGTGAAATGTCCTATCCCACATGTATGGCTTACTCACAAATCACTGAAACCAGAGAATCCCTTGATCGACTTCACCATGAAACAAAACAGCTACACAAAGAGAACATTGACGATTGCCAGAATTGTACTACAGCGTAAAAAACACTTTGGCACAGGAAACCAGAAGCTGGAATACAAAAACGCGGAGAAGTTGCAGATCTTAGCTATACTTCAAAGAAGTAATCTTTGTCAAAAATTGTTGAATGCTGCTAAAATAAAAAACAACAACAAAAACTTAATCTCACTCTCTTTTATCGGCTGAACTTATTCCTACTTAATTCAAAAGAATCTCAACTTTGAGCAAACTTAGACATTCTGTCAATCCTTTAGCATCTACTGTAGCATCTTGAAACCGACTGTCTTTTTCATTCCTTTTAATCAGCTTTTGGCCATCAGCATTCACGCCTATCCGCCTAAATCTGTCTGCGTGACATATGGTTACTGGCAGTAAACAGTTATAGGTGATGTCCTTCAGATTGAAACAAAAACTATGGCTTCAGGACCAAAGGACGCTTTTCTTCAATGGAACATAACGTGCCTTTTGCAATGAACAGTTCTCGTGCACCCATTTTAAATTATTTAAACAACAACAAAAACTGATCCCAAGCATCTGTCTAGAGGTCACTTCCGTTCTGTTCGTCAGCCAACGATCTCCAGAGTGCCACCCTAGTGTCTGATGTGATGTTTTACACATTTACCGTCAGTTGTGAACTCATCACAGCCAGGTTTACACGATGTTTCTCATGCAGCCGATGTCATCCCATGACGCTCCATCCCAACAAAACAAAAAGTGCAACAACAGCTGCCAGACAAAAAACATCAAACGAAGGCTTTCACTCTCAGCCTGTTGTTGACAGCTACACCATTGAACAAGTGCACGTGCATCGTGGTCGGGAAGTGACAGTGGATGAGGAACTCACGTGGCAGTTTCATATCGATTCGCTCGGTAACACACAAGCCCGCTCACTTTCCCAGTTCCAACATCTTAAAGCTTTTCATAAAAACAGACGCTCGGAAAAGAAATTCCAAGCTCACTGTTTCTCTCACATCAAGTATGCATTTGTAGTCTTGAATAACGCTGAATGAAAAAAAAATCATCGTAGAAAACTCGGTTCCATAGTAGCTGAGATACTTCTGTCGGACTATTTTCTTTTTGTCAACGTCAGGAAGCAAGCTACGTTAGAGATACTGCTACTGCTGCAGCAAAAACAATCAGACTTCAACATAGCTGTACCTTGTACAAAGCTCACAGCGATCCAGCCGGCCCCACAATAGCTAAAAGAGTTAGTCGACCCTCAAGAAGATCGAGGTGTAACATTTATGTATTATTATGACCTTGTTGTTCAGATAATGAGATATAACAAGACTAAATAATAGTAAAAGTATTCTTTATAATGAAAGAGGAAAAACAAGCACGAACAAACGAAGAAGGCAACAGATTCATTTTAGTTAAAAACCACACCAGAAAACACAGAAAATGGAATGGCGAACAGGCTGAACAATACATAAGACCGTTTACCAGCATGCACATACACTGAGAGGGACTGACAAATAGACAGAGAGAAGAATAGACAGACTGTCGACCAGCAGACGACAGTAAAAAAAAGACAGAGAGACGAAGGGCTGCCCTAAAGCCCGATCAGTCATTTGGATCTCAGGTTGATGAAGGTAGGGTGCAGCACCAGGATGGGAACTGATGGCATGATGTATACACAGGATGGCATGATGTATACACAGGATGGCATGATGTATACACAGGGCCGGAACCCTATAACTCACAGCAAACTGCCAGAGGTACAACACCCGAAATCCGTACATCATTTCTGAATGTAAATTAAATTGGTAAACAATTCTTCATCTGATACACACGCTGCTGTTGTTGTTGTCCAACAACAATATTTTACCACATACCCGGATAGACATTCTGAAATCCAGCTTTGCATTCTCGTAAACATGCATATGGAATCTCTTTCTCCAAGCAGAGAGATGTGCCCTCCTTTGTACTCTTTTAAAACAGTCTTCCCAAAACAATTCCGAGACTCTTTAACATTAACGTCTTCATCCGATCCCAACCTACATACGAAATTTGTTTTGACGGCCGCCGATCTGTAAATGTTGCAACACAGTAAATTAACAAAACGAGCCTCGTTTGAATTACCTTATTTTGGCCAGCTTACAATCTTACGTAGTCATTGCCGGGTCGGAAACACTGACAAACAGGGATCCCAAGAGAAGAAAGCTTGGTCCTGTGTGGCATAGTAATGATGTTGACGGTGTATTTCAGATTCTGATCAAGCGTTCGCAGCCCCTCATAACACCACAGTAATTTTTTCTTACTTCATTATTTTCAGTATCAGCTAAATGTGATCAAAATGCATGAATTGTTCGACACAGTCTAAATGAAGTACCATTTCGCTTTGTTCTAATACTTCTTTTTTCATTATTCTTTCCTTCTACGCCTTGTTCATGAACCAAAACGTGAAGCAGTTTGAAGACAAAACGATAGCTGTCGGATAACAGATGAAAGGCGCTACTGTGACGGTTTTCGTTTTCCAAACATATTTTGTTCTGTGATCCCTGTCTGTCTTTTTACTATGTTACAGACCTAATATGTGTAATTACGCCCCCCCCCCCCCCCCTCCCTCTCTCTCTCTCTCTCTCTCTCTCTCTCTCTCTCTCTCTCTCTCTCTCTTGTATGTCTGTCTGTCTGAGGGTGCGCGCAGGCGTCCACTGATATGTCTGTGTTTTTCATTATTTAATCATTCCTTTTCACCATTGGACTCATTCAGTAACATAGGAATTTTTTCAACCCCTTTCAATTTCTTTGTAATCATTTGTTGTTGGTTTGTGTTGTGTGTGTGTGTGTGTGTGTGTGTGTGTGTTGTGTGTGTGTTTCATCATTCAATCTAGTAACTGGCTACGTGCTATTTTTTTTTGACAAGATTGTGTGTGTGTGTGTGTGTGTGTGTGTGTGTGTGTGTGTGTGTGTGTGTGTGTTTGCGCGCGTGCGTGTGCACAAGAGATCAATACTTGTGCAGGTAAGTAACACTGGAAAGGTGGGACACTTTATGGCCGTGAGTCATCTGACACATTGAACCTGTCTTCACTCGGTCAGCACATGTCGTCCAATACTCAACCAGCGTGAGTGTGTGGTGTGTGTGTGTGTGTGTGTGTGTGTGTGTGTGTGTGTGTGTGTGTGTGTGAGAGAGAGAGAGAAAAGAGAGAGAGCGTGTGTGTGTGTGTTTGTATGTGTGTGCGCGCGAATGTGTGTGTGAGAGCGTGTGAATGCGCGCGCGCGCGCGTGTTGTTATGTGTGTGTGTGTGTGTAAACAGAGGGTTGGGGTAAGGGAATGGCCAGAGAGAACGAGAACGAGAGGAGGGGTGCAGAAAAAGGGGAGAGAGAGAGAGGGGGGGGGGGGGGGGGCATACGAAAGAACAGGAAGAACAAAATAAAGTACGGATGCGTACACACACACACACACACACACACACACACACACACACACACGAATGGGTGGACAGTCAGACCGACAGACAGCAGGCAGGCATACACAGAGGGAAAAGATGAAGCTGTCGTGACACGCCCTCAGTGTTTTGCTTACAACTGACTGCTTGAAAATAATGAAGAAAAAAAGGTGTTAGGCCTACAAATAGTCTTGCCTATCACGTGTTCGGACGACAGGAAATGTCGTCAGAGGTAATCTGACGTCAAGAGCTGTTCGTGTCGGGGCATGACGACCTTCAACAAGGCAACAGATTCAGCCCGAAACTGGGGGACGATCCCCGTCACTGCATTATAGAGCATTTCAAACCAGCGTGGTACAGTACTGCTGTGGTGGGAATAGCCGGCACACAGAGAGAAAGTGAGAACCTCAGTAACAACCAGAGCCTGACTCTTTTCCTAGCAATGGCGTTGTTTGTGTAGACAGTGGCTTACTAGCTTCCAAACACCGCGCATAGTGACCTTACCACTCAGCAGGTATGGCGTAGCGAGTATGGACTTGTCCGCACACAGCGACACCTTGATGTAACCGACACTGGAAAGTGTCTTTTAAAAAAAAAATTAAAACGGTAGGAGTCTGAACTCCAGGGGGTCTTAATTGAGACCGATTCTTAACTGAAGCAGACTCTTAATTGGGCCGGATTCTTAACTGGGATGGACTCTCAATTGGGACAGATTTTCAGTGGGGAGGAAGTGTTGATTGCGAGGTTGCCTTAGCTGTGGGGCAGTCTGAAGTGGGATGGGAATTGCGAGGTTGCCTTAGCAGTCTGAAGTGGAGGGGGAATGCAGTGCCCAGTGCAAACAGGAAATAAAGGCTTTGGAGGAAGGGAGAGGTTTCACTGCGTTGTGGTCTGCGAAATCAAGAAGAACTGATCACATCTGAACAGCAGATTTGCGGAAGGAGGGGGAGAGAGGAGAGACGTCAGATCAGAAGCGTCTTCCGAGAGCTATGCTTTATCTATTGTTGACAACTTGTCGCATTCAGATAGTGCCATAATTCCCACATTTGACTACATGTATGGTTCAGACAGTAACCTTCCTGTTTTTGACTACGTGCCCAGTGCTGTGTACTCTGTGTTACCTGTCTTAAATCAGACAGCACTCCTTTCCTTGTTGTTCACAACACGTATCGTTCACACAGCTCTAATTCCCCTGTTGTCTTTCATCTACACGTGTTCCTCAACGTACTTCAGCTATCTGCGGTCGAAAACCAAAGCTTCACAACTTGTAGTCAAAAAGGGGGTGGGGGAGGGATGTGTGTGTGTGTGTGTGTGGGGGGGGGGGGGGGGTATAGAATGACATTTCTCTGCTAAAACCCGACACTGCATGGTCGTCAGATTCTTGCTGTGGCTTCAGCACACCACCCCCGGCTTACAGACACATTCCCACACTGGATGCTACATTATGAAACGGATGTAGATTATGAAACGAATGCCACTCTTGGTCTGCTGTTACATCAGACTGTCTGCAGTAAAACCTCACATCCCCTGATCAAAGCGTGCAGAAGTCGTTTGTGAGCTATTGATCGAATGCAGTCATGACTGACGGTTTTTTCTTCTTTTTTTTTTAACTTTCACATCACGAACGTATGTGGGTGTATCACGTACTGACTAGAAACAAAATGACACACGGGACAAGAGTGAAATGGGGTGAACGGGTACAAAAAATACGGATAGTTTTTCCTTCCCCCCCCCCCCCCCCCCCATTTTTTTCTTTCTTTTTCTGTTTAACATGTCTAGTGTATAGGAAAGTGTGTAAGTACAGTAGCTAGTTCATCTGAAGGCAGGCCAACCAGTGTACACAGAAACCACATTCTGATTGATCCAGCTTCTCTCTGGCTCACAGTGGCACAGTTCACAGTCAGGAACGATGCCTTCAGTCAGCCCACTCGGTGAGGGCCTTTATCAGCTGGGTGTGTCAGAGGTGTATGGCTGATTGCGGTACCCCACACACGTTGACAAGGTAATATAACCCGCCAGACTTCCAATGAGAAAAGGGCAACTGCAGATACGCACCACCAACCCCTTCCCCAACTTCTGCATCCCCCTCAAAAAATGGAGGTATGAAAAAAAAAAAAAAACCTTCATATTTGATCCAAAGAAGCTGAGGGTCGGGGTATTGGGGGTGGGGTGGGGCAAGCGTTGAAAATCAGGGAAAACATCTTCTCGAATGATACATCACAACTGATTGTTTCCCACGTGCCATTCTGTTTCTTGTTCTTCTCAGGCGAGACGATCAGTGCAGTCTGGCTGATGAATACAGCTGTGTTTCTGTTTCCAGCTCCCATATGCCTTTGATTATTACATCTTGTATTAACAAAAATGAACAAACATTTGTTCCGTCCCCTCCTTAAACTATCTTTGCCTCACCTCCTCCCCCCCCCCCCCCCCCCCCCCGGCCCCTTCCCATCACCATCACCACCTATCACCACCCATCCATGATCCCTCACCCCAATTTTAACCGAGATTCGTGCAGTCAAGTTTTGTTCAATGTAAAACGAACCGTAGGAAAAGACAGCAGGATTGGTCAGGTAGAGGAGGTGGTGGTGGAGGTGGGGTGGTGAGGAAGGGGAGAAAATGAAAGTAGCAAAAAGAAAGAAGAACAAGCAGGAAATGGTAGGGAAAGGCAGAGACAGGTTGGAAACGGTTTGAAAAGGGAAAAAAAAAGGTAAGAAATGATAGAATTATGTACAGGGAAAAGGTGGAAACAGTACTGAAAGACGACCCTGAAGAAGTGCTGAGAGAGTGTACATTATAAATTGTAAATCAGTGATGCTACTTTTCTGCAGTTACCCCCCCCCCCCTCCCCTCCCCCTCCATTCTCTCCCTCCCCCCTCCCCCTTATATCCTTTAAATGTAAAACTTAAATATAAAACATTCTTCCACAGATATTATTTTGATGCAGTTCAAATTTTTCATGTTTGACGACATTTTCTGCCCCGTCTTAGCCACCGTAAAGATTTACATTTGCATTTTCAGATATGATTATGAAAAAAAAAAAAAAAAAAAGTCTTCGCTTGTCGTTTTCGCTTGGAAGAAACAGCGAAGATGTAGAAATCGTTAGACAACACGTACGCGGGCCTACAACAAAATGGTATCATCTACTCTGCCTTCGTCACGAATGGACACAACAGAATCGCCCGAGAGAATTCCAGTCTGCTCACTCCTCCAGCCAGTGCAAACCTCCGCCTTCTCATTCCCACCCATTCCCACCCGTTCTATGATCACAAGAACCACAATAGTGAAGTGCTGTTTTGTGGGAGGAAAAGGGCGGGGGGGGGGGGGGGGGGGGGGGGTTACGAGAGCAATGTACATGTACAATTTAGTGCCAGCAAAGTCTGGAACAAATGGGTTCAAAGTCAGAAAGTCCATATGGGAAAAATGGACAGTATGGCCAGCACTGATCTAGTCTACTGTTCAGTGACGGTCATAGGCCATGGCGCACAAGACAGAAGAAAACATACGTAACTTCCGTGCGAGGGAGGTAACTCTTCGTACCATCCGGGAACTTTCTGCCTCTGGAACAACCACAGTGAGAACCAGGCCTCAGCCCCCACACACAGCCGCTTGTTGCTTTGTTTGTTCTGATGTTTCCGGGGTTGTTGTTTTTTTTTTTTTGGTTGTGTGTGTGTGTGTGTGTGTGTGTGTGTGTGTGTGTGTGTGTGTGTTCCGAGCTCAACGCACTGAGGGTCATCTATAGTAAACAACCTCACAAATCAACGTCATGACATTAAATTGCATTTTTTTTATCGGAGGGTGAGAGGTAATGAAGGAGGGAGTGCATAGAGGAGAGGGGCGTGTATGGCTGTCTGTGATCACCTGGCCATGCAGACAGTTGCATACTATCTGAACTTTTCTCTCTGTCAGGAAAATGACAATGCTACGCTTAGAGAAGACGAGGGCTGAACTTCTACACACACACCATAGCACGCCGTAACAAAACTGTTGAATGCAGATACCCGCCCCCTCCCCCCTCCCCTCTTCCTCCGTCTCCCTTTCCTGGACATCTGAGCAAAGGTTTCAGGCCAAAACCATGCAGCAAAACTGTAGATCATCGTCATCCTATCACCTGTGAGTCACGTGACCAGCCAATATCGCAGATCCATATCAATTTTGATCCTGACCGGCATCACGGATCTATAATCAACTTGGATCCTGACAGGCATCACGGATCTATATCAACTTGGATCCTGACAGGCATCACGGATCTATATCAACTTGGATCCTGACAGGCATCACGGATCTATATCAACTTGGATCCTGACCGGTATCACGGATCTATATCAACTTGGATCCTGACCGGCATCACGGATCTATATCAACTTGGATCCTGACCAGCATCACGGATCTATATCAACTTGGATCCTGACAGGCATCACGGATCTATATCAACTTGGATCCTGACCGGCATCACGGATCTATAACCAATTCTGATCCTGACCGGCATCATGGATCTAAAAATCAACTTGCATCCTGACCGGCATCACGGATCTATAATCGATTTGGATCCTGACAGGCATCAAGGATCTATATTAACTTGGATCCTGACCGGCATCATGGATCTATAATCAACTTGGATCCTGACCGGCATCACTGATCTATCGGCATCACTGATCTATAATCAACTTGGATCCTGACAGGCATCACGGATCTATATCAACTTGGATCCTGATAGACATCACGGATCTATATCAACTTGGATCCTGACAGGCATCACGGATCTATATCAACTTGGATCCTGATAGGCATCACGGATCTATATGAACTCTGATCCTGACAGGCATTACGGATCTATATCAACTTGGATTTTGACAGGCATCACGGATCTATATCAACTTGGATCCTGACCGGCATCACTGATCTATAATCAACTTGAATCCTGACAGGCATCACGGATCTATATCAACTCTGATCCTGACATGCATCACGGATCTATATTAACTTGGATCTATATCAACTGTAATCACTTCGTCTTTGGGCCATATTCCATCTTTCCACCAAGCTTCCTTTAAAATAAGATCAGCTGACTTTTTTTTCTGTTGTATATTTTCTTTCCTTCTTTCTTTCTTTCTGTTGTTGTTGTTGTTGTTGTCATCTTTCTCAAGGAATCCTCGATCCACGTGTAGATCCTGATTCGTTCCAGAACTCAGCGAGTTCGTTTTTGGACCACATTCACATTTCCGCCAGGTATTGTTCAAATCCACCAGCCACCTTGTCGAAGACATTAGCGTCGCGGACTCCCAGCTGCGAGGTCGTGGGTTGGATTTCCATCAGAGCCATTCACTTGTGGGATTTTCTGCTCAGACTGGCTCCTATCCCGAACTGAGTTTGCCATGAGCTCAGTTGTGAAGACTGGAAGCACACAATCGAGTTTCATCAATGGATGCGTCTCTGAGAGACTTGCTCCAATTTCTTGACAATTGTCTGTATCTCTCGGGCCTGGTTTACGCCTGGATAGTATATGAATGCAAGCGTACAGTACAGACCGGAATGAACATTCGCAGCATCATCTTTCTCATTCTCATCCACATCGATCAGCATGGAAAAAAGGTTTCAAATACTGTAGCCCTTTATGCCCTGCTCTCATGGTGACCTCAGTTACGATCTCCTCTCCACCAATGCCCTTGACGAGGTTCTGTCGGGGTCACCGGTATCGGCAGATTCATGGGGACTTTTGCTGGACGGATGTGGTGGCGCACTCTGGAGCGAAAGCCCACCCACGCTGGCTCCGTGACTGAGCAATCATTGCAGGTAGGGGGCTTAGTAGGTGGTGTCCTGCGTGTGTTGGATCAGAACAGGCACCACCAAACACCACCGAAGTGATTCGGAAGCAGTGCAGTGTCTCCTCTGGTGGGCTCCCTCATGACGACTTGACGTTGATTGCTCTATGTGGATTGCCAGTGCCGGGGCTGTGGCAGGACTGGCCGGCCAGGCTGTGGCTGGGGACGGGGGGCCGGAGTGAGTGAGCGACGTGGGTGTCATGCCACTGAAGTGGCACAGAAGATGAAATAGCACTAAAAGGGTTAACATTTCTTCTAATAGATGTTTCAGTTTTGCATTATCTTGCTGAACCAAGAAACAAACATATACACGAACAAACAACACAAACAGGCGAGGGTGAAATCCCATTTCCTCTTTGGTGGGGTGACAACTGTGAGTGCTGAATGTTCGGCACGGCATTTCGGTGTGCAATGGGCAACGCTTGCTGTCTCTTCTCCAAGTATGCTAGCTAGTGACAGGCATTTTTTTTCCTCTCATCGCCCCGCCATCCCTTGCCCTCTCTTCCTGTCCCTTCCCCTCCCCTCCCTGTGTGTGTGTGTTGTGTGTGTGTGTGTGTGTGTGTGTGCGTGGTGCGTGCGTGCGTGCGCGCGCGTGCGCGCGCGTGTGTGTGTATGTGTGTGTGTGTGTGTGTGTGCGCGCGCGCGCGCGCGCGCGCGTGCGTGTGTGTGTTAGCTGTAAGTGCGGTTTGATGCTGCGTAATAATGTTTTGTTAAGTCATAAAATGGAGAGAGAGAGAGAGAGAGGATGGGAGGGGGGATCCTTAGTGCATGTTAGTATACATAAACACGTTGATCGCATGAACGGAATATACCACAAATATTTCTAACGGTAGCAACCTACTGTCACACAGAAGCAACTTGATAGCTATTTCTTTTGTGCTCGATAAACTCATGTTCCGTAAAAGAAACATTAATAAGATCTCTCTCTCTCTCTCTCTCTCTCTCTCTCTCTCTCTCTCTGAAACTTAATTAAGGAAATACACGCGCGCGCACCGATCCAAGCAATACGAATAGTTAAAGAGAAGGATGGCAGATTCATGACGAAAACATTCTTCAAGATCAGAATTGTTAAAAAGTCATAACGTCTATTCAAAAAAACTTTCCACTGATGATGCGAGTAGGAAGAGTGAGGGGGTTCTTCTCTGAAGACGTTCTGCTGTCAGGCTCTACCTGTGAGTTTCTCTCTACTGAACAGGGCTGAAAAACAAACCCTTACAGCACCCACTTCACACATTTCCACCGATGATGTACTGATTGCTAAAAACAAAAAATCAAACTAGTTTTCGTATTCATTTTAATCGCAATATACTATACACCCTAAGCTACAATCTATTTTCACCACAGATCCGCACCGATTTGCTTAAACTTTCTTGGACCTAAAAATTACGCTTATGGTTGAGTTCGTCGTTTTTTTCAGACAGTGCACATCTCTTGTTTGAATCTATCTTTGCGTGGAATACGAAACTGAAATTTGAAGGGAAGTTTTGTTTGAGCAATTTAACATGAAATATAACCAAAGAAAAGATTCAAGGATGACAACCAATGATTTAGGCTACTCTGTGCATTGTGTGTATGTGAACAGGAACGAATCAAATGAAACAGCATTTACCAAAACCAGTGACGGTAAACTGAACAGCCCCATCACTGATCAACTGATTGGCCCCCAGTGAAATATCAGTGCCCTGCAAGCGATCAATACATGAAACGAGCACTCGATTCTCTTCCAAATACCAATAAACTTTCAGCAATTAGTTCAACCCACTTTAAAGTACCCTGGTTTGAAAAAGAAGAAGGAAAGAACTGGATGAATAATGAAAAAATAAAGGGCTAGGTCCATCTCACCTGCCCATCGTCATCGTGTAAGGACGTCATCTTGGCTGCGACACGAAAGAGAAGCCCGGATGTGGGCAGGTTGATCAGTAGACGCAATAAGTCTTTCCTCGCAACCTGTCGCCTCCCTTTATACGCCAAGCCCGCGGGACTCTTGCCAGGATACGGGGACTTTGTAGTTCTCCCTCCCCTCCCCCCCCCCCCCCCCCAAAAAAAAAACAAAAAAAAACTCCCCAACCCACCCCTCACCCCCCATTTTTTTTTTTTTTTTTTTTAACATTTAAAACCATCGACTCCTGGTCAGCAAGCACAGGCGCATTGCGTTCGTGTGTCGCCTGAGCTATCGTGAAACCACGAACAGTGAATGAGACTGTGGCGTTATGGAACGAAAGGTTCCAACCACAAAATAAAAAGAAGAAAAAAAGAGAAAAAAAACAACAACACGACAACAACAAACAAAAGCACACAAAACAGAGCGCAGAGTGTCGTTTATTGAAAAAGGGTGAGGGGAAAAAGAAACTGAAAACGCTTTGTTTCTTGGACAGATGGGAAAGGGTTAAAGCAGGGAGCGGACAGAGAGTGGCTGAAATACACTGTTATTTTGTATCGCGGGTAAGTGTCATCTATACTCTATTTATTTACTCCCTGCTCTTAATTTAATTGGTCTTTATTCGTGATTTTTGTTGTTTTCAGTTGCGTGTTCAGCTTGCTGTGCTCTGTGTTGGCCATTTTACCCAAAGAAAGCGAGGCCGGGCACACGCACATTTCATTTTCAAGTAACAGGTTTTCGTTGTTGATAGTGATGACTGTGTTTGTTGGTTTTTTGCAGCTAGTTTGTGGTTGTTGTTGTTGTTGTTGCTTTTGTTTATTGTCGTAATAAACCACGGAGCTCAATGACAGGTGAACATTCACAGTGTCCTACACTGTCAACAGAGCTGAAAAAAAACTGTATCCAGGAGTTTAGTTGTAGATTACTTCCAAACACTTTTAAGCAGCAAACAGTGATTGGGCAAAACTTAAACCTTTGTCCATAGTTTTGTTCAATAAAATCAAAGAAAAAAGTGACACCGACTCCTGTACAAATCGAACTGTTTTCCGGGAATTAAAGTAGGTCGTCGGTTTTCGTTTTTTTTTTGTTTTTTTTTTTACTTTCTTTTTCTTTTGATCTTTTTCAGCTCTGACAGGAGCCCTCTCTTCATGACCCTCTCTTCATGACCTAATGCTGGCCCTCTCTTCATGACCTAATGCTGTTAACCTTAAGGATGGCCATAGTTCAGCTGTCATGTCGTTCATTGTGTATTGTTTTTGTTGTTTGTGGTTTTGCTAGGGCGTGACCTTTTCAAGATGTGACCTTTTTAAGATGTGACCTTTTACAGGATGGGACCATGTCAGGATGTGACCTTTGTTCAGGGTGTAACCTTTTCGGGATATTACATTTTGCAGGATGTGACCTTTTTCAGGATGTGACCTTTTACAGGATGTGACTTTTGTTCAGGATGTGACCTTTTACAGGATGTGACTTTTGTTCAGGACGTGACCTTTTCAGGGTGTGACCCTTTTTTTCTGCATGTGTCTGACAGTCTTGAAAAGGCCCCATGTTCTCAGCTGATGATAAACATCTGCAAGCTATTGGTCAGTGTCAAGGTTGATGTGCTCCGAGTCCGCTTCTGTTTGGACGTGACCTTGAGCTGCATTATCAGTGACAGGGATTTTGTAAACAAGGTGAAGGTCATCGGTGCAGCTAGCTCTAGCTGACGGTTTGATAGTTCAGATTCACAACAGTTTCCCCGTGGACTGTGCGTCAACCCAACCGTAGTAAATTCCACCTATCCACCTACATCGCCCCCCCCCCCCTTTATCTCTCCCTTCACCCCTCTCCCCTCTCCCTCCCTGATCACTCCCTCTCGCCCTCCCTTTCGCCTCTTTCTTCCCTATCCTCCATCCCCTCCTCCTGATAGTCAGGTGTTCAGAGTGTTGCAAATGCCAGACTCCGAGTGCACACAGATGCACACTACACAAGTGGGGTGGGATGGGAAGAGGCGGAGGGGATCGAGGTGGCGTGCGATGAATGGGGGAAGGGTGGAGAGAGGGTTGACGGGCGGGGGGGGGGGGGGGGGGGGTTGGTGGGAGCTGGAGTGAATGAAGAGGATGGGCTGCTGGGATGATTCATGTAGCAGAAAGAAAAACAAACAAACAAACAGGCGGATGAACAGCAACAGATTGGTGTCTGATGTATTTGCGTTCCTTGATGGGCAGAGCTGACTGCCAATTCTGTTAGGGCACCTTGATTGCAGTTATCAGTTAATTAAAATCCTGGGCTAGCCTCTCCTACTTCCCTCCGCCCCCCCTCTCCCCCGTCTCAGCCTTCCCTATCCCGCACTGTCCCCAAACAAACAAATAAACAAAGAGGCAACAACCGCACTATCGTAACTGTTGTCGTCTATTGGTGGAAAACGTCACGTGTTTTGTGAAATGATTGATTGGTCAGCTCCATGGCGTTGTCTGTGAGCTGGACTGATCGAAACTTCATAGAGGAGTACTGTGAATAATCGATCATGGCAGTTCATCGATTGACTGACTGAGTGATTTATTAACAGACTGATTGACTGGTTGAATTCATTGATTGATTGTCTGAATTCACCATCGTCGTAGCATTAATCTGTTTGACTGACCCACTGATTGACTAACCGATCGACTAAGTGATTGATTGATTGATGATTGACTGTCTGGTTGACTATCTGATTGAATGATTGATTGGTCATTTGATTGATTGAAGTTACTACCGAAGTGGCAGAGCTCTGATTGATTGACTGAGTGATTGACTGACTGACCGATCCTCTCATCCTTTTCATCCCTGCATGTCCATGTTCAACGTTAACACGTGGTCAGTGTGTTCTACCTGCCCGGTCCGTCACCGGTCAAGCCCGGAGACCAGGTGAAAAATTGCACACACTGATGACTGGGTCATCTCAGAGGTCAGGAGACTGTGTGACCAAAGCTCTAGATGGATGTTCCCACTTTTCAATAATTTTTGCGAAAGATGAAGACATTATTTAAAGACACAACCAAAGGAACCAACAGAAACAACACATCCCTCCTGTTTGTTCAAACCTGGATCCATGTACAGACTGAGGGGTCAGAAACCAACTGTCCAGCTGACAGGTGTGCTGGCATCCTGGTCCGATCCCCCACTGGTCAGACTCCTGCACGCTGTGTGGCCACAGAGAAACTGCCCACACTCTGCAGAGAGGAAGCAGAAGCCCTGTAGCAGGCCGTCTCCTTAATTCACCTGAGTCAAAGACTTTCATCACGTTGTTGTTGTTGTTGTTGTTTTTTCTGTCAGACACCTGCTCAGTCTTGCAGGCCCATGAGACCATCGCTCTGCCATCCTGACCGAAGAAGCATTACTGCAGGACGTTGCCACTAGCAGAGGAATGATTGGTGCAGTGGATCCCCACCCACTGCGGAGTTCCTGGGAAGTTCCTTCCTGGCAGGTTGACCACCTGGCGAGGGAGGACGTTGGAGGAGAACATCCCAAACAACAGCAGCAGCTACAGCGAGGTGCGAAGAATCCTCAGGGCACTTACAACGCCAGCGATGTCCAGGGAGACCGCCGCCTGTTGACCATGGAGCAGCAAACTGTCCTGGTGAGGGTCCGCACCGGACACAACAGACTGAACCGTCACATGGACCGGAAGCTGAGACTGGTGGCCTTTGCACGCTGTCCCTGTGGACAGGAAGACCAGACTGGTGTTCTTTCCACCCTGTCCCTACAGACAGGAAGACCAGACTGGTGTCCTTTCCACCCGGTCCCTACAGACAGGAAGACCAGACTGGTGTCCTTTCCATCCTGTCCCTACAGACAGGAAGACCAGACTGGTGTTCTTTCCACCCTGTCCCTACAGACAGGAAGACCAGACTGGTGTCCTTTCCACCCGGTCCCTACAGACAGGAAGACCAGACTGGTGTCCTTTCCATCCTGTCCCTGCAGACAGGAAGACCAGACTGGTGTCCTTTCCATCCTGTCCCTACAGACAGGAAGACCAGACTGGTGTCCTTTCCATCCTGTCCCTGCAGACAGGAAGACCAGACTGGTGTCCTTTCCACCCGGTCCCTACAGACAGGAAGACCAGACTGGTGTCCTTTCCATCCGGTCCCTGTGGACAGAGAGACCAGACTGGTGCCCTCTCCATCCTGTCCCTACGGACAGAGAGACCAGACTGGTGTCCTTTCCATCCGGTGCCTGTGGACAGAGAGACCAGACTGGTGCCCTCTTCATCCTGTCTCTGTGGACAGAAAGACCAGATTGGTGTCCTCTCCTTCCTGTCCCTGTGGACAGAGAGATCAGACTGAAGTCCTCTCCATCCATGCTGTCCCTGTGGACAGAGAGACCAGACTGGTGTCCTCTCCTTCCTGTCCCTGTGGACAGAGAGACCAGACTGAAGTCCTCTCCATCCATCCTGTCCCTGTGGACAGAAAGACCAGACTGGTGCCCTCTTCACCCTGTCCTTGAGGACAGAAAGACTAGACTGGTGCCCTCTCCATCCTGTCTCAATGGACAGAAAGACCAGACTGGTGCCCTCTCAATCCTGTCTCAATGGACAGAAAGACCAGACTGGTGCCCTCTCCATCCTGTCTCAATGGACAGAAAGACCAGACTGGTGCCCTCTCCATCCTGTCTCAATGGACAGAAAGACCAGACTGGTGCCCTCTCCATCCTGTCTCAATGGACAGGAAGACCAAACTGGTGCCCTCTTCACCCTGTCCTTGAGGACAGAAAGACCAAACTGGTGCCCTTTCCAGACTGTCTCAGTGGACAGGAAGACCAGACTGGTGCCCTCTTCACCCTGTCCTTGAGGACAGAAAGACCAAACTGGTGCCCTCTCCATCCTGTCTCAATGGACAGGAAGACCAGACTGGTGTGCTCTCCATCCTGTCTCTAGGGACAGAAAGACCAGACGGATGCCCTCACCACTCTGTCTCAATGGACAGGAAGACCAGACTCTTCACTCTGTCTCAATGGACAGGAAGACCAGACTGGTGCCCTCTTCACTCTGTCACAATGGACAGGAAGACCAGACTGGTGTCCTCTCCATCCTGTCTCTATGGACAGGAAGACCAGACTGGTGCCCTCTTCACTCTATCTCAATGGACAGGAAGACCAGACTGGTGCCCTCTTCACTCTGTCTCAATAGACAGGAAGACCAGACTGGTGCCCTCTTCACTCTGTCTCAATGGACAGGAAGACCAGACTGATGCCCTCTCCACTCTGTCTCAGTGGACAGGAAGACCAGACTGATGCCCTCTTCACTCTGTCTCAATGGACAGGAAGACCAGACTGGTGCCCTCTTCACTCTATCTCAGTGGACAGGAAGACACACTAGTGCCCTCTTCACTCTGTCTCAATGGACAGGAAGACCAGACTGGTGCCCTCTTCACTCTGTCTCAGTGGACAGGAAGACGAGACTGGTGCCCTCTTCACTCTGTCTCAATGGACAGGAAGACCAAAGTGGTGCCCTCTTCACTCTGTCTCAATGGACAGGAAGACCAGACTGGTGCCCTCTTCACTCTGTCTCAATGGACAGGAAGACCAGACTGGTGCCCTCTTCACTCTGTCTCAATGGACAGGAAGACCAAACTGGTGCCCTCTCCATCCTGTCTCTATGGACAGGAAGACCAGACTGGTGCCCTCTTCACTCTGTCTCAATGGACAGGAAGACCAAACTGGTGCCCTCTCCATCCTGTCTCAATGGACAGGAAGACCAGACTGGTGCCCTCTTCACTCTGTCTCAATGGACAGGAAGACCAGACTGGTGCCCTCTTCACTCTGTCTCAATGGACAGGAAGACGAGACTGGTACCCTCTCCACTCTGTCTCTATGGACAGGAAGACCAGACTGATGCCCTCTCCATCCTGACCCTGTGGATAGGTAGACCAGACTGCAGGATATGTTGTCCAGCCAGCCAACACCAAGAAGAAGAGCAAAGTCGGGCAACATATCCCGCAGTCTGGTCTACCTGTCCACAGGGTCAGGATGGAGAGGGCATCAGCCTCCTAACACAACACACACACACACACACACAACACACACACACACACACACACACACACACCACTCACTGACGACGCAGTTCAGACGTTTTGAAAATGACCGCACATAAAAACTAGCCAATAAATGAACACTGCAAAATTAAGCATACAGATTCGACAGTTTCTGACAGAACCTGTAAACTCTTCTGTTTGGGCTGTTCACCGAATCATGAAGAAAATGGAAGCAGGAGATATCGGAGACAGGAGAGACCAGAGACAAGAGAGACCAGACACAGGAGAGATCTGAGACAGAAGAGATCAGGGACAGGGGAGATCATAGATAGGAGAGACCATAAAAACCAAAAAAGAAGAGATCACAGAGACAGGAGAGATCAGAGACTGGGGAGATCAGAGACAAGAGAAACAAGAGACAGGAGAGATCAGAGACCGGAGAGACCATAAAAACCAAAAAAGAAGAGATTAGAGACAGGAGAGACCAGAGACAGGAGAGATCAAAGACATGAAAGATCAGAGACAGGAGAGACCAGAGACAGGAAAAATCAGAGACAGGACAGGTAGGACAGACCAGAGACAGGAGAGATCAGAGACATGAAAGATCAAAGACATGAAAGATCAGAGACAGGAAAAATCAGAGACAGGAGAGAGAGGACAGACCAGAGACAGTAGATATCAGAGACAGGAGAGACCAGAACAACAAAAAAAAGAAGAGATCAGAGACAGGAGAACCAGGACAGGAGAGACCATAACAACAAAAAAGAAAAGATCAGAGCTAGGACAGATAGAACAGACCAGAGACAGGAGAGATCAGAGACAGGAGAGACCATAACAACCAAAAAAGAAGAGATCAGAGACAGGAGAGACCAGAGACAGGAGAGATCAGAGACAGGAGAGATCAGAGACAGGACAGATAGGACAGACCAGAGACAGGAGAGATCAGAGACAGGACAGATGGGACAGACCAGAGACAGGAGAGACCAGAGACAGGAGAGATCAGAGACAGGACAGACCAGAGACAGGAGAGATCAGAGACAGGACAGACCAGAGACAGGAGAGATCAGAGACAGACAGATAGGACAGACCAGAGACAGGAGAGATCAGAGACAGGAGAGATCAGAGACAGGACAGATAGGACAGACCAGAGACAGGAGGATCAGAGACAGGAGAGATCAGAGACAGGAGAGATAGGACAGACCAGAGACAGGAGAGATCAGAGACAAGAGGGTCGACAGCAGCCACCAGCGGTCATCGTCCTGTCCTGGGTCAAAGTGACCTCAGCTGGGACTCGGCCAGCTTGTTGGCTTACATCACATGTTCAGTGGCAATGGCCATGTCGTGCCCATGGAAAAGGTCAACGTAGGATGGGCTGGGAGTCCTGTTCGTGTTGGTAATGAAGCTGTTCACGTGTGCCGACAAAGAACAGCAAACACAACCGAAAACATTCACCTCGAACGGGCAAACGAATTTGAGACGTTACATTTTCCACGGTACCAGCCGTTGGCCTTTTCGAGTAAGTGAGAGCATTTACTGAGATTCTCAAACGTACAATGGCTTGGCTCTGGATATTTTCCATGAAATGGGACAGGAAACGTTTTTTTGTGTGTCTTGTAACATCGTAGTCTCTCTCTGTGTCTCTCTGTCTCTGTCTCTCTGTCTCTGTCTCTGTCTCTCTCTCTCTCTCTCTCTCTCTCTCTCTCTCTCTCTCTCTCTCTCTCTCTCTCTCTCTCTCTTTAATGGACTTCCCTTCCTGCGCGACGCTTTTTGAATGGACCTATGCAAACTGTTCATAAGTATCCGTGTACGTAAGCATGGAAGGATGTAGTCATGTACGGAAGGATGGATAGATGGATTTGGCCTGGAACCAACACTTGAAGTTGGATTGTCTGGCTCTCTCGTCTGTCTCCGCCATTCCACTCCAGAAAATATTACATCCTTGTTTTCCATATTCCTGATTTCAGAAACTGAAATATCACAAACGGAGCGGGTAACAAAAGCTTCTGATAACTATCATCGCGAAATTTATCAGCCTCCTGCTGTTTGCAAACTCAAAACTGAACGAATGGACCTATGTAAGTAGGTAGGTATGATGGACAATGTTATGCGTCAGGGAGCCGTTAGCTTTATGACAACACCGTTGTGCAGGTTTGTTTTGTCTGCACTTGAGTCCAGTCTCTGGATTAGCGTCCTGCTTTGAATGCATCTGTATTCCTGTTGACCGCTAGCACGTAGTCTCCTGTATAGCATGTAGTCTCCTGTATAGCATGTAGTCTCCCATATAGCATGTAGTCTCATGTATAGCATGCAGTCTCCTGTATAGCATGTAGTCTCCCATATAGCATGTAGTCTCCTGTATAGCATGCAGTCTCCCGTATAGCATGTAGTCTCCTGTATAGCATGCAGTCTCCTGTATAGCATGTAGTCTCCTGTATAGCATGCAGTCTCCCGTATAGCATGTAGTCTCCTGTATAGCATGTAGTCTCCCATATAGCATGTAGTCTCCCGCATAGCATGCAGTCTCCCGTATAGCATGTAGTCTCCTGTATAGCATGCAGTCTCCTGTATAGCATGTAGTCTCCCATATAGCATGTAGTCTCCCGTATAGCATGCAGTCTCCCGTATAGCATGTAGTCTCCCGTATAGCATGTAGTCTCCTGTATAGCATGCAGTCTCCCGTATAGCATTGTAGTCTCCTGTATAGCATGTAGTCTCCTATATAGTATGTAGTCTCCTGTATAGCATGTAGTCTCCTGTATAGCATTTAGTCTCCCGTATAGCATGTAGTCTCCTGTATAGCATTTAGTCTCCTATATAGCATGCACTCTCTTGTATAGCATGTAGTCTCCTGTATAGCATGTAGTCTCCTGTATACCATGTAGCCTCCTGTACTTCGCTACCATTGGTGCTGTCAACAGCTGATGTCAGTACACTGGGTTAGTTTCCCTGTCCCTCCTATTCTCTCTTTCCAGTTTTTGTCCATCTCTATAACTCCTCCCACCCTCCCTCTCTCCTCCCTCCCTCTCTCTCACTGCGCGCGCGCGCGCGCGCGCGGGCGTGTGTGTGTGTGTGGTGTGTGTGTGTGTGTGGTGTGTTTTGTGTATAGACAATAACAGTCAATTATCCAAATATTACTAACAGAGAGAGAAAAAAACTGGTACAAATATAGCTTCATTATTCAGTCTGAATTATGATGCGCCAGATATATAAAAGGAAAGACAAACAGACAACGAGAATGTTTCTTTTAAATTTTACCTGACCGGTACCAGTTCAAGTGAAAAGGGGGGGGGGGGGGGGGGGGGGGAAGCATCGTTCGGTCCCAAAGACGTTTGATGCATCCAAAGGTTCAGTCGTCTAAGCGTTAGACCGCTGCAGTCCTGTACTTGTGCCATGAATTAAGACCTTTCCAGTCTGACAAAAGGGAAACAATCAACAAACATTGCACACCTTTCACAGAGAGAGAGAGAGAGGGGGGGGTAAAGAAAGGTAGGGAGGTGGGAAGTAGAGAGGGAGAGAGAGGGGGAAGGAAGAGAGAGAGAGAGAGGGCCAGAAGAAGAGAATGCGAGGAATTTTTCTCCACTCCCCGCCTGGAGCCGACCTAAGCTGATATCTCACCTAAGGCTAGTTTCTACAGGTCTGTGATGTTTCCAGTTGTGCTTTCCTTCCCTGAGTTGCGCGCTGCTCTCGGGATGCCAGAGAACGTGCCGCCTTTTTTTTTCTTCTCCTCCTTCTTTGTACAGTCGAGAAGAAGACAGAAGAAAGTAAAACACAGGTGAGAGTGTGGTGCGTGTGTGCAGAGGCGGGACGGGTGGAAGGGGCGGAGGTGGGGGGGGGGGGGGTGAACTGAAGAGGAGGGGTGATGACGGGATATGGGTAGGCTTACAGGCAAACGGCCTGTGTGTGTGTGTGTGTGTGTGTGTGTGTGTGTGTGTGTGTGTGTGTGTGTGTGTGTGTGTGTGTAAGTGTGTGTGTGCGCGTGAGTGCGTGCGTGCATGCGTGTGTGTGTGTGTGTGTGTGTGTGTGTGTGTGTGTGTGTGTGTGTGAGCGCGTACTGGACTGTGTGTGCGTGCGCGCTTGCGTGCTTACGTGCGTGCGTGCGTGTGTGTATGTGTGTGTGTGTGTGTGTGCGCGCGCGCGCGCACGCGCACGCTTCTATTCACAAGAATCTTTTTTAAAGAACTAACTTACACACAAAGATTGAGGGAGTGCGAGGTGAAGACAGAGAGCGAGATGGAGAGACAGACAGACAGACAGACATGTAGGCAGACAGAGAGACAGACAGGGATAGAGACAGAGAGGGAAACAGAAAGACAGAGACAGACAGAGAGAGAACGAGATAGACAGACAGACAAGCAGAGAAACAGACGGAGACAGAGGTAAACAGAGAGAGAGATAGACAGACAGACAGACAGAGAGCTACGGGCAGGCAGGCAGTCAGACAGACAGACAGAGATCAGACTGATGAAAGAGAGACAGGAAGTGCAGAGGGGACCAGCGAGGGATCAGCCAACAGCGGTGCACGTCCTTCTGTTCTGCCGTTCTGTGAACTGGCTGCCTTGGCAGGGCCAGACACTCACTGCATTGTACAGTGGCTTAGACAGGGGGAGGAGGGGGCGGGGGGGGGGGGGGAGAACACGATCCCCTTCCTTCCCCCTCCTGTCCTCCCCCGATAAATGAAACACTAAGATGGTTGTGGCGGCCCTAGAATGATAAGAAAGAAACGCGTGCACGCGTGCACGCGCGCGCGCGCGCGCCACACACACACACACACACACACACACACACACACACACACACGTACACACACACACATGCACGCACGCACGCGCACACACACATACACACACGTACGCACCCGCGCACGCACGCACGCACACGCGCACACACACACACACACACACACACACACATACACACACACACAGACGCGCGCGATATGGAGCTGGACAATACAGCAGCAGACACAATCTTCCTCGCAGAGAAAGGATGCTAGGCAGAGCTGGATTTCCCGTTATACCGCGCTACAGAGGTCAGGTACACCATCCTACCAACAGAGTCCACCTCTCTCTGTCTGTCTGTCTGTTTGTCTGTCTTGTCAGAAAGAATGCAATGTGAAATGCCGGCAGCAATAGCAGCGCACTGCCTTGCAGACTGCGTTAATCTTGTTCTGCAGGAGACTACGAGAAAGGGGGGAACAGGGAGGCAACCTCTTGACTTGGCGATGGAAACGCTTCAACTCATCACTCTGCCCTCCAAAGGTCAACTCCATTTTTTTTTCATCCACAGTATCCCGGTAAAAGTTAGCCCGTCATCCTCAGAAACTGGCCTACATTGCCCTGCACAACGGACTCTCAGAGCCAGGGCGACACAGTCATTGCTGGGAAAAACTGCAGTTGGCAACATACTTGGAGAAGCCATCAGAGGGACGTGATGAATGTGCCAGAAAACCTTCAGGGCTGCTGGCACCGGACAGCCGCTCGGTCTGTGACTGTCCACAGGTTGTCACCGGGCTGACTGACCCGCTGGCCTCTGGTCTTCAGAGATAACAACAAAAGAAGATGCAAAGCATATAAACGTACCCCCAGTTTATCTTGAATACAAGTACTTTCTGAGATATTCCATAAAGAAGAAAAACCGTTTGGGGCCGTTATAGCCATTAGTAACGGCTATACTGGTAAAATAAAACATCGGGCATCATCCGTGACCCATAATGAACATACGTACAAATTTTCAAAAGATCGGCCCAGAAGTTTTCTCTGGAGCGAGTGGAACACATTTTGACCACGGACACACAGCCAGCCAGCATTTCTTCGTTCCCATTGTAAAGTACTCCCTGTTCTATAAGAAGTGGGACTGCAAAAAAGGAAGAAAAATAATCAAATAAAAGCTGCAGATTGTGAAGACTTCCTTAGATGCAGCAAATATTTGTATCAAAAGCCTTCGAGAACAAGAGTTCAGCTGATGCATCTGGGGCTTGGTATGAAGATACCCAAACTTGAGGAAGCAGTCTGTGTGTTGAGCGATGCCTTACTTAATAAAATGAAAAAGACAGCCATAAATGTGTCCTGCTTAGCGCATGGATGTGTTTCATTCTCCACATCAGTACTTGCCAACACTGGACTACACCACATAGAACGTCCAACCAAAGCAAAGCTTTTTCTCAGGAAAGCTTCAGCCTTCCACGAAAGATGGTGGAAGACCTTTTTCATGAGGCAGGTGCAGGAAATAAGCAGATCCTGGAACTCCAGAAGCCACTGTTATAACCTTCAGCTGGGATCCTGACTTCTCTCAACTCAAGATCAGTGCTACCAAGTGCATTTGACGAATCTCTGATGTAAAGAACATCCTGTCATTAGTCAGCTGCATCATATTGGACTGTTTTGCTGTCTCTTTCTCCCACCCACCCACCCTTCACCGAGCCCTCCACCCCCCACCCCCACCCCCCACCCCTCACAAGGCCGGCCACATAGTCGTCGTGCCAGCACCGACATTCCAGTAGAAGCAATCGAGTCGTCATGAGGCAGCCTACCAGAGGAGACACCGCACAGTCACCGTGTCACGTCGTGGTGTTCAGCGGTGTCAGTTCTGATTCAGCGTGCTCAGGACTCCGTATACTAAGCCCTAGTTTTACTGCGACAGTAATTGCATAGTCCTGGAGCTAGTGCGAGTGAGCGTCCCCTTCAAAGGGCGCCGCCTCGTCCACCCCACCAGGGCGCCTGCAAGTTCACAAATACCGAGGACTAGGATTCGCCAAGACAGATTGTCAGAAGGACGCTCAGCGAGACTGACACACTCCTAAAATCAGACCTCACCACATCAGTGACAGCTGAAGAAAGGAGCACCGCTTTCTGGCCCTTCACACCCATCAAGACAGAGACATTCCATGACCAGGAGCACGTGAACCACGGCCTTCCTCACCATGCACGTCAGTGAACACAGAGGTCACGGACTTTCCTGGACATTACAAGAGATTGACCTCATCGGTCCAAGCCAACGGTGGCGCATCTCATGTGGCTCGCTGTCAGTCAGAACTAAAAAGTTCAACTGTGTGGTAATCAACAGACCAAATCAACCTTCTGTGACCATGAACAAATCTGCCGCCACTCGGGTTAAGCGAATCATCTTAGTCATTAATTCATTTATCCATCAGCTTTACGTTTCAAAACTTAGCGGATGTGGCGTCGCGTATATGGACTAGTCCGCACACGTGACATCTCCTTGATGAAACTGAAACTGAAACTGAAACGAATTTATTTGAGGAATCCAACAGTGGTGACATCAATGCAAGGACTCTGTTTAACAAGGCCAGTCGTTCTGACCTCCCCTTCAACACGGTGCCAGACAGTGACAGTAACCCCGGCACCATAGGCAGAAGGGTTGCTGCAGGACTGCTCCCCCTTGGCGCCATGCCCACCACAGCAAATGTCGTCTTCAGGACCCAGTTCCTCAGCTGCTCTGGCTCTGCTTCAGCCATCTTCAGCCCATGTCTGTGTCTGGAGGTATGCAGCAAAGTGTGTCTTCCTTGTTAAAGAAGCACGGCACTTCATTTTCTCTTCATTTTTTCAGTAGGGACTTGATTGACCAATTTGTCTTGCACAAGCGCTTTTCCCACCAAACTGCATTTCTGCCCAAACTATCGCTATTTATTTTCAATTATGTTTTTTCTGAAGTTATCTTTAATGTTTGCATACGGGTTGGAAACGGGTTGTGACTGGCCGTCTTCAGGCAAACAGGGTCACTGAGGTCGATCTAGGAGTTGAAGACTGTGCGTGGGCCACAGGAAGTGACGCATTCCAAAGATCTTTTCTTCACTTTCTTTTCCAGATAAGACAGGCCCAAATTCTGCCATGAAAATGCTTACATGCGTCTTTCGTCCAAAGGGCTTGCCTCCCCTGAGTCCCATAAAAGGGGCGATGTCTGACCCAGACAGGGAATTTGGCAGCTTCTGGACCGCCCCCTCCCTCGCCCCCCCCCCCCCCCCCCCCTCACCCCCGCCCCGCTTGCTTCCTCCCATCTTCCCACGCCATTGTTGTAGACAAACTGGAAGGACTGCAGACAGACAATCAGACAAATAATACCAACAGACGTACACAAACACATATACATACGCATATGCGGATCAATATATAGCTAGCAGCTCAGGGAGAATGGGGGAAGAGCTATTGTGTTACTTTGTGAATTTTCTTTAGTTTCTTTCGTTTATTCTCTCTCGCTTTCTCTTTTTACCTCTGTTTCTGTCTTTTTTTCTCTCTCTTCTTTCTTTCTGTCTCTGTCACTCTGCCTGTTTCTTTCTCTCTCTGGTTTTTGTCTTTGCCTCTTCCTGTCTCTGTCGCTCTGTAGATTTTTTTTGCTGTAACGGGAAGGAGGAAAGAGGGGACGAAGGATTTTGATTAACAAAAAAAATGGAAATAAGTGCCTATCTAAATACAAACTCTTACCCGATTCATACTCTCAAGTCCACAATATTCCAATGAACAGTCACGCACTAATTTATTCATTCGTCCATCAACAGTTTCATTTTTATATACACGACGCATCAAATATTTTCTCTCATTCTACAACACTACGCTCAGTCGCACCGTACCTTCACACCAAGTTATTCTGATGGCCCAAACTAGGACCCTGGAACAAAGTCAGAATCACCGGTCTCTTTGGAACTTTTAAATCGTCTCCTTCTTTTTCTTGTTTTCAGGCCGTCATCTTAAATTTGTTGCTTCAGGAACTCCCCACAGTCCCATTCTTGTCACTTCAACGTAGCATCCCGTGAAAAGAATACAAACATTCGATCCCACCTCCACACGACACACGCAGACACAGTGGACTGGGCAGATCCGACTCCGCTCTCCGGCCCTCAAATCCGGTCGGCAGCACCTCGATCGTTCCAGCCAATGCACAGCCCCAAGGATATAGCCACAGACGAACAATTTACAGGTTATACGAGTCTCACGGTCACCGTCAGCCATTTCTCCAAAGAACTCCACAGACGTGGGAGGCAAACCGGACGAACACTCCACTAGGAAGACCACCTCTTCAGGCCGCTGTTGAGATCCACAGGACCAAGGAGACACAGAGCACCGTCTCTCAGACGAACAATTCACAGGTTACAAGAGCCTCACGGTCACGTCAGCCATTCTCCAAACGGCTCCACAGACGTAGGAGGCAGACCGGACGAACACTCCACTAGGATAACTACCTCTTCAGGCAGCTTTAGAGATCCACAGGAACAAGGAGACACAGAACACCGTCCCTCAGATGCCTAACATCTAGAATTTAGGGACCCCAGCTCAGAGAGCCAGCTCATAGAACAGCAGATGAACAAGCCTAGTTTGTAACTGCCACCATACCGCGGTAACTATCCTGTAGTTAAGTGACGTGTTATCTTAATAATTACATCGCGACCAAAATGTGTAACTCTAGTACTACACTCAACATACCACGAGATAATCCTGAACGCAACGAGGCAACTACAAAATAAAACACGGGACAAATATTGAAACAATCAACTCTATATCTTTGGGTTACCAATGATAAATAATCACATCTGTTCTGCCCTGACATTTGCCTCTATCTCTTTCTTTTTATTTCTGCCTCTTCATGTCTGTTTCTGTCTCTCTTTCGGTCTCCGTTGATCCGTGTGGCTGTGTTTCTTTCTGTCTCTGTCATTTCCCCGTCTCTCTGTCTCTTTTTTTTTTTTTTGTCTCTGTCCCTCGTTCCGTCTCAGTCGCTTTCTCTCTCTCTCTCACTCTTTCCCCCCCTCCCCCCCCCCTCTCTCTCTCTCTCTCTCTCTCTCTCTCTCTCCTCTCTCTCTGTGCGTATGTTTCGTTTTCACTCTGAGTGAAACGTATTACATGTCAACATGGTCGTCTACCATTAATTGTGGGGTGAGAGAGACAGAGTGTGACAGACAGACAGACAGACAGACAGACAGACAGGCAGGCAGGCAGGCAGAGACCAGAGAGAAGAGGTAGATGGACACGCTTAAAAATACACACGCGCGCACAGAGAGAGAGGGGGGAGGGAGACAGACAGACAGACAGACAGACAGACAGAGACAGACAGACAGCCAGACACAGACAGACAGACAGACAGACATACAGACAGGCAGTCAGACAAACATAAAGACGGAGAGAGATGGTGGCGGACAGCCAGACAGACAGGCAGGTAAGGGACAGACAGCCTCTGAGGTGCTGTGGCCAATCACGCCAACTGACTCATTTCAACAGAACACAGCACAGGGAACCAGGCACGATCAGGTGGCAAGAGCCCCGATTCCTTTTGGCGCCCACATTGAGGAGATGGGTGTTCCTTCTTCGTTTGTTTTCATCGCTTTCATGTTGTTTTCCCTTGCCTAAAGAAGGCCAGAAAGGTCGAAACGCGTTGTGTTTGTTTTTTGTCGTTTGTTTGCTCTTTCATTTGTCGGTACAGTCATTTTCTTTTACTTTTGTTTTAATTTCTGCCTGCGGACACTTTCGTTTGAACCAAGAGGCTCACCCGGTTATGGTGCATGGACAAAATCCGCCAATGTGTTAGAAAAGGGAGATAACTGATAGCACGGAAGACTGATTTTGACAAAGTCGCACTCGTTTAACTTGATCCACAATGAGAGTTGAAAATGGCGAAGGCTCTGCCTATCGATGGCTGAACCCATTAGAAAGGCTTTACCCTTTGACCTCTAGCTCCTAAAGACAGCATGGCTTTTGTCTGTACCGGTGACAGGTAGCTTTGATGCGGGGAAAAGCTGAAGCAGAAACTAGTCTGTTGAAACTTCCATCGTCTGTGTGTTTCAACCCTGTCTCTTTTATCTGAAAATCATGACACACGTCAGACTGCACGATACGCCGAATTCTGTGTTGTGATTGGTAGGGAGAGCTGCAGGCATTCGCCTGTGGAAAAGAGGGGCGGTGTAGGAGCGAGGCAGAAGCATACGGAATGTATTAAGGCGTTGCTTCACACACACACACACACACACACACACACACACACAGAGGTGGGGTGGAGGGTGGTGGTGATTGATGGAGGTGGTTCTGACCGATGACGTCAGACTGTCTGTCCGTGAAACGGTCCGGACTGAACACAGACGCTATTAATTCGTAACTTTGAATCATACAGTACAATAAACTTGTGCACAACCTCACACAACACAGCGATACAAAAGAAAACAGTACAATACAACAAAGTACAGCACAAGGCAATTCTATACAAAGCAGTACAGAAGAATACAATGCAGTGCTACACAGTGACGTGCAATTAAACGCAACTCCACATAAACCAGTGCGCTGCAATACAATCTAGGACAGGACAGCACAGGATAGCCAGTGATCGCAGTCTCCACAAAGACAACCGACAGGTGTGCACAAACACAAGACAGAAACACTGAATCATGAACACAGCATGACAGAACCGCTGTTCAATGTGTCGTATGAACAAGCAAACACACAACACGACAGTAACGCTCGGTACAACTATGGCGAACTGTTAGGATCAAAAGGCCTGCTATAGAACTTTCTTTCAGAAAATACCGATTTTGATCATAAAAAGAGCTTCTATACACCTAATATTGGGGCTGGGTAGGTAGGTCTGATATACTGCAGTATTTCAGTTGTTGTTTTTTTCAAGTTCAAAATCAACCTGGTTAGTTAAATTTAATTCATTTTTCCTCCTTTATTCCATCTCTTCAGCTGGCTACTGATACTCCACAACTGGAATCCACAGCTGGTGATAAGCACCACCACTGTTTCATATCCATAAAGACAGTTCTCAAAAAGATACCAATCATTGTCTAGCTTTACACTTGTTAAGTTTGTGGCACAGACAAAACGCTGTGACACTAACGAGATGTAAAATGAGTGATTACGATATGCACGCACATGCGTACTGTTGCGTGACGTCAGATCGCACATGGTAGAAGACTCGTCACCAGCAAAGTATAACTGGTCTAGTTGCAAAGTGAGACGACTGCAGGCGGAAATCTAAACAAATCTTAAATAAATGTTAGCGAACCGCCAAGAGAAACGTGGACAAACGAGTCAAAAGACAAAACACGACGCGTTTCGACCTCTTAGGTCTTCCTCAGGCAAGACACAAACAAATAGGACAATGAAAATGAACGCCTATGTTGCGCTGAAGAGATCTAAGCTAAGTGACAAATTCGTTCATTTCCATTGTCCTATTTGTTTGTGTCTTGCCTGAAGAAGACCTAAGAGGTCGAAACGCGTCGTGTTTTGTCTTGTGACTTGTCTGTCCACGTTTCTCTTGGCGGTTCGCTAACATTTATTTAAGATTTGTTTAAAGTATAACTGATATAGCTATTAGCTTGACCGTAGTTGCATTTACGTGGTAAGGGGTACATGCTGCTTTTTTTTTAACTAGCCAAAATTAATGATATCACTGCAGAAGCTATTCCGATGGTAAATGGCACACGGTTATAGTTTCGTTCGTTATTGACATGATTACCGTAGTCTCTGAAAGCACTGTTCTGTCGGCAACAGGTGCAAGGTTGTTTTGTTACTAGCATTCGAACCTGGCTTCGCCCGGATCATGAAACGACAACCCCCCATGACATCCCTCCCCCCCCCCCCCCCCCCCCCCCCCCCCCCCCCCCACCCCTTCACATCCACGCTTGCTACCCATCCTTTTTGGTTATTTCTTTTTTCGTTTGTACTGCCAAAGACTATACTTATTAGCACTGTGGACTTCCGGCTGGGAGGTCGTGGGTTCGATTCCAGTCAGAGCCACTTCTTTGTGGGATTTCTCTGCCCCGACTGGCTCTTTCCAAGAGCTGAGTTTGCTATGGATTCAATGGGGAAGACTGGGACCACACAGTTGAGTTTCATTCACTTAATGGATACGTCTCTGAGAGTGTTGCTCAAATTTCCTGACCAACGCTGCAGGTCTCTGTATATCTCTGGCCTGAATACATTATGACAATAAGCGTAAAGTACAGCCCTGTCATGGTACCTCATACCAGAATGGAAATCATTCGCATCGTCTTCATCGTCTTAATTGTCATCGATCAGCATTAAAAGGTCTCAAATGATGTGACCCTTCATGTCCTGCTTTAAAGGTGATCTCTGTTTTGATGATCTCCCCTCATCTATGCCATTGGTCTGGCTGGTTCCTTCAGAGTCACTGGTATCGGCAAAATCATTGAAACTGTCATTGAACGAACGTGATGGCACTTTCTGGAGGGACATCTCACTCACACTTGCTCCACAACAACGCAGTTATTCTTATCAGTAGGAGGCTTAGAAGGTTTCCTGCATATGCTGAATTAGTACACGCCACTGAACACCACCGACATGACTTGGCAGCAGTGCAATGTTTCCTCTGGTGGGTTGCCTCTTGAGACTTGACATTAACTGCTCCCTGGGGATTGCTGGCGCCAGAGCTGTGGGGAGCCGGGCCTGGCTGTGGCTGTGGACGGGGAGCCGGAATGAGAGGGGCGTGAATGATGCCACTGAACTGGCACAGGAGGTCAGACAGAAAAAAAAGACTGTGTTGGTGGTCAGTGGACGAGGACGTGGGAGGGGGGGGGGAGGGCTGGGAGTGGGCGTGGAGACAAACCCACAACTCATTGACATAATGCTGTGACAGGGAGCCAGGAATGGGAGAATTGGGGGGTGAGGAGAAGGGGGGGGGGAGGATCGGCAGCCAGACGTGACCATTTGAGTCGAGTGGGGAAGAGGGTGAGGGAGGAGGAGGGGGTGGTGGGAGTGACTACTCCCATGAGTTCTCCCATATGTTCAACTGTAGTTTAAAAACAAAATTGACCACAGGAGCTGGAAGCAGAAGGGAGCCAGGATTTAACAGGGGGGAGGGGGAGGAGGAGCAGGGAGGGGAGGGGGCATTGGGGAGAGGGAGGCGGGAGAAATGGGAGACGTGGGTTAGGGAGTGATGGGCCAATGTTGATGAAAGTCACCAGACAGCTGGAGGGACAGAGGGTGAAGGCGGTGGTGATGGAGAAGGGTGATGGGGATCATTGCATTCTAACATTCAGTGGTTGAGAACAATGTAAATACTGACTTTGAAACGGGAAAACGGGCCTGTTTCTACCATGATGAAGCTGTTCTCACTACATCAGTTTAATGTAATGATTCTTTGGTGGCAACAGTATATTTCACATGTATATGTAAAACACACACACACACACACACACACACACACACACACACACACACACACACACACACACACACACAAACACACACATGCGTGAGCAGAGACAGACAGACAGACAGACAAACAGAGAGAGAGAGAGAAGAAGAAGAAGAAGAAGAAGAAGAAGAAGAAGAAGAAGAAAAAGGAGAAGAAGAAGAAGAAGAAGAAGAAGAAGAAGAAGAAGAAGAAGAAGATCTGAGTTGGATCTTACTGGGAAGGACATTTTAAGCCAGCACCACGTCTTGTCCATTTCCATTTATAACTGTTCTTATACTCGCTGTGCACTCCTCCCAACCTCCCCCTCTCCATCATTGTTGTCTGTCTTGGACATTGTGCACAGACTGGCTTTGAGCTCTGTGCATTAACTAAAAATAACGCAGTTCAGATGGCACAAGGCAATGTCTCAACTGCCAATCTTGTCCACAGAAGCGCAACGGCTCGACTAACTAATTAAGGCTAAATACTCTACTTCGCAGAGAGCTCAGGCTCGGTAAGTTTGCTTGTGACCTTAGTTGGGTTGCGAAGATCACCTGCACTTAATTACACGCCGATGCGCGGAGTCGTTTTGACGTCACGCTGTCACAAACATCCCCGGACGCAAACACTATTAAAATAAGGGCAGCGTTTAGGTCAAATATTTTCATGAGCAGTAACTTCACTGCAGATGCGCATTGCTATTTTGATTCTTAAAAAAACAAACAAAAAAAAAAAAACGAAAAAAAAAAACAACGTTGTAAACCGCTCCTTCGTTTTCCACACGATCAATGATTACATTCTAAATGCAACTTTGGTGGCAAAAGGTAAACATGACCTTGTCTTTTGGGGGAGGAGGGGGGTGGGGTGGGGGGTGGGGGTGGGGGTGATTATAGCCACACTGCATATCCTCTGTTCAAGTCAACAAGCACGAAGTTTCTGTTTCTTATCAGCGTCGCACATTTCTTCGCTGCGGATGTTAGCTGACTTCTAAAGGCACATAGTTTTTGTGTTGTTATTGAAATAACTATCAACCCTTCCGCAGATGCTATTTTAGTGTAAAAAGGCACAGACTTATTGTGTTCTATTTTTGACAGAATCAATTGCTACATCGCATATGTTATCCAGCAGCTAATAGCACAAGGTTATTGCTTTGTTATTAAAGTGACTATTAACTTCATGCAGATGCTATTTTGGAGTTTTAAAAAAGTACGTAGTTGATGTTTTATGAATGACGCAATCTTATCTTCTCTGCAGATATTATTTTGGTGTCAGAATGGTCTTATTTTGTGACTGACCGCATAAGTTATTTTGATACTAAAAGTGTTTCATTTTCGAAATAATGACTTCAATGTATATGTTATTCTGGTATTAAAAGGAACTGAATTCATGTTTTGCTTTACACATTATTATCAACTTGACTGCAGATGATGCTTTGATATCGAAAGGCACGTAGTTGTTATTTTGTGACAAACAACGCGATTAACTTTCATTGCAGAATTACTGTTCTGTTACTGCCATGGTTACTAACTTCATTGCATTATGCTATTGCAGGGTCAAGAGATATTGTTTTTTTTCTCTTTTTCTTTTGACAGTCTGTCCTGTTCTGTTCTTGTGACCACATTGTCCTATGAACTACTGGTAACAAAAGACACACGGTTGTTTCATTTCTTGTGACCACATCGTCCTGTAAACTAACAGTCACAAAATACACATAGTTCTTGTTTTGTTTCTTTTGAGACACTGTGTCCTGTTACTATTTCGTTTCTTTTGAGACACTGTGTCCTACAACTAACGTTTACAAACGACACATAGTTATTGTTTCCTTTCTTTTGAGACACTGTGTCATTCAAACTAACGTTTACAAAAGACACATAGTTATTGTTTCCTTTCTTTTGAGACACTGTGTCATTCAAACTAACGTTTACAAAAGACACATAGTTATTGTTTGGATTCTTTTGAGATGCGGTGTCATAAAAGACACATAGGCCTCGTTACTGTTTTGCTTCCTTTGAGCACAATGCACACCAGAGTAGCAGCAAAACATCAGAACTGTCACTGTAACTCCAACAGTCACCGCGTTCCAGACAGTAAGGAACAATCAGAACACCACACAGAACAGTACACTGCTTTTAAATGAGCATTAACAGGTAATAAACGTGTGTTTTTCAAAGAAATTTAACATTCAGTGAAAACGATTCCATGTTTTCAGTGCAGTAAAAAGACTGTCTGAAATAATGATGACCGTAATTTCTGTACATTAATGATGATAGAAAATACAAAAGGTTTCTATATATCAGTTACAATATATGATATACAACAATGACAGTAATGATATTCATATTTCTTTTCAATAATAATTCATCATTCCAACATTGCACTGCATGCAATAACATTGCCATGATTTCCGTCCACCGTAATGATGAATGTAATGTTGAAATTCTGTGCAATATTAACACTGCGATTTCTACACACGATCATTTTGTACACTAATAATTACAACTTCATATTACGACTTCCACGCAACAATATTGACATGGGGATGTACCCCATCAAGCAGCTACGTTACCTGATCTCTCCAGTCTCACCCGAGGCAGCCGATTGCCAAACGCACACAGCTGGGCCGCTGGGCAACCAAATGAGGCCCTGAGGTAATTTCCTCCCCACAGCCAACGCGTTTCACGTGCCTCCTGTATTCGTCACCGCACCGGCTTGTCTTCTGACACTACAATTATTTGGCGACATATGTTTGTGAGTCACTGTCTTTCATATGGACTGACAGTCTGAGTGGTAAATCAATACGTAAACAAACAAATGTACGGACGAATGTTTCATTTTGTTTAGCAGCTTGATTCAGCCCTGCCCCCCCCCCCCCCCCCCACACACACTTCCCCGAACTCCCCCCCCCACCCCCCACCCCCTACCCGCTTTATCCAATCTGCCATCCCATCTCCAAATCCTCCTTTTACACTCAGCCCACCGCTAATTATATTGATCGTACTGTAAGTGTTGTTGTTTCAATAATTAGAAACTTCTTTTATTCTGGTACAGCAATTAACTGTCCTTGCTCTCGGAGTAAGTACAATAAAAGCGACAGAATTGTGAAAAGTAACTATTCAATGAGGAACGAAAAGTGAGGTCACACAGAAGTCTTAAAACTCTTGTTCCAACCATGTCTACTGAGTGCGTGCGTGCGTGCCTATGTGTGTTTGTGTGCGTGTGTGTATGTGTGTGCGTGTGTGTGTGTGTGTGTGTGTGTGTGTGTGTGTGTGTGTGTGTGTGTGTGTGTGTGTGGTGTGTGCAGGCATGTATCTGCAACATCTCTCAGCTTACAGCCGTCTGTATAAAATTTCAAGATTTTAAAATAGAGCCACGGAAAATGCGGGTCAGATTCCAGGGATTTAGACTCCTGCAGCGCTGGTTGGGAATTGGTGCATCTGTCTCTACTGTGTGGTTCCAGTCTTTTCGTAGAAGCCCCGAGTAACTGAGTTTTTGGTAGGAACCGAGAGGGGCAAAAAGAAAAAACAAACACACACGCACGCACGCACGCACGCACGCGCGACGCCCACGCACACACGCACCACACACACACACACACACACACACA
>CM065717.1:45118695-45133695 GCA_033310375.1 Conus canariensis
GGGGAATTTCATTAATGAAATCACAATCTTCAAATACATCATGACCCTCCTCTTGGTTGACGTCACGTTTCTGGCTTTTCCACTCACCCGTGACCCGATCTTCGCGCCAGCTTGAAGCGCTCAAACTATCCCATTCCTTTGATTGTGATCTGTCTGCTCGGAACTACCTGGCTTGTTCCTTGATGGCCATATGAAACAAAAACTAGGAGAATCTACTTGCAGACACTAAAAATTCTCAGAACAATCGAACTACGCCAGTCTATGAATACTCGATTCCTTAAGGAAAGCCATGCCGCATTACTTTTTGGTGTGCAGCCACAAGACCTAGCAGACAGGGCCTCCATGGCGCCTGGGCCGCGTGATTACCCAGTCCTCAGGGATCGTGGAACCAGTGCTACAGACAGACCTCTGTCTGATGCTGCAGGTCACACAAGGTTAGAACTGGACACGTGACCCGAACAGAAGCACGGTTCCTTCAAAGAAGGGAGTGTGTGTGTGTGTGTGTGTGTGTGTGTGTGTGTGTGTGTGTGTGTGTGTGTGTGTGTGTGTGTATTAATGTATGGATTAACCCATTATCCGTCATTTTGTTTTGTAGTGTTTGGCGTTCAGCCGACTGGGGGGGGGGGGGGGGGGGGGGGATAGCAAGGTTATCACATCGTAGAAATCGGTTCCATGTATGTTTGTTGAAAACCCAGTAAACATCAAGACGTCAGTTCCTTTCAAATACACTATAAAAGCCTTAAGACTGAATCTTTTTGTCACGCAAACCTCAGATCAAATGAAAAAAAAAAACTACGTTTATTTGGGGAATTAAAAAGAAAACCTTCAAAGCCTCCATGGAGTCTGTTCACACAATATCTGAGAAACCCTAAAATCAGATGAGTCCAGCCGACCACAAGGGCCGTAAGAGGCATTGATTGTGGCAGGGCAGTATGCCGGCGTGTGAGTTGTCTCTCGGGCGGTGCATGTCTGTAAGCTGGCTGTATGTTGGGGGAAAAATAACCCCTCAGGCAGCTGGGTGTGGGTGCGGAGGAGACCACACATGGACTACAACAAATATGGCAGATGTTTGATTCCCGCCCGCGCCCTAAACGCTGATCAAGTCCTTAGGTGATGAATCCACATGATGCGAATCATTCAAAGCTTCCCGTTTGTGAACTTGTCGAGTTTTAGCTTGAACACTTTGTTTAAGAATACACAGTGCAAAGAACAAAAAGACCGGGTAAATTAAGGTTTGGTAGGAAATTTTGGTAAGGTAAGAAAGGGAACTAAGAAGAGCTAAGTAAGGTAAACATCTCCTGTTTGAGAACCCAATGCTGAAAAGGAACGAGCACAAAAAAATTACGGGAGAAGTAAAGTAAGATAAAAATGAAAGGTGAGGTGAGAAAATCAAATGCGAAAAGCTAAAGAAGAGAAAAGGCAATAGGACATGGTAGAGAGACAAGGCAGAAAGACCAGAAAACGGGTAGAAAAATCAGTCACGCTGTTTGAACCATCAACAAAAATGTGTCCTGGAAATCCGCGATTGAGACTGGATCTTACGTCACACTCCAGCGGTGACACCAGCCAGCTAAACTGCACGTGAAAAATGACACGCCAGTGACTCCACGGTTGGCCAGGCAGTGAACTGTCGTCACTCGGGACAGGTGTGATCGCAACAGGCCACGTTTGGCGACAAGTCTCTCCAGCGACATTCAGCAGTTGTGAGTCTAGCGGAAGAGTCATTGTGATTGATCGGAGGGGATCGTGTTCTGCCATTTTTAATCCAAATTTTAACCTCGACCACACCGTCAAAATGCCAACAGTGAGTACATCCTTTAGAATAAGCATCTCATGTACTTATACGTTTGTGAAATTCCCCCGCCCCTTCCCCACCCCCCACCCAGCTCCTCATTCCAGCTTGCTTCCCATCCGTTCCTTTTCGAAAAGGCGTTTCCATTTCTTTTTGTAAAGGCTTTGTGTTTCAAACAGTCAACGCATATTACGTGCTTGTACCTTAGGAAAGCTTTCTGAATGCAGCTCCCTCTCTTCCCCTCCCTCCTCGTTTTCGTTGCCTCGAATATCATAACAGCCTCCACCCCACCCCCCCACCCCATCCGCCCACCTCATCAGCAATGGTTAGTAATGTTTTGATAAATGTCGGACTATTTCGTATCTCCTTTAGCATCCACCCCACCCCCCACCCTCCCACCCCTCCTCTCCCTGTCCCTTTGAAAGAGTTTTTCTATCGGTTTGGTTGCAGAGACTGCCGAGAACGCTTTAAATGCTCTGAAACGCCAAAGGGAACTTGCAGTGCTATTTGATTTAAATTAAATCTAAAGCTAAATCTACACAGGAAGAGGCCCTTCTCAGAGGGCAGGTGGGTTCGAAAGGAATGCGTGCTGTTTCCCCCCGGATAAGGTCGCTGACCAGTCTACCTCATCTCATCCACCACCTCCATGTCCCCCTTCAGCATTGCACGGTAGCCAGTTTCATAACGGAAAGATTCTGACTGCACCGGTGTTAATTTGTTTATATTCGTGTCATCATCGTCATCGGCACACGGTCTCCTCTTCCGAGAGGTAAAACGGGGTTTAACGTCCATGCAGATTTTCCATGATGCATTCCTGCACGGACTCGGTGTTTCCAATGTGATCTGGAGGGCCAGGAGAACAGCGGAGTCCACACAGTCGTCAGCTCCGAAGAGGTCCAGCTGTCTTTAATGGCAGTGGAACCTGGACCTTGGCACAAGACTTCAACGCCTTACTAGATTAATTTTTGGGCGCCCGATTGCGGGGAGGGGGGGGGGGGGATAACAGTCACTATGTTGTTGCGATTGTTTCCCAGCGATGGGTAATGACGTAATTATCCGAGAACCTGCAATTTGTTGTTTTGCTTTGTTTACAGTTTGTTTTCTTTACGTTTGGCTGCCTTTGTGAAATGTCACAAAACGTACCAGCCAATGACCATTCGTCTAACAGTGGCCGGCTGCACCACAACTGAATGGCCCAGGAAAGTGGGAGCAGGGAAAAGGGCTGGACAGGGGCGGTGAGGGTGGAGGAGTTGGGTGAAGATCGGTCTGTATTACGTCAAAGGTGTTCACTCGTTCGATAGGGGCACACCTCCACAGTCCTTGATAGGGGCACACCTCCACAGTCCTTGATAGGGGCACACCTCCACAGTCCTTGATAGAGGCACACCTCCACAGTCCGCAACAATTTCCATTCCGCACCCCTGCCATCCACTGTTCAAACATCAGTGCACACTGAAAAGAAGGGAAGGGGGAGGAGGGGGCGAGAGAGAGAGAGGATGACATCGTTTGCTTCAAACATTTGAAAAGAACGTATTACGGAGAAATATTTCCTTTAATAACCCGATCTTTACACAAGCTTTCCGTTGAACACTAATGCCAGTTTAGCTGCAGAAAAAGACATTGTAAACGCTTTTACAAGACAAGGGAACAAACAAGCCATTTGTTTTCGAGAACTCGCCATCAATATTTGACGCTGATTTACAGCATAGGTACAAAAGAAAATGTATAAAAGGAGGATGGGAGATGGAGGTGGGGGGGGGGGGGGGGGGAAGGGTTACTGAAAGCAATTCAAATTACAATAACCACACGAAACAATATGCAAAGAAAGGCTTATTTAATGCATTTTACGAGAGACGAGTTCCTTTTCGACCGATGCGTCTTCTTCGTCAGAGGTTAAAAGTTACAGTAGATGAGGAGGGAACCTTCAAACAAGGAGCTATTCACTGAATAGACCGTAATAACGAACCACCTCTCATCCCTGAATGCTTGTAGTCAGACCAGAAATAGCCATTCCGGATTTCACCACCGCAAGTCCTGCTACATCAACAGGAAAACTTTCCCAACTGCTTTGTTAAGGCACTTAATGTCCCATGTACACGTGGATCTAAAAGTTTCTGACCAGACTGATTTATTTGGGTCAGCAAAGAGTCCCAAGAAATGGCAGCCGGGTCTGGGGTTGTCCATGGGATATCATTGGCTCCTTTACCGTTGCTGCGCTCAGTCGACGATCTCACAAACTGAAAGTCAACTGCCTCACTGTTTGTGGATGAGAGTGGTGTAGGAGGGGAGGCTGAAACCTGTCGGTACTCGCTCAGCGAGCCTGCCTGAAAAAAAAAAGAAAAGCCTTCCATTTACGCCAGCCCCAAACCCACATTGAAAAACCTGACAGCGGCGGACATCTAACGAAACCTGTCGGTACTCGCTCTGCGAGCCTGCTTGAACAACAAAAAGAAAACCGCACCACCATTTACGCCAGCCCCAAATCCGCCTTTAAAAACCTGACAACGGTGGACCTCTTATGAAAACTGACGATTTGAGACAATTGGAAGACAGGGTCAGAGGCGGATAAAAGACAGCGCACAATGGTTCAATATCCTGTTGTATACCAGGTGTTAGCAGTCCCGCCTGGGCGCACACGTGTCCAGGGATCTTCTTTGCTGTGGTCTGGACGTGTTGACATGTCCTGGATATGGTGATAGATGGGAAGGGCGTCGGACACTTTCCACAGAGCTGACGATGGACCAAGGCGACAAGGGTTGGTGGTGGGAGTGTAGATGTGCAAACTACGATATCATGGGACTGTTCTACGTGGACGTGTGTGAGTGTCTCCAATACGGAGTTTGAACACACCGCTCTGTGCAGCGTCCCTTTAACCATTCTGTGCGAGAAAAGGCAAACCACCGGTTTGGGCCATTCTTTCAAAACCCACCAGATGTCTTTCCCGTGAAGGAATTTCTTCCCGACAAATAAGCGAGCCGAAATAGTTAAACTATGCCAAGCTATGTGTCTATTTTGCGTTTGTAGAACATTCAGTGTTCAAAATCACTGCGATATTTGACGGAAAGAACACACGACGGAAGGAATCATGTTTGATGACGAGTGAATGAGTGAATGACAAGAGGGGGGGAGGGGGGATGGGAGGCTTGCCCAGGAAAGCAAGGCGCACTCTGAGCTTTCTTAGGCAGAACAGTAGGGACTGCCCACTATAGGACCCACACACAGCGTTCATTGCCCTGCTGTGATCAGTCAGAGACCGAGGGATGATATAATAGGGCATCTCTACCTAAAGCAGGACATGACTGACATGGAGAGAATGAAGCCACATCCAGCGCTCTCCATCAGAGAGACAACGGATCCAGGGAACCAGGCCGTGTCCAGCCAGTCTGTTCCAGTTCCAGCTCGCATGCTTTCACCGCCGCGGAAGACCAACATTGGCTGATTTCGTTCTATGAGATGATTGAAGCGATTGGAAGCATGACATTTTGGTCGCGTGCTGACACAGGCAAAGTACAGGGAGCGAAAACAAACCTCGTTCCAAATGAGAGGGAAAAGAACGTCAGTTGACAATGGAACAGCAGCAAGGAGGTAACCCAGACCAGCTTGGCCATTCTTAGCTATTTCATCCCCAGCTGTTCTACAACCACAGAATGTCCCAACCGGCGCCAGTTCTTTTGACGGTCGCTCTGTTAAGCATCTGGCATGAAACATGATCGTTTCTGAAGCAGATCTCTCGTTACTGTTGTCACGAAGGAAAATGCTCCCGTGTAGTCAGTGTGCAGTGTTTTAGTTCTTTCCAAGCCAAAAAGCGAAAGCATTCCTAGGAATGGTGTATAAGTGTGACATCGGTGCACAGCTTCGCTTGTGTGTGTGTCGCTGTATTGGCGCCGTGAGAGTTAAAAGAAAAAAAAAAGAGTGCAACAGTCTCGATGACACCAAAGATTGTCGAGAAATCATTGAATAAATATTTTGAGCAATACACACCTTCGTCTCCCATTTAAATTTCTATGCAGTCATCATAACAAAGATAGGACGGAATGGCAAAAACATGAAGGTCACGAAAGCCGGTGTTCGTTGTGGTTGTTTTCGTTCTCCATCAATACAAGCAGCCATGCATTAGACCACCTCCTTTGTCCTCACACTCCCCTGCTCCCCTTCCCCCCCCCCCCCCCCCCCCCCAGCCCGCATTTAAATTTCTATGCAATCATCATAACAAAGATACGACAGAATGTCAAAAACATGGGTCACGGAAGCCGATGTTGTTTTTGGTTTTCGTTCTCCATTGACACAAGCAGCCATGCAGTCAAACCACTTCCTTTGTTCTTTCACACTCCCTGCTTCAACCCTCCCTCCCACCCCCCACCCCCAACCTCCTCACCTAGTTCCACCTTTTCCCATCCCAAACCTTCCCTTACCTGTTTCCAGCATCATTCTTCATTTCCTCCTGTTTGCCTGTCGACATTGTGCGTGTTAGGTGAATCATGATTGGTTTGTTTGTTTGTTTGTTGTTTTTTTCCTTACGAGGAGTTACAGGCAAATAAGAGGACATTTCCAGACATGGAGTATGCTTCCCAGTTTTAGGGGTCGTTTTAAAGGTTCTGCACCACATGAAGGATGTCTCTCAAAAACTTAATCGTATGCCTTTCGTGCCTCTTAATGCTCTCTCTCTCTCTCTCTCTCTCTCTCTCTCTCTCTCTCTCTCTCTCTCTCTCTCTCTCTCTCTCATGATCATCATCACCACCATCACCATCAATAATGCTGACAATGGTCTGGTGTCTAACACCACCACCACCGTCCTCCCTCGGCCGTTGCTGCCACCAACCAGTCGCCATCCAAGAAGGCCAAGAACAAGAAGGCCAAGCAGCAGCAGCAACAACAGCAGCAGCCACAGCAGGGGGAGGAGGCCAGAAAGACAGACGGCCAGAACGAGCCGTCCTCCTCCTCGGCCTCTGCTGATGCGGCGCCTGGGGACGGGGAGAGGTACGACCAGCAGGCGGTGAGCCTGGCCCTGCAGCTGTGCAAGGGGATGTACACCAAGGCGGTAGAGGAGGGCCAGCTCCAGCCACCGTCCTCCAACTGGCTGGGCTGACCCCGGACATGAAGAAAGCGGCGCAGAGGAGGGTGAGGGGGTGTGTGTGTGGTGTGTGTGTGTGTGGTGTGTGTGTGTGTGTGTGTGTGTGTGTGTGTTGTGTATGGGTGTGTGTGTGTGTGGGTGTGGGGTGTGTGTGTGTGTGTGTGTGTGTGTGTGTGTGTGTGTGTGTGTGTGTGTGGTGATGGTGGTGTGTGGTGTGTGTGTGTGTGTGTGTGTGTGTGGTGGTGTGGTGGTGGTGGTGTGTGTGTGTGTGTGTGTGTGTGTTTGGTGTGTGTGTGTGGGGTGGTGTGTGTGTGTGTGTGTGTGTGTATGGTGGGTGGTGGTGGTGGAGAGTGTGTGTGTGTGTTATGAGGGTGGTGGTGGTGGTGTGTGTGTATATGAGTGGTGCTGGTGTGTGTGTCGGGGTGGAGAGGTTGAGGACGGTGTGGTGTGGAGTGGGGGTGGGGAGGATGGGTATATGTGTCTGCGTTGTCTGTTATGAGATTAGGTCTTGTCGGTCTTTGCCTTTCTCCCTGCCCCCCCCCTCTCTCTCTCTCTCTCTCTCTCTCTCTCTCTCTCTCTCTCCCTTTTGTCTCGTGTGCGTGTGCGTTGTGTGTGTGTGTGTGTGTGTGTGTGTGTGTGTGTGTGATCACCATCACCCCACAATACTTTACACCAGTGGAATATTCTGGTTCACTGTAAGCAACGTTTTAAAGCACTTAACGAATAACAGTTTCAGATACCTCCACGTGTCCGCTCTCTGACCATTACAAAAAAAAAAAAAAGCTTGCACCTTCTCTTCCCACCCCTGCCCTCATCCCCGGTTATCCCCCCCCCCCCTCTCACCACATTCTTGCCAACCTCTCCAACACTACTGCTCCCCCGTCTCCGTTCCAACTCTCCACAAACATTACACCACCACCACCACCACCCCCCTCCCCCGCCACATGCACACACACTTTATCCATACGCTTGCACCTGGAAAGGTGTATGGTTTTGGGGGGATGCCTCCGACAAGGTGCGTTTTTCCTGCTGTCTTTGATCACAGGTCATAGCGGTCACGTTTTGGACCAAGAAGCGCGCGCATATGAAACTGAATGGCAGCACGTGGAAGTACTGAAAGAGCGCAATTAAAAAAAAAAAAAGCGCGAGTGATCATTTCTCCATGTTGAAATGACATGTTATCGGGAAGGTTAATGAATAAACTGCACCGTGTCTCTTCGTACGTCTGTCCGCTTGCCTGCCTGTCTGCTTGTCTGTTTTCTGTATGTCTCTCTCTCTCTCTCTCTCTCTCTCTCTCTCTCTCTCTCTCTCTCTCTCTCTCACGCAGGCACGCACACACACACACACACACACACACACACACACGCGCACGCGCGCGCGCGCGCGCGCGCACTCCTCTTTACCCCTCTGTTCTCCCCGGGCAGTTGCTCCAGACCTCGGTCCATGTGTGCGTGCGTGTGTGTGTGTGTGGTGGGGGGGGGGGGGGGGGGGGGGGAGGGAGGATGCGAAGAAGGGGAACGAGCCGGAAGATTGTTAAAGCAACAGTTGGCGAGAATATCGTCCTCCATGCCCTCCCCCACTTCCTCTAGCTCTCTCACCTGCGTCTCCTGCCCGCCTTCTCTCCATCTCTTCTTTGTCCTTTCCCGTTGGCTCCCACCCGATCGTCACCCCCTTCTTTCTCCTCCACTGCTACCCCCACCTTCTCTTCATGCTGTTTCGTTTCTCCTTTATCTCCTCCCCACCGCTCTTCTTTCTCCTGTTTCTCATTCTCCTACTCACCCTTCTTCATCCACGTTCTCTTTCATCCTCTATCCACCTCCTCTTCATTCTCCTCGTTCCCCTTCTCCTATCAACCTCTCTTTATTCTCCTCTCTCTCCATCTATCAACCTCTCTTTATTCTCCTCTTCTCCTTCATCTATCAACCTCTCTTTATTCTCCTCTTTCTCCTTCATCTATCAACCTCTCTTTATTCCCTCTTTCTCCTTCATCTCATATCAACCTCTCTTTATTCTCCTCTTTCTCCTTCATCTCATATCAACCTCTCTTTACTCTCCTCTTTCTCCTTCATCTCATATCAACCTCTCTTTATTCTCCTCTTTCTCCTTCATCTCATATCAACCTCTCTTTATTCTCCTCTTTCTCCATCTCATATCAACCTCTCTTTATTCTCCTCTTTCTCCTTCATCTCATATCAACCTCTCTTTATTCTCCTCTTTCTCCTTCATCTCATATCAACCTCTTTATTCTCCTCTTTCTCCTTCATCTCATATCAACCTCTCTTTATTCTCCTCTTTCTCCTTCATCTCATATCAACCTCTCTTTATTCTCCTCTTTCTCCTTCATCTCATATCAACCTCTCTTTATTCTCCTCTCTCCTTCATCTCATATCAACCTCTCTTTATTCTTCTCTTTCTCCTCCATCTCCTACCCATCCCTCTTCATTCTCCTCTTTCTCCTTCATCTTCCATCCACCCCTCGTCTTTCACCTCTCTCCTCCATCTCCCATCCACCCCTCTTCGTTGTCTCTGTCCTCCATTTCCTACCCATCCCTCTTCATTCTCCTCTTTCTCCTCATCTTCATCCACCCCTCGTCTTTCACCTCTCTCCTCCATCTCCCATCCACCCCTCTTCGTTGTCTCTGTCCTCCATTTCCTACCCATCCCTCTTCATTCTCCTCTTCTCACCTTCATCTCTCCATCCACCCCTCGTCTTTCTACCTCTTCTCCTCCATCATCCCATCACACCCCTCTTCGTTGTCTCTGTCCTCCATTTCCTACCCATCCCTCTTCATTCTCCTCTTTCTCCTTCATCTTCCATCCACCCCTCGTCTTTCACCTCTCTCCTCCATCTCCCATCCACCCCTCTTCGTTGTCTCTGTCCTCCATTTCCTACCCATCCCTCTTCATTCTCCTCTTTCTCCTTCATCTTCCATCCACCCCTCGTCTTTCACCTCTCTCCTCCATCTCCCATCCACCCCTCTTCGTTGTCTCTGTCCTCCATTTCCTACCCATCCCTCTTCATTCTCCTCTTTCTCCTTCATCTTCCATCCACCCCTCGTCTTTCACCTCTCTCCTCCATCTCCCATCCACCCCTCTTCGTTGTCTCTGTCCTCCATTTCCTACCCATCCCTCTTCATTCTCCTCTTTCTCCTTCATCTTCCATCCACCCCTCGTCTTTCACCTCTCTCCTCCATCTCCCATCCACCCCTCTTCGTTGTCTCTGTCCTCCATTTCCTACCCATCCCTCTTCATTCTCCTCTTTCTCCTTCATCTTCCATCCACCCCTCGTCTTTCACCTCTCTCCTCCATCTCCCATCCACCCCTCTTCGTTGTCTCTGTCCTCCATCTCCTACCCATCCCTCTTCATTCTCCTCTTTCTCTCCTTCATCTTCCATCCCACCCTCCGTCGTCTTTCACCTCTCTCCCTCCATCCTCCTCCTTCACCCCTCTTCATTGTCTCTGTCCTCCATTTCCTACCCATCCCTCTTCATTCTCCTCTTTCTCCTTCATCTTCCATCCACCCTCGTCTTTCACCTCTCTCCTCCATCTCCCATCCACCCCTCTTCGTTGTCTCTGTCCTCCATTTCCTACCCATCCCTCTTCATTCTCCTCTTTCTCCTTCATCTTCCATCCACCCCTCGTCTTTCACCTCTCTCCTCCATCTCCCATCCACCCCTCTTCGTTGTCTCTGTCCTCCATTTCCTACCCACTCTTCATTCTCCTCTTTCTCCTTCATCTTCCATCCACCCCTCGTCTTTCACCTCTCTCCTCCATCTCCCATCCACCCTCTTCCGTTGTCTCTGTCCTCCATCTCCTACCCATCCCTCTTCATTCTCCTCTTTCTCCTTCATCTTCCATCCACCCCTCGTCTTTCACCTCTCTCCTCCATCTCCCATCCACCCCTCTTCGTTGTCTCTGTCCTCCATTTCCTACCCATCCCTCTTCATTCTCCTCTTTCTCCTTCATCTTCCATCCACCCCTCGTTCTTTCACCTCTCTCCTCCATCTCCCATCCACCCCTCTTCGTTGTCTCTGTCCTCCTTTCCTACCCACATCTTCATTCTCCTTTTCTCTTCACCTCTACCCTCTCTCTTCATTCTCTTTCTCCTTCACTCCTACCCACTCCTCTTCATTCTCTCCTCTTTTCCTTCATCTCCTACCTACCCTCCTCATTCTCTCCTCTTTCTCCTTCATCTCCTATCAACCTCTCTTTATTCTCTCTCTCTCTCCTTCATCTCCTACCCACCCCTCTTCATTCTCCTCTTTCTCCTTCATCTCCTACCCACCCTCTTCATTCCTTCTCTCTCCTCCGTCGCCCATCCACCTTCTTCGTAGTCTTTCTCTTCCTATTCCCCCTTCATCTCCTGCCCACCCTCTATATTCTCCTCTCCATATCTGCCTTCCTCCTCTTCATCCTCATTTCTCCTCCATCTCCTACCTTCCTCCTCTTCATTATCCCTTTCCAATTCATCTCCTTCCCCCTCCCCCTCCCCTTCATTCTCCTCTTCCCCTTCATCTCTCCTACCCACCCAGCTATATTCTCCTCTTTCTTCTCCATCATCTACCCACCCTCTTCATTCTCCTTCTCTTCTCTCTCCTCCGTCTCCCACCCTGCCTCCTCGTTGTCTTTCTCCTCCAACTCCTATTCCCCTCTTTCCCCTCCATCTTCTTTCCACCTTCTCTTCCCACCTCCTTTTCATCTTCCTTTTCGCCTCCATCTCCCAACTCTTCATTCTCCTCTTTCTCCTCCATCTCAAGCCTACCACCTCTTCATCCTTACATTCTTTGTCACTTTCGTCGCCGTCGTCCTCCTCCTCCTCGTCCACCTTCTCCTCCTCTTCGTCCTCTTCCTCCTCCACCTCCTCGTCGTCCTCCTCCTCTTCCTCCTAGACCTCCTCCTCTTCCTCCTTGTTCTCCTCCTCGTCGTCGTCGTCCCCCTCATCTTCCTCCTCCTCGTCCTTCTCGTTCTCCTCTTCGTCCTCCTCCTCGTCCCCCGTCTGCTCGTCCTCCTCGCCCTTCTCGTCCTCGTCCTCGTCCTCCTCGTCCTCGTCCTCGTCCTCGTCCTCCTCGTCCTCGTCCTCCTCCTCGTCCTTTTCGTCCTCGTCCACGTCTTCGTCCTCCTCCTACTCCCGTCCTCATCTCCGTCCTCCTTCTCGTCCTCCTCCTCGTCTTTCTCGTCCTCCTCCTCCTCGTGCTCGTTCTCCTCGTCTTCCTCTTCCTCGTGCTCGTTCTTCTCGTCGCCCTCGTCTTCCTCCTTGTCCTCTTCGTCCTCCTCCTCGTCCTTCTCGTCTTTCTCGTCCTCTCCTCCTCGTCCTCGTCCTCCTCGTCTTCCTCTTCCTCGTGCTCGTTCTTCTCGTCGCCCTCGTCTTCCTCCTTGTCCTCCTCTTCGTCCTCCTCCTCGTCCTTCTCCTCGTCCTCCTCCTCGTCGTCGTCGTCCTCCTCACTGCTGTGTGGTTGTTGTCAGTTGTTCCCGACGCTGATCCACCTGGAGTACATGGAGCTGATCGTGCTGATGAGGAAGCTGTGGGAGGAGCCGGAGCGGGACTACCAGTTCCTGGCCCTGGACCTGTTGAAGCACGCCACCGTCACCATCCTCAGGAGCTCCCACCACCACAGCCTCATGCACCTCCTCAAGTTCTTCATCACCACCAAATCCAGCAAAGACACCGTGGATGAATTGGCCACCAAGCGTGAGTGCAACGGACGGGAGAGCAGGGAAGAGGAGGGGGGGGGGGATGAAGGAGAAGGGAGATGGCGGTGGTAGAGATAGGGGGGGGGGGAGGGGAGAGGGAGGGCGAGGGGAAAAGAGAATACAGGGGGAGGGGGGACAGAGAGAATTGGGGTCAAAATCAAACGATGTTGTTCCGAAATCCTGTTTGTGGGTGCATTGAACCTAAACCAAATTCTTGTCACACTCTTGAATACGGTCGATTGGCAGCCGTCTGTCTCTAGAGAGAATGGTGTTGCGCCGTGGATTAGTCAGTTACTGAGTTGCAGCGCCTGCTGTGGCTGAATAGTCCGATGCTTGAGCGGCACGCTGTTGCAGTTGCTGCAGATAAAGTTTTGAGTGTCTGTTGGTGCCGACGCAATTCTTTGCCTTCTGCGGCACCTCCGTTCTTCAAACTGGGCCTGTCTCCTCTGCTCTGCTTGTTTGATGCCGACCTTGATGATGGACCGCCAGCTGACCCGGTCTGACGCTGCTGTCGCCAGGTCTGCTGGGTCGAGGCTGCCTGCCCTCAGGTCGCGTTTGCATACATCCTTGTGGCGTAGGACGGGCCGTCCTGTGGGTCTGGAGCCTGTAGCCAGCTCACCGTACAGCATGTCCTTTGGGAGGCGACCGTCGTCCATGCGGCTGACGTGGCCTAGCCACCACAGGCGTCCCTGTGTCAGCATGGCGAACGTGCTAGGCATCCTGCCTGGGCCAGGACGTCCTTGTTGGTGATGCGGTCCTGGGAAGTGACGTCCAGGAGTCTTCTGAGGCAACGCAGGTAGGTGTTCAGTCTGCGTTCTTGTCGAGAGTACAGGGTCCATGCTTCACTTCCATAGAGAAGAGTGCTCAGCACGTAGGCTTGGTACACTTTCATCGTGGTGTTTGACGTTAGCATGGTGTTGTCCCAGAGTCTCTTCGCTGGACGGGCCATTGCTGTTGCTGCCTTACCGATCCGCACGTTCAGTTCGGCGTCCAGAGAGAGGTTGCTGGAGATGGAACCCAGGTAAGTGAAGTTGTCGACCACTTCGAGGGTGTGATCGCCGATGGAGATGCGGGGAGTGCTGCTGGCCTTTGATGTTTTTCTTCCAGCTAATAGTGAAGCCGAGCTCAGTGTAGGCATCAGCGAAGCAGGTGATGAACCGTTGTAGCGCTTCCTCGGTGTGGACAGTGAGGGTGGCGTCGTCTGCAAAGAGTATCTCCCTGGTGAGGACTTTCCGCACCTTCGTTTTTGCTTGGAGGCATGCCAGGTTGAAGAGGCTTACGTCACTCCTAGTGTGGGGGAAGATGCCGTCTTCAGACTGTCGGAAGGCGTAGCGCAGCAGCAGAGAAGACGACGCTGAAGAGCGTCGCACCCTTGTTTGACACCGCTCGTGATTGGGAAGGGGTCCGAAGACGAACCATCGTACTGGACAGTGCCATTCATGTTGTCATGGAAGGACGTGATCATCTTCAGGAGCTTGGATGAACGCGATGAACATGGGTCTTCTTTGCTCGCGCACTTTTTTGTGGCTGCCTCAGGGGGAATAATTATGTCGATTGTCGACCTCGCAGCTGTGAGGCCGCACTTTGCCTCTAGGTACACTCGTTTGACGAGCAGCTGCAGCCTGTTGAGGACGACGTGGGCGAAGGCTTTGCCAACAATGCTGAGGAGGGATATTCCGCGATAGTTATTGCAGTCGCTGCGGGCCCCTTTGTTCTTATATAGCATGATGATGTTTGCATCGCGCACGTCCTGGGGCATGGTCCCTTATCCCAGCACTGCAGCAGAAGCTCATGGAGGTGACTGAGGAGAGAACTGTCCTTGCCGGCTTTGATGACTTCTGGTGGAATGGCGTCGCTACCCGGATATTTGCCATAGACTAGCGAGTCGATGGCCTTGCTGTGTTCCTCAGTGGTGGGTGGGGCGTCGAGCTCCTTCATGACAGTCAGGGAGGTGGTGTTCTCAATGGCTGTGTGGGTGACTGGGTTCTCCCTGAAGTACAGCTCCTGGTAGTGCTCGTCCATCTCTCCATCTGTTTGCTGCGGTCGGTGATGACCTTCCCCGACATAGGAATTTAGAGCAGCTGTCTTGATGGCGCTAGGGCCGAACGCTTTCTTCATGTCTTCGTACATAGCTCGGATGTTGCCGCAGTCGGCCGAGATCTGGGTGCCCTGATACAGATTCAGCCAGCACTCATTGGCGCATTTACTGGCGATCCGCTGGGTGTTGCTGCGAGCTTTACGGAGTGCGGCTACGGTCTTATTTGAGGGCTCTCTCTCTTGTTAATGAGGAGCACGGCTCGCTTAGCAGCATGTGGCAGACTCCATCTCCACGATTCCTGCTTCAAACCAGTTTGCATTCTTTCTCACTCTTCTCATAGGTGTCTGGGGCAGATCGGTAGGTGGCATCGTGGATGTGGTTCCACCGTGATGAAGCGCTGTCTGTCGG
>CM065717.1:45138695-45251195 GCA_033310375.1 Conus canariensis
TTCTAGCTCTGTTAGGTGGGGTTGTTATTGGCTTTGTTTCCTTTTTGTGTACGCAAGCGAGCAAAGTAGGGGTGGTCTTGGCACGGGTAACTTTGAACAGAGCATGGTGCCACGCAAAATGACATGGGAGGGGGGAAGGGCGACGGTATCAAGTATGACGTATTCTGAATATGATCTCTCTGTCTACCTGTCTGTCTGTCTCTCTGTCTTTGTCTGTTTATGACGTATTCTGAATATAATCTGTCTACCTGTCTGTCTGTCTGTCTCTCTGTCTTTGTCTGTCTGTCTCTCTCTCTGTATGTCTCTCTCTTCCTATCTGTCTCTTGTCTCTCTTTTTTCTCTTCTCTGTGTCTCTGTCTCTTTCTCTCTCTCTCTCTCTTTCGTTCATGTGCACGTGCACTCTCTCTCTCTCTCTCTCTCTCTCTCGCTCGCTCGCTCTCTCTCTGTCTGCCTCTGTCTCCCTCCTGTCTCCCTCTCTGTCCGTCTGTCTCTTTTTCTCTTTGCCTCTCTTCCTGTCTCTCTCACTCACTCTTTCTCTCTCTGTCTCCCCTCTCTCTCTCTTCTCTCTCTCTCTCTCTCTCTCTTCTTCTCTGTGTGCCTGTCTCTCTGAATCGCTCTTTCTCCTCCTCTGTCTCTCTGCCCACCCCTCCCTCCCTCTTTCTATCTCTTTCTCTCTCTCTCGCTCTCTCTGTCTTTCTCTTCCCCCTCCTCCACCCCCCCCCCCCCCCCCCCGTCTCTCTCTCTCACCCAGGCTACCCCGTCCTGTGTACCCCAGGCACTGTGAGCGGCATCTGCACCCGAGCGGGGAGAACGTGGAGGTGGTGGAGGAGGCGCTGGAGGAAGCGCTGAGGAGGTTCGCCGACACCTACCACGTGGGCAAGGCGCCCAGCGGGGCCATCTACGTCATGGACTTCATCAAGAAACACAAGGACAGCATGAGCGCCAGCGTCAGGAAGAGGCTGCTATCGCTGATGACCGCGCTGGCCCGGAGGTTGAGGGCCCAGTAGGCACAGCCACGACACGCCAAGTGGGGGGAGGAAGGGTGGGGGGTGGGGAGCTGCGTGCCGGGGCACCTGTCGGCAGGTGCCGGAGAACACGAGGGGAGAGAGACGGACAGAATGGGCAGGGGAAGGGGAGAGGAGGGAGGGAAGTGAAGATTCTCCTCCAAATAAGCAGGGAGGGAAAGTAAAGGGTGTTGGGATGGGGAGGGAGGGCGGGGGTGGGAGGGTGGTGGTTGGTGGAGGGAGGGAGTAGATGTGGGGAGGGGAAGAGGTGGGGAGGGATGGGTGCGGGGTGTGGAGGGGAGTCATGGAAAATGAAGGGGAGGAGGGGACAGAATTTTCTTTGTTTTTGTTTTTCTTTCCTTGGAATACCAGGGCATAATTCCTATCATGAGAAGGGCGCACATTATGAGAGGGATTCTGGAGAATATGATCTGAGGTTTTCCTTGGGGAAGGGGATGTCATTCAGGTATGTGACGCAGGAGAATATTGTGGAAACAGGAGGGTGGGGTGGAGGGAGAAGGGCGAAAGGAGTAGACAGGGTTGGAAACTGAACGATGGTGCTCAGTGCAGGATTCAGCAAGGGAAACAGGACCAGCTGAGCCGCTTGCTTAGGCAGAAGATTAGCGAAGAGAAGGGCATACGGGGGTGGAGAGGAGGTGGGGGAGGGGGAGGGGGTAGGGGGGGGGGCACGTTAAACTGTACGATGGAGCACGTTTTGGTGAATTAAAAGGGGCATGGGACGGGAGCGCGCAATCGGCTGAATGCTGAAGAAGTTTTGTAGGGGAAAGAGAGGGAGAGGGGGCCAATGGAGAGTTAGGGATATGCAGGGCGGGGAGCGTACTGAGACTGGGAGCAGAGGACTCGCGGAACAGAAGCGGGAAACATTCAGGGCGTGTGTTTGGGCAGGCGATTCGTTCACGGAAGGCGACAATGTGGTGCACGTGCTTTGAAGGAAGTGACAAGCGGGCAGGATAGGAGACGGGCGGAAGACGGGCAGATGGGAGACGGACGGAAGATGGGCAGATGTGAGACGGACGGGAGATGGGCAGATGGGAGACGGACGGGAGATGGGCAGATGGGAGACGGACGGGAGATGGGCAGATGGGAGACGGACTGAGGCCAACGTTGGCGACACGAGAACTGAATAGCCTGCAAAAGAACTAAAGATAAGTTCTTTTTATCCATGCCAGTAAACTGCAATTAACGGCGTGGGGGATGGAGTGGGGGGGAGGAGGAAGAGAGAGAGAGAGAGAGAGAGAGAGAGAGAGAGAGAGGAGAGAGAGAGAGATTAGTACTCATATAAATTTGTGGTGTATATCCTGTTCGCTTTTCCCCCGTGCTGTCCATGTCCAAATGCCATCCACTTTTAAACTAGAGACGATTGTATGTTTTACTGTGTAAAGTTGATTTTTCATTCAGTCTTTTTTAGGTAGGACATCATGTACTTTTAATTCGTTTTCTTTTTATTCGTAGAGCCACGTGGATTGTCTTTGAGCGTGTCACACTGATTTTAGAATGAACGTTTATAACAGAGGGAGGAATAAATGAATGATCTAGCTGGTCGGTGGTTTTTTTGACAAACAGGTGATTCAAAGGAAATGAGGGAAACCCAGATCATTGGGTTGGGCGCACAAGTGTGCCCTCGTCTTTGTCTGTCTCTGTCTGTCTCTCTTTCTCTGTCTCTGTCTCTCTGTCTGTCTGTCTCTCTCTCCATCTCCATTTCCGTTCCCCCCCCCTCTCTCTCTCTCTTTGTCTGTCACCCCCTCCCTCACTCACACGCAGACACCGCGCAAGCACGCTCACGCACCAATCTAATAAAAAAAAAGAACGGTAAAGTCATCAAATACACACTGGTTCATATGAACATTGCGTTGCCTTTTACAGTTATTTGCATTAATTCTCTACAATGTCTGTCGCAATTTGTATAAAGTGGGACAAGCACTATTTCTGCGTTGTGTGGGGCTGCAACATAAACGATGAACGGATCTTGATGTCGGCTGTAGCTTGAATGTCTACTCACTGCAGCATGAAAATAACAGACAAGAAGGGTAACTCTTGTTGCTGCGATGAGAGACTTGAACGCTTGTAAGTTCAAACGAATGCGGCTTGAGGCACCTAGTCACCTGGCACACAGGCAGACCCTAACCACGCAGAACAAACAAGGCGGCGTCCCAAAACCTCAAATCGGCATAAAACTGAACATGGACGACAGAACAGAACAACGGATTCTCGTAGTACCATTTGTTGGTTATCTGTTGAGGTCCGGCTCAGTTCACACAATGTGACGACAGTCCGACCTCTGTGCTGATGTCATTGTGGAGGACATGTAGGCGATTTCCTGTGTCGGGTAGTGTCCGGACATTCTGACTTTAACTGAAGAGCAAGTCGTCATCGGGATCAAGAAATAGGACAGCGAACAAAAGTTTCATTGTTTGCCATTCATTTTGGGAGACTTTGGGGTTGGAACTTTTCTGAACCATGTTTTCAACGGATGAATGGCACAACCTTTAATCCCTGTTCCCGGAAATAACGGCACTTTAAGCACGACCTTGTGGCCTGCAGAGTCAGTTAGGAATACAAGATCATCGTCACCTATCCCCCCCCCCCCTCCCTATTCCGGGGCATTACACTCACACTCAGTTCATCAAATACAGACAGGCACAGACTGTTTAGTCGAAGTCATGAATACATAAGGCGACGAAGCACATTCCTTTAACTATTTTGTGTTGATGGGAGGAGTATGAAGACACGAAGATCATCCTACACACTTCTATATCCACGCAATACGCAGACTAACAAGAACAACCACACCTGCAAAGTGAAAACAAAAAGCAGAAAATGTTGATAGACTTGTAACTTCCAAATAACCGCACATCATCACAATATGAAGCGCAAGTCCTGTTCCCGTGACAGAGGACTCTGCCAAGGAGAATTTGCCAGTGATGATGACTTGGCTCGTATCAACGCTTTCCGGTAAACATAAAAACATCCTGATAATGGCCAGTCCCGCCGTCGCCATCACACTGAAAAACTGTCCAAGGTCAGAACTTAGAATCTCTTCAACAATTCACTTCTCTGGGATCCATCATGAGCAGTGAGGGATCCAAACGAGAAATGCTCCCAGGGGCAGCAAAGACAGCCACAGCACTGTCCACATCAAAACCTGTGTGAAAGGACGAGAATATCTCCATGAAACACAGCATCAGGCGTCAGCGCGCACTGGCGTCTTCCATCTGCCTGTACGCATGTAAGACATGGACCTCACAGCAGATCTGGACAGAAGAATCCAAGCCCGCAGGATACTAGTATCAGATGCTCTGATCGTATCGCCTGTCAACAGGTGCGTCAAACCAAGTAACACATTTCACTATAGGGAGATCTGACGTCAGTCAGAAAAATAAAACTACTTTAAGGATGGCTATGTAACAAAATCTGACAGCCTGCTAACATAACCCTTCGAGAACTGTTGAGAGATGAAGGGGAAGACAGAAGAAAAAACCCGATGGACTGACAACATTGCAGCATGGACAGGGAAACATCTGTAGAGACCCATGCCTTTGCACACAGCCCACAGAACTGCTGGACCCTGGTGAACTGTTCTTCAGTGTGGTGACCCAGTGGCTCCACCTGGAATTATGGTAGAATCCGTTTAAAATCCATCCCGCATTTGATGCAAACAAGATCAATGTTGCCTTTTAAGGGCTAGAAGTCAAAAAGGAAATCTTTTCTGATTATATTTCGCCACATCTTGCCCACCCCAGTCCCACCTTACCGCCCTCCGTCTCCTCCCTGAATCAGAATTGTTAGTCTGTATTTCAACGATTTACATACATAAATACACTCTCGCGCGCACACACACAAAGGCGCGCGCACGCACGCAAGCACACATGCATACACGCACACAAACATGCATATATATATACACACACATATATAAACATAAAAACGCGCATGTGCGTACACACGCATGCACACATACACATTTATGTCACGCGTGCCCGCGTACACACACACATGCGCGTGCGCGCACACGCACACACGCACTGTACCAAATGCGTGCATGCACATGCACAAACATATACACAGGTACACGCACGTAAGCACGCATGCACACACACACATACAAAAGCGCGCGCACGCACGTACGCATGCGCGCGCGCGCGCACACACACACACACACACACACACACACACACACACACGCGCGCGCACACACTCAATCACAAAACAAAAAAATACCTAAGTGGGTAAATGAACTTGGAAACACCGATCAGAATCTGTAAGAACTGGACAGCTTGGTGAGTGACCCCAGTCAATGTTGTCATAGACCACTGTGTTGATAGTCCGTCAAAGCTCCTCCCTCCAATAGCCTCTCTCTCTCTCTCTCTCTCTCTCTCTCTCTCTGACTCTTGTCTCCTTTCTCCTGTCTCTAACCACAACACCCACGTCTCCTTCTCAATTGTGTGTGTGTGTGTGTGTGCGCGCACGCGCGCGCGCCCACATGTACGTGTGAATGTGTGTGTGTGTGTGTGTGTGTGTGTGTGTGTGTGTGCGCGTGTGTGCGCGCGTGTGGCCTTTCTGTGGAATCAGTCTCGCAATGTGTTGGCAAGGACTGGGTGCATTCAGACTTTCAAAGCAGTCCGTCAGCCAGAAGAGCAGGCACCACTGTTCTGCTGGTAGTCACACTGACAGCTGTCTGAAAGGAAAGCGTTATGTCATCAGCCAGAAGAGCAGGCACCGCTGTTCTGTTGGTAGTCACAACTGACAGCTGTCTGAAAGGAAAGCGTTATGTCATCAGCCAGAAGAGCAGGCACCGCTGTTCTGTTGGTAGTCACACTGACAGCTGTCTGAAAGGAAAGCGTTACGTCATCAGCCAGAAGAGCAGGCACCGCTGTTCTGTTGGTAGTCACACTGACAGCTGTCTGAAAGGAAAGCGTTACGTCATCAGCCTGAAGAGCAGGCACTGCTGTTCTGTTGGTAGTCACACTGACAGCTGTCTGTCTGAAAGGAAAGCGTTACGTCATCAGCCTGAAGAGCAGGCACCGCTGTTCTGTTGGTAGTCACACTGACAGCTGTCTGTCTGAAAGGAAAGCGTTACGTCATCAGCCTGAAGAGCAGGCACCGCTGTTCTGTTGGTAGTCACACTGGCAGCTGTCTGTCTGAAAGGAAAGCGTTACGTCATCAGCCTGAAGAGCAGGCACCGCTGTTCTGTTGGTGGTCACACTGACAGCTGTCTAAAGGGAAAGCGCTACGTCATCAGAAAAGACGTCCTTTCTCAACTCCTGTCTTTAAAGTCCACAACTGTCGTGTTGTGGTCAAGATGACATGGATTTTCTGGATTTATTTCACTCATATATCCACATTATTACGAGTTGCCCTAATCTCCACATTATTACGAGTTGCCCTAATCTCCACATTATTACGAGTTGCCCTAATCTCCACATTTCCTTTGCGATTTGTGTTTGTTAAAAAGAAAAAGGTGTCTGTAGTCCGCTTCATGACGTGCCAAGTTTTTTTTTTTTTTTTGATGGCGACTAGGTAGGTGACAACACCCAATATGACTTGCATTTGGAAAACGCCGGAATTGTCTTGGGCTACGGAACTGGACGAATAATTGTAAAACATTCAGCGATTCGTAGTAGGCTTGACAGCAGTGTTTACGTGTTCATTAAACCAGTTCGAGATGTGACACCTCGCATACCTGCACACAGAGACTTGCTGTGTGACGCCCTCTCCTTGCACGTGCAACACGGTACGGCGTGAGTTGTTGGTACACACAGGTTTGTCCTCATCTTCCCAACGACCCGGATGTCGGGCCTCTCGACTCACCAGGTCAGTTGCCATCTTGGCTAGTGCGTTTGTGGGTGAGAATTACAGCTGAAAGAGATGCAACGGTGAATAACAAATGTGAGAAGTCGCTGAATACTGGACGTGGAAGCTGCAAGTGGGAATTTTCAGAACTGCAACCTTTGTTGAGGGACAGCTACGACAGTTCGATGTCCGCAGTGAGTGTTGTGCCTGTTGAGAAGATTTGGTTTTGTGACTGCCCACACTCTTTACCTATCTTTTCCTGTCGATATTAATATCAGTGTTAATGCTCTAAAAAGCCTCGAGCATATACAATAACAATGCAGTCTTTGATGATTCCCCCCCCCCCCCCCCCGCCCCTTGCTGCCCTTTCAAAACTAAGGTTTCTTACTCCAGGCCAGCACCGCAGTTTTGTCGAATGTTGGCGTGGATTTACTGATATGTACTGGCATTGTATGTTCCCTGTTGTGTGTGTGTGTGTGTGTGTGTGGTGTGCGCGAGTGTTTATAATATTGCCCATTAGCAACCAACGTAACCTTGCTCTTTGACAAAAAAAACACATTTGTTTTGGGGTGGATGCGAAAGGAAATATTTCTCGGGGTAGATGTAGCCCACCTGATGAAAATAATGACTGTCATTGTTTTAAAGGGCCGAATGGTCATGTGGCCGCTGCTGCTGTTACTACTTCAATTACAGCTACTAGTAGTAGTCGTTAGATTTCAAATGAAATGCCGACGGATGGAAGCTCTTGAATGGATGGGGACTGGGAAGTAAGTGATTTAGGGTATTTTCTGCACTGTTTGCTTGCTTTTGCAGGGAAAGCGCTATCTTTGCATTATCTCCGTCAGCCGATGAAGTTACAGAATGTCTGAAGATCGGAAAGGGAGGGGTCGGGGGACTGTGATGCACTTTGCGTCATGTTCAGTGTTCTGAACTATTCTGTTTGACGAACTCATAGATAGTCCTGGGGCTTACTCATAAACCAGCGCTGTCAGGTACACCACTGAAAGATAGCTGTCTGATACTTGATTTCTGTCTGCCAGTTGATTCTTTTCTTGAAGAGGCCAGTTAATAAGCACACCAATTTGTGAACCCCTTTAAGCAGTACTTTTTGGAAAGATATCCAGCCATCAGTGATTCGGTGTCAGAGAAAGATCTCACTGCAGACGTGTCACTGCGATAATCCAGTTTATGTACTTTAATGTCACTTCAGGTTTAGGATATGATTGTATCAGTTCATTTGTTAAGGGGAAGGGGGTGGACATCTTTCCGTTATGGAATGTCGAATTTCGAAGCCATGTTGAAAAGATTTATTAGCGCCCCCCCCCCCCTCCCCCATATCCCTCCCCCATGTCCACCCCCATCCTACAGGATGCCTCCTTTCCATCAAAGATTCATGTGTTTTCTCATCCACTGCACTTTGGTACTGACGGAGAGAAAACTTTACAGGGAGGAAACCTGTTTGGAGAGGGAAGTGTCCAAAGTCGGGGCCACCTAAACTCCGTTTTACTAGAAATCTATTTAGGTCTTTCCATCATCCGTTTGACACAAATCTGTGTATGCATTTTCCCTTGGCATACTGGACATTTGTTATTTGTCAGTTGATGCCGATCCTCAGCTGTCCAGAAAGAGGTGTCTGGAAGGAAATCTTTCCTGTGACATTTAGTAGAGGGGAGAGGGCATTCCGATCTTCACCCCAATAAGCCAGGTGATCCGACAATGCTGATTAAAAAAAAAATCTAAACCAAAAAAATTGAACTCAGCATTCGAAAAAAAGTTTAAGAAACTTTCTAATAAATATAGACGGTGAAACAGTGCGTAAAAGTGCGTAAATCGGAGTAAACATTGGTTCCGACTCCATTTCCCATACAGTCCTTCGAATGAGACTAAAAACCGAGGTTCCGTGTGTGAACGCACGCATAACATCTTGCACACACGTAAAATCCCATCACCAACTTTCGGAAGAGAAGCCCAGTTTGGCCGTTTGTATGGATGGCACATTACACATAGCAGGCAGCTTCTCCGAAGTTGGAGCGTGGCTGCCATAACGGCAGGATAAAAACGGTTATACACACAAACTCTACTCCCTTTGTTGGGTAGATGGGATTAATCCTTGACTGTCATATACAGGGAGTGTCCGCAGGAGTATCAGCCAACGTAGGCAAAAAAAATCATATATATATAAAAAGAAAAAAATGCGTAAATGTTAAAAAAGTAGCAGTTGCAGTGGGTGTCGGTTATATTTTACATGTACTCTTTCCGGCTTTCAAACGACCAATCAGTATTGCGAATGGTTTTAAATTTAGTGATGTTTTGTACACGCGTTTATCAAATATTCATTTCCATTCTTTATTCTTTCATTTATATTTTCATCCACCAACAATATTTGTGAAACACACACACGCACACACACCGACACACACACACACACACACACACACACACACACACACACACACACACACACACACACACACTTATCAAGGACATTTTTAATTGCAGCTCTCTTCTGAACCCGTGAACATTTCTCATCACAGTCCACAATCTTGACATTCACGCAGCGTAAGGAATCGGCACTAAACAGAACAAGGAAGTGAGTTACCCTCTGGAAATAATACAATTATTAAAGACACACACACACACACACACACACACACACACACCGCGCGCGCGCGCGCGCACGCACACGCTCATACACACCAAAAAACGCGCGCGCGCGCGCGCGCACACAAAACACACACACACACACACACACACACACAGAGTTACCGCTGTACATCATTTTGTCACAGTAATGTGCTTTCATATGGAAGCCAATGCTTATCAAAGTACGTTTGGTCCGAAGTTGCATAAGCAATGTATTTTTCCAAAGATTATCGATTGATTAGACTCTGGTTACTGCAAAAGACAGGATTAAAATTTGGATTTGTTAACAAAAGACTTGGCAAACACGATCAAAAAAAGTCTGTTACGCAGTACGTTATCCGTCATTCCAAATAATGCCAACTTTTTACCAACATGAAGACTTTTACAATGGTCAAGTTTGTCAGTAATGTTTTGCTGAATACGAAACAAAAACTCCAGCACGATAGCATATGTTTAATGTCCTGCTCTCCTTTGGTCGTAAAAGTTACAATTTGGTTCCTCAGCACTCTCACACTGGTATAAGTACTTCTGAGGCGGCAGAACACTGAGCAACAGCAGGGACTGGACCCTCACAGGAACATCTTTTGTAGTTGTATAGCAAAGTAAACATTGATGTTACAATAAAGATTTTTAAGTTGTTCCACTTCAAACTGCAGCTGGCACAGTCCCACTGCCGACCAGAGCAGGTTGAACAAACTAGTTTCCTTGCATGGTAGAAAATCTGGGTTAGCTGTCAGTAATTATCAAGTGATTTGTAAGATCGATTGTGTAATTTGTTTTGGTACTCCCTTATTTTATTCAAGGTTCCATTGCATAGTTAAACAGTTCTCATGGTAGGGTATTTTGTTTTGAATTCATGGCATGACAAGTACTATCCTGCTTCGCCAACCGGTCGTCTGAGAAAAGAAAGGTTATTTTCAACCAGTGCTCCCACAAATGTCTTTTCACTTCACACGATGACCCTATGAAAATGAATGCTTTCAGCAATAAATTGGTCAATGTTTCTGGAACGGCACACAGGACACAGCCGTCCATATAGTGCCTTAATACATCACTCCACAAAGGCCTCTCTACGAGTTCTTGATACAGCTTTCCATACAGTGCCTTAATATATCACTCCAGAAAGGGCTGTCAGCGACACACTTGATACAGCGTCTTATATAGTGCCTTAATACATCACTCCACAAAAGGCTGTCTACGACATATTGATAGTTTTCCATACAGTCCCTTAATACATCACTCCAGAAAAGGGCTGTCTTGGGCACGCTTGATACAGATTTTTGTATAGTGCCTTAATACATCACTTTACAAAGGGCTCTCAGTGGACTCGGTTAAACCCCTGATGTAGTCCGCAGCCTTCAATATTTTCAGTCTCAGGTACGCATCGAAGACTGTCTTTCAGCTTTGAATGACCGCTGTACTATAGCTTATTGAGCCAGTTAATTTCAAGCCAGAGTGAAATCTCTGATGTTAATTATTTGCAATCTGCCACTGATTTCTTGTGAGAGTTTACCGTTCCATAAAACTGTAAACAACTCTTTTTCTAGCTCAGAAATAAAGGCATGTAATAGATCGGACATTTGATCAACAAATAACTTATTTTGGACATGAGTTTTTGTTTGTTTATTCGTTTCTTTGTAACTTTTTTCCCAAATTGTATCAATTGCGTTTTTTTCCCGAACCGACAAAACTCTTTTAACCTGAAGTAACATCGTGATAATGGATGGTATTAACAGATTTTATGTCAACAAAAATGTTGACATAAAGTACCTTGAACACACCTGGGTCTCGCATTAAGTTTTTAATCACGCATGAACTGCAAACAATGCATATTTTTCTGGTACCTATTCATACGATCTGAGTCCTATGAAGTTAAAAAAAAATCTTAATCCCCTTCGATTCAACACTAGAATCTGGAAATGATTCGAAATTTTTGAAAACATCGTTTTAAAACACAGTTTATTGTTTTCAGATGCTAAAAGCCAGAATACCATCGTTTGCACGTCACTGACGAGAAGATGGTTTTCATGGAAAGAGAGGTCAATAACGGGTCGAAGGACAAAAATCTTTACCTGGTCGGTCTGATGTCTCTTAGACTCGCACTGTTTCTGATAGGGGAAATCATGTTCCGTGAATGCAAATCAAAATTCTTGTCTATGGCGTACTCTAGGCCTGAGGTCAAGTGACCTGTGTGTTTCAGTGCCCAGCATCGAATGGTCAGTCTGCTTCGAGACTATCGTGAATTTCTTGTGCTTAGAATCAACCACAGCAGAGGTGTTGCCACTAGATGGAAATGGAAGCAGAACTTGTGAACGTTTGTCACAGAAAGTCAGGTTTTCTACCTTAGTGCACAAACTGGGAAAGAGACTGAGGTCTGGGAATTGGGGTGGGGATGGGTGGGGGATGAAAGGGAAACCAGCGGGGTGATGAAGGGGGAGAGAACAAGGGTGGAGAAGGTGGCATGGGTACCACATGATTTCCTTAGCAAAGACACCACAGGCGATTCTGTATTTGGGCGGTCCGACAGCACATGTTATTTATCTGTTACGTGACAAGTCATCACGGGATCGGGTCACAAGATAAATGTTCTCGAATCAAGTATGTTTCTGTAGAAAAAGAGTCAGATTTCGCTTTTTCTGGATTACAGGATGAGATTCAAGAATGATTCGCTGGGGAGACCACAAAAAGGAGGGGGGGAGGGGGGGGGGGTGATAGAAGCCTGACAGTTAACCCTGCGCATAAAATATGGTTTAATTTATATTGTTCATAGCCTTACAGACCACAGGGCCATATCAGGGCTTTCGGGAATATAAAGCACCAAGTGTGGAGAGATGAGTGGAACGATAATGTTATGCCCAAAGTTGGAATTTCCAAGGAGTCGACTCCTATCACTGGCTCTTCCCTGACAGTCATTCCTCCATCACTGGCCCTTCCCTGACAGACATTCCACCATCACTGCCCTTCCCTGACAGACATTCCTCCATCACTGGCTCTTCTCTACCTCCATCACTGGCTCTTCCATGACAGTCATTCCACCATCACTGGCTCTTCCATGACAGTCATTCCACCATCACTGGCTTTTCCCTGACAGACATTCCTCCATCACTGGCCTTCCCTGACAGTCATCTCCATCACTGCCTTCCTGACAGTCATTCCTCCATCACTGGCTCTTCCCTGACAGTCATTCCTCCATCACTGGCCTTCCCTGACAGTCATTCCTCCATCACTGGCTCTTCCCTGACAGTCATTCCTCCATCACTGGCCTCTTCCCTGACAGACATTCCTCCATCACTGGCTCTTCCCTGACAGCATTCCTCCATCACTGGCCTCTTCCCTGACAGACATTCCTCCATCACTGGCTCTTCCCTGACAGACATCTCCATCACTGGCTCTTCCCTGACAGTCATCTCCTCCATCACTGGCCCTTCCCTGACAGACATTCCTCCATCACTGGCTCCTTCCCTGACAGTCATTCCTCCATCACTGGCCCTTCCCTGACAGACATTCCTCCATCACTGGCTCTTCCCTGACAGACATTCCTCCATCACTGGCCTTCCCTGACAGTCATTCCTCCATCACTGGCCCTTCCCTGAACATTGCATATCCTCCTCATCACTGGCTCTTCCCTGACAGTCATTCCTCCATCACAGGCCACTTCCCTGACAGGCAATTCCTCCATCACTGGCCTCCCCTACCTCCATCATGGCCTCCTGACAGTCATTCCTCCATCACTGGCTCTTCCCTGACAGACATCCTCCTCCTGCCCATTCATCTGGCTCTTCTCCTGACAGTCTTCCTCCATCACTGGCTCTTCCCTGACAGTCATTCCTCCATGCCCCTGAGCATTCCTCTCAGTCCCCTGACAGACATTCCTCCATCACTGGCTCTTCCCTGACAGTACATTCCTCCATCACTGGCCCTTCCCTGACAGACATTCCTCCATCACTGGCCTTCCCTGACAGACATTCCTCCATCACTGGCCTTCCCTGACAGTCATTCCTCCATCACTGGCCCTTCCCTGACAGACATTCCTCCATCACTGGCTCTTCCCTGACAGACATTCCTCCATCACTGGCTCTTCCCTGACAGACATTCCTCCATCACTGGCCTTCCCTGACAGACATTCTCTCTCTCTTCCGACAATCCCATCACTGGCCTTCCCTGACAGACATTCCTCCATCACTGGCTCTTCCCTGACAGTCATTCCTCCATCACTGGCTCTTCCCTGACAGTACATTCCTCCATCACTGGCTCTTCCCTGACAGTCATTCCTCCATCACTGGCTCTTCCCTGACAGTCATTCCTCCATCACTGGCCTCTTCCCTGACAGTCATCTCCATCACTGGCCTTCCTGACAGCATTCTCCATCACTGGCCTTCCCTGACAGACATTCTCCATCACTGGCTCTTCCCTGACAGTCATTCCTCCATCACTGGCTCTTCCCTGACAGATCATTCCTCCATCACTGGCTCTTCCCTGTACACGACATTTCCTCCATCACTGGCTCTTCCCTGACAGTCATTCCTCCATCACTGGCTCTTCCCTGACAGTCATTCCTCCATCACTGGCTCTTCCCTGACAGCATTCCTCCATCACTGGCTCTTCCCTCTCTCCATCTGTCTCCTGACAGCATTCCTCCATCACTGGCTCTTCCCTGACAGACATTCCTCCATCACTGGCTCTTCCTGACAGTCATTCCTCCATCACTGGCTCTTCCACTGACAGTCATTCCTCCATCACTGGCTCTTCCCTGACAGACATTCCTCCATCACTGGCTCTTCCCTGACAGACATTTCTCCATCACTGGCTCTTCCCTGACAGACATTCCTCCATCACTGGCTCTTCCCTGACAGACATTCCTCCATCACTGGCTCTTCCCTGACAGTCATTCCTCCATCACTGGCTCTTCCCTGACAGACATTCCTCCATCACTGGCTCTTCCCTGACAGACATTCCTCCATCACTGGCTCTTCCCTGACAGACATTCCTCCATCACTGGCTCTTCCCTGACAGACATTCCTCCATCACTGGCTCTTCCCTGACAGACATTGCTCCATCACTGGCTCTTCCCTGACAGACAATCCTACATCTCTGGGTCCTCCCTGATACAGTCCGCCACCATGATAGACATCCTTCCATCACTGGCTTTTCCTGATAGACATCCATCACTGCCTGTTCCTGATAGACATCCATCACTGGCGCTTCCCTGATAGACATCCATCACTGGCTGTTCCTGATAGACATCCATCACTGGCTGTCCCTGATAGACATCCATCACTGGCTGTCCCCGATAGACATCCATCACTGGCTGTCCCTGATAGACATCCATCACTGGCGGTTCCTGATAGACACCCATCACTGTTTCTTCCCTGATAGACATCCATCACTGTTTCTTCCCTGATAGACATCCATCACTGGCTGTTCCTGATAGACACCCATCACTGTTTCTTCCCTGATAGACATCCATCACTGTTTCTTCCCTGATAGACAGCCGTCACTGTTTCTTCCCTGATAGACATCCATCACTGTTTCTTCCCTGATAGGCATCCATCACTGTTTCTTCCCTGATAGACATCCATCCCTGTTTCTTCCCTGATAGACAGCCGTCACTGTTTCTTCCCTGATAGACACTCCATCACTGTTTCTTCCCTGATAGGCATCCATCACTGTTTCTTCCCTGATAGACAGCCGTCACTGTTTCTTCCCTGATAGACACTCCATCACTGTTTCTTCCCTGATAGGCATCCATCACTGTTTCTTCCCTGATGGACACCCATCACTGTTTCTTCCCTTATAGACATCCATCACTGGCTGTTCCTGATGGACATCCATCACTGTTTCTTCCCTGATATACATCCATCACTGTTTCTTCCCTGATAGACAGCAGTCACTGGTTCTTCCCTGATAAGACAGCCGTCACTGGTTCTTCCCTGATAGACACTCCATCACTGTTTCTTTCCTGATAGACATCCATCACTGGCTCTTCCCTAATAGACATCCATCACTGGCTCTTCCCTGATAGACACGTCTTAATCACTGGCTCTTCCTGACGGGCATTCTTCATCACTGTTTCTTCTCTGACAGACATCCATCATTGGCTGTTCACTGATAGACAATCCTCCATCACTGGCTCTTCCCCTATAAACGCCTCATCATCACTGGGTGTTTGTGTGCTAGCATCTCTCCGTCACTGATTCTTCCAGGCTGTCCATCTACAGCCACAGCCTGGCTTGTCCCAACGCAGCCCTGGCTTCGGCAATCCACAGGGAGCTGTTAATATCAAACTTGTCATGAGGCAACCAACCAGAAGAGACACTGTACTGCTGCAGAATCGCTTCGGTGGTGTTCAATGATGCTTCTTCTGATCCAGCATCGAAGAACACCTGCTAATCCCTCTATTGAAGACAATAATTGTTTAGTCGCAGAGCCCCTGTGAGCGAGCTGTCCGTCCAGAGGGCGCCACCACAACTATGCCACGACAGTTCCCGTATGTCTGCCGATACCGATAACCCCGGCAGAACCTCATCCAGGGCAAAGACGTGGAGAGGAAACGGAAACTGGGGTCACCATGGCAGCAGGGCATGAGGGGCCACAGAGTTTGGGATGATTGTTCGTGCTGGACGTGGTGGAAATGTTGACGCTGCACCTTAAGGCGTAGGTACCTTTGCAAGGGCTCGCCAGTTCGGTCATAAGTGTTCTTTACGAACTGGACAATGAAGTATCCTGTCTAAAGACGAGCTGTCGAAAGTGTTCTGTCCTTTAGACAGAGTGTGCACTTCAGCTACTGGGCATTGGGAGATAGTTATCCTTGTTAACTCTCTTACATCGACTGTAAGGAACCTCAGCAGCAGTTATCACCTTGCTGTGGTAAAACGCGCCCAAGCCACAGATCATCACTGCAGGTTAATGCTTTGCTGTGGTAAAACACACCTACACGACAGAAGCAGATCGTTCAGCGAATCTCCAGCGACCGTGACAGCAGGGGACTACATGGCGGTCAACCCGCCATTCAGTTTGGAGTGCACTTAACTTGTTTGTGGCACCTGGATACTGACCTGTTGCCCATATGTTTGTTGTCGTGCAGTCCGCGGGCTAATGATGGCTCTGCACTGTGTGGGTATTTAGTTTACTGTTCACAGTGCAGGCCAGTGATGCTGTGCACTGTGAGGGCATTTCGTCACAGTTCAAAGTTCAGCGGACCGGAGATTCGTTTATAGCCCAGCCAGCTGCAGTGGGACACTACCGGGCTGTTAGCATGTCAAAATCGATTCCTTAAAAGATCTCTCTCACTCACACTCACTCACTCACTCACTCACACACACACAAACTCGCACGCACGCGCGCGCACACACGCTCGCACGCACACATTCACACACGCACACACACACGCACACATGCACCACACACACACACACACACGCACACACACACACGCACACACACACACGCACACACACACACACACACACACACATATGCACACGCGCGCACGCGCACACCCCCCCCCCCCTTTCCCATCTTTCCCTTTTCATCTATTTATCAATATATACTTTCTTCCTCACATTCAGAGTACATAAATTAGCAGCACCACCATCACTTCTGCTACTACTGTCCTGTGTTGCCACCTTGCCATGGTCGGAGGGCTTGCGCGGTCCAGTGATCCCGTGGGCTCTGCTGGCGGGGGCATCAGTACATGGACGATAAGCAAGTGTTTGAAAATGCTTTTAGGCCTGTAAAGTCAGGTTGCTGTCTGGCCTAAGCACAACGTGGTAGGAGGTGATGCCCCTGGTAGGGTCTCCCATATCTGACAGGTTAAGGGTGAGGGCCCTGACAAACAGTAGCCCGTCTTTTTCCTATCCTGTTTTCTGCCTTATTGAATGGATCTTTCTTGTCTTCGTCTCCCCTTCAAGCCCTCTTTTCCGCATGTCCCTGGCAGGGGCGCTTAATCCATCATCTCCACTCTTCAGACTGCCCAGCAGTTTAATCCATCTACTGCTGGGCAGACAAAAAAATAACAGCTTTCCCGCCTCGAACTTTCGGTGCGGGCAAGGAAGCCCAACGAAGTGCAGAGATGGTGGAGATTATAAGGCGACCTCCACCATCTCCAGAACCTAAGTGGCCTCCGCCTGCGGGCAAGTCTGCCAGTGGGTCTGGAGAACCAGCCAAACTTGTCCCTCTTCAAAACAAACTTGCTCCGTTGGACGCAGATGACGACTCGGAGATGTACCGATTTCTCTCCTGTTTGTCCTCTGCACCATGGATTGAAATATCCGTGGTTTAAACTCAAACTTTGAGCAGCTGCAACTTTCGTATCGTACACTTAAACCTCAAGTAGTAGTTCTTCAGGAAACAAAAATTCAAAGCCAAATTCTGGTTTCAATATTTTTTCCAAACCTGCACAATCTTCCACGTTGGGATTAACAGGCGGTGTTGCCCTTCTTGTCCACAAAGCTTTGCTGTTTAGCCCTGTTGTTCTTGCTACCCTTCTTCAGGCAGTAGCAGCGAGAATCACTGTCCGTAAAACAGTTACAGTTTGCTCGTTACATCTGTCTGTCTGTCGTCAGGACCCAGTCAGTCTGATCGAAGAACTTCCTCGCTCTTGTTTGCTGTTGGATGACTTCAATGGCCGTAAATCCTTTTGGGGTAGTGTGAATTCTTCATCTAGCTTCTTGAAGATGTCTTTTCAGAGTTGGACTTGTGTTGTCTGAATGATTGATCTCCAGCTTACCATTCTTCAACAGCTAGTGTTTGAAAGTGCTACTAGGCCTATAAAATCAAGTTGCTGACTGGCTTAAGCACAACGGGGTAGGAGTTGATAAGCACAACGTGGTAGGAGTTGATGCCCCTGGTAGGGTCTTCCATGTCAGACAGGTTAAGGGTGAGGGCCCTGACAAATACTAACCCGCCTTTTTCCTTTTCTTATCTTGTGTCTTTCTTACTTGGCTCTTTTCTGTCCTCGACTACCCATCAAGTCTTCTTTCCCACATTCATCTTTTCTCTGTGGTCTTCTTGAGGCCCACCATGATTCCCGTGCGGTGCGTCCTGTGTTGGGGGAGAACACGATCCTGGAGGTTGAGACAGCTGATGTGACTATGGTGCATCATGTCAACACAATTCTTTGGCCTGGACTTCCTCAAGACAGGTGGTCGGAGTGGCCCTCTTCGATCAAGCGGCTGATCGTGCGCATGCCCTAGCTCAGGCTAGAAGGCGGCGGCTTGGGTCAAACGGATTTGGGAGCTTCCGTGGCGGGGAGGCTTACAGGCCTGTGTATACCTCTTTCAGAATCCTGGTGCTCTGATGTACTGGATATCCATATGAAATGGGCATCCCCCTTGTTGGGAATCGAGGGAGATGAAGGTGAATGAACACAACGTGCTCCAAAACTTTTTAAAAAAAACCGACACAGGCAAAATTCAGACACAGATACAGAATCAGAATCAGACTCAGAATATGAAATTATACTGTCCAAAAAAAGATGCGCATACTTTTTTAATATCTCCACTGTGGATGCCGAAGCACTGGCAGGATGTAACTAATCGGTGGAAAATAATTATTTACGTCTGTGCTTCACGTGTGCTCACGCATTCAGAGCCAGTCTGATTGCACGTGCACAAAATGACCACTTGGACAATGTTTCATTGTTTGGTCGTGCTTTGCGCCTGAGTGAAGCAAAACCATGAAAGTTTTGGTGAATAAATGCTCAACGGAAGGCAAACAAATCGTACGCACAGCGAGTCATTTTGAAGAAAACCAGTCCGTCAATACAAAGTGCAAAGATGCCGCGACTCAGTCAGCCAGAACATGAGAACGCACTGGGGCGTTTGCAAGCTGGGCAAAGTCAGCCTGAAGTCGCCCGACACTTAAGCGTGAGCCAGAGGACTCTCAGCAGGCTTCTCAGTCGTCATCACTTCAGCGGCTCCACGGCAGACCAACCATGCTCTGGAAGACCTTTGGCAAATACTCCAGCACAAGACCGCTACATCCGGGTCAGCCACCTGCGAAATCGCTTTCAGTCAGTCTCACTAACCACCCAGCAATTACCCGGAGGTCAAAGAATCTCTGACCAGACTGTTCGGAACCGCATGCATGCTGCAGGGCTATGGGCTTGCAGACCTGTCGGAGGACCTGTCCTCACACAGCGTCATCGTGGGAACAGGCTGCAGTGGGCAACTCAGCATCGTCCCTGGACCATCAGGAACCACTGGAATAGGATCTGGTTTGCAGACGAGTCTTTTTTTCCTGCTCCAGCGCCATGAAAGGAGGAGGGGGCTGTACCGCAGACGTGGCGAGCGCTTTACCCAGAACTGCGTGGATGAGGTACCTGCCCATGGTGATGAAGGCGTCATGGTGTGGGGGGCCATCCACTATGCTGGCAGGAATCCCCTGAGCTACCGGTATGTGGCTGAAATTCTCCAGCCTCATGTCCTGCCTCTTATGGCCAGGCCTCGCACGCTGTTCCAACAGGACAACGCCAGGCCTCATACTGCGCGACTAACAATGCAAACCCTCGCCAACAACATCATCAACGTTCTTTCTTGGCTCTCAGTGTCGCCAGATTTCAACCCCATTGAACACATATGGGATGATCTGGACAGACGAGTCCGGGCACGAGTGCACGCTCCTGACAACGTCAACGAGCTGTTCACCGCCGTCCAGGAGGAGTGGGACACCATGCCAACAAAGGTGATCTGCAATGTGATCCGCTCCATGCCATGCCAGCCAGGTGCATGGGCCGTTGTTGCTGCAGGTGGTGGACATACCCCATACTGAGTCCTCGCTGCCTGGAACGGTGTGTATCGGCGATGTAAACTGTACAGACACTGGAAATGAAACTGGAATTAATGTCCTTTGAAACAAACAAAATTATGTTGTGAAATGATTTCAATCGAATTTTTGCTAAATTAGTGAAATTTGAAATATTTTTTTCTTCAACAAAAGTATGCGTTTCTTTTTTTGAATAGTATAGAAAGGTTTCAGGCGTCTGGGCCAGCTGGCTGATTGTTGAGGGAGCAGATGAGGAGAGACCTATGTCGGGCTTGAGTCCTTTTGCAATTGCAAAGGGAATCAATGGTCTCAGTGGGAAACCAAAGAGCGTGAAGAATCCACGACACTTGTAGTTACGGGTGGGGTCTCGTTACTTATCCACGAATCCCTGTTATTCAGCCCTATCGATCTTACTTTTTCTCTGCAAGCTTTAGCTGACAGAATTTCTTTACATAAAACAGTGACAGTTTGTTCCCTGTCTATACCTCCATCATTATCTGTCAATCAGGATCTGGTAAGCCTGATTGATGAATTCCCACGACCTCTCTTGCTTTTAGGGGACCTGAATGGCCACTCTTCTCTTGGGGGCAGTATAGTCTCCCCACCCCGAGGTCTTTTTCTGGAGGATGTCTTCTCTGAGCTTGACCTGTGTTATGGCTCTCCAACATATCTTCATTCTTCAAATGGTGTTCTTTCTTGCATAGATTTGTCAGTATGCAATCCCTCACAGGTCTTGGATTTTGATCGGAGTGTTCTGGGTGATCTGCATGGAAGTGATCATTTTCCAATAGTCTTTAGACATAAAACTACAGAAAATATCATTTTACCAGAACACCTTAACTTTAAGAAAGCCAATTGGGATCTTTTAAATTATAGATATACAAAGAATTTTAGTGGAAGGTAAGGTTCTTCAAAGTCATAACCCTGCAGAAACCTAGACCAATATCACCATTATCTGTGCCAAAAACATCATGACGACTACTTCGCCTGATTTAATACTGAGTGCCAACAAATCCACAATCAATGCAGAAAGGCTCAACCTGTTGTCTGTCGCAGGCCATCAATACCTAACACGAGGGCCCACCAAAATCTGCTTCCCAAATTTTGCTATATTTTCAAAAAGTGTAAATGTCGGTCTTGGAGAGATTTCTGCTCCAAGCTCACTGCAAAGACCTCCAAGAAAAAAAGTGTGGAAAGCAATCAACATAATGAACGGAAAAAAATACAAATCCTGCTATCCATCACCTGAAACTTACAGAAGCCGTATCACAGATAAACGAGCTGTAGCTAATCTGCTGGCCTCAACTATTGAAAAAAACAACTCTTCCTCCGCAAATAAAACGGTTGCTTTTTTGAGAAACAAACTTCTTAAAGAAAAACCTCCCTGTAACTTCTCATCGGAGAACACTGAAGCCTTCAACCCGCCATTTCCAATTAACGAATTGAAATCGGCTCGGCAAATCTGCAACGATTCTGCTCCTGGTCTGGATGAGATCCATTATCAGCTTTGAAACAGCTTCCAGAGAACTGTCTCCAGACTTCTGAAAGTCTACAACCATATCTGGACCACACGGCGCTTTCCGCCCCCTGGTGGAAAGCCCTGATCATTTCCTTAGCTAAGCCTGGAAGAGACCTTACCAACCCTTCAAACTATCGTCCAGTAGCTCTGACAAACTGCCTCTGCATGCTAATGGAAAAGATGGCCAACTCCCGTCTGATGTGGAAGCTGGAAACCGATGGACAGTATGCTGATGCAGGAGAACCATTCCTCTCAAACCGTCGACTGAAACTTGTCTTGAACCTTGTTTGAATATCTCTTCTGAACCCCAAACCCAGTATATGACTGTGTTTTTGACCCCCAAGTTTCAAGGGAAATTCGATGCACCCCAGTTCCATACCACCCTTGAGAATTTGTGTTCTTCCACATTGAACAAAGCCGATATAGACCTTGGCGTAGTTTCTGATTTATCCAAGTTTTCTGATGTCCCACCATGGACTTGCTACACTCCAGATATCCGGTTTGATTTAGCCTCGTACCGTAAAGCCACCACTAGTTCCTTGGCGTACAAGTCCTCTTTTGCCGAACTGTGTTCGAAGTTTCCAATTTTCACCGACGGTTCCAAATCTGAGGAGGGAGTTGCTTCTGCTGTGTTTTGTGCAACAGATCCCCCCCCCCCCCCCCCCCCCCCCCAGGGATGTTCTAAACGCATTCCCAGTGACAGCTCCATCTATGCGGCTGAGTTGACAACCTTGTTCCTGGCACTTGAAATAGTCTCTAAATCGAAACATAAAGATTTCCTCATTTGTCGGACTCCCTTTCTGCTTTGGAGGCTGTTGCCGGCCATAATCTCGAGCAACCTCAACTGCTGAAAGTATTCGAACTGTACACCTCTCTGAAATCAGATGGATACAACATAGTTTTTGCTTGGGTTCCCAACCATGGGAGCATTCCAGGCAACGAGGTGGTTGATCAACTTGCCAAGAGTGCCACAATGAAAGAGTTGAGCAGATTGTCTGTCCCTCACACTGATCTGTAATCTGAAATACGGGCTTATGTCAAAGACCTCTGGCAAGAGGAATGGAACTTACAGACAGATAAGTCTTGTGACGTTTACGCACAGGCCACTCCTTTTACTCCCATTCTTATCTTTCAAAAGGTGAAGAAGCTCCATGGTGCATTCCATGTCATGTGCCACTCACAGTGACACATGTTCTTTAAGTGTGTTGGGACTTGCACGATGTGAGACAAGCACTTTACAGCAGACTCCATGAAAACCTTGTTCAGAGATGTCCCACATGATGTGATCTTTGAATTATTTCTGAAAGCGATTAACATTTTTCATCTGATCTAAGATTTTACGGAAGAAAAATTTTTTACGAAGTTTCGGGTGTGCTTTTAGGTGTATCTTAAAGGGTTGTGTATTTTCTTTTTCTTTTTTTTTTTTTTTTGACTTGTAAGTTGACTTCAACGCGCCGATAGCCCAAATATGGCCCTTTACGGTCGGCTAGGCTATAATCAACATTACCTTACCTACCAATCTGTAAACGCGCGCGCGCACACACCCACACGCACACGCACACACACACACACACACACGCACACACACACACACACACACACGCACACACGCACGCGCGCGCGCGCGCGCATCGTGTGCTACACAGACGCTCTGTAAATGTCTATTGACCGATTTCAGACCAGTGAGAAAGCGGACACGCCAGAGGAGCAGAAAGAGCAGCAGCAAGCGGCATCCAAAGCAGAGAATGAAGGAGCCGGCAGCAAAGACTCCTCTCAGGAGAAGGCCGAGGACAAGGCTGGTGAGGCCGCCATAGTCACACCCAGTCAGCCCGGCAAAGACGGCCAGGACGAGGGGCAGACAGATGACCCCCTCCCACAGGAAGTAAAACACAAAGCTGACGGCGAAGACAGCGAGGTAGGAGAGGAGCAGAAGGATCCCAAAGCCGACCCAGAGACGAAGGCAGAGGACTCTCCCCAGAAGACCCCAAAGGATCCAGGAGATGACCCAGAGACCAAAGGAAAAGATGAATCTGGCAGTCCATTGAAAGATCCAGAGACGAAAGCTCAGAGGGAGTCCCCCAAATCCCCCAAACCCAAAACAGACGAGGGTGACCCTGACTCCGGGGAAGCACCGGAACCTGCTCCCAAACCCAAACCGGACTCAGGAACAAAGTCCTCCAAGAAGGGCAAAAAGGGCAAGAAGGGCAAGCAGAGCAAAGAGGACGAGGAGGCGCAGCTGCTGGCCAGCCTCATCGAGAGCGACACGCCTCTTCCCGCCAAGGACCTCCCGCCGCCCACAGAAAAGGCGGCCGAAGCCGCCCCGCCGTCTGAGTTCCAGGTGCCCGTGGTACACAAGTACTCCAAGGTGAGGCTGCTGGAAGAGGGCGAGGAGGTGGAGTACAACGAGGCGATCGTTGAGACGGCCACGCAGCTTTGCCTAACGCTGTACGGCGGGGAGGCCACGGTGCTCAAACCCAAACCCATCGGACCCTACCAGTCGCTGGGCATCCCCGAGGACAAGAGGATTCAGTCCAACAATAGGGTGAGTTGTGCCTTGACATCTTTTTCTGGGGCATGCTGACCTCATGCTGCTTCTTTTTCTGGGGCATGCTGACCTCATTCTTGCCTCTTTTTTTGCTGTCCCATATTTGGTGCCACCTCAGTGGCATTGCACCCATGCCACTCATTATGACCACCCATCCATGGCGACAGGCCTGCCGCAGCCCTGGCACCAGCAATCCACAGAGAGCAGTCAGTGTCAAGTCGTCAGATGGTTAAAGTATTTGGCTGTGGAGCCGACAGTTTTTGTTGTTTTCTGTCCCATCTTCTGTGCCACCTCATTGGCACTGCACCCACGCCACTCATTCCGACTCCTCGTCCACAGCCCGGCCCGCCAAAGCCCTGGCACCAGCAGTCCGCAAGGGAGCAGTCAGTATCAAGTCGTCAAGAGGCAACCCACCGGAGGAGACGCTGCACTGCTGCCGAGTCACTTCGGTGGTGTTCAGTGGCGCCTGTTCTGATCCAGCATATGCAGAACACCACCTGTCAGGGAAAGGTTTGGGTAGGGTGGTACCGAGGTTTTTATTCTTTCCCCTTTTTTTCGAGATCCTATGGAAAAGTAATACATTTTTCGGGAATGGGTGAAAAAGGAAGAGAGAGAGAGAGAGAGGGGGGGGGGGTGCAGACAGACAGACAGCGTGAGAGAGCGAGAGAGAGAGAGAGAGAGAGGGAATACAAATACGAATAATTTCACTCAGTATAGGCCAAAGCCCCTAACTGAAGAAGGGCAGATAACACGTATAGCAAAAAAAGAAAGAAGTACGACGACAGAGAGACAGAGACAGAGAGATTAAGCTTTAAAAGTACAAGTGGAGAGCTGTCTCTGTTACTGACTGTTGCAATGAATCAGTCAGCACACCCCTGGAACAGCATACTAAGGGTCATAAGCGAGCGTCTGAATCGTTTCATGTTTTAGCCATGTATCCAGCATCACCGTTTTGCTTTTCAAAGTGGCGCGTCACTCGGCTGGAGCATTCAGTTTTTTCAGCTTGCCTGGCGGGAGATAATGGTGTAACAGGGCTGTTCGTGTTGGCTTTCAAGTGAACGAACAAGCATGTCTTTCGATTTGACCACGGACAAGGGAAAATGTTGACCATAATTTGCGGAATTGTGTGGTGAACTCTGATGTTCTGTGGCTAGATGCATTGCAAGATTTGAAAAGGGAGACACAAGTGATAGCTAGTCTTCGACTTGAAAGGGCTGAGGGATTGCGCACCACGATGGTTTGAATGCCTCTGTTGAGGTTCCATGAGGAAACTCAGTGGTTCTTGATGAACCTCCTACCCCCCCCCCCTCCCCTTTGCCTCCTCTCCTCCCCTACACACCCTCCCCCTGTACCCTGTGAACTGCTGAAGAGCAGTGTGAAGATGGCGGACTGTTTCGAAGTTTATAGGGGCCATCAAAACATTCCGTCACCACATGTCGACAGTGGGTCGTCTATAATTGTCAAAAGATTAAATGGTCGGTTCTGTTCGAACCCGCCATTGCCTTTATCTTTTTTTTTTCTTTTTTTTTTTTTTGGGGGGGGGGGGGGGGGTAGGGGGGCTCTCGCCAGCCATCTATTGAAACCAGATCAGGAGTAATCTGTCTCTCTCTGAGGACTGGATGAAAAAAAAAGCCACTAAGCTTATTCCTTTCCCTCAATAAACATTTCGTTCGTTTGTTCTGTCAGTCTGTCTCACTCTGTCTGTCTCCCTCTCGCTCTCTGATCAGGTTTGCCAGTTCTCATTCGAGGGGCCAGTAGTCAGATGGTTAAAGTATTTGGCTGTGGAGCCGACAGTTTTGTTGTTGTTGTTGTTGTCTGTCCCATCTTCTGTGCCACCTCATTGGCATTGCACCCACGCCACTCATTCCGACTCCTCGTCCACAGCCACAGCCCGGTCTGCCAAAGCCCTGGCACCAGCAATCCGCAAGGGAGCAGTCAGTATCAAGTCGTCAAGAGGCAACCCACCGGAGGAGACACTGCACTGCTGCCGAGTCACTTCGTTGATGTTAAGTGGCGCCTCTTTTGATCCAACATATGCAGAACACCACCTACTAAAACCCCCACTAATAACAATGACTGCTAAGTCACGGAGCCGGCGTGAGTGAACTCTTCCTCCGGAGGGCGCTACCACGTCTGTCAAATGACAGCCCCCATACATTTGCCGATACCGGTGACCCCATTGAAATCAAACCAAGGCCAAAGGCGTGGAGAGGACATCGAAAATGAGCTCACCCTGAGAGCAGGGCATGAAGGGCCACAGAATTTGAGACTTTCTTTTTTAATGCTGATCAAGGAGAATGAGGATGATGAAGATAATGCTACGGATTTCCGTTCTGGCCTGAGACTGCCTGACAGGGCTGCACTCTACGCTTACTGTCATAATTCATCCTTGGGTCAATGAGGCCCGAGAGACACAGACACCTGCAGTGTTGGTCAGGCAATTTGAGCCACACTCTCAGAGATGCATCCATTTAGTGGATGAAACTCGACTGTGTGGTCTCAGTCTTCCAAACTGAGCCCGTTGCAAACTCAATTCTGGGTAATAGCTGGCCGGGGCAGAAAAATCCCACATGGCTCTGATGGGAATCAACCAACAACCTCTCGGCCGAGAGTCCGCGACGCTAACCACTTCGCCACGGCGGCTGGTGTGGAGCTAAGAGTTGTGAACTCCTCGTGGGGGTCGAACAGGGCACGCCTTGGAAACCTTCTGTGTCAACACAGCAGAATTGGGGTGGGGCCTACTTGATACAGTTCAGAGATGGTATAGGCCTAGGCTGCTGAAGGAGAGGGACAGGCTTTTTCTTTCATAATGCCATGCTACAGACGGGTCGAATATCTAACACGTCCTCTTCTCCCCCTACGGTCATTACACTGTTGGCCCTTTTTAAACTATGAATTCTCTTCCGTTCTGCCTGGTGTGGTTTACGATTCACTCCCCGTCTGTGTGCTTTCCTTCCCTGCCAGCTGTTCCCCATGCTGATCAACATGGAGCACACGGACCTGGTGACGCTGCTGAAGCGGCTGTGGGAGGAGCCGTGCCGGGAGTACCAGTACCTGGTGCTGGACTTCCTGCGCAACGCCGCGGTCACCCTGCTGCACAGCGCCGGCATCAAACTCTTCTTTCAGCTGCTCGAGTTCATGGTCGTCACCAAGCCCATGCCAGACACGGTCGACGAGCTGGCCAAAAAGCGTGAGTGGTGGCCCAAAATGCGTGAGTGGTGGCCCAAGATGAGTGAGTGTGGCCCAACATGCGTGAATGTGGCCAAAAAGTGTGAATGCGGCCAGAAGTGCGTGAGTGTGGCCAAAAAATGTGAATGTGGGCGAGAAACGTGAGTGTGGCCAAAAAAGTGAATGTGGCCAAAAAAAAAAAAAAAAAGACTGGCTCAAAATGTGCGAGTGTGGCCAAAAAAGCGTGAGTGTGGCTGAAAGTGTGTAAGTGTGGTTAAAAAAAAAGCCTGAGTGTGGCCAAAAAAGTGAATGGGGCCAAATAAGAATGCTGCTTAAAATGTGTGAGTGTCCAAAAAAGCGTGAGTGTGGCTAAAAATGTGAGTGTGGCCAAAAAAGCGTGAGCGTGGCTAAAAATGTGTGAGTGTGGCCAAAAAGTGTGAACGTGGACAAAAATGCCTGAGTGTGGCTAAAAAGTTTGAATGTGGACAAAAATCATGAGTGTGGCCAAAAAAATGTGAATGTGGCCAAAAGGTGTGAATGTGGCCAAAAAGTGTGAGTGTGGCCAAAAAAAGTGTGAATGTGGCTAAAAAAAAAAAGAGTGAGTGTGACCAAAAATACGTGAATGTGGTGGTATTGACTGAGTGTCACGGGAAACGACTGAATGAAGCGGCTAGCAGGCAGCTGTTCAGTAGGCTCTACTCAGGTAGGCAACTTGTGTAAACGAGAGCGTAGATTATAAAGCGCTTAGAGCTTGGTCTCTAACGGAGGATAGGCGCTGTGTAAGTACTCTTAACAGTAATACCTTTTGTGTGGTTTTACAACTGGCATTATTTTCGTGACAACGCCACGAGTAACGGCGGATAAATGGCATGAGAGTTCAGCATGAATGAATGCTGGAGACCCAGGACTAGTCAGGGGAACCGAGGCTCAAGTGGTCTCTACAGATGGTTTTCTTGCTTTAGACGTTTTCCGCATAGCGTGGCCACACTACGTGTGATCAGTGGTAGCGATGACGACGGTATGGTGACACGAAGTCCCCCTGCTGTGTGTGCAGACCTGGCCTGCCTGGTATACATGTTTCCCAAGCAGATGTGGGAGTTCATGGACCAGTGGGCCACCTCCGACAAATCCCCCTGGCTTCAGCGGTTCGCCATCCTGCACCAGTTCGGCCTGGGGGATTTCACGGACAGACTGCGACTGTTCAGGTAGTAGAATGGCCAGCCGTGGTGTGGGGATTTTCAGACAGGAGAACGGTGAACTGTGGTGTGGGAGATTTTCAGACAGGAGAACGGTGAACTGTGGTATGGGGATTTTCAGATAGGAGAATAGTGAACTGTGGTGTGGGGATTTTCAGATAGAACAGTGAACTATGGTGTGGGGATTTTCAGATAGAGGGGGATTTTCAGATAGGAGAACGGCCAACAGTGGTGTGGGGATTTTCAGGCAGGAGAACAGTGAACAGTGGTGTGGGGATTTTCAGATTGGGGACAGTGAAGAGCGGTAGTGAGAGTGGTATGGAGACAAAGAGCATCTGTTAGGTAAGGGAACGGTGAAAAATGGTTTGAGGATTTGACACACAAAGAGCTACTGTTGTGGCAGAGGAACAGTTAAGAGCAATATATAGATTTCACTAAAATTGTTCAGGTAGGTTAAATAGTGGTATGTGGATTTTACAGAAGAAAATGACTGTTGGGGTAAAGGAACGGTGAAGAGGGTAGACAGATTTTTACGGAAAACGACTGTTGAGGTTTTCATGTATGGGAACATTGGAGAGTAGAAAGGACATTGTCTTGATAGGGGATCATTGAAGAGTTGGGGATTTTCTGGTAGGGGAGCATTGAAGAGTGCTATGGGCATTTTCAGTTACAGAAACACTTTAGAGGGGTTTGGGAATTTTCAGGCAGGTGAACATTGAAGAGTGGTGCAGGCATTCTCAGTGGGGGAACTTTGAAGAGTGTGGCGCATTAGTAGTACTTTTATTTTATGGCTTTTCACAAATTATGTCACATTAGACGAAGTGGCATGCGTGTTTGTGTGCGTGTGCGTGCATGGTTTTCAGAGGTTTTCTGATAGTGGTACAGTTCAAGGTCTACTAACGAGAGATGATGTTGGGGCGATACTCCACTGTACTGATAGATCCCCTGCTCAGTGCTACCTCCCGCTCAATACTCGCCCTCCTCGATACTCCCTCTGCTTGCCTACGTCATGAGTGGGTCGTGTGTGTGCACATGCGTGATATTTAGCGGTAGTATGGGAAGATTTTCTTTTCTATCTCCCTCCCTCAGAACAAGACCTTTCTGTTATGGGTGGGGAGTATGGTATCGAGCAGGCTGGATACTGAGCTGGGAGAATGTCAAGCAGGGGAAATATTGAGTTGGGAGAATGTCGGGGGGGGGGGGGGGGGGGGGGGGGGATATTGGACAGGGGGAGAATCGAACAGGGAATCATTGAGCAGTGACAAGTTAGAGGATGGATCATGGGAATATTGAGCGGGGGGAGTATTGATACGCTCCTGTCGAGATTGGCAAAAATCTGTGAAAAATCAGTCTGCAGTCATGTAACCACAGGATGTGGTTCACTTCGCTAAAAGAGAAAGTTGGCTATACAAATGTAATGAATAAAAACTTTGGCTTACCTGTTCAAACCCACCGTCTTGGGCAGAAAACCGAGTTCTTCTGGGGCTGCCCGCTGCATTCCACTCGTGATAACAAAATAGAATTTTAACTGAAAGCAGGCATTAGATCGCTGTTCAGTGTGTCACCAACGTTCAGCGTATCACCACCGGCATTCCTGTTGCTGGAGACAAAAGTTAGATCTGTAGTGCCTGGCTGTTGTCTGTGATTGTCGACGATGCGTGGTGTTGAAAGAAATGGAGAAGACACAACCAGTGACATGCTATGTACACCACATAGACAGCCTTCCCATCTCCACAGAGTGGGGAGCCCACTACTACAACAGAAAACGTCTTCATCATGGCAGAAATCTCCTCCTCCACTTATCCAGAGGTTTGTGGCGTTGATATGTGTGCTTGATCATCGCTGCAAGATCGGATGGACAGGTGTGTCGGGTGGACTGATCTGAGTCGCATCAAGCAGCCAACTTCTTAAAACACACACAACTGACGTCGTTTTCAAGAGGAGTTAGCGACGCCAAGATGTGACTGATGACTTTCTATATCCTTGATTACAGGTGAAAACAGCGCTCACTCCAGCCTTCCCACCTGCTGTCAGTTAGGTCGGTTCGGTCATAGTCTTCGTGCCAACTGTTCTCATGCAATTGTGGACGACAGGTTGTCACATCATAGTGTGTGAAACCTTGAAGCCTATGTTCATCTACATCTTCAAGATTGTGTGTGTGTGTGTGTGTGTGTGTGTGTGTGTGTGTGTGTGTGTGTGCTTGAATGTGTGTGTGCACGTGCATTTGCCTGCAAGCATGTGTGCATGCCTGAATGTGTATGTGTGTGCGCGCATGCACATGTGTGCATGAAAAGCATTATAGAAACTTGCATGCATAAAACGGATCTTTTCTGCGACAGGTACTGCAAGACGCATTTCGCGAAGGTGGTGAAAAATGCGGATGTGATTGACGACGCCATAGAAACAGCTTTGTTCCGGTTCTCCCAGACTTACCACCAAGACAGAACGCCCAAAGGGTCACAGCAAGTCATCGAGTTCATCAGAGAAAATATCGACTCCATGAGCGCCGCTCAACAGAGGAAGCTGGAAGCCCTGAAAGCCAGGTTAGTGAAGGCACAGCGTCACACCAAGAAACAGAAGGCGGAAGAGGCCAGAAAGCAGGCCAAGGCTGCAGAGGAGGCCGCGAAGCAGAAACAGAGAGGGGACATGAAGAAGTTGAAGGAGCAGAAGAAGGAGCTGGAGAGACGGCAAGAAGGTCCGACGGGCCCGGTGAAAGAGTCTGGGCGAAAACCGAAACGAAAATCGGAAAGAAAAGGAGGCGAGAAGAAACCACAGACAGAGAAGCCAGCAGCACAGAAGTCAGGGGACAAAAGCCCTTCTGACCCAGGGCCGAAAGGAGACCAGACAACGGACAAGACGAAGGACAAAACCAAATCAGAAGATAAACCTGCGCAACTTGAAGGGAAAACGGCAGCAGCAAAGTCTGCAGAAAAACAAAAAGAAGTCAGTGAGTCAGAGTGGAAGTCAGTGGACAAAGCTGAAGAGAAAAACACTTCAGAGTCAGTGGAAAACCCCGGAAAGGAAAATGTATCCGAACACAAGCCATTAGAACAACCTAAAGAGAGACGCATAGTATACACATCATCAGTACCTGTATATGGTTCGATGAAAACACAAACAATGTTCAGCTCATCAGATGAAACGTCATCAGAATCATATTATGAAGAGGAAAGTGAAGAAGAAATCTTATCAGAGGAATCCGAGTCAGAATCGATGTCCCAACAAAGAAAGAAAGAGGAAGGAACACCAGAAGCATCGGAAAAGCCTGAGGAAGAAAAGAAACTGGAACAAAAGGTGTCGGAAAAAGATGAAGAAAAACGGAAACCAGAACAAAGGTCATCAGAAAAACCTAAAGAGGATAATATGCAGGAACAAAAGACATCCAAAGACCCTGAAGAAAAACGGAAACCAGAACAAAGGTCATCAGAAAAACCTAAAGAGGATAATATGCAGGAACAAAAGACATCCAAAGACCCTGAAGAAAAACGAAAACCGGAACAAAAGTCGACAGGAGGACCTGAACAAGAAAACAAACCAGAACAAAAGTCGTCAGGAAATCTTGAAGAAAATCAACAGGAACAAACGTCATCCAAAAATACCACAGTAAAAAGCAAACCAGAACAGGTGGTGCCAGAAAAACATGAAGTAAAAAGCAAACCAGAACAGTCATCAGAAAAGCCCAAAGAAAAAAGCAAACCGGAAGAGAAGGCATCAGAAAAGCCCAAAGAAAGAAGCAAACCAGAAGAGAAGACATCAGAAAAGTCTGAGGAAAAAAGCAAACCGGTACAGCTGTCAGAAACGCCAGAAGAAAAAAGCAAACCAGAACAGAAGACATCAGAAACGCCAGAAGAAAAAAGCAAACCAGAACAGAAGACATCAGAAACGTCTAAAGAAAAAAGCAAACTGGAACAGAAGACATCAGAAAAGTCTGAAGAAAAAAGCAAACCAGAGCAGAAGACAACAGAAAAGTCTGAAGAAAAAAGCAAAGCAGAACAGAAGACATCAGAAAAGTCTGAAGAAAAAAGCAAAGCGGAACAGAAGACATCAGAAAAGTCTGAAGAAAAAAGCAAACCAGAGCAGAAGACATCAGAAAACGTCTGAAGAAAAAAGCAAAGCAGAGCAGAAGACATCAGAAACGTCTGAAGAAAAAAGCAAAGCAGAACAGAAGCCATCAGAAACGTCTGAAGAAAAAAGCAAAGCAGAACAGAAGACATCAGAAACGTCTGAAGAAAAAAGCAAAGCAGAGCAGAAGACATCAGAAACGTCTGAAGAAAAAAGCAAAGCAGAACAGAAGCCATCAGAAAAGTCTGAAGAAAAGAGCAAACCAGAACAGTCATTGGAAACGCATGAACAAACAAACCGGAGCAGACGACAGCAGAAAAAGCTGAAGAAAAAAGCAAACCAGAAGAGAAGACATCAGAAATGCCTGAGGAAAGTAGTATACCCGAAGAGAAGACAAAACCCGAAGAAAAAAGCAAACTGGAACAGTCATTGGAAACACCTGAAGAAAAAAGCAAACTGGAACAGTCATTGGAAACACCTGAAGCAAAAAGCAAACCAGAACAGAAGACATCAGAAAAGTCTGAAGAAGAAAGCAAACCGGAAGAGAAGACATCAGAAATGCCTGAAGAAAAAAGCAAACCAGAACAGAAGACATCAGAAAAGTCTGAAGAAGAAAGCAAACCGGATGAGAAGACATTGGAAACACCTGAAGAAAAAGCGAACCGGATGAGAAGACATCAGAAACACCTGAAGAAAAAAGCAAACTGGATGAGAAGACATCAGAAACACCTGAAGAAAAAAGCAAACAGGAACAGAAGACATCAGAAATACTTGAAGAAGAAAGCAAACTGGAAGAGAAGACATCAGAAATGCCTGAAGAAAAAAAACTGGAACAGAAGACATCAGAAAGTTCTGAAGAAGAAAGCAAACCGGATGAGAAGACATTGGAAACACCTGAAGAAAAAGCGAACCGGATGAGAAGACATCAGAAACACCTGAAGAAAAAAGCAAACTGGATGAGAAGACATCAGAAACACCTGAAGAAAAAAGCAAACAGGAACAGAAGACATCAGAAATACTTGAAGAAGAAAGCAAACTGGAAGAGAAGACATCAGAAATGCCTGAAGAAAAAAGCAAACTGGAACAGAAGACATCAGAAAGTTCTGAAGAAGAAAGCAAACCGGATGAGAAGACATTGGAAACACCTGAAGAAAAAAGCGAACCGGATGAGAAGACATCAGAAACACCTGAAGAAAAAAGCAAACTGGATGAGAAGACATCAGAAACACCTGAAGAAAAAAGCAAACAGGAACAGAAGACATCAGAAATACTTGAAGAAGAAAGCAAACTGGAAGAGAAGACATCAGAAATGCCTGAAGAAAAAAGCAAACTGGAACAGAAGACATCAGAAAGTTCTGAAGAAGAAAGCAAACCGGATGAGAAGACATTGGAAACACCTGAAGAAAAAAGCGAACCGGATGAGAAGACATCAGAAACACCTGAAGAAAAAAGCAAACTGGATGAGAAGACATCAGAAATACCTGAAGAAAAAAACAAACCGGATGAGAAGACATCAGAAATACCTGAAGAAAAAAGCAAACCAGAACAGAAGATATCAGAAACGCCTGAAGAAAAAAGCAAACCAGAACAGAAGACATCAGAAACGTCTGAAGAAAAAAGCAAACCGGAACAGAAGATATCAGAAACGCCTGAAGAAAAAGCAAACCAGAACAGAAGACATCAGAAATACCTGAAGAAAAAAGCAAACCGGAACTGAAGATATCAGAAATACCTGAAGAAAAAAGCAAACCGGATGAGAAGACATCAGAAACACCTGAAGAAAAAAGCAAACCGGATGAGAAGACATCAGAAATACCTGAAGAAAAAAGCAAACCGGATGAGAAGACATCAGAAATACCTGAAGAAAAAAGCAAACCGGAACAGAAGATATCAGAAACGTCTGAAGAAAAAAGCAAACCGGAACAGAAGATATCAGAAACGTCTGAAGAAAAAAGCAAACCGGAACAGAAGATATCAGAAAAGCCTGAAGAAAAAAGCAAACCAGATGAGAAGACATCAGAAACGTCTAAAGAAAAAAGCAAACCGGAACAGAAGATATCAGAAAACCCTGAAGAAAAAAGCAAACCGGATGAGAAGATATCAGAAAAGCCTGAAGAAAAAAGCAAACTGGAAGAGAAGACATCAGAAAAACCTGAAGAGAAAAGGACACTGGAACAGTCATCCAAATTGCCTGAAGAAAAAAGCAACCCAGAACAGTCGTCAGAAAGATCTGAAGAAAAAAGCAAATCAGAACAGTTGTCACAAGCGCCTAAAGAAAAAAGCAAACCGGAACAGTCATTCGAAGCGCTTGAAGAAAAAAGCAAACCAGAACGGACGATATTAGAAACGCCTGAAGAAAAAAGCAAACTGGAACAGAAGACATCAGAAAAGCATGAGAAAAAAAGCAAACCAGAACAGAAGACACCAGAAACGCCTGAAGAAAAAAGCAAACTGGAACAGAAGACATCAGAAAAGCATGAAGAAAAAAGCAAACCAGAACAGAAGACATCAGAAACGCCTGAAGAAAAAAGCAAACTGGAACAGAAGACATCAGAAACGTCTGAAGAAAAAAGCAAACTGGAACAGAAGACATCAGAAACGCCTGAAGAAAAAAGCAAACTGGAACAGAAGACATCAGAAACGCCTGAAGAAAAAACGGAGCTGGAACACAAGACACCAGAGAAGCCTGAAGAAAAAAGCAAACTGGAACAGTCTAAAGTGGTAGAGAAGACATCAGAAAAGCCTGAGAAAAAAAGCAAACTGGAACAGTCTAAAGTGGTAGAGAAGACATCAGAAAAGCCTGAAGAAAAAAGCAAACTGGAACAGTCTAAAGTGGTAGAGAAGACATCAGAAAAGCCTGAAGAAAAAGGCAAACTGGAACAGTCTAAAGTGGTAGAGAAGACATCAGAAAAGCCTGAAGAGAAAAGCAAACTGGAACAGTCGTTGGAAATACCTAAAGAAAAAAGCATAACGAAACAAAAGTTGTCAGAAAAGTCTGAAGAAACGGGCAAACGGAACAAATATCATCAGAGAAAAAGAAAGAAAGAAGCATAAAGAAACAAAAGTCATCAGAACGACCTGAAGAAAAGGTAAACCAGAACAAACATTGTCGGAGAAACCCCCCAAAAAAGAATAACGAAGCGAAAGTCATTGGAAAAACATGAGGAAAAAAGCCAACAAGAACAAATGTCACCAGAAAAACCCAAAGAAAAAAACCATAACAAAACAAAAGTCAGAAAAAAATGAAGAAAAAAAGCAAACCAGAAGAAACATCACCAGAAAAACCCCGAAGAAAAAGCACAATGAAACACAAGTCCTCAGAAAAACCTGAAGAAAAAAGCAAACTAGAACAAAATTTGTCAGAAAAACACAAAGAAAAAGGCGTAACAAAACAAAAGTCATCAGAGAAACCTGAAGACAAAAGCAGATCAGAACAAATGTCACCAGACAAACCCCAAAGACAAAGTACAGTGAAACAAAAGTTGTCAGAAAAACCTAAAGAAAAAAGCATAACAAAACAAAAGTCATCAGAAAACCTTGAAGAAAAAACCAAACCAGAACAAACATCAGCAAAACCCAAAGGAAAAAGCATAACAAAACAGTCCACAGAAAAACATGAAGAAAAAAGCGAAGCAGAACAAATGTCTGAAAAACCCAAAGAAAAAAGCATAACCAAACAAAAGTCATCAAAACAGCCTGAAGAAAAAAGGAAACCAGAGCAAAAGTCATCAGAAAAAAAAGAAGAAAAAAGCAGACTGGAACTGAAGTTGTCAGAAAAATCTCAAGGAAAAGGTCAACTGGAACAAAAGTCATTAAAAACACCTGAAGAAAAAAGCAAACCAAAACAAAAGTTGTTGGAAAAAACGGATGGAAAAAGCAAACTAGAACAAAAGTCGTCGGACGCACCTGAAGAAAAAAGTGAACTGGAACAAAAGTCATCAAAAAATACTGATGAAAAAAGCAAACTGGAAGAGAAGTCATTGGAAAAATCTGAAGAAAAAGGCAAACTGGAACAAAAGAAGCCTAGTAAAACCGAAGATAAACACAAATTGGAGCAAAAGTCCTCGGGAAAAGCTGAAGTAAAAAGCAAACCTGTACAAAAGTCATCAGAAAAAAATAAACAAAAAAGGAAACCAGAACAAACGACATTGGAAAAATCTGAAGAAAAAAGCAAACCAGAAGAAAAGCTGTTGGAAAAACCTGAGGTAAAAAGCAAACCAGAACAGAAGTTAGGTAAAAGAACTGAAGAAAAAAGCAAACTGGAACAAAAGTCGGCAAAAAAAACCTGGAGAAAAAGGAACATCCCTGGAAAGTAGTTTGGGAAAACCAGAAGAAAAAAGCAAACTGGAGCAAAAATCATTGGAAAAACCTGAAGAACAAACCAAACCAGAACAAAAGTCGTCAGAAGCAAAAAGCAAACCAGAACGAAAATCATTGGGAAAAACAGAAGAAAAAAGCAGTTCAGAACAAAAGTCAGAGAAGAGCAGACCGGACCAAAAATCGTCAGGAAAATCTAAAGAAAAAAGCAAACTGGAACAAAAGTCAGCTGAAAAATCTGAAGAAAAAAGCAGACCAGAACAAAAGTTGGTAAAAAAATCTGAAGAAAAGAGTAAATCTGAACAAAAATCGTCGGTAAAATCTGAAGAAAAAAGCACCTCGGAACTAAAGTCATCCAAAAAATCTGATAAGAAAAGCAAATCTGAACAAAAGTCATCCGAAAAAAAACGCAAGAGGAAAGCAAACCAGAACAAAAATCATTTGAAAAACATGAAGAAAAAAGCAAATCTGAACAAACGTCATCAGAAAAAGCTCAAGAAAAAAGCGACATGGAAAAACCTAAAGAAAAAACCAAACGGGGCCAGAAGTCGTCAGAAAAAGCTGAAGAAAAAAGCAAACTGGAACAAAAGTCATTGGAAAAATCTGAAGAAGAAAGCAAACCAGAGCAAAAGTCACTGGAAAAACCTGAAGAAAAAGGCAAACCAGAGAAAAGGTCATCGAAAAAACTTGAAGGAAAAAGCAAACTGGAACAAAAGTCCGCTGGAAAGTCTGAAGAAGAAAGCAAATCAGAACAAAAGTTGGCCAAAAACCTCAAAGAAAAAAGAAAATCCTCTGGAAAACCTGAAGAAAAAAGCAAACTGGAAGAAAAGACACTGGAAAAAGAAAAAGAAAAAAGCAAACTGGAACAAAAGACATTGGAAAAAGAAAAAGAAAAAAGCAAACTAGAACAAAAGTCATCTGAAAACCCTGCGGAAAAAAGCAAACTGGAAGAAAAGACACTGGAAAAAGAAGAAGAAAAAAGCAAACTGGAACAAAAGACACTGGCAAAAGAAAAAGAAAAAAGCAAACCAGCACAAAAGTCATCTGAAAACCCTGCGGAAAAAAGCAAACTGGAAGAAAAGACACTGGAAAAAGAAAAAGAAAAAAGCAAACTGGAACAAAAGACATTGGAAAAAGAAAAAGAAAAAAGCAAACTAGAACAAAAGTCCGCTGAAAAATGTGAAGACAAAAGCAAACCAGAACAAAGGTTATCAGAAAAACATAAAAAGGGTAACGCATCAACAACACCTGTAAAAGCTGAAGAGGGAATGTCGTCCAAGTCATTGGGAAAACGTTGTAATGGAAAGTCCATCAAAACCATTAGAAAAACCCACAGAAAAAAGAAAATCAGGACAAACGTCTTCAGGAAAACCTGGTGAAAAAAGTATGCCAAAGTCATCGGAAAAGCCTGAAACAAAAGGCACACCCAAACCGTCAAAAAAATCTGGAGTGCAAAGCCCATTATTACGAGAGGCGTCACAAAGACCTACAACCAAAACGCCATCAAAGTCATCGGGAAAACCTGAAGGAAAAAGCAAATCGGAGCAGAAATCTGAAGAAAAACCTGAAGAGAAAAGCTCATCAAAATCAGGGAGAAAAGAGAAAGAAACTGTGTTAAAAACAGCTGAAAAAGAAAGCACATCAAGACAGTCAGAAAAACCCAAAGAAGAAAGCGCATCAGAGCAGAAGTCTACGGAAAAACCACAAGCAGAAAGCACTGAGCAGAAATCTACAGAAAAACCACAAGAAGAAAGCACACCAGAGCAGAAGTCTACAGATAAATCGGCGAAAAAAAGCACATCGGAGCAAAAATCTGCTGAAAAAGCAGAAGAAAGTGCATCACTGCGGAAGTCTACACAACAACCTGAAGAAGGCACACTGGAGCAGAAGTTGATTGAAAAACCACAAGAAGAAAGCACATCAGAGCAGAAGCCTACAGGAAAACCACAAGAAGAAAGCACAGAGCACAAGTCTACAGAAAAACCACAAGAAGAAAGCACACCAGAGCAGAAGTCTACAGAAAAACCACAAGAAGAAAGCACAGAGCAGAAGTCTACAGAAAAACCACAAGAAAGCACAGAGCAGAAGTCTACAGAAAAACCACAAGATGAAAGCACACCAGAGCAGAAGTCTACAGAAGAACCACAAGAAGAAAGCACAGAGCACAAGTCTACAGAAAAACCACAAGAAGAAAGCACACCAGAGCAGAAGTCTACAGAAAAACCACAAGAAGAAAGCACAGAGCAGAAGTCTACAGAAAAACCACAAGAAGAAAGCACACCAGAGCAGAAGTCAACAGAAAAACCACAAGAAGAAAGCACAGAGCAGAAGTCTACAGAAAAACCACAAGCAGAAAGCACAGAGCAGAAGTCTACAGAAAAACCACAAGAAGAAGGCACACCAGAGCAGAAGTCTACAGATAAACCACAAGAAGAAAGCACACCAGAGCAGAAGTCTACAGAAAAACCACAAGAAGAAAGCACACCAGAGCAGAAGTCAACAGAAAAACCACAAGAAGAAAGCACAGAGCAGAAGTCTACAGAAAAACCACAAGCAGAAAGCACAGAGCAGAAGTCTACAGAAAAACCACAAGAAGAAGGCACACCAGAGCAGAAGTCTACAGATAAACCACAAGAAGAAAGCACACCAGAGCAGAAGTCTACAGAAAAACCACAAGAAGAAAGCACAGAGCAGAAGCCTACAGATAAACCACAAGAAGAAAGCACATCAGAGATGAAGTCAACAGAAAAACCTGAAGAAAGTTAGTACATCACATCATAAGTTTACAGAAAAACCTGAAGAAGAAAGCACATCATCTCAGAGGTTTACAGAATAACCTGAAGAAAGTACATCACTTCAGAAGTTTACAGAAAAACCTGAAGAAGAAAGCACATCACATCAGAAGTTTACAGAAAAACCTGAAGAAGAAAGCACATCACATCAGAAGTTCACAGAAAAACCTGAAGACGAAAGCACATCACATCAGAAGTTTACAGAAAAAAACTGAAGAAGAAAGCACATCACACCAGAAGTTCACAGAAAAACCTGAAGAAGAAAGCACATCACATCAGAAGTTTACAGAAAAAAAAAAAAACTGAAGAAGGAACCATATAAGAGCACGGTCTGCAGGAAAGAAAAAAAAAATGAAGAAGGAAGCACTCTTGAGCAGAAGTCTGCAGAAAAACCCCAAGAGATGGCACATCAGAAAAGGAGAAAACCTGAATAAGGAAGTGCATCAAGTCTATGGGGAAAGACTGAAAAAGAAAGCATATTGGAACACAAGTCTGCAAGAAAAACCTGAAGAAGAAAACACATCACAGTAGGTCTAAAAATGACATCTGATGAAAAATATCTCATCGACGTTGAGGGGAAAAAACTGAGAATGAAACCAAATCACAATCATCTGAAAAAGCATGAAGAGGAAATTACATCCGCACAAAGGTCATCACAAAACACTTAAGAGGAAACCACATCAAAGTCATAAGAAAAACCTTAAGAAGGAAGCATTTTTAGATCAGAAGGCCACAAATCACACACACACACACACACACACACACACACACGCGCGAACTTGACGAGGAAAGTATGGCGGAGCAGAAGTCATCTGGAAATCCTGTAGACAAAAACAAAAGGTTGGATGAAGAGGAATGTGCATATAGTCCATCAGAACAACAAAGAGGAAACGGTGTCAAATCTCCCCTCCCCCCAGCCCTGTTCCTCTCTACCCCTTCCTTACCCCAAACAGGAAAAGCATAACAGAACAAAAGTCATCAGAAAATCTTGAGGAGAGATGTTCAAACAGGCATTTGAAAACACTGACAGAGAAATCTTCTCAATGTCATCATGAACTCTAAAAAGCAAAGCGTTTTTGAATTGTTGAATAACCCTGAAGATGAAAAAAAAAAGGTTGTCAGAAAAATAAAAAAGCATATATGAGCGAAAGTTGTCAGGAAAAAGCTGAAAGGGAAAGCATACCAGAGCCAGAAAAACTTTGGAGAGGAATGTACATCACTTATCAGACAAAACCTTGAGAGGAAAGCACACCAACACTAAAGTTGTTAGGAAGATCTAACAAGGCAGTAGAGTACAAAAATACTCAGAAAAAGTGAAAGGGGAAATATCTTGATGTCAATACAATCATCCTAAGTACATACAAATTGTCAGGAAAAGCTGAGGAGAAAAACCAGAATAAAAATCATCACAAAAACCTGAACAAGGAAAAAAACATCAAAGGCATCAGAAGAAAAAAAGAAAAGCTACAAACTGAAGAGGCAAGCTCATCAGAAAAACCTGAAGAGGAAAGGAAATCGAAGCAAGTCTAAAGAAGGAAATTTTGAGGTGGAAGGCGCATCAGCGCCAAAGTCATAAAGGAAACTCAAGAGAACAGGACAAAGATAAGGCAGGCATCTACAGAAAACCCTTCGAGGAAAGAGCATCAGACGTAAAAACCTTACGAGGAAGGCCGTCACTGACAACATAACAACCTGAAGAGGAAGGCACATGACAGATGTAAGAAAAAAACCCTGAACATGAAAGGTGTAAAAAATAAAATTCAACAGAAAAAAAGCCTATCAAAAGTGTGCAGGAGAAAGCCACATCAGAAGAAATATGAAGAGGAAGGACAACGAAGTGACAGCAAATCCCTGAGGAGAACAACATACTGGAAAACTTAACGTGAAGCCAGAAGGACATCGGAGCAAACGCAGTCTGACAGTTTTGAAGGAGAATGCCCAGCAGAAAGTAAAAAAAGCAAGTGAAACAAAAATAACGCCACAAACCAAATAAAAAGCGGAGAGAAATGTTTGTGGAACAGGCTGTAAACACAGTCAAAGCGGTGGTGAAAAGACGACAGAAAGCACACTTGAAAATTGCATTAACACCTACAGGACCTCCTAAAATAAAAATTAAAAAAAAGACAAAAATTGCCAACATAAATGATAATGCCTCAGATGAAAAGTGGGAAAAAAAGCACATAAGAATACAACTTAACAGGAACAGAGAGAATACAAGAGGAAATTCTTTCGAACACTTGCAACTGGAGTAAAACGAACAAGCGCATCCGAAGCAAGTTTTCCAGAAAATTTTAACAAAAACATCTAGAATAAAAGAAAAAGTAGCAAAAACAAAATTTGTGCATAAAAACGCGCAACATGCACCCATGGGAAAGTAAACGGAAAAAAAATCTGTAAAATGCTCTAAAACAGAGAATGTTAGAAAAATTGAGCTGCGAAAAGCAGTTGGGGGTTGGAGGGTGGGTGGGTAGGTACTCGTGTACAAAAATTCATCAAAGATGCTCGGAAGAAAAGACTACAAGAGTACTTAAAATCTCTGAGAAAGATGGCATAATGAAAAACAGGTCCTAAAAAAAATTGTACTTGTTGCTTTCTACAATCCATGTACTGCTTCAATGGCCCCTTCTGAAGCACGAGTTCTGTAATATGACACACTATTAACAGAGGCCCAAAATGTGCACACAGGTTTGTATATAGTGAAAACTAAAAATGTAGAGGACTTCTGGAGTTACTAAGGGTGAAGGGGTACTTATTTATTCTAGATTGTCACTAAGGGTGCTCAATATGTTGGTTAGTTGTGTTATATTGGCCGTTGTGACTAAGAAGTAGGCCATGTGTACATGTCGATATACAGCTCACGACGTTTCTGGTCTCTTTTTTTTTCTGGCATGTTCATGTGATGTGTAAAGACAGTGTTGAAAAGGTCTGCATGTGAGCTGTATGGAATGATAAAATATTTATGTTGGGGTCCATTTTCTGTAGGTAATTTTGGAGAGTATAAGATATGTTTTTGGCATATATGCTTTTGGAGTTTGAGGTCGAGGCTTGATGACTGCAAAGTGATACGCCATTTACCAAGTGGCTTTTCTAGCGTTGCATGTTTTGCATTTGTTTGTCATAAATCATTTTCTATATTGGTCTTTTCGTTTTTGTTTATTTTTGAGAGAAAAAAGTTCAAAGACTTTTCCATTAGAAAGCCATAGATTTGTCTGAAAAAGAAAAGATATATACATTTCTTTAGATATGAATGCATTTTTGCTTTGTTGATATTTCTGGGCGGTGCAGTTGTGCTAAATCTGTTGAAAATTATCTGTTGTGTATTTGTTCAAAAATGAAAAATTCAGAATTTTCAGTCTAGGCTCCAGTGTGATGATGTTTTGTATATTCATTTTTGTGTGTGTGCTGTTTGTTTTTACGCATGTGCTATTCATTTTCCACACCACCAGCGGTTATCGTCCTTGATGCTCATTCTGGTTCTCCCCTCTCCCCAGCCCCTTCAACACAGCCACATCCATGCAAATCCAAATGGAGCTCCAGCACTGACGGCCAACAGGAGCACTGACTGTTGTAGTTGTGAAGCAGCCCACTACTGTGTCTGTGCACTGCTGCTCAGTTACTCTGATCTTCACTGATGCCAGTTCTGATCCAACATAGGCAGGACACCACAGACTAATGCCCCTACTGATGACAACAACTCCTTGGCTGCGCAGCATGAATGAGCCTCCCTCTCCATCGGCCGACATGTGCCACCAGTGACGCTTCCTGTGAACTTGCCAATACCAACACCTTTGATTCAAATTCATCACAAGTATGATTGTGGAGAGGACATGAAAACTGTCAGTCATCTGAGGGCAGGGGAAGAAGGGCCACAAAACTGGTCTCGGTCTTCCCACTTGATGTAGCATAGGGTAGGAGCCAGCCATGGCCCAAGTACCCACCAAAGACCTCTGATGCGAACCCATGACCTCCTTCCCTGCTACTGTGGCGCTAATCACAGCTGCTGGTAAGTCAGGAATACATAGTTTTTCAAAGCTTGATACTGAGATATTGGTTTCTTTTTCGTTTCTTTTGTATTTCCTTAACCATTGATCTATAACTTGGACTAAAGGACGTGTAACATGTTCTTAAAATTCTATCTTCAGCATGTCTGTATGTTTTGAAACAAAAAAAACCCTGAAGAGTTCAGCTAGGAATGAAGAATATTTGAAGGAAGTGACATGGCATCAGACAGCTCTCTTACTTTTAAGTGGAGGGTCACACAGTATGTATTATTTGAAACAGTGTTTTTAAGAAATCCTGTCCCAAGGTTTGTTTTATTTTTTTCACTGGTATTGTCCAGTCAACCACACAGGGTCTTTCCTTCAGTGTGATGGATGGCTCGAAATAAGATGCGTGCATATGCACACTGGAGTCTTGTTTGCACTGCATCCTTGAAGACAGAATGTGGCTATTTAAAAGGTGGGATTAAAATCTGCTGCATACCTTAAAATCTCCCCAGCTGTGAACCTTAAAGAATTCTGGCCAAGCAATGAAATGGAGAGATACAGATCATGGAGAAGAGACAGCTTTAGAATGAAAAGTTCTGTTGACACTGACCAAGTTGGTCAGACAGGTTAAATATGTGGAAAGTGGATTGCTTTTAATGTGAATTGCAGTAGTCTTGAGGGTGAGCATTTAAGTCGGGGGAGACTTGGTAGGTGAAGGGGAACCTCCCTTGCCCCCCACCCCTCTCCCTCAAGTCGGCATATGTGCTGACCTGATAGAAGCTGAACCTTTTTCATGATGTTTGTCTACAAGATCTTGTGTACCATATTGACCATGAGCTTGCACCGGCCCATTTGGAGAGGGGCTATGAACATTTCCAATGGGTAGGTGATAACTCTAGGACAACGGCAACACTGTGTGGGTCACGGCATTCCCATCAGTACAGCATGGACATCTACTGAAAATTTTGGGGTGTGCATGCATGGAGACTGAATTTTTCTGATGATTTCATACAGAGTTGCCTTTCTTGGCCAGGATGGATGATGATGATGGGAAACAACAACAAACAAAACACAGAACAAGGTCACTGAACGAGATTTTAATAACCTTGAATGTGGAAGCAACAGCACATGCGAAATGCTTCAGTTACATTCATTCTGAAGCATTATTCATTCTTAAGCATACTGCAGAACTTGATCATAAACTGTCCACACTTGCACACCATATGCCCTCACCGGTCCTTTCAGGACTGGAATAACAAACAGATTCACTGCAGTGAATAAACATAAGTACAGAGAATTTTTGCAAACATTCAGATATGATTATCAGAACATGTCTGGCTGAACTATCATCAAAGCATAATTGGCTTTATTTATACATTTGGCAATAATGGGTGCTTGGTGACCAATGGCTGTCAAATCAGGCATTTCAGCTGTGAACCATCATGATGGCAAGTTACATTAGCTGGAAGAAATGTCATACAACAAGCTCGGAAAGACCAGTGACGTCCTATGTCATGGTCATTCTCAGGCAGCCAGATGAAGTCGCCCATCCAATGTATGTTGATCAGACCTGTTTACCCTAAAACTGCTTTTGGTGTACTCGTCATCGAAAATGAGCGTATTTTCTACAAACGGTGCGTACAAAATTCCAAATTTCTGTAACAGCGGCAGGATTTTGTTTTCACCTGCCATCACATTGCAAACGTTTGTCGGCAGTAACCACCTGATCTTGCACCGATTACGGTAAAACAGTTTTTTTCTAATACAAATTACTTTCAAACCCGATTCATCAGCATACTTTGGCACACACTCATGCTCTTGAAAGTTTTTCGACGTTACAGGGCATGTTGTCGAAGAGACGGACACTGCAAAATGCGATTTCACACCCAGAAGTTAGCAAGAGTTGCCGCTCTTTGGTCAAAACCTCCGCCACAGTTACTGTCCACAAGTTCAATTACTGCTCAAGAACTTTGTCTCCAGAATTTTTTTTTCGACGTATTTCTTTTGTAATTTGTCATCATATTTTTGCCCAACATGCGTGCAAAATACGGCGAAATCGTATGGGTAAACAGGTCTGGTTGATCTGTCCATAAAAACGTCATTTGGTCCAATCAAACTAATAGCAATACTCTTTATCCATTTCTTCAATGTCCACATCAACTGCATATTGTAAAATCTTTACAATGGTGCACATTTCTCACTGAAGACACATTACTGCACAGCTGGATTGGTCAAAGCTTGACAACCAAACAAAAACCAACCACAGGAATGCAAGTGAATGGCTTTCCCCTCAAACTCTCGACATGGTCACTGTCAATATCAACCCACTGCTAAAATCCATCACTCTGATGTGGAGAAATCTAGTCCAGGGTTTTTTTTGCCGTTAGTGATTTTGTGTGTGTGTGTTTTTTTTTTTATGTCATTTTCCTTCGCATCACTAATGAGATTTTAGAGCTAATGAATCGCATTACACCTATTGAACAGGAGCTGAAAAGGAACCAGATGATCTTTAAGGAGGAAACTTGTGAAATGGTTGATGTGGATTCTTTTCCAAATAGTTACTGTGAAATAATGGGAAGTTTAAAGTCTTGTTAGTGTAAGGAGACTTCTGTGCTCTTACTGTGAGAATATACAAAATTGGAGCATGTCTTTTCACATTTTCTACTGCTTAAACTCCAGGGCAACATCTGCAGAAAATAGCTGGTGAAAAGAACGTCATATTTGTATGCTGTAACTCGGTCCACATTAAATATGAAACAAGCTGCAATGTAAAAAAGAAACTGGACTAGTGTGTGTGCATGAATACATGTGTGTGCGTGTGCGTGTGTGTGTGTGTGTGTTTACTGTCAGTTGAACTTAAAAAGATTATTTGTAAAAAAAAAAAAAAAAAAAAAAAAACACACCAAAAAACAAGGGAAAAAAGGAATGAAACAGCAGGATACCTCTGTCAATTAGGGTTAACCAGTATAATACTATCGTCAAAAGCAGAAAACCTGATACACAAAACGAAGGCACAAAACAGCAGTATCTGAAATGCCTTCCAACAACAACAAAAATGGGTTCCAATCCCATAAAGCAATTCACAACCTATTTGTGCTCTGCCCTAGACCATGTCTATCAACCTCTGATGAAAACTGGACGATCGCTAAATAAGAACTGCAACTAGAAAAAGCCAAGTTTTATGCACAGTCAGTATTCTGAAATTCATTCCCTCCAATGACATGGATCTAGGCCAGTACACAATCATGACATCAGACGGTAGAAGTATGGCCATGCAAAACATCATCTCTAACAATGGCGGTGCACAGCCCGCTCTGTCAAGGTTGGTTATAATAATGTGCATTTGTAGATTAAAAAAAATGCTGATTATCTGTCTTTTACTGCAAGGTGACCAAGGAGAACAAAACAGAATATGGCGACATGAACATCGGATCAAAACAACGAACATCCCTTCAGTCTTGTACTGATAAACTGACTTGCTATCAACTTTTTCATACACACCACTGCATTACCAATGTCAGCCTACCCAGACGTGGATTTAAAAAAAAAAACAAAAAACAAAAAAGAAGAAAACAAACGACTCCTAGCAGTGCTTTGCAGCTGAGGCAGATCTATGGAAAGTGTGATGCGTAGCTTACTACATACTGTAAGTGCAGGTTTCACAGCTGAAGGAAAATAATCCAGTCATGAGCGTTCTAGTCCAGATTGCAGCCAGACTTGCATCCCAGTGTTCACACACAGCCAGTTGACATGAACACTCTTCACACAGCCAGTTGACATGGGCGCACTTCACACAGCCAGCTGACATGGGTGCACTTCACACAGCCAATTGACATGGGCGCACTTCACACAGCCAGCTGACATGGGTGCACTTCACACAGCCAATTGACATGGGCGCACTTCACACAGCCAGTTGACATGGGCGCACTTCACACAGCCAGCTGACATGGGTGCACTTCACACAGCCAGCTGACATGGGCGCACTTCACACAGCCAGTTGACAAGGACACATTAATTTTTTTCACACTGATAGTTGACAGGTACACACTGACAGTTGACATGAACACACTTCACACAGCCAGTTGACATGGACACGCTTCACACTGACAGGGTACACACTTCACATTGTCAGTTGACATGGACACGCTTCACACTAGCAGGCCCTGACAGCCACACACTATGGAGACAGCTCGTTGACACTGACACGCTGGCAGCAGTGGATAGCTTGCTTCACACTAAGAAATGGCAAGCAGACCTGTACACATTGGCAGGTAGTGACAGCTACACGTTATGGAAGTGCAAGTTGACGTGCATACACTTTACACACTGGCAGGCAAGTGTTGACAGCTACACAGAACTGAAACTGCAAGTCGACATGTGCTCCCTTTTACACATTGGCAGGCGTCGACAACTACACTCTACTGCTAGCTGACATGTACACATTTTACACATTGGCAGGAGTCGATAGCTACACACTACAAAAAAGTCAGTGTAATGTTCCACATTTCAACAGGCAATACAAATTCCAAAACAAAAAAAGTGTCGGCATATTCTGTATGTTCAGTCAATAGTACCATAACAAACTCCATTTCTGTGCAAACAAATGAACTAGAGGCATAAGCTGATCAAGATCACAAGCATGCAGGGACAGTATTGCTGTCAATGCATGCTGTCTCATTTTCAGGTAACTCCATGGAGGCATTTCCTCGTGTCTGTTTTAAGCCTGGGTCTTAACTAGAATATCATGGCATTAACCCTGGCAGCCATTGTGAGCAAGACTCGGAGGACAGTGGGATCTGGCCGCCACATAGAAAAACCTGAGCAGGAATAAAACCACTTTTATTTGGAAAGGGCGACAATCATCAACATACATTTGTGCTGGTACGAGGGTCCCAAAAAAGGGAAATAATCACAATTTCAGTGCTGGTGTGAAGGTTGATAGAGGAAGAAGAAATCAGATCTTTTGGTACTGTCAGTTTATGTCCCTCCTAAAATCCCTTGGAACTTAAGCTTTCTTAGACTGATCTCTGTGTAACATTGGCTGGTCATCATATAAAGGACTGCAACTTTCTAACATCATGTGTTGGTGGGGAGAACACAGTGGGTGGCTTGTTTCCCTTTAGATGCGAGTGCTTGGGGATTCATGACTGGTCAAACGGCAGCAGCGAGTTTAACCAGCATTCAGAAGATTCTGGACTGTTTAAAAATCACAGCGGTTCCAGTTTGACACACGATTCCACATTACCTGTATCAGCCAATTGCCCACAGTGACAGCTAGTCTTTCCACAAAGCAGTTTAGTTGACAGTCCTTGCTATACAGCCAACTACACAGGTAGGGCTGCCCCCAGTGACGGCCAGTCTTTCCACAAGGTAGCATAGTTGATAGTCATCATTACACAGTCGACCACAAGGAGAGGGACTTTTCAGGGTTGTCGGCTTCACGCAGGGAGAAAGGTCACGCCCTGAAGAGGGCAGATCATGAAAACGGTTCACACAAAAAAACAACCAAAGCTACACTACCCACATCCTTAAGACGGACTAGACTGGGCTATTCTGACTGCACCAACTGTCTGGCTTGATTTTTTTTTACTCCAATTCCCTGTAAAGTAAAGGTAAAAGATCTTGGGCACTTTTGTTACATGCATACATTGCAAAGTGTAACAAAAGCACATAAAAAAGGGCAGACAGACACTGAAGAATGGATGGTGAATTTCCACCCTGGACAATTCGTAGTGTTCACCACCTAGTCACCAGACTACAACGAAATCAGTGTAAAAGAGTTTCCAGAACACAGACAGCAGAACAGCCTGCAAAGGCAGAAAAACAGTAGCAGACAGTAACGAAAGGAAAAAAGCAGCACTGTGAAAGAGAATACCAGAAAAGAGGGCATTACCAGCACAGAACTTGGGGAAGGCATTATAACAATTTGTGCTGAATGAATCCCAGCATTTTTCCGGGAACTTGACTTTAAGGCAGCTGTTAACGTTGATATGAAGTACAACAGCTTTTTCTACAAGGGAAAACTATACACACATGATCAGCAGGATGACATTGGGAAGATTTTGATTCCCTGGGCAATGTACTGTAACTGTGGAAAAACACACCTTCCATGAGTTCTAGAGACAGTATGGGAAACTACTCTGTAAACACACTCCATACAGTCTTTGAAGACATTTCAACACTTCAACCCATATGTTCTCCAGATCATCTACAGGGAGACTATACTCTTGAAGGACAGTTGATGTCCAAGAAGCCATGTCTGTCTGGAGTGGAGAAAAAAATCAAATGAAATGCCCATTGCCTAAAGCCTGTAGAGGAGCTGGGACAGGAGGGATAGCAACCACCTGGTACTGCTGCCCCATGATGAGCAGGGTTGCCACTCCTACAACATGTTGGACATTAAGTCATCTGAATTATTGCTGTCCTTGATCACCACAACCCTGCAACAAACCTGTCAGACCATCACAGTCATGTGGTAGGGATGTCATCAAAGTCACATGAAATCTTGACGGGAAAATGCAAACATTTCAGAGTGTCACAGACGGACTGCATGCCATCAGTACATTTTCTGACCCCTCTTCCTACCAATCAGTAGATGTTTTTGTTTCTGGTGAATGATGAGAGAGTGGGAAGAATGACTGAACGTCACTACCAAGATTTCCTATTTATCTCCCTACCAACCAGATGATGTTACTATTTTTGGTGAATGATGGATGAGGGAAACAATGACTAAACATCATTAGAAGATTTCCTCTTGATCTCCCTACCAATCAGTAGACGTTACTATTTCTGGTGAATGATGGCGGAGTGAGAATAATGACTGAACATCATTAGAACTTATAGAAGATTTCCTTTTGATCTTCCAACCAACCAGACGGTGTTACTATTTCTGGTGAATGATAAGGGAGGGGGAATAATGGCTGAACACGATTAGATTTCCTTTTGCTCTCCCTACCAATCAGACAATGTTACTATTTCTGGTGAATGATGGGGGAGAAGGAATAATGGCTGGATATCATTAGATTTCTTTTAAATCTCAAGCCTTTAGAGACACAGTTCATCTCTATGCTGCTGCTGATGAAATGGATTTTAAAAGAAAAGAAGCTGAAAAAGGAAGTAGATTGTTCCAACTTCTTCTTTGTTAGATTTCATCTCTGTCTCTTAAGTTCTAATGATAGAAATATGTTTGCTGTGCTAGGTGATTCACCAAAGTCTGTAGGCTTCTCTGCAGCCGTTAAGAAGAGCTTTATGATTCACCTGTTGATAAAGGTGATAAATATGGAATGGAATGTCATGACACCATGGTCAAGGAGTACCGGGGCAGAATGACATGACATATGGGACAGAAATGTCAAGACATGCACCACTGGGAATGTAGCCATGTTGGCAGTATCATAACAACCCAACAGAACGTCCCCTGAAAGATACTGTCAGCGCAAAAGTGCAAGGATACATCCACATCGCAGACGTCTTAAAACTCGACGTCTCTCAACAGTTTAAGAAAAAAACAAACAAACAAAAAAAAAACATCACCAACTCAGTGGGTGGCATTGTGGCTGAGAAGCATACTCGGCATCATGTACAAAAGGTGCCGAACACAACCATGATGTCTGTGTCTATCACACTCAGCACAGAGCCTCAGCAACGTGGACATCAGCTCAGTCAAAAGAGCACCAAGGTCATCCTCCCTTCATCTGTTAACACGAAGCAACAGTTTTCTCCCTTGTTATCAAGGTAGCGTTCTCATCTGTACAGGCTGCTTATTGGAAAAAGCAGCATAAGTTTTTCACTGGTAAAACTAATTCACCGTTTCATGTCTACAAGTTCAAAACCTGTAAATAACCGTTTCATGTCTACAAGTTCAAAACAAAGTGGCACCCTCCTCCTTTCCTTCCCCCAAAAAGAGGGGTTTCTCTTGCACTTGCCAGAGCTTTGAATTTCTCCAGCAATTCTCAAAAATGCAACATGGATTGAGGGTTCCTTTCACAACCAACCATACTTGCAGTTTTTAGTGTATCACAGGACACATGTCACAAAACACCTTCCAGAGGGTTGGCTATTTGTTTCAGACTGTCTCAGTTCATGAAGATCCCCTCTGACCCACCCTGGTTCAGGCACATCATGCTGGGTGTCAAAGTCCCTGCACACCACCCCCTGTCCTGGGTCAGCGTGTCTGTGTGGAGTCAGGATGCCCAGCTGTCTCCCAGCACCACACAGGGAAGACAGGGTCCCTCAGCATGCCCCAGCCACCCTCCATACAGCACTGTCACCAGGGGATGACCCTCTGTGCTCTGTGGACACCAACACATCACACCATGGACACCAACACATCACATCATGGACACCAACACATCACACCATGGACACCAACACATCACATCATGGATACCAACACATCACATCATGGACACCAAGACATTACACCATGGACATCAACACATTACATCATGGACACCAACACATTACATCATGGACAACACAACACATCATGGACACCAACACATTACATCATGGACATCAACACAACATGGACACCAACACATTACATCATGGACACATTACATCATGGACACCAACACATTACATCATGGACACCAACACATCACATCGTGGACATCAACACATTACATCATGGACACATTACATCATGGACACCAACACATTACATCATGGACACCAACACATCACATCGTGGACATCAACACATTACATCATGGACACCAACACATTACATCATGGACACCAACACATTACATCATGGACACCAACACATTACATCATGGACACCAACACATTACATCATGGACACCAAGACATCACATCATGGACACCAACACATCACACCATGGACACCAACACATCACATCATGGACATCAACACATCACATCATGGACATCAACACATTACATCATGGACACCAACACATTACATCATGGACAACACAACACATCATGGACACCAACACATTACATCATGGACATCAACACAACATGGACACCAACACATTACATCATGGACACATTACATCATGGACACCAACACATTACATCATGGACACCAACACATCACATCGTGGACATCAACACATTACATCATGGACACATTACATCATGGACACCAACACATTACATCATGGACACCAACACATCACATCGTGGACATCAACACATTACATCATGGACACCAACACATTACATCATGGACACCAACACATTACATCATGGACACCAACACATCACATCGTGGACATCAACACATTACATCATGGACACCAACACATTACATCATGGACACCAACACATCACATCGTGGACATCAACACATTACATCATGGACACCAACACATTACATCATGGACACCAAGACATCACATCATGGACACCAACACATTACATCATGGACACCAACACATTACATCATGGACACCAACACATTACATCATGGACACCAACACATCACATCGTGGACATCAACACATTACATCATGGACACCAAGACATCACATCATGGACACCAAGACATCACATCATGGACACCAACACATCACACCATGGACACCAACACATCACATCATGGACATCAACACATCACATCATGGACTTCAACACATCACATGGACATCAACACATCACATGGGTGCCACACATCACATCATGGACACCAACACATCACATCATGGTCATCAACACATCACATGGACATCAACACATCACATGGACATCAACATATCACATCCTGGACACCAACACATTACATCATAGACATCAAACACATCACATGGGCACCACATATCACATCAATGACACCAACACATCACATCATGGACACCAACACATCACATCATGGACATCTGCACATCACATGGACATAACACATCACATCTTGGACATCAACACATCACATCATGGACACCAACACGTCACATCATGGACATCAACACATCACATGGACATAACACATCACATCTTGGACATCAACACATCACATCATGGACACCAACACGTCACATCATGGACATCAACACATCACATGGACATAACACATCACATCATGGACACCAATACACCATATCAGGGACACCAACACATCACATCATGGACACCAACACATCACATCATGGACATCAACACATCACATGGACATAACACATCACATCATGGACACCAATGCACCATATCAGCGACACCAACACATCACATCATGGACACCAACACACAACATCATGGACATAACACATCATATCATGGACACCAACACATTACATCACATCATGGACACCAACACATCATAGACAACACATCACATGGGCATCACACATCACATGGGCACCACATATCACATCATGGACACCAACACATCACATCATGGACACCAACACATCACATCATGGACACCAACACATTACATCATGGACACATTACATCATGGACACCAACACATCACACCATGGACACCAACACATCACACCATGGACACCAACACATCACATCATGGACACCAACACATCACATCATGGACACCAACACATCACATCATGGACACCAACACATCACATCATGGACACCAACACATCACACCATGGACACCAACACATCACACCATGGACACCAAGACATCACATCATGGACACCAACACATCACACCATGGACACCAAGACATCACACCATGGACACCAACACATCACATCATGGACACCAACACATTACCTAATCATGGACACCAAACATTACATCATGGACACCAACACATCACACATCATGGATACCAACACATTACATCATGGACACATACATCATGGACACCAAGACATCACATCATGGACACCAACACACATACACACCATGGACACCAAGACATACACCATGGACACCAACACATCATCATCATGGACACCAAACACATTACATCATGGACACCAACACATTACATCATGGACACCAACATCATCATCATCATGGATACCAACACATTACATCATGGACACATTACATCATGGACACCAAGACATCACATCATGGACACCAAACACATCACATCATGGACACCAACACATTACATCATGGACACATTACATCATGGACACCACACACACATTAAACATCACATGGACAACCATACCAACATCCAACATCATGGACATCAACACATCACACCATGGACACCAACACATCACACATGGACATCAAACACATCACACCATGGACACCAACACATCACATCATGGACACCAACACATTACATCATGGACACCAACACATTACATCATGGACACCAACACATTACATCATGGACACCAACACATTACATCATGGACACCAACACATTACATCATGGACACATTACATCATGGACACCAACACATTACATCATGGACACCAACACATCACATCATGGACACCAACACATTACATCATGGACACATTACATCATGGACACCAACACATCACACCATGGACACCAACACATCACATCATGGACACCAACACATCACATCATGGACACCAACACATTACATCATGGACACCAAGACATCACACCATGGACACCAAGACATCACACCATAGACATCACACCATGGACACCAAGACATCACACCATGGACACCAAGACATCACACCATGGACACCAACACATCACATTATGGACACCAACACATCACATCATGGACATCAACACATCACATGGACATCAACACATCACATCATGGACTTCAACACATCACATGGACATCAACACATCACATGGGTGCCACACATCACATGGACACCAACACATCACATCATGGTCATCAACACATCACATGGACATCAACACATCACATGGACACCAACACATTACATCATTAAGACATCAACACATCTCATGGGCACCACATATCACATCAAGGACACCAACACATCACATCATGGACACCAACACATCACATCATGGCTACAGCCACACCTCCATGCAGAACCTACAGCTTCTAGAACATCCATAGTCAGGTGACCTCCCCCAGGGGTGTGGACTACTCTACTGCTCTCTGGCCTCTCAGTTGAAGACCAGACTGCTGCACAGACTGGAGGCTGGTCTCTGTTGTTTACAGTGCACAGCCCAGCCCTCCACTGAGGACCATGTCTTGGCTACATCCACTCAAGATACAAAAGTCAAAACAGAAATCTAAACCAATGAAAACAAGAGGCAGTGTAACAGACAACCAAGGTACAATCCTTGTTCAACACAGCACTACATCCAGACCGTCTCTAGCATTCAGACCGTCTCTAGCATTCAGACAGTGAAGTGGTACTTCTCAGGAGATAAGTTCACAGATATTAAAAAAAGCATTCCTTCAGAGAGAATGACAGAGAGAAAGACAGACAGACAAGACAGACAGACAGGTAGATGTATATGTATGGGCATCCTCACCAGTAACAGCTAGTGCTGGGTTATCTTTTCTTCATGCGGTTCATTTTGTCCTTCTGCAAAACAGAAAACAAAGCTCAGGCAAATGATTTCCACTCCAAAGTACTTTTTGAATTTTTGTGATCAGATTAAACTACAAATTTTGTTCAATCATACTGAATAACAAAGATATGTTTTAAACTGTTTTCATGTCAGATTTTTAAAAAATTCCAGACAACTTTTTAGTTAAAACAAGAAAATGTAGATACAGCCATGGCCAAGCAAATGCGCAGAGGTAAATTTGTGCGTGATGCAGACATGAGCACAGACACACACATCAAGCAATCTATGTGGCTGTTTATGACACAACTGACTGGATACCTCGGTCCACTCCTTCCTCCCCACCATCCCTCTCAAATGGCTACAACATTTTTAGGGGTCATCAGTCTTGGGTGACTTCACAGCATCTTTTTCCTCCCTGGTCATGCTACAGTCCTGGCAACAACCCCAGTCCATGACAGAGACCCTGCAGTTCCCAGCTGTCTTCTACTGAACTGCCTAATCAATGCCCACAATGATGATGGTGAGGCAACACTGAAGGAGGTCAGCTGGCGGCTTGCAGCAGGGAGGAAGGGGAAGTCACTGAAATAGTGACATCATCAGTCTGCACAGATGGACAGACTTGTTTATCAGTGGGCGACACCTTCTGTCTGTAGAGATGGGCAAGGAACTGTCAATCAGTGGTCGACACTTGTCACCTTTAGAGACAAACAAGTTGTTTACCAGTGGGTGACATCTACAACGTGTAGAGATGGACGAAGAGTACTTAGTAGGCAGCAGCCTGTGTGTTGTCTGAAAATGACCTAGTGGATTCTGTCTAGCTGAAGGACTGGGTCCTGTTCTGATCCTCAATGAAAACACAGGTCTTCTAAGATGGACTTGAAGTAACGATTCCTTGTCATGAACTGCAATCACTTGGACTGAACTTGGGGTGATGGGAACAGGGTCTTCAGAACAGAAGAGAGGAAAAATTATACAAAGCATGGTATGAAGGATAAAGTTAAGAACACCACCAATCAAGAGGAAATGGTGATGACGAAGAACTGACCAGTCCTCCCTGAGTGATTGGCCGAGTGGGTATGGACGTCGATCTCTTGGACTCCTGCATCTTGCGTAGCTTGTTCTCTGCATCACGGATCCTGAAATCATCCACAGGGACAGCCTTTAATACAGGACTGGTGACGAGTGAACAACAATTACATGAACAGGATGAATAAGTATGGACAGAGTCAAATGCCTGTGATGTGCAGTTGTTAGTGAGGTGTATAAGCATAGCATGAAGTGCATATACACCTGCATTTTAGTGCACGAGCTGTCGTCAACCTATCAAAATTCTGTAATGCATATAAAAAATGATTCATCTGCCTTGTTGGCAAGTATCTTGGACCAAAGTGTCATTCCTGTGGCATGAGAGTGATGACCATGCCTATGCAACACAAGAAAAATGTTTCAAAAAGACAAACATGCAAAGAAATGACAAAACAAAAAATACATCAGTGGTATGTGCTAGATTCTCACATTAACTTTAAAACTACCCATTTTTTCTTAATGTGACTTATCAACTACCCACCTAATTTTCCAGTGTGCCAGACAAATTAATGAAACTGGGACACTGTTTACCAATAAGAGATGAGAGCAAATTCTGCACAGCACCTGCTCATAGCAGTTCTGGAGTCCAAGTAGACAGGCATCCCACTTCAGCTAGTTCTTTACACCATGTGGAGGCACAGCTCCAGGGCCAGTGCAATCTCACACCAATACAGACATTCTGGCAATGAGGAAATCCTCAAAGGAAATTGATCTTGGTGGGGTGTGGCATTATCGGGCATCATCTCAGGTTACACTGATCTGAGCTTTGTATTACTGGATCTAAACCTACGAAACACCCTTCTTCTCCTCTGCTACAAAGAAAAGGTGGAGCAGCCAAAGGGGCGCTCAGATGGGAAGGGAGTAGACACAATACCTGAGTTTGATAATGCGCTGCTGCTCTTTCTTCCAGTGGTCCTTGAAGTCCTGGCAGAAGGAGTGCCACAGGGAGAAGAAGTACTCTGCAGTCACCACCTTGTCTCCCGCCTTAGGCTTGATGCAGAAGAACTGCACTGTCTCGCTGAACCTGCACACCCAGCAGCACTGACATGGACACACAGCCCCTATCTTGGTGACAACAGCACAGTGAGCCACACCATCATCATCTGTCATTACTGTCCCATGACAGCAGGTCGTAGGCAGGCTGTGAACGGTGCCTGAGCAGTTCTGGATCTTCACAGCCATCTGTTCTGCAGCAGGGTAGAATGGCTGTAACTAGTCAAAACCTTCATGTGCTGTCTATCCAGTGTCAGTTTGTATCTGTGTCATCCATCCTACACTGTTTCTGTAGAATCCTCTTGGACAAGCAGTCCAGGCCAGATAGCTGTCTGTATCAGGCAAACCTGCAGTGTCTAGGCAACAGTAAAAGGTTCTTGTCTAACAGCCTACATGTAAATACTGCTACAATAATGTCAGTGTGCAGGCTGATACACAATTTTGATAGTATATGAATCTGAAATGAAAATAATACCTTACAATACATACATAAGCAGCATCAACCTCCAGTGATTACAAGAGAGTGGAAAGTGTATTTTCAGCAAACTCTATACAGGCTGACCTGCCTCATCAAAGGCTTCTTAGTATGTCAATGGCTTTTACTTCATGCTAAAGGATTATCAGTGGAAACACATGGGAAACAATAGCTTTGAATATGTTCTTGAAACCTATGTCATACAAAAAAGCTGTAAACTAGATATTGCAGTGAAACACATGAAACAATGCTTTGAATATGTTCTTGAAACTTATGTCTTACATGAAAGCTGTAAGCTAGATATTCTTTTTCATCTGCCAAGAACAAAATATAAAGATATTAGCAACATTCATGAGGCTTCTGGAAAATGACAATACAGAAGTAAAAAAAAAATTACTATGATTTTGAGATACAAGTAGGAAAACTATGGCCAAGACCTCAATTGAACACACTACTGGCTGTGAGACCTAGCGCCATGTATGACAGAGGCAACAGAAAAGTCATGTGGTCTACCACATCACTGAGGGCCCTACATATCCTGTAATGCTATAAGAACTCAATTCAGTCAGACAGCTGTCATGGTGAAGGACTCACATTTTGGCACATTCTTTCACCATCTCCTCCTGATCTGCCAAGTCCTGTTTCCCTGAAAAAAGAAAGAAAAAAAAAAACACCTTTAACACAAAGACACCTATACGCATGCAACAACAACAAAAATACCCTCCCTAGTCTCCCAGCCCCTCTTAAATCATGTTTAAATAGGGTGCTAACCATGACTCACTGCTGCAACTTAGCGCAAGGTCTGGCAGGAATTCGATTCCTGTACATTGGTGCTTATTGCAGAACCTTTCCTGCTTACACCAAGAAGATTCCAAGAACAAAAACAATAACAAAAGAAGAAGCAGCTAGAGCAGTTCTGAATCATATTAAAACCCTTTCAGCCAAAATGACTGATGATGCTTTTGCTTGGCTTTTGGTCACCACTACAGAAAACAGAACTGTGGTGTGTGTGTGTGTGTGTGTGTGTGTGTGTGTGTGTGTGTGTGTGTGTGCTGGTGTGCATGTGCCATGTGAGCCTGTGCATGTTAACCTTTCATCTATATTAGCATTAAGTTGTTCTACATGACCAGACTTTACAGTTGAAACAAAATATTTACAATTTATTTCTGTTTCATTCTATTGTTTTCTTTGTTGTTGTCTTGTCACTGTTGTCAGAGTCTATACTTTGATGATTGCCACCCATGTATCGAGAGAGAGAGAGAGAGAGAGAGAGAGAGAGTGAGAGAGAGAGAGAGTTGTCATAAATGTATCTGTATATGTGAGTGTGTAGAATGTATACAAATATGCACGTGCATTATGTCTCCACATTTGTTAATGATCACAACTTGGGATGATGTCAAATTAATTTTCTTTCCTGTTTACTTACAAGACATATAGTCATACCACACATAACAAGACAGTGGACACAATAACCATCCAACAGGAGCTCCAAGCTGGCAGGAAGAGCAAGAACCCCCAGGCCCCAGCCCTGTGCCATCCATATCAAGACAGAGCCAGCCTCACCTTTCTCAAAGAAGGACTTCATGATGGAGTCAAAGGGCTCCTTAGTGTCGGCCGTGGCCTTCCTCAGCACAATGCTGGCTTTGCTCTCCGCCACTGCACACCACACCCACACACAGCTGTCAGCATCACTCTCTGAATTACACCACATCCACACACCGCTGTCAGCACCACTCTCTGAATTACACCACACCCACACACCGCTGTCAGCACCACTCTCTGAATTATACCACACCCACACACAGCTGTCAGCACCACTCTCTGAATTATACCACACCCACACACAGCTGTCAGCACCACTCTCTGAATTATACCACACCCACACACCGCTGTCAGCACCACTCTCTGAATTACACCACACCCACACACCGCTGTCAGCATCACTCTCTGAATTACACCACACCCACACACCGCCGTCAGCACAACTCTCTGAATTACACCACACCCACACACCGCTGTCAGCACCACTCTATGAATTATACCACAACCACACACCGCTGTCAGCACCACTCTATGAATTACACCACACCCACACACCACCGTCAGCATCACTCTCTGAATTACACCACACCCACACACCACCGTCAGCACCACTCTATGAATTATACCACACCCACACACCACCGTCAGCACCACTCTATGAATTATACTACACCCACACACCGCCGTCAGCATCACTCTCTGAATTACACCACATCCACACACCGCCATCAGCACCACTCTCTGAATTATACCACACCCACACACCACCATCAGCATCACTCTATGAATTATACCACACCCACACACCGCCATCAGCATCACTCTCTGAATTACACCACATCAACACACAGCTGTCAGAGCCACTCTCTGAATTACACCAAATCAACACACAGCTGTCAGAGCCACTCTCTGAATTACACCACATCCACACACAGCTATCAGAGCCATTCTCTGAATTACACCACACCCACACACCGCCGTCAGCATCACTCTCTGAATTACACCGCATCAACACACAGCTGTCAGAGCCACTCTCTGAATTACACCACATCAACACACAGCTGTCAGAGCCACTCTCTGAATTACACCGCATCAACACACAGCTGTCAGAGCCACTCTCTGAATTACACCACATCCACACACAGCTATCAGAGCCATTCTCTGAATTACACTGCATCAACACACAGCTGTCAGAGCCACTCTCTGAATTACACCACATCCACACACAGCTGTCAGAGCCACTCTGAATTACACCACATCCACACACAGCTGTCAGAGCCACTCTCTGAATTACACCACATCCACACACAGCTGTCAGAGCCACTCTCTGAATTACACCACATCAACACACAGCCGTCAGAGCCACTCTCTGAATTATACCACATCAACACACAGCTGTCAGAGCCCCTCTCTGAATTACACCACATCAACACACAGCCGTCAGAGCCACTCTGAATTATACCACATCAACACACAGCCGTCAGAGCCACTCTCTGAATTATACCACATCAACACACAGCTGTCAGAGCCCCTCTCTGAATTACACCACATCAACACACAGCCGTCAGAGCCACTCTGAATTATACCACATCAACAGCCAGCCATCAGCGCCACTCTCTGAATTACACCACTTCCACATACAGCTGTCAGCACCACTCTGAATTTCTTTCAGTCAACTGCACCAGGATAAACACAGCTAACATGGCTGGCATTGCTTCTCTGGCTACAAACAGAACTTCAGTACTGAGGTATTTCTGATTTATTGCATACAAATCCATCACACACTGCCTACCAGACCTATCACCTTTTCTAAAAAATAAACACACACACACACACACACACACACAAACCAAACCAAAAAAAAGTGTACACACACACATACACACACGCACACTCACATGTTATCACTGAATTCTGTCCAGAAAAACAGAGCAGACACAATGTACAAAATCTCCATTTCCTAACACATCAGCTTAACTGCTGACACCTTCAGGGTCAATGGAATCAGGCTGTGCTGAGGCCGCCCTCTTCTTGGTTTTAAGACCCTCAGCACTATGAAACAAAGGCATTTCCTTTAATGGTTTGACTGCGCTAAGGACAGATTAAATCTAGATGCAAGTCATACTGGGTTTAACATAGTAAACAGACAAAGAGAGCAAGAGAGGGAAACAGGGTGAGAAAGAGAGAGAGAGAGAGAGAGAGAGAGAGAGAGAGAGAGAGAGAGAGAGAGAGAGAGAGAGAGCGGGACAGAGAGAGAGACTGAGACAGAGAAGAAACACACAGACTGACTGACAGACAGACAAACAGACAAGAAAGGGTGGACAGATGAACAGTGATGAGGAAAAAACGACAGGGGGAGGGGAGCCAGTGAACAAACACATAAAAATAATCAAGGAACAACATTTAAAACCTACAAAACATGACTTGGCACCATTGAACCACAGCAGAACTGGTTAGGAGGAGATCACAGTTAACCAGCAGAGAGCAGAACGGAACAATGGGATGACAGATGGGGCTGAGCAGAGTGGTGAAAACTGAAAAGATACCCACTTGTAAGGTCATAGAAAGATGAAAGGTCTGTGGTTTGAATCCCATACTACCTTGAATCACATTCTACTGCTGGTCAACAGCCAGCAGCGGCCATGATGGCCTCCTACTCTACAGTCTTGTGGTTCATGATTCAATACCCACAATCCCTGGGCAGAGTGAACAAGGGTCACTCAGCACACTATGGGAACTGGTTAGAACTGCACAAAGGGAAGTAATCACAAATAATCTCTCCTGCACTGGAAATCCATTGAAAATTGGTCTTCTCGATTCCGTAAGCAGAAACTTGACACAGTAAAGTCATACATTAATGTTTACAATACTCTAAAGACAGATAAAAGAATCTTTGAACAAACAATTTGCTAAAATCAACTTCTTAACAGTCCAAGCTCTGGACCAATATCTTGGTATGCGGAGTGACTCACATTCAAAATCTTTGCGTATTCGGGTCATTTCCTTGACAATGTCGTCAAAGTTGACCAGTCCGGCCTGGGTGATGTCACTGGGTCAGGCAAGGGCAGCTTGACATTGTCCGTTCCAGCATCATCCATTTCATAGGTTTGAACGTACATCATCACCATGAAATGGATCAAACTGGTGCGGTTATCCTGCAATGCAGAAACTGGATAATGCACGTAACAGTGGAAGTGCGTGTACATGCATACATGTGTGTATATCTGTGTGTGTGTCTATGCATGTGTATGTATGCATGTGTGTATATGAGTGTGTCTGTGTGTGTGTGTTAAATGCAGGTGAGAGTGTGTGCGTGTGTGTGTGTGTGTGTGTGTGTGTGATATCACAGTCCTTGTTTTTGCTGCTGGTTGTTTTGTTGTTGGTGTTAGCACTACTAGTAGAAAGAAACTCGTGGAGAGCGTGGCAGCAGAGAGTCCTCAGAAGAGAAGCCCCCTTCAAGCAAGTGTTTCGGCCCTTATCTCCTGACACTCTAGGGGGTTGGGCCACACCCGGTTCATGACTCCGGATGTCCCTCTGCTGCCCCTTTTTTTTCCCATCTTGGGACGAGCCATGGCTGGGATTCGAACCCATGACCCTCTGGACATGCTCATTTTCCACTTAATGACTCGCGCTTTAACCACTGAGCCACAGGGACACCTGATATTTGTAGGGAAATTAAGCCTTATGAAGTTCACTTTTGTTCCTCCTTGACCAGATCCAGCTTGAACACCTCTCTGCCGCTTCTGCCATTGCTTTCAGGGCTCTGGTTTTTTCCTTCCCTGCAACTGAGAGCTGTTTCATGAGGCTGTATGCAGACGTTCCTACAAACCCCCTAGCTCCAATTTCTGCGGTGAGGACTTTGACCTGATAGCCTTCTCTCCTCAGGCTGTTTGCCAGATCAGCATACTTTTCAGTCTTGTAGATTTGAGCTGCCTCCATTCTGTTCTCATATGGCACCGTGAGCTCGATCATGATCAGCTGCTTGGTTGACTTAGAGTGGACTACTATGTCTGGTCTCATGCCACTCTTGCTGATGATCTCTGGGTGACTCTTCCATTCTGGGAGGTCTGCAGTGCACTCCCAGTCATCTGCCCCGTCCAGCAGATGACAATAAACTGTTTCTCATCAGGGAGTGTATGTGTTATCCGATGTGTCTTTCAGTACACGTTTTAACAAAAGTCACTGACTAGAACAGGTCAAGTTGACAACTTTTCTGAGACTGTCCTCTATATTGACACCTTCACTGGCTGGCTTTTATTGCCCTGTCTGCCCTGCCCCTTCACTGGCTGGCTTTTGTTGCCCTGTCTGCCCTATCCTTTCACTGGCTGGCTTTTGTTGCCCTGTCTGCCCTGCCCCTTCACTGGCTGGCTTTTGTTGCCCTGTCTCTTCACTGGCTGGCTTTGTTGCCCTGTCTGCCCTGCCCCTTCACTGGCTGGCTTTGTTGCCCTGTCTGCCCTGCCCCTTCACTGGCTGGCTTTTGTTGCCCCGTCTGCCCTGCCCCTTCACTGGCTGGCTTTGTTGCCCTGTCTGCCCTGCCCCTTCACTGGCTGGCTTTATTGCCCTGTCTGCCCTGCCCCTTCACTGGCTGGCTTTTGTTGCCCCGTCTGCCCTGCCCCTTCACTGGCTGGCTTTGTTGCCCTGTCTGCCCTGCCCCTTCACTGGCTGGCTTTTGTCGCCCTGTCCCTTCACTGGCTGGCTTTGTTGCCCTGTCTGCCCTGTCCCTTCACTGGCTGGCTTTGTTGCCCTGACCCTTCACTGGCTGGCTTTGTTGCCCTGTCTGCCCTGTCCCTTCACTGGCTGGCTTTTGTTGCCCTGTCCTTTCACTGGCTGGCTTTGTTGCCCTGTCTGCCCTGTCCCTTCACTGGCTGGCTTTGTTGCCCTGTCTGCCCTGTCCCTTCACTGGCTGGCTTTGTTGCCCTGTCCCTTCACTGGCTGGCTTTTGTTGCCCTGTGTGCCCTGTCCCTTCAGTGGTTGGCTTCGTTGCCCTGTCCCTTCACTGGCTGGCTTTTGTTGCCCTGCTTGCACTGTCCCTTCACTGGCTGGCTTTTGTTGCAGTGTCTGCCCTGTCCCTTCACTGGCTGGATTTTGTTGCCCTGCCTGCACTGTCCCTTCACTGGCTGGCTTTGTTGCCCTGTCTGCCCTGTCCCTTCACTGGCTGGCTTTGTTGCCCTGTCCCTTCACTGGCTGGCTTTGTTGCCCTGTCTGCCCTGTCCCTTCACTGGCTGGCTTTGTTGCCCTGTCTGCCCTATCCTTTCACTGGCTGGCTTTGTTGCCCTGTCTGCCCTGTCCCTTCACTGGCTGGCTTTGTTGCCCTGTCCCTTCACTGGCTGGCTTTTATTGCCCTGTCCCTTCACTGGCTGGCTTTGTTGCCCTGTCTCTTCACTGGCTGGCTTTTATTGCCCTGTCTGCCCTGTCCCTTCACTGGCTGGCTTTGTTGCCCTGTCTGCCCTGTCCCTTCACTGGCTGGCTTTGTTGCCCTGTCTCTTCACTGGCTGGCTTTTATTGCCCTGTCTGCCCTGTCCCTTCACTGGCTGGCTTTTGTTGCCCTGTCTCTTCACTGGCTGGCTTTGTTGCCCTGTCTGCCCTGCCCCTTCACTGGCTGGCTTTTGTTGTCCTGTCTGCCCTGCCCCTTCACTGGCTGGCTTTTGTTGCCCTGTCTCTTCACTGGCTGGCTTTGTTGCCCTGTCTGCCCTGCCCCTTCACTGGCTGGCTTTTGTTGCCCTGTCTGCCCTTCCCCTTCACTGGCTGGCTTTTGTTGCCCTGTCCCTTCACAGGCTGGCTTTGTTGCCCTGTCCCTTCACTGGCTGGCTTTGTTGCCCTGTCTGCCCTGCCCCTTCACTGGCTGGCTTTGTTACCCTGTCTGCCCTGCCCCTTCACTGGCTGGCTTTTGTTGCCCTGTCTGCCCTGCCCCTTCACTGGCTGGCTTTGTTGCCCTGTCCCTTCACTGGCTGGCTTTGTTGCCCTGTCTGCCCTGTCCCTTCACTGGCTGGCTTTGTTGCCCTGTCCCTTCACTGGCTGGCTTTGTTACCCTGTCTGCCCTGCCCCTACACTGGCTGGCTTTTGTTGTCCTGTCTGCAATGTCGCTCACACACCCACACACACCTCAGCTCCTCCTATCACAGGCCCTGCTGTAACCAGCGGGTTACAGGGAAGTACATCCCACTTCTACTCTGTAATCCATCAACACACCTTTGACGTGTAAAATATCAACACATCTCCACTCTGTAATCTATCAACACACCTTTGATGTGTAGTGTATCAACACACCTCTGCTCTGTAATCTATCAACACACCTTCGATGTGTAAAGTATCAACACACCTCTGCTCTGTAATCTTATCAACACACCTTTGGTGTGTAGTGTATCAACACATCTCTGCTCTGTAATCTATCAACACACCTTTGATGTGTAGTGTATCAACACATCTCTGCTCTGTAATCTATCAACACACCTTTGATGTGTAAAGTATCAACACACCTCTGCTTTGTAATCTATCCACACACCTTTGGTGTATAGTGTATCAACACATCTCTGCTCTGTAATCTATCAACACACCTTTGATGTGTAACACATTTATACATCTTTGTTCTGTAATCTAACAATACACTTTTAAACTGAAATGTACTAACACACCTCTGCTCTGCAATCTATCAACATATCTTTGATGCATCAAGTATTAACACACCCCTGCTCTGTAATCTATCCACACATCTTTGATGTGTGAAGTATCTCTGCTCTATAGTCTATCAACACACCTTTGATGTGTAAAGTATCAACACACCTCTGCTCTGTAACCTATCAACACACCTTTGATGTGTAAAGTATCAACACACCTCTGCTCTGTAATCTATCAACACACCTTCAATGTGTAAAGTATCAACACACCTCTGCTCTGTAATCTATCAACACACCTTCGATGTGTAAAGTATCAACACATCTCTGCTTTGTAACCTATCAACACACCTTCGATGTGTAAAGTATCAACACACCTCTGCTCTGTAATCTATCAACACACCTTTGATGTGTAAAGTATCAACACACCTCTGCTCTGTAATCTATCTACATACCTTTAATGTATAAAATACCAACATATCTCTGCTCTCTGATCCATCAACACACCTTTTGATGAGTAGAATATCAACACACTTCCACTCTACTATCCATTAGCACAGCTTTGATGCGTAAAGTATCAATATACTTCTGCTCCAGAACCTTGGATGTGTAAAGAATAAACACACTCCAACTTCTTAATCTACTAACAAGCCTATGCTTTCAACATCATCTTTATTTCAGATTCTATCAACATATCTTTCTTTGTTATCTATCAATAGTTCTGTCTGGAAGCAATGTACCTTTGCTTAGATCAACATACCTGTAGTTAGTGACCCATCAACCTGCCTTTGCCTTGTCATCTATCAACCTACCTGTAGGTAATGACCTATCACCATACCTTTGCTTTGTCATTTATCAACCTACCTGTAGTTAGTGACCCATCAACTTACCTTTGCTTTATCATCTATCTACATACCTGCAGTTAATGACCCATTAACCTACCTTTGCTTTGTCATCTATTAAAATGTCTGTAGTTGGTGACCCATCACCATATCTTAGCTTTGTCATCTATCAACATACTTGTAGTTGGTGACCCATCACCATATCTTAGCTTTGTCATCTATCAACATACCTGTAGTTGGTGACCCCTCACCATACCTTAGCTTTGCCATCTATCAACATACCTGTAGTTGGTGACTCATCACTATAGCTTTGTTATCTATCAACATACCTGTAGTTGGTGACCCCTCACCATACCTTAGCTCTGTCATCTATCAACATACCTACAGTTGGTGACTCAACACCATACCTTTGCACTGTCATCGTCGATGACCGATCAACCTACCTTTGCTTTGTCACCTATAATCTACTTGAAGTTCATGACACTTTGTCATCTATCAACATACCTGTGACCTATCATCATACCTTTGCCTTGTAGTCTTTGAGCTTCGGCAGGATGTCCAGCTCAAAGCCGTCAGCCTGACCTCGCGTGCGGCTGCCTCCATTCATGTAGTTGCCAAGGGCCAGAATGAGACCAAAGATCCGCTTGATTGCCTCCCTGAAGTCAGCATCTGGAGGGGAAGGGGCACGTAGTAGTGAGTGAATGACAACATCTGAGAAAAGTTGAACACCATAGAGATGAGAAGCCACTTTTCACTTTATTACGTATCCCTGCCAGTCACTTCTATCTTCATACTTAGGCAAATATAAACCTGTCTTTGAAGAAAGTACTAAACAACTTAGGCAAATGTAAACCCATCTTTGAAGAAAGTACTACACAACTTAGGCAAATATAAACAACTTAGGCAAATATAAACCCACCTTTGAAGAAAGTACTACACAACTTAGGCAAATATAAACCCGTCTTTGAAGAAAGTGCTACACAACTTAGGCAAATATAAACCCGTCTTTGAAGAAAGCACCATTCAAACACACACTCACAAGCACAACACTTTTACACAGATATAAACGCATCCACACAGTCATGTCCAGTCTATGAAGAGACAACTTGACAAGACAAGTGACTGTCTGTCTGTTTTTCCTTTTCATAGTCTTGAATGTTGTTTGCCTCGCCTGAAGACCACAGAGGTCAAAACACATCATGTTTGTTTTGTAATTTCCTTGTTTCCTTCATATGAGGGCATAGGAATTGTTTTTCAAAGTTAATTTACCGTTAACTATTCATGTCCCAGCCTCACCAACTTCTGATGTTTGACTTTCCATCAAGCCCAACCCACCTGGCCCCAATCAGGAGAGGTCCTGGTGACTTACCTCACAGGTCATCTTGAGGTTGTTGAGTTTGTTCTCTATCACAGACATGCTTTCTTGGAAGGTGGACTGGAAAATGAAGCAGAAGATCCGATCTGAGCAGCTGGGGATCTGATTCAGACCATATAAAAATCTGGAAAAAAAAAAAAGAAGAAAAAAAAAACATAGTCATACACAATGTGAAACCAGAAACCAAGGACAGGAAGGAAAGAGGGCAAAAGGAAACAGGAAGAAAAGCATGGAGTCCAAAGTGTGCCCTGCCTTCATGCCTTCTTTTTTCTACCAGTGCGTACAGACTGACAAGTTCAAACTTCCATGAGTATTCCATGCAATTCAAGAGATGACCACAACTGCAAATGAATCATTTTCACATGCAAAAATGTGTTATCTACTCTTATCAAAACAGCCATTTCAGGGATGCCTGTAACAAGCTGAACATTCACTTGATTTTTGCATGTGTGTCGAAACCAAACATCTGTGTCTCTTAAAATTTTCATTTTTAGTTCCATCACTTATACTTGACTTGGACCATGATTTATTAACTTTCCAATTACTTTTTAAAAATTTCATTAATTTCCATGGTTTCAATGATTTGCGTGGACCTTGTAACTTTTATGTCATACATATTAAGATGAGAGTACACAAAAGAAAGAGATGAATGGAAAGACAATAACAGGAGGATAAGCATAACAGAGAATAGGAGAATGAGAAGACACAGAGGAGAACAGGAGACTGAGAAGACACAGAGGAGAAAAGGAGACTGAGAAGACACAGAGGAGAAAAGGAGACTGAGAAGACACAGAGGAGAAAAGGAGACTGAGAAGACACAGAGAACAGAAAACTGAGAAGACACAGACGAGAACAGGAGACTGAGAAGACACAGAGGAGAAAAGGAGACTGAGAAGACACAGAGAACAGAAAACTGAGAAGGCACAGAGGAGAACAGGAGAATGAGAAGACACAGAGGAGAACAGGAGACTGAGAAGACACACAGGAGAACAGGAGACTGAGAAGACACAGTGGACAACAGGAGAATGAGAAGACACAGAGGAGAACAGGAAACTGAGAAGACACACAGGAGAATGAGAAGACACAGAGGAGAACAGGAGACTGAGAAGACACACAGGAGAACAGGAAATTGAGAACAGACAGAGGAGAACAGGAGAATGAGAAGAGATGAACAGGCGAATGAGCCAGAGAGAGAAGAGAATACCTTTAGAATTGCAGAGGAGGCAAAAGAAAACAAATGAAAGAGCAACAAGCAGGAGAATAAGCCAGAGACAGAAGAGAGGAACAACGAAATAAGAAAGAGACTGAGAAGGAAAACCCAATAAGCAAGAGATACTGGAGAATAAGCAAGTGATAGAGGTGATGAAGATGAGAATAAGCATGAGATAGAGAACAAGAACAGGAGAATATGAAAAAGATACCGGAGAAAAATGGGTGGATAAGCATGACAAAGAAAAATAAAAGAAGAAACAGCAAGTGACAGATGAGAACAATAGGAGAACAAGCCACAGAGAGAGAACAGGAAAAAGAGCACGCAACAGAAGAGGAGAACAGCAGAAAGAACAAGTGACAGAGAAGAATTATAGGAACATAGGCAAGAGAAAAAGAAAACTGGAGAACAAGCAATAATCAGAGAAGAACAGGAAAATGAGCTAGCGAGACAAAATAATTCAGCCATCATCTGCTCTGCTACCATCACACACGGTTAACTCCCTTGTGGACGGCCTCGGATAACCAAAGATGATGCAGAACTGCTATGGAATTGTTTCCCTTGTTTCAATGTCATTCACACACCCCTTTTTTTCTTTTTTTTTGTTTTGTTTTGGTTGTAAGCATCCATATCCATACTTTTCTTGTCAGCAAAGGAAGAAACTCCCTTACCTCAATTCCCACCTGCCAGTCACTCAACTTTTAACCTTTTCAGTTCACATCTTCAACTTTTAGCTGGTTGAACAGTTTGTGGGGGAGCTAGCAGCTGGTGATAATAATTAAAACCATCTCTACAAGTGATCGTTTTATTCTCTTGTGCACATGTAAGTAACAGTAATTGTTCCCATTGGGGAAAAAAATCAGTCATCACCAACTCCAAATTTAAAAGGATTGAAAAAAAAAAAAAAAAAAAAAAAAAACCCAAAAGGTAACTGACAAAATGCAGACCATAGATGATGGGTTTTCCGGACAAATGACTGATCTGGTTTTAACAGTGGCACTTACTGTTCTGGTTTGTCCAGGGGAACATCTGGCTGTTTACAGACTAATGACTGATCTGGTTAACAGTGGCACTTACTGCTCTGGTTTGTCCAGGGGAACATCTGGCTGCTTCTCCAACTGCTTGGTGATCAGTTTGATTTCCTCATCCAATGGACGCTGTGCAAAACACAAAAACAAAATAGATTACCCTGTGCAAAACACAAAAATAAAATAACCTTTAAAAGCTGTACAAAAAAACAACCACAAATTAACCTATTTACCCTATGCAAAACAACAAAAACATGCTATGTCGATAAACTATCTTGCCTCAAAGCTCCATTTAATATTTTGCTCTTTCTCTTCCTTTACATACAGATCAAATTATTTGTCCAGTAAACTATCGATCCATCTTCCACTGGTCTTTTATTACTAGCTCACTTAGTGATGTATCCTATTCAGTCCATCAAGGGCAACCCTCTACTCTGTTCCCAAACAGGTCATTTGAGAAGTTCTGAGCATTACAAAGCCCCAGTTACAACTGCTGTTGTAAAAGTGGATGCTTTTAAAACTTTTTCTTTTTTGGCTCATACTGAGTGCAGCTATGAGAGACAGTGATATGCAACTGACCATTCACTATGATTTGGACAATACTGTGCTGGGTGCAACTATGCAACTATGAGTGACAGCGACATGGGACTGACCATTCAATGATTTGGACAATATTGTGCAGGGTGCAACTATGAGAGACAGTGATATAGGACTGACCATTCACTATGATTTGGACAATATTGTGCTGGGTGCAAATGAGTGACAGTGATATGGGAATGACCATTAACTGTGATGTGGACAATGTAATGGTCAGTGCAGCTATGAGTGACAGTGGTATGGGTCTGATCATTCACTATGATTTGGACAATACAGTGGTCAGAGACACTATGAGTGCCAGCAATAAGGGACAGGCCATTCACTGTGATGTGGACAATGTAATGGTCAGTGCAACTATGAGGACAGTATCATAAAAATGACCATTCACATGATTTGGACAATGTAGTGGCCTAAGCACCCCTGACTTGACTATAACAACTTAGACAGCCTTGTGGCAGTATGTGAGATGACCAAGGAACTGGGAATTAGCAATGAGGATACTTAGGGATTGTTGACCACAACAATCACCTTTAAATATCAACACAGATGCAAACACCTACACAACAGCAAAGTTTATCCACTACTACCGAAGAAAATTTTTCATACAAAATTTGGTGTAACTTAAACCTGCAATATTTGGTTTTTGTTAAAACGAAATACTTATGTTTTAAAAGTTTAATCTAAATTTGTTTGGCATTATAAAATAAAAAAGAATGTGGTAGTTGCAGGAATGTTACATAAAAAAAACTGAGCTGCTACAGGGTAACAAAAACAAACAAAAAAATACACTCATGATAAGACCCAGCCCCCCACTCCCCGCCCTCCCCTATCAAACTTGCTGATATTCATTTCTGGGTTTCTCTGTGCTCTGCAAACTGAATAATGATCTTGTATACTTCCTTTATGAGCACACAGACCATGCAATAAAGCAGACACTTCACATACATATGGACATGCACAGTCATGCACACTCACAAGTTTTGATCTGATCCTACTCACAGGACTGACACACACACATACAAATACACACATACAAGCACACACATGCACACACACACATGCACGCACATGCACACACACAAGCGCACCACAATCAAGATACCAACAAGACACAGGTATGTCAGAGTTGTGGCGTGAACAACACACAGCGGCGGTAAACTACCCATTGAAACTTCTAAAAAAAGTTAAAGAAACAGTAAAATAAAAGTAAAAGAAAAAAAAAACAACAACAAAGAAGGCACTCACATTCTCATAAATGGCTCTAAACTTTTCAGCATCAAGCACAGAGGTGTCAAGATGCAGAATGGCTGAAACAGGCAGGTTAGATATCTGTGAATGATGACATACACAAAGCCTGCTATATACAATCATTAGTATCCACTTCCATGCTTTTCATTTTTTTACCTGAAAAAATATTCACACTGGGTCATACATACTTCCTTGTTTCTTCTGAAAAGTTTTATCTCTTAAAATACATTTTTTTTTTTTTTTTTTTTTTTTTACATTTATTGAAATCTGTTCTATTATTTTTGTTATAGTAAGGAGAGAGAGAGAGAGAGAGAGAGAGAGAGAGAGATGAGACAGACTCACACTCAGGGAGAGACAGACGGAGAGACAGACAAACAGGGCAGACAATTACCTTTCTCAATTCATTCATAACCCCATCCCACCACCCTCACTCCTCCTCCTCACCACCCACTCACCCCACACCCTGGGCATGCATGAGTCTGACAACTGCTAGATCTTGCAGCAGCCAGACAGGATAGTAGATACATAAAATGTAGCTTTTTTTTCTCAAACAATTAAAGTCCCATTAGGAGGACAATAAAACAGTCGTGCAAAAGTCAGAAATGGAGACTACAATTTGTCTTGTAAGCCATGCAGGGCTGCGATTTCAAATCAAACCCATTTTAAGGGATGCAGCCGGCTAGCCAGCAGCTAAGCATTAAAAAATCAAACCAAACATTAGTTGAAAAACAAAACAAAACAAAACAAAAAAAAGATTTATATGAGGGAATGAAAGGTTACAAAACACAAGAAAACAGTCTCTGCAGAAACCATGGTCTTTTGTGATGGCATGAGACTGATGCAAAGCTGGTCAAACATACCCATCACTGTGGGAAGTTTCTTTTTTACTTCTACATGATCTTTTGTGATGTATACTTCTCTTACAAAGCTATAGAACAATATCTCTTATTGGATGAATTTTGTTTGTTCTGTACACTAGGTGAATGGGTATGGCGAGTTGCAACGGCCTGGAGTTATGTGCCTATGAGAAAACTGTGGAAGCAAACGTTACTGTTTCTTCTTGTGATCCCCCATCAGTGACCAGTAACAGCACAACAGGATAAACGGCATCACGTGTTACCCTGTTGTGCATAAATGAGGTTAGAGAACTGTGGACAGATTCTGAATAACCCAAGTGTCTATCACAGCACCCCTATGAACCACCGTCATGGAACAATGATGCCAATAATAGTGAATAACATGAACCACCGTCATGGAACAATGATGCCAATAATAGTGAATAACGATCATATAGCAGTTGTAAACAGCTGTGCATTACCTACCATGTTCAATCTCGGCCATCTCCAGGCGAATGGTAGACAGCAGAATGCCCACAGCTTGTGAGCGTTTGGCCTCTATCACTTTGGCAGACTGAAACATCAACCAGACCAAATGCTTGTTACATTAAGGATCCAAGATCAAACACTTTGACAAAGACTGGACATGGAAAAACATAAATCAGCAAGTATGTCCCCTACATTAGCCCTCAACACTGATGATTTCTTGATTTTCTCACAACTTAAACGTCCTGAAATTGTAAAAATTAAAAAAAAAAAAAAACACCCGTCATCAGACCCCAAGTGCTTCAATTCTGATGGCCTGCTCATATGCAACATTTTCAGTTGCTGTGTAGAATTCCAAGCAGGCTGCTAACAGAAATCTTCATGTTCTAGAAGTGAAGGGAGTTCCGAGACATCTGTCAACACAAATTTTTAACTGTACTCTCCTTGGTCATCCCATGTTTACAGAGAGGATATTGTGCAATGCATTAAAACTTGGGCAAAAACTGGGCCCAACTTAATGCCTGGTCTATCAGGACCCATATTGATGCCTGGTCTATCAGGACCCATATTGATGCCTGGTCTATCAGGACCCATGTTGACGATGCCTGGTCTATCAGGACCCATGTTGATGATGCCTGGTCTATCAGGACCCATGTTGATGCCTGGTATACCAGGACCCATGTTGATGCCTGGTCTATCAGGACCCATGTTGATGCCTGGTCTATCAGGACCCAAGGTGATGCCTGGTCTATCAGGACCCATATTGATGCCTGGTCTATCAGGACCCATGTTGATGCCTGGTCAATCAGGACCCAAGCTGATGCCTGGTCTATCAGGACCCAAGCTGATGCCTGGTCTATCAGGACCCAAGTTAATGCCTGGTCTATCACGACCCAAATTAATGCCTGGTCTATCAGGACCTAAGGTGATGCCTGGTCTATCAGGACCCAAGCTGATGCCTGGTCTATCACGACCCAAATTAATGCCTGGTCTATCAGGACCTAAGGTTATGCCTGGTCTATCAGGACCCAAGCTGATGCCTGGTCTACCAGGACCCATGTTGATGCATCGTCTATCAGGACCCATATTGATGCCTGGTCTATCAGGACCCAAGGTGATGCCTGGTCTATCAGGACCCATGTTGATGCCTGGTCTATCAGGACCCAAGTTAATGCCTGGTCTATCAGGACCCATGTTGATGCCTGGTCTATCAGACCCATGTTGATGCCTGGTCTATCAGGACCCATACTAATGCCTGGTCTGTCAGGACCCATATTGATACGTGGTCTATCAGGACCCATGTTGATGCCTGGTCTATCAGGACCCGTGTTGATGCATGGTCTATCAGGACCCATACTGATGCCTGGTCTATCAGGACCCATGTTGATGCCTGGTCTATCAGGACCCATACTGATGCCTGGTCTATCAGGACCCATGTTGATGCCTGGTCTATCAGGACCCAAGTTAATGCCTGGTCTATCAGGACCCATGTTGATGATGCCTGGTCTATCAGGACCCATGTTGATGCCTGGTCTATCAGGACCCATGTTGATGCCTGGTCTATCAGGACCCAAGCTGATGCCTGGTCTACCAGGACCATGTTGATGCCTGGTCTATCAGGACCAAGCTGATATTGGTCTCTCAGGACCCATGTTGATGCCTGGTCTATCAGGACCCAAGTTGATGCCTGGTCTATCAGGACCCAAGCTGATGTTTGGTCTATCAGTACCCATGTTGATGCCTGGTCTATCAGAGCCCAAGTTGATGCTTGGTCTATCAGGACCTATATTGATGCCTGGTCTATCAGGACCCAAGTTAACGCCTGGTCTATCATGATCCAAGTCAATGCCTGGTTTATTTTTCTGTTTTGTTGTGGTCATATACCTATGGAACAACTCATGGTTTTATCCATATTCAAGCTCATTCCAACACACACACACACACGCACACACACACACACACACACGCACACACACAAATTCTGAAAGCATGACACAGACATGTATATATACTTATGAACATCATGCCAGACTTTTAATACTCCGCACACACACAAACAGCAATATAATGACGATGATCATCAACATTACCAGATCGATGGTATGATTGTTCTCTCATCCAGCAAACAAGGAGAAGAAATTACACTGACCTGTTTGACAGCAGACTTGGGCTTTGAATCTTTCGATTTCTTCTTGGGCTGGACGGGAACCTTGGAGAAGAGGTCGTCAAACTCATCAAAGTTGATCTTGGGCTCATCCAGGCTCTCCCAGAATATATTGCCCCTGAAAACGGTCAAGCAAAGAGATCAGTCTCACACAGACAGCACGTCTGGATCATGTAGAAAAAAATATATACTGATACCATGCACCTCAAGGAGTAACCCCAGCAGTCAGTCACTCATTCTCAAGAGCACCACTTACCGTGAAGAAGCACTGGACTTGCCCGCTTTCATTGTGTGAACCTGGATTCTCTTCCAGAACAGGGGTTTCATGGAGATTTGGTGCTGACGATAGGTTTGGAAGGACCTGGGGGAAAAATGACAAACAAGTAATGTGTAAGAATGATGAAATTATCAAGGATATGCACTGAAGAAAATAAGCACCAAAAATAAAACTTTACACATGTCAACCACATTTCAAACCAAACGATTTTGCTTGTACAACTACAACTAGATGTGTGCATAGAAGACTAATTGTGTGTGTGTGTGTGTGTGTGTGTGTGTGTGTGTGTGTGTGTGTGTGTGTGTTTATGAAAGGGAAACATTTCTGTCTTAACTACAGCTTTGCACTGGGCATAGAAGTTTGCGACAGTGTGCAGATGATATCTTGACAATTACGAGGAATGAGGAATCTACTGTTCAGTCAAAATTTTAACCTTCAAAGTGTAAACAACAAAAAACAAACACTGAAGAAGATTTGATCAGCAGAATGAAGACAGAACCACAACCTCCCCCATTGACCCCCCACGTCCCTTATAACAAAAAACAAACAAACAGAAAATGACGCCACAGGACCATACACTATCATTAACAGCAGGCTGTTGGAGTACCAGTCAGGGTTCTCCACAGTTCTCTGTCCCAATCATGCTCAACAGACTAGAGGTGTTGTGACCACCCCAGCCCTTCAACCTGTCCATAAACCACCTCTGGGACCACTCATCATCCCCTGTGCCCTGCACTGGATAGGGAGCCATGGTCAGACACATGCACATGCTGAGTAAGCAAGATGTGATAAGAAATGTTCTTATCTGACTTATATGCCAACTTGCTGCCTGACCTTCGTCTTCCATTCCTTGTAGGCGTACAAGACGCAAAGAATGCTTCTGAAAACTTTTTCAAAATGGTCCAATTCTTTCATGGTCTGACAATATGAGAAAAGACATGAATGTAGCCACTGGAATACCAGTATTTGACTGCTATTGCTACCACCAAAAACCACCACAATAATACATTCAATGATGAATCAGAAAGTCTACACCTGGTTTCTTTTCCATCGCATTATCCTATCATTATCCGGCTGTCCTAGTCCAATGCTGTCTTGCTGGCATGACATCCATGCTGCTCATTCTGGTTCTCAAATGCACTTTGGTGGCATCAACAATAAAAGCACCTGCTCTGAACTAACCAATGCGGGACACCTACATGAATGAACACATGTATGCACACTGGAATCACACACACAGTGAGCTCTGTTCACAGCTGTGCTATTCGAGGATCACATCAGACTTGAAATTCAATACATGTACATATCAACATTCAAGGAAAAATGGGAAACCACATCAATCTCTGAACCCTATAAAAAGTCTAAAGTTATCAACTCAAGATCCATAATTGTTTTTGTCAGATCACATGAACAAAAAAATTATTGCATTAACCAAAATTCGCCATAACAAGTATCTCACGGCACCTTCTGTAAACTGCAGACATCCCGGCGTTAGATAAGACCATGTTTTGTAGCAAGTGGTTCATCACACACACACAAATGCATGCTCACATGCAGCCTGCATGTGTACACACATACATTATACAGACACACACACATGCACACACACACCCACGCACATGCACACACACAGACACAGACACACACAAATATGCATGCTAACACACACACACTATACCCATTTAAAAAACAAAAACAAAACAAACAAAACTTAAATGTCTTTCTTTCAAGAAGAAAGACATATAAAACTTACAAATTCTTACAAAATCATTGCACTTCAAATCATATGCAACCGTAAAATGAAAAACAAAAAACTGGGAAAAAAAAAAAAAAAAAGCAGAAAAACCAATCAAATAAAAACATGATCTCTTAACTCGGCAAATATCAAATTTAGAAGGGACTTAACTGAATAAAGGAAGCACTTGGGGAGACAACAAGGAAAACCAGGGTCTCCACTCAAAGGAAATAATTATGGGGATCTTTGGGTCATCTCCCCCCTCTCCCCATCCCATTCAAAACTGAAAAGGGAAGGTGGAGTGAGGGAGGGGGGGGGGGGGGTATGTGCTACTCATCTTTTGCCTGTATTCACACCCCTTTCGAAAAACATAATTTTCAATTTCTGTACTTGATAAATGGTAGAGTACACTTCACCCCAAGAAAATTACTTATTGATCAAACAATGCTTACGAATATACAGAGTGCAGCATTTGATTTCAAAGCGGAAAAAATAACCCTGTATGATGATTTAGGTTAAATAAACACCTCTAACTTCACTGTATCCAGTGTTCAGATACATGCATGACACGCCAACCTAGGCGAATTGTGATCATACCTGAACACGTAGTGCTAACACATGCTGTAGTGTATGTGCTGTGCTCTATGTGCTGTGTAAACACAGGCAGTGGACCTTAACTACTGATCATCTGTACATGCACAGCACTTCCAAATCTCAGATGCCCTGGTCACAGTCTGAGAAAATATATTGCATTGCGATCTAGAAATCACAGTGAGCCAAAACTTTGGTCAACACAAATGATTTCATTGGTCCCAAGAGTGGATGCCTAGCATGTCTATTTACTGCATTAGCAAAAAAGAATGATGCAGAGCTAGCAAGTGTACTGTAGCTTGTAAAGTTTTTAACACAATACAATAGATGATATCTACAGCATTATTTGGGTAACATGTTATTTTGGCTGACCAAAATTTTGCTTTCCAAAGAGAAAATTTCAGTGCCTTTAATTTTAGGTGAAGTGTACTCCACAGGATCCCTGTTCCACGATGCGGAATCCAGGGCAATATTTTCTGACTTTGCCAATGCAACTGTGAAAGCTTCACATCACACCCAGAATTCATGAGTCATCTTTTTTTTGTTTTTAACATGCAGATGCCAAACAAACGGGAAGCTTCTACCCATGAGGGCTGCAGCTGCCTTATCAAACAAGCCTCGGATCACCTTCTCCCCTGCAGACAATGCAGCACAACCAGCACATGGACAACTTCCGTGTCAGGATAATTAGCCTCAAACAAAGCAATGGGACATTATCCAGTACATGATCACCTTGGTTCTCACTTCTGTTTCACGATAATCAGCACAAACAAAGCAATAGGACACATTATCCAGCACATGGAGAACTTGGTTCTGACTTTTGTGTCTGGATAATCAATAATCATCCTCAAACAGAGAAATGGGACACATTACCCAGCACACGGAGAACTTGGTACTAACTTCTGTAGCCTCAAACAAAGCATTGGGATGCTGTGTCATTTTGAGTTTGTGTTGTTTGGTTCATCAGTTTATTTTTTATCCTTCTCTCTGATCATAAATACCTACCTCTGTTTTGTTTTTTAATTCATATTTTGAAGAGTGTTCGACTTTAACTACTCAGTCAATAATGATATGTCTTCTGTCCTACTTTCTCTGGATTTTTTATAACCTGAAATGCTGAGAAAGGACACACATGCACTTGAATGAGCATCTTCCAAATCAAAGTAAACACACACACACACACACACACACACACACACCACAACATATAACTAAGACAGACACGTATGTAAGAACACAGACATGCACACAAGTGAACAACACACTAGTACACATACAGCAGCTCACATAAACAACTGGCATACATGGTGAATTATACAAATAGATAAGACATGCACACACATCTCATACACATAATCATACACACTGAATAAAGGTACACAGACCACCATAGACATAAACGACACCATGAAACAACTGGTTGTTCAACATTAGGCAATAATCCTTTCATAAGTATATCCCTAGCCAACTTGTGTCTGTGGGAGTGCTACAGCTCATGCAGTTCAGTCCACTCCTACTATGGACCGACTCTGGCCAAGACCTTGGTTTCTTTCCCTATATGCTGTTCACCCATCTCCGCACTACTGGACAAAGACTTGTTCCTATACACTATCACCACTCCTAATTTCTTGTACTACCAAAAGATTCCCCCCCATGGGTCCTTGTTTGGCTGACTATACTGTGCCTGATCAGCCACCTTCGTACGCACACCACCACCCAGTAATAGCAGAAGTTATGGTCATCTTTGCCCATGAAGGACAAACAAATATACTGACTAACAGACAGACTGACTCCCCCATGTCTCTCGTTAGGCGGACTATACTGACCAACAGACTGATTCCCCTCATGTCTCTTTGTTTGGCTAACTATACTGACCAATAGACAGATTGATTCCCCCATGTCTCCTTGTTTGGCTGACTATACTGACCAACAGACAGATTCCCCCATGTCCCCTTGTTTGGCTGACTCTACTGACCAACAGACAGACTGATTCCCCCATGTCTCCTTGTTTGGCTGACTCTACTGACCAACAGATTGATTCCCCCATGTTCCCTTGTTTGGCTGGCTATACTGACCAATAGACAGTCAGACTGATTCCCCCAGGTCTCCTTGTTTGGCTGACTCTACTGACCAACAGACAGACTGATTCCCCCATGTTCCCTTGTTTGGCTGGCTATACTGACCAACAGACAGTCAAGACTGATTCCCCCATGTTCCCTTGTTTGGCTGGCTATACTGACCAACAGACAGTCAGACTGATTCCCCCAGGTCTCCTTGTTTGGCTGACTCTACTGACCAACAGACAGATTCCCCCATGTTCCCTTGTTTGGCTGGCTATACTGACCAACAGACAGTCAGACTGATTCCCCCAGGTCTCCTTGTTTGGCTGACTATACTGACCAACAAACAGACAGACTGATTCCCCCATGTCTCCTTGTTTGGCTGGCTATACTGACCAACAGACAGACTGATTCCCCCATGTCTCCTTGTTTGGCTGACTATACTGACCAACAGACAGACATACTGATTCCCCCATGTCCCCTTGTTTGGCTGACTATACTGACCAACAGACAGACAGATTCCCCCATGTCCCCTTGTTTGGCTGACTATACTGACCAACAGACAGACAGATTCCCCCATGTCCCCTTGTTTGGCCGACTATACTGACCAACAGACAGACAGACTGATTCCCCCATGTCTCCTTGTTTGGTTGACTATACTGACCAACAGACAGACAGATTCCCCCATGTCTCCTTGTTTGACTATACTGACCAACAGATTCCCCCATGTCTCCTTGTTTGGCTGACTATACTGACCAACACACAGACTGATTCCCCCATGTCTCCTTGTTTGGTTAACTACACTGACCAACTGACAAGATGCGCTCTGCCCGGCCCAGTTCTTCATCTGACTTATGCAGAGACAAGATTCCCTCCATGCCACACTGAACCTCAGCCTGTCTGAACAATCCCCTTCCCCACAGTATGTGACAGTGTTGCCAGTTAACCATGCTGTGGCTGCATACTGCCCCCTCCCCGTCCTTCTCTCCCCCTTCCACCCTCTCACCATCATCCCACTCCTTCCCTATGACAACCAATGCACTGCTTGCAGGGTTTGTGGGTTGTGAGGGAATCAAGTTAGAACAGGTCACCACATCCTACTACACGGAACCTAGCATCCATACAGAGAAGAGACACTGAGGCCATGTGTTGTGACAGCTTTTTACAACCATCCTTCCCTAGCACAAGGCAAACAGTTACACACCTCTGCTGCGCACTGCCATGCCGGGAGCAGGAGGAGGAGGAGGGGGTGCCCCCGCAAACAGGGAGGGGGAGGAGGCGGGGGCGGCCCCGCCCCTGGCAGAGGAGGAGCTCCTGGAGGCAGGCGGTCAGCTCCTGGCAGGGGTGGAGGAGGGGGTGGGGGAGGCCCGCAACCTGGTGGGGGAGGGGGTGGTGGTGGAGGGACGGGAGGCGACAATGACGTCCTGGAATCGGTCTCTGAACCTGAAGGGTGGGGCAGGACACCGTTGATCCCACCTGTTCCTTCCTCACTGTCCTGTGCGTGCTGTCCATCCCTCTGCGGGGTGCCGGTGACGGCAACCATCTTGCCGTCCAAACTGCCGTCCAGGCCTGCCTCCTCCTGGGCGGCCTGTGCATGGGACAGGGCAGTCTGGGCCAGCCGCTCAATGCCAGCCAGCTGCCGGTACTTGTCCACCTCCTGCTCCAGGCGCGCCACCTCTGCCCGCAGGTCCTCTAGCCGCAGCCGATAGTCGGCGTGAAGCCGCTCCACTTCCTCCGCATGCTCCTTCTGCAGGAAAGGGAAGCAGTGTGAGGAATTTCATCACAGTGTCACGCGTACAGCTTCTGACATGACAGAGTAATAAACCACTGTGCACTGTGATATACTGACATATCCTTCATCCTTTTCTTCAGATTTTTTTTTCCCCAACTGATTTCTAAAGGCTGATCTGTGATATACTGATACATCCTTGTGCTATCTTTACATATGAAAAAAACAACAACCAACCTCAGTATAGACAGCAATGTGCATGCACACACATGCCCATGGACACATGTACCCATGCGTGCATGTCAACACACACATACACATGCATTCACATAGTGCGCAGGCTGTTTCATACGCACAGGAAACAAATAATGATACTAATAATAATTACAAAAATGAAATATGACTAAAACATAAGGTCTTAATCATCATCATCATAAAAATGATAATATCAATATTCATAATAATGATAATAATAATAGTAATAATACAGAAAGTAAAACTAGAGAAGAATATCATACCTACAATAAAATCAAGTCAAACTAGAGAAGAATATCATACATACAATAAAATCAACTATTTCATACAAAAATTTCAGACTAAGAAAAAAACCAGCAATAAAATGTTTGGCAGTTACCAACCGCCGTGATCAAGTGGTTAGCGTCACGGACTCATGGCTGAGAGGTCATGGGTTCAATTCTCATCAGGAGCCATTTATTTGTGGGATGTTTCTGGCTCAACCAGCTCCAACCTTCAGTTGTGTTTGTTATGGGGTCATTAAGGAAGACTGGGACCACACAGTTAAGTTTCATCCACTCAATGGATGTGTTCCAGAGCTCAAACCTCCTGACCAGCGTTGCCGGTGTTTGTATCTCTCAGGCCTGGATAACGCATGGATATGCTATGAAAGAAAGAGCATAGAGTACAGCGCTGTCTTGAAGTCTCACCCCAGAATGGAAATCCATGGCATCATCTTCATCATCCTCATCAATCCAGCATGAAAAAACAATGGGATAAAAAGTCTCAAATTCTGTGATCATGTACGACCTGCTCTCATGGTGACCTCAGTTTCAACTGCCTCTCCACATCTATGGCACTGACATGATTCCGTCAGGGTCACTAATATCGGCAAGTTCATGGGAACTGTCACTGGACAGACGTGACGGCGCCCTCTGGAAGGAGAGCTAACCCATGCTGGCTTTGCCATTAAGCAATCAGTGTTGTCAGGAGGGGGCTTCTTAGGTGGTGTCCAGCATATTTTGGATCAGAACAGGCACGATCGAATGCCACCATTGCCACTGAGATGGTGCAGAAGACAGGACAGAAAAAAAAGTTTGCCAGTGAGGAAATTTGGCATCACATCACTGTCAAGTGCATGTATTGTGACTGCCTGCTGTCAGAGCTTGAAACTTGGCTAAAGTCGCAGGCGTTCTGTTTGGAATACACCTTCTTCAATAAAATATAGCAGGCAGCATTTTCATAAAAGTTTTCCATGTGTGCATCATGTATTCACGGAATTCATTTTAACGTTCTGTGGCCTCTAAAAAAAATATTAAAAAAAAGGATTGAACAAGAAAAAGACAGTATGAGGAGGAATCCTTCACATCGTGGCAGAAGGGATTGGTTTGGATACAGAAAAGTTGATCTGCCCAAACTGTGCAGTGGCCAATACAAAGTCACCTGCTTGTGCTAAGTCCACAAGATGAATATGCTTTCATCACCAGGACATCACACTTTCACCCCTCAGCAACAGCAAGTTTTAGGTCACCTTTATACCCCTTAAAAAGACCAAGTAGAGGCACAAATACCCTTTGAGAAAACGTTAAAATTAAAAATGTGGGTAGTACTGCTAGAATGAGCCCAGTCTGCAATGTCTGTCACCTTCATTGTTCTCTACTACCTGATACATCCTAACCTTCACACACAGCATGGACAAAATCAACACATTTTGATCTGATAGTTTACCAGAAATAAACAGAACTACAGTGAAATAAAGAGAAGAACTCAAATGGGCTGACGCTAAATGAGATGACCAAGTAAACAGACAAAACAAATCAGATCAATCAAGACATCAAGTAAATAAATTGGTCTTTGAAAAAAACAACATGTCATCGACATGACACTGCTTTAAACTGAAAGACGCACGATGATAGCTTGTATGCTAGATAACTTATTGAAATAACAAAACAGTCAATTTACCTGCACATGTACAAACAGCAAAGATAAAAACGTATACATGTACATATGTAACAGAAGCCTCCCCTCCACCCACCCCCCACCCCACCCCCCCTCACTGTTCCTGTTAATATAACATGTGTAATGAAATAAGTATGTACAAGTTATCTCACACACACAATCACACGCACAAGCACATGCATGCAGGAATACACATGCTCTTTTGATCTGATGGGGTGGGAAAATACACTCCTTCCCACGAATCTGACTTTGAATCAGATGGGAGGTAAGATGTTAGAAGCAAGGGGGTTACGAAGGGTGGGGGCAGAGAGTGGCAAGAAATACAACTGATGGCTATGTACTGCCTTACACAAAGACACAACTGTAATTCATGGAAGACATACACAGAATATACTACACACTTATAAGGTACACATGCATACACACATGGTTGAGGGTCACAACTGTGTAACCTATGATATGAGTCATCTGTTTAATTCCACAGGCTGATATGGTGTTAGTATAGACCAAAATGCATTCATTAGTTCAGCTTAAATGTGTCTCATGTTCTTTGAAAAAATACCTCAACACTAGAAAAGAATAATCATTTTAAAAACATGCATCGGAAGAAAACATACATTATGTGACAGTGAGAGAGGAGCAAGTCAGTGAGCAAGAGAGACAGAGAGAGAGAGGGAGGGAGGGAGGAAGGGAGGGATAAAGTGAGTGAGAGAGAGAGAGTGAGAGAGAGAGAGAGAGAGAGAGAGAGAAAAACAATGAATGAATCGATGAATGAATATAAGAGAATTTTGAGAGTCAGCTGAATGAAGGCTGAATGAAGTTTCACTGAGAAATATCATTAACCTGAAAGTTTCTTATCACGATAATAAAGATTATAACTGAAAACACAATATCACATGACAAATCAGCCAAGAAAAAAACTATATAAGAATCATATGCAGAGAGACAGAGAGTGGCAGAGCAACATATAGGAGAGAAGAGACAGACAGACAGAGGGAGAGAGAGAGAGAGAGGGAGAGAGAGAGAGAGAGAGAGAGAGAGAGAGAGAGAGAGAAAGAGAGAGAGGGAGAGAGGAGGGAGACAGAGAGAGGGAGAAAGACAGAGAGGATTATAAGAAAACACGGGGAGGAGGAGGAGGAAGAAGAGCAGGTGAATCAGGAGAAAATGGGTTGGAATTTTTTAAAAAGAAATGAAGAGGAATGTGTGACAAGAGGTGCGAGCAGTGCCTCATGGGAATGAGAACTGTGGACCAAAAAACAAAAACAAAAAGAAAAAAAAAGAAAAATCCACACACAAAAGAAACACCCAAACAGCCGATGAATGACTGTGGTTTAAAAGCACAGGTCCTCATTGATAAGTCAGTCACCATAATTGACTGTCAAATAACCATCCACCACTGCGACCACAACACCAGAAAGCCAATTAAATGATTAAAAAAAAAAAAAAACCCACCTGAAATCCGTCTCTTATGAAAGAAATGAAATTTAAGTACTATCTTTTCTTAAAAAGAGCAAGAAATTTCAAATATGCTTGGCAAGCTATGGCAAAGGAATCAAACCAAGTCTTTAGCAAAAAGTTCAACATTAAACCACTCTAAAGAGAAACAGTCTTGGGTTCATCTCTTTATATCAAATTCATGTACTGTATCTTTTATTTTATGTTTTATATGTAAAAGTCATCCTCAGTTTTAACAGGCATGTTTACATGCAGGAAAAAAATGAAGGTATTCACTTTAGAAAGCAACACACAGAGACACACACATACGACATATGACATGTCAAGAAACACTTCAGCTTCTTCTTGTGCAGGTTCTGACTCGGCTGACTGAGGCTTACTTCACCGCCAAACAACCAGAACAAACCAATCACAACACAGTAACCATGCGTTTCCACCTGTAAGACTAACAGACAGATGATCAAAAATGACCAAACAACAAAGAAATGACTAGCTATGGGGAATGATTCTGTAACAAGGCACCTGATTGGCTCAGTTGCTTTAAGCACTGAGGTCCAGCTGGATGCTCCAAGTCTGAACCATGCTGGCACACAGCACAAACACTGCTGCCTTCACCACCCTTCCGGGTGTGCTGTTGTTTTGCTGGCAACAGTGCAACAGCAGATAAGCCTGTTTTACCCCTCTCTTGGGCTGGTTCTCCCCATCTATCACGTCATCCAAGCTGAGTGTGGACGTTCAATCAACATGGAATTGGCAAACTTTCCACTTTCATTTTCATCTTGCCTTGAGAAGACTAACAGACTGAAACGCGTTGTTTTGATGTAATCACCTATATTCCATTTGTTTGATAATGTAGTAGCTCGGCTTTTGTTCTGTTGCTTCCATTTACCCTGGAGGTCCCTCTGATTCAAGGTTCCATTCACAATATGAGAATGTTTATTGGATATGAATTCACAGTATTAGAGTATGTATTGTACATGAATCTGCATATTCCTGTGCATGAATACATGTGTGCATTAGTTTCCACACAGCATGTGACCCAGTCAACACACACTACAACTGAACTGCAAAGCCATGAGGCCATACTGTGCACAGGTTACAGCAGCATAAAGAGATAGGTGAGCATATAAACAAGAAGACAATTGGGAAAGTGGGGTGTATACAAAACTACTCATTTCAATAGGTGTGTGTGTGTGTGTGTGTGTGTGTGTGTGTGTGTGTGGATGTGTGTGTGTGTGAGTGTGTGTGTGTGTGTGTGTGTGTGTGTGTGTGTGTGTGTGTGTGTGTGTGTGTGTGTGTGTGCGTGCGTGCGTGCGTGCATGTGTGCGTCTGTTGGTTTGTGTGAATGTGTGTGTGTGTGTGTGTGTGTGTGTGTGTGTGTGTGTGTGTGTGTGTGTGTGTGTGTGTGTGAGCCTATCCACCTGTATGCATCTTTAATTAAGTGAGCAGGGAAAACAAAACACACACACACACAAACATAAGACGTTTATCTGCTACATTCCGCATATTATGACAACATGGTTAGTTTCATCATCTACATTATTCCGTGCCATCTCCTCTCATGTTGCAATAACAACAAAGACAACAACAACAAAGACAGCAACTATGACACAGAGTACACCAGGGTGGATAATACATAATGCGCCTCTGCTACCTACGGGGTGGGAGGTGGGGGGGTGGGGGAAGGATAACAAATCCAAATACTGCTGGCAGACACATAGCACCAACACCTCTGTTCTTACCGAGCGGTGCTTCTGAAAACGGGAAAGATAACAGACATGGTGATTGGATTACTCTAAAAACACACAGTGATCAGTAACACTGCCTTTGGCTTGTTAAAGGAGATCACACACACATATAATCATTCTGAATGATAAGTTCTTGGCCTCAAACCTCACAGATACAAAAAAGAAAACCCAAAACATAAAGATACACTTAAGAAGAGATGTTTAAATAACAGAACACATGAAAAAAGGAAGATTAAAGAAAACTGCAGACTTTACAGAATATCTCCTCTACCCAGATACACATGATACCTGTAAGTTTTCAAATACACACTCTTACCAAATACATACACTTCGTGCATGATTATATATTTCTCCATCCAAAAGGCAAAACAAGACACAAAAAGCGCTGTTAGAGAGAGAGAGAGAGAGAGAGAGAGAGAGAGAGAGAGAGAGAGAGAAGTGAGGGAGAGATTTTGTCTAATGAGAGGGCTACTAGACAAGTCCTCAGAATAGGAAAACTATAGGTGTCATCTTCCACAGAAGATTTATCATAAAAGAACAATAAAATTCAAAATCCTGACACACAATTTTGTACCCACTGGTCTGACCAATCTGTCAAACAAGCATGGGATGTTAAGTAAGAGTCAGCTCTTCCAGTAACCCAATGTTGGCATGGGAAATTACGATTTTCATGCCATGATAACCTATAATTTTTCTAACCTGAAATTTGAATGAGGTGAAAGAAGAGTCTAATGTATTATTCTGGGAAGCAATTTCCATTAAAAAAAAAAAAAAAATTAAAAAATTTAAAAAAAAGCAGCTTATAAAAAGCTCTCTGAATTTCCTGCTGGAAGGAGGAGCTTGGACGATGATGACCAGTGCGGGATCCCACCAACAGCCATTCCATCACAAAACGTCATCAGTGTGAGGCAGCATATTAAGGACCACCCTTGGGGTACCTTTCTGGAACACCGTGGCATGTAGCTGTACCATGACAATGCCAGTGCTCACACTGCTGCTCAAACACTTGGGTTTCTGGATGAGTACAAAGTGCAGATGGTCACCCACCCCTCTTCTTTACCTGTCCTGGTTCCCTATGCCTGGTTCCACTTCCCCTCTGTATAGAAGCAGCTGTGAGGAAGAAGGGTGTTTCAGAGTGGAAAATGCCAGACAGTTTTCAGAGGGTGTATTTTCCAACATTTCAGACGTAACCTGCATGACATCATGACCTAGTGGTCTGAGAGAATGGGAAATGCATTCATGCTGATGGACAATTCCTTGAGATGGTGGACTAGTTTTTCTTGCCACAGATGCTACAGAAATGCTGATTCCATGGACTTGTCTAGTGCCCATTCTATGGTTTGTGATTTCAGAATTTACTTCAAGATAACTCACTCTACCATGAGCAATAATACAGAAAGTAATGCATACACTTGGCTAAAACAAAACAGAAAGAATAGCAATTATGAATACTAATATTCACACAAAAAAGGCAGCAGCACCAGGATATTCTGAATATTTCACTTTTAAAAGATACATGTAACTATTATTCATGCAGCAACTGAGTCAGTCAAAACTCTGTTGTTTTACGCATGCAACAACCAATTCCTTCACCACTTTCTAGTCATTCTGCTCTTTAACCTGACAATGACTGCACTACAAGCAAGCAGGAGATGTATGAAGCAACCACCTTAAGCCTCTCTCTTTCCTTGATGGGCTCATAAGCCAGGCATCGGGGGTGTATGAGACCCATGGCAGTTCCAATCTGATGATCCCCAGAAAATCAGAATTCAGGCTTTGTCATTCTCCAAAACTCCAACTTCACTTTTCCAGACCACAATTCAGTGAGCCCGGTTGTTTCTTTTCCCCCCAATCAGGTATGCCCGATTCAGTCCTAATGAATTCGGTTCAGTCAAATGGGACTCAAAGGCACACAGGTCTCCACACAGCAGTGAGGCAGTGTTCAGTACCTCACACACACACACACAGGTACATTAACTGTCTGAATCTACTGCAGGGACTGTTCCAGGCCAGGCCAGCACACCTGCTCCAGGGTTTTCCTCAGCAACATGTACACAGTCCAAACATCCAGAAATGTAGCATTTTTCTTTTTCTATATTCCAATTGACTTCAAATTTCCATTTCTTTTTCTTTCCAACCGACTTCAAATTTCCAGTGATATACACACAATCACCTCACTTGGCCAAAGAATTCAGTGCATGCATTCTCACAGCTCACAGTCAGTGTTACAATAAAAAGAAACCACCATGGGCTTTCTTCTTGACCAGACCAGCAGACAGTTCTCCAACTTTCCCAGTTGATGGGAAACAATCTGGTCACCTTGGAAACCGATTATATGGGCTAATTCTTCCCCATCACTTTCCTTCCATTCTGTCTTTGTATCGGAATCATTCAAGAAGTTCAGTTAGTGTTGTGTGAATCACACGGGCACACAATTCCACACCACAGAAGCGAATCTGCACTGAAGTTGTTCAAATCAGATTAAATGACAATCAAAACTTTGTATTTGTTTTCAGATCACAGCTCAAAGAATTGCTGCTTTACATTTTCAACTTAAATGCATCCACAGCTTATTCACTACAAATGAAAACGTATAGGTGTTTTCAGTTCTTGATCACAGTGCAACATGTACAGATTTGTAGTTCTTTTTAATTCAGGCAGTCAGTGATTCATTCATCGCATGATGCAGATTATTCCGCTTAGAAAAACAGTTCCTTCCTAGACTACTGGCAACGTTCAAATTCTCTGTCTGACACTGTTCATGATCACACGACTAACACCGCTGATGTACATGATATCCCTAGTGACTGCCAGCTTTTACAGCCAGTCTTATTCCCCACAAACCATCAACAGTGCAGATGCTGTACACAGTGAAAGCCACTTCAGCTAACGGACCAGGACAAACACCTGTGCCAAATGACAAATAGTTGCTTCAGTGAAACAAAGGAACCTGTGCACAACTCACCTTGCTCTCTCTCCTCTCTCTCTCTCACACACACATGTCCCATATTCTGAGCAAAGTGTACTGTCACACTGATTCACCTAGTTTTCATCGTTCAAACTTCAATCCCATGATCACTGTGATTTGATTATTCTGAAGTGTTCAGTGGAACCACTCTGACAGATTTTCCCCCTCCTCTTCAATCCGACCACACGACCACACGGTAGTACCAGCGTACAGACTGAACACCTGCAATGGCAGCCCAAGGACCTTGATTCCCGTCAGTAAAGAGGCCTAGGCTGAGCACTCTGTGTGATGTTCATCAGGCTTACCGGGGCCCCAGCCTCTTGCTGGCCGGTGCAGACAGACAATATTCAAACTGACACCAGGTGCCACACCTAGCTGTTAACCATCAGGTCTCATCATTCTGAAACCAGGGGATGAAGGGGGTGGGGTGTGTTGGTAAGGGGGCAGTTCTGCTTTCAGCTGAAAGCATTTCTCACTTCCTTATGTTTCAGTTGGAAAATGAAGAGTTCAGAAAGAAAATGCATTTTTCATCCAAATGATTGCCAATCCACATTACATCATTTGGTCTATTTTTTGCAATACTTTATCATCCTTATTCAAAAATGGCTCCCAATAACATTTTTTTTTTTCAAATAAAATTTTACAATTCTGGATATTTTTTTTCAATGAATTCAGAATCTGGATTATACTTTCTAAATTTAGAAAATTCCAGAAAACTTTGGGAGGGGTGGCAGCTACGGCCATGGTGCAGTGGTCACCATTGCCGATTCTGACTTTGACATTCAGATCAACAGGCTGAAAGTTGCTCGGGTGTTCACATAGCTCTTGGAACATAGTGTGGAAAAAAGAAGATGCTATCCATGCAAACAAGCATGCCAATGTGACAGGCATGTATTCTTTGTGTACTATTCCATATTCTGGACAATCTGAAGCAGGGAACACTGGTGTTCAAAAGCCTCTCCAGTGCAGATGCAATAAGAAGCCACTGGTCTGACAAAAAAGTGCCTTACTAAGCCAGGCAGCGGCTATGGGCAGGGAAGCAGAACGAGTGGCATGGGTGCAGTGCCATCCAGGTAGCACGAAAGATAAGACAGCAAAAACAAGAAGAAGAGTGCCCCCACCCTGGTCAGGACCCCTCACAGGCTAACCCTCCCCATGCATCTGTCCAGGCATGCAGCTAACTTCAGGCCTGTACCTCACTGCTGACACAGGTGCTCTGCTCCTTCTCTATGCACAGCACACTCTGGGTAGATCACCTACCCATCTGCACCTGCAAGTGCATGCTGCATGGAAACAAGTGACATGAATTCACATGCACTGCTGCGAGGAAACTGGTGACAACTATTCCAGAGATATGATTCCAGCCCAACTATTCCAGAGGTAGTATTCCAGACCAAAGGAGGAACTGAGGGGTACCAGGTGGGGGTGGGAGTTGGGACAACCATTCCAGAGTGATATGAGATTCAGCTGCATTCTAGACCAGGGGAAGACATGATGGGAATCAGAATGATTTCAGAGAAACTTTAGAGTTGGAAGGTTTAAGTAACAAAAGAACTGGGGGTTGGAGGTTGGGAGGGGGGGGGGGTGTGAGGGGGGCTAAGTGTCAATGTTCCCCTAAATGGAGATACTGATGTGATTCCAGACCAGATCAAGGGAGAAGAGAGTCAAAAGAAGGCAGCGTGAAGACAACAGCAGCCTCTGCAGACACAGCTGGTGCTGACAGACACTGCACCTTGTGGACAGGACTCCATGGTCACCACTCCTGCTGCTGCACCAGGGCAGTTCTACAGCCCCAGGTAAAAAACAAAATGAAGTCCTCTACTCTAGACTGGGGGTTTGAAGGCTTTCCTGATGGATTAAACAATGAGCTGCAGTCTTCATTGTATCGACAAAAAGCCACCGTCTTCTGTGTATATACAATTAGCCATGATCTTGTGTGTATCAACGATAAGCCACTGTCTTCTGTGAATAAACACTAAGCCAAAGTCTTCTATGTATTGTCAATAAACCACAGTCTTCTGTGTAAAAACAACAAGTCATGGTCTTCTGTGTGAAAACAGTAAGTCATAGTCTTCTGTGTAAAAACAATAAGTCACAGTCTTCTGTGTAAAAACAATATGTCATAGTCTTCTGTGTAAAAACAATAAGTCATAGTCTTCTGTGTAAAAACAATATGTCATAGTCTTTTGTGTAAAAACAATATGTCATAGTCTTCTGAGTAAAAACAATGTCATAGTATTCTGAGTAAAAAAACAATAAGTCATAGTCTTTTGTGTAAAAGCAATAAGTCATAGTCCTAAGTAGTCATAAGTCGTAAGGCCCTGCCATGGTTACACTCTGTAAGTAAGATTATTACTCCAGAATTTCATCTCTATAAAACTTTTTTTTTCAACATAATTTTTTGTTCGTTCATCATTTTCATTGTATTTTTGCCAAACATGTGTACAAAAAAATATGGCGAAATTGTACTGGTGAACAGTCAGTTAAAGTATACAGGCAAGTCTACGAGCATGTGCACACACAGACACACACACATGCGCGCATGCGCACACATATATACGCACACACAGAGACATACACATGAACACCCCCTGCCCCCCAAACACACACAGAGGCCTTTGAAGAGAGGTGGCAGTGTGGGAGTGGCGTTCACCTGACGTGGCCAGGGACAGGGGACCACCTGTTGCTGCCTGTCAATACTGCATGCATCGTTTTACCCATGCACCCTCCTCCCTCCCCCCATCCTTCTCCCCAACTGCTGCAATCCACAGCCTTGATATGCTGAACATCACTTATTCCTGTACACCAGCTGTGCCACCAGGCAAAATATTCCCTTGTCAATCCAAGTTTTTATCACTGTGTGTAAAATGTATGCCAAAAAAAAAAAAAAAAAAAGCCCCCACACATTGACACATAAACACGCAAATGGAAAACATATAAATACACCAGTAAAAATAAGAAAGAGTGCTTGCCTTTCCTTTTAAGGAACATTTTATTTACACACACACACACACACACTGACTCCTTTGCACATAACATCATTAAAAACTGTACAGGCAATCTGTGCATATGTACATGAACACTGATAGCCAGCTGAGGAACACACCTGAAATCAGGCACATGCAAACAAGAGTGAGAAGACAGAAAAAAAAAAGAAAAAAAAGAACAATCTGTATTCAGAAATGTGTTCACATGCACATACTCACATACTTACAAATTCGAAACAGCAGACAAAGGTGCACGTACACAATCATATGCGTGTGCGTACACACACACACACAAACTCTATCACTCTCTCTCACCAAAGATAGAAAAAGGATGACAGTGCTCACATCCATCAAACTGCTCTGTTGATCAAAAAAAAAAAAAAAGAAAAGAAGAAAGCACCACACAGGTTTTAACAAATATAAAGCAAGGAACTGTACTGAAAAACAAAATAAAACAAAACAAAACAAAACAACACTGTCACCACCTTTCCTTTCCCTCTCCTTACCTGTAGCTTTTCCACCTGCTGATGATACTCCTTCCTCATCAGCACCATGGCCGCCTGGTGTTCTGCAACACAACCATCACCACACACTGCCGTCACTGCCCATTCTGCTACACTGTGGTCATTCTGCTACGCTCTGTGTCCTGTTCCTCTGGTCTGGTCATTTTACTACACTGTTTGGCCATGCTGCTACAATCTGGCCATTCTGCTACAGTGTTTGGCCATTCTGCTACAGCGTTTGGCCATTCTGCTACAGTGGTGGGCCATTCTGCTACAGTGTTTGGCCATTCTGCTACAGCAATTAGCCATTCTGCCACAGTGGTGGGCCATTCCACTACAGAGTTTGACCATTCTGCTCCAGTGTTTGGCCATTCTGCTACAGCGTTTAGCCATTCTACTACAGTGGTGGGCCACTATGCTACAGCGTTAAGCCATTCTCCTACAGTGTTTGGCCATTCTGCTACAGCGTTTAGCCATTCTACTACAGTGGTAGGCCATTCTGCTACAGAGTTTGACCATTTTGCTACAGTTTGGCCATTCTGCTACAGTGTTGGGCCATTCTGCTACAGTGGTGGGCCATTCTGCTACAGTGTTTGGCCATACTGCTACAGAGATTGGCCATTCTGCTACAGTGTTGGGCCATTCTGCTATAGTGGTGGGCCATTCTACTACAGTGGCTTTTGGCTATTCTGCTACACTGTTTGGCCATTCTGCTACACTGTTTGGCCATTCTGCTACACTCTGTGTCCTGTTTTGATAGTCTGGCCATTCTGTTAGTGTTTGGCCATCCTGCTACAGTGTTGGGCCATTCTGCTACAGTGTTGGGCCATTCTGCTACAGTGTTGGGCCATTCTGCTACAGTGGTGGGCCATTCTGCTACACTGTTTGCTTATCCTACCAGAGAGTTTGGCCCTTCTCACACAGTGCTTGCTTACAACAGAACTGAGGTCTAAACAATGCTGAAGGAAAACCTGACAAATTAAACAAACAAGCAAGCAAAAAGAAAAGAAATAAATCGAAATAAGTGAGCACAACACCTCCCTGCCAGCCCCCCATCCTGCGCCCTTTGGCAAGCTGGCATTACACAGATCCCACCCACCAGATCCTTTCTTACCAGCCTGAGCACGTTTCGCAGACAAGCCTTGGTCTCACAGTCAAGGAAATGTATCGCACACTGCTGCAGTCCCATACCCCCTTCACTACAGATACCTGTCTGGTGAAGCAGACACAACGTAAGGCACAAGGACTGTGCTGAATAATGCACATGCCCCAGGGGAAATTTCCCCACTCCACCCATGCCCCAAAGATGCGGCCGTTAGCTGTTAACCCTTTCTGTGCTGCATGCATAGTGACATCCAGAGACAAATGAACATCTGGCAGCATCTCAGCAGCAAAGAATGAACTGGTAATTAAGGGACTAAGCTGCAGAAAGAATGGTGGCTGATGGAAGAGGATGGGAGGACAGCCATTAAAGAGTCTTCTGAATCTATCACTTCCATTCAGTGTAATGCTTACAGTCTAAATTTGCCTTCAATCCACAAGGGAAAAAGAGCAGTCATAAAATCCATATAAAGTAAGAAATAAAGAAAGAAAGAAACAATTTTTTTTAAATGTTGTAAACCCCTATTAATTACACATCCATAGAGACAAGATGTAATAGGATAAAAGTAGTAACATTAGTCAGAGCAGCTGAGACAATGAACCAGACCAGACCTTCTGGGCCCACAAAGGTTAACTTTGTTCAGACCAGTATGGCTACAAAGATTAACTTTGTTCAGGCCAGTGTGGCTACAAAGGTTAACTTTGTTCAGACCAGTATGGCTACAAAGGTTAACTTTGTTCAGACCAGTACGGCTACAAAGGTTAACTTTGTTCAGACCAGTACGGCTACAAAGGTTAACTTTGTTCAGACCAGTATGGCTACAAAGGTTAACTTTGTTCAGACCAGTATGGCTACAAAGGTTAACTTTGTTCAGACCAGTACGGCTACAAAGGTTAACTTTGTTCAGACCAGTACGGCTTCAAAGGTTAACTTTGTTCAGACCAGTACGGCTACAAAGGTTAACTTTATTCAAGACCAGTATGGCTACAAAGGTTAACTTTGTTCAGACCAGAAGGGCTACAAAGGTTAACTTTGTTCAGATCAGCAGAGGCTACAAAGGTTAACTTCATTCAGACCAGCAGAGGCTACGAATGTTAACTTTGTTCTGACCAGTACAGCCTGCAAATTTTAACTTTTTTCTGACCAGTACGGTTACAAATGTGAACTTTGTTCAGACCAGCAGAGGCTACAAATGTGAACTTTGTTCAGACCAGCAGAGGCTACAAATGTGAACTTTGTTCTGACCAGAGTGGGCTAAAACTGGTCAGACCAGCTGGGGATAAGAGAGTTCACTTAGTCTGGACTAGCATGGGTTAATCCTGATTAGATCTGCTGGGGATATGAGGTGATGCTGGTCTGACCAGCTGGGGACAACTTCAACTGACTGAGAGTTGACAATGGTCAGACCAGCACGGGAAAAGAGAGTTGACTTTGGTCAGACCAGCAAAGGAAAAAGAGTTGATTTTGGTCAGACCAGCAAGGGAAAAGAGAGTTGATGTTGGTCAGACCAGCTGGGGATCCTGTTACTTTGTATGACCTGACCTTTCCCTTTTTTTGAACAGAAAATCCAGATGTGCCGATTAAACAGCCAGTAGTACATATCAAAGCATTAAAATAACAACAATTTAAAAATATTACACAACAAAAATCCCTTCTTCACCAGTAGTACCAGACTGGGAATCCTCAAAGACTGACTAGTCAGAGTGACATCAGCTCAGAGGTTTGTGCTGGATACTCTTGCACACAGATCAATGGACCAACAGACAGAAAGACAGGACAGGCATATGGAATATCCTGCTTCACAGTGCCACACATGTATTCATGGTATTGCCAGGGCACCTGTCTTCTTCCTTCTTGTTCATTCCTCAGCTGAAACTGCACGTTTCTCCTTTGAGTTTGATGAGAGTGTGGTGCATGTGACCTGCTTTTCATCCCATCCTGAAAGTAGCTTCATTCCATGTGCAGTGGTAAAGTCAACACATAATATCTGTGTGTGTGTGTGTGTGTGTGTGTGTGTGTGTGTGTGTGTGTGTGTGTGTGTGTGTGTGTATGTGTGTGCTGCTGGTGTGTGTGTGTGTTTTTGTGTGTGTGTGTGTGTGTGTGTGTGTGTGTGTGTGTGTGTTGCTGGTGTCCATGTGCGTGTGCGTGTGTGTGTAGCATCCGTTCCCTAGGCAAATGATGTTTTAAACAAATTTATCGATTTGTTTAAATGCACACATTCGCATGTATGAATTCTATTTAAAAGTTTCACTCAAAGGACTTGGAAGGGACTGACATCATCTCAGATGTTGACTCTGAAGACAAAAATCTCTAACCTGGCTGTCTTACACAGGAACTGAACACAAAATCCTTGGATCAAGGGAACAATGCTTTAACCACTACGCCAACCAGACCTCAATAGCCATCTGTTACAGTTACAGCTGACTGGTCATCACAGCAAGTGAACAGTTCAACTTCTAATAAGACACACACCAGTCATCATCCCAAGACACAAATCACTACCCAAGTTCAGACATATGTTTTAGGCTTGTCCAAAGTGATGGTAATTTCTGACAAGAATTATCAGGCACCATGTAAATCTTTATACAGCCCACCCTGATGGTGCTAAAGTGTCTGTCAGTTGTCATGCATCATTCATCATGATCATCTGCTCTGACCACTCACCGATTTCCAGAACAGCGTCCATAGCCCAGGAATCGCAGCCCATGTCTTCCATCATTATGTCACATCACACAACTCACTTTACATCTCACAGGTCAACAGTAGTGTTTTGGTTATCCCGCAGCCGATAACAAATATTTGAAAAATAAAGAATGTCTGCCATGACAGCCATATGTATAATAGTTTTTGCTGCAACCACAAAACCACCACATGGAAAAATAGTTTGGAGCAGATCATTTATGTGGTAATTTAAAATTAAAAAAAAACAAAAAAACTGCAGCTGATCCTTTAACTCTGTCCATGTCGTCAAAGGTGAAGACATGAGTTTATGAAGATACAGGTATTATCATAACATCTTGCACTAAACCTGCTAACCCACAATAACTGAATATCACATGATGCAATATTATGAACACACTGACGTTTGTTTGCTGTTGTTGTTTTTTCCTATGCAGTAGCAGTCTTGTTTTGTTTTGTTTTGTCTTTCCAATAGATAATCCAATAATTGTAAACATCGATGACCTAATGACAATAAATAAGAACAGAAGAAGTCATGTACTGTTGCTGGTTTCAACCTCTGTAATTGTTCAGTGTTGTTGCTTCACACCACAGCTAAATAAAAACCAGGATCACTTACTGTCTATCTGATGGTATGACAGCGCATTGCCTGATCAAATGACAGCCACAACCTGTCCCCCTCCCCTCTCCCAGCCTTGCTGAAACCCAACCACACTCCCAAGATCATGAGCCCCATGGTGGAGAAGTTGCACAGGAGACGGATCGGATTCCAATCCAGGGATTTCCAGATGACTCAGCCCTACAGACTGCTTGATGTGATTTGGTCTCCTGTCACCATCAGGCCAGACAGGGAGGAACTGGACTCAACCCCACAAGCCATCACAGCCAGCGCTACCTGAAGCATTCAAACAGCTGCATCTCTCTCTCTCTCTCTCTCCCTCCCTCTCTCTCCCTCTCTCTCTCTCCCTCCAAAGCCATAGGTGTGTGACCCCATTCTATTCATCCCACCTGGTGTTGCTGCAGTATTCCATCTTTGGCATGCTGCTTCCCTTCTTTTGCAAAACTCCTGTGTGCCACTATGCCTTCAGACTAAAGTGTCAGGAGGTGGTGTTCCGGTTGATCCTACATCCCAAGCATCACTGCCTTTTGTTTTTCAGCTGCTTCAACAAGGACTGAGGCAAACAACCTTGCCATGTACAGAACAACAACTACAGTGAGGAAAATTCTGTGTGTGTGTGTGTGTGTGTGTGTGTGTGTGTGTGTGTGTGTGTGTGTGTGTGTGTGAGGATGGGTGGGAACTTGAAATGTGTGGAGTTGAAGGGGGAAGAGAGGGGAAGATGTGTGCATGATGAAGCAGACCAAGAGGATTAAAATCTTTCAGGTTATTACTGCATTTCACACCTACTCCTAAAACAAACATAAATCAAATAAACAACTGCATTCACATATTCCTTCCCACAGAATCACCACTTGTTAAACCTCACAGTGCACCTGCCTGCCAACTGATCTGTGGTCACTGCCTCTACACAACTCTGTCCTTGTGTCACTTCACAATCTCTTCTTCATTGTCTTATCTCTGCAGCTCCTATTAAGCCTCCGCCTTGGCAAAAACCAAAGCACATGGGTTACACGCACTCCACGTATCATACCAATGTGTATCACATAACATCCTAGGGTTTGAAATTTAATCCAGGGTACAGTCTCAACTCATGGAATACACACGGTGTCATGGCCAAATCCTAGCAGGCTGACATCAACACTACCACAACACAAGCCACCAAGGCAGACCAGACCAAAGGATGGAGCAACAGAGAGAGTGGGTGACAACTCTGAAGTGAAATCTGAGAGTGGTTGGTGGCAGGACTGGAGCAGGAGCATGGCTACATCCTGACATGTATGTGGGACTGGTGCAGACTGTCACATGACTGTGTGTCAGACAGACAGAGAGAGAGGCAATGGCCCTTAATTGCTCACAGCCGCGTGCTGCCCTTTCAGGCTCTTGTGTTTGGAGGTTTGCAGAATGCTGCGCCGAGAAAATAATTACATCCCCCCCCCCTCCAAAACAACAAGCACAGTGTGTACTTGTGTAATTGATGAAGTCAGTGCCAGCCTGCTGGGTGTTGGAATGTCTAATGTGAAGCAAAAGACTCAGGAGTTCTCCCAGACAGGGAACTGTGCCACAGGCTGTACGCAGACATACACATATAAAGACACCAGCACACATACACAGAGTAAAACAATGCACACACATGTACACAAACCCTAACATGCAGACAACCACACATCTATACAGGTACAGATGTAGCACACACATACACGCACACTGCCGCAAAAGTAACAAAAGCATATGGCACTGTGTTATTCTAGGGTCCACTATCAAAAATGGTTTGGCAAGCCCAATTGCCAACATAGAGACAATCAAAGCACAAACAAGAACAAAACAACAATAACAACAAAAATGAGCTATGACAATTTCTTCAAAACACACACACACACACACACACACACACACACACACACACACACACACACACACACACACACACAACACAAAACCAAGAAACCCACTTCAAACAAACTAAGGAAGCTGAGTCAAAAAACCAATACACCACCAGCAAAACCAAAACTATATTGAGATAAACAGAATAATCAACACAAAATCAATGAACACAAGACAAACACAACAAAGACAACACAAGCACATAACTAAGAAAGACAACGGGAAAAAAAGAAAGAAAAGAAGAAAAAAAAGAGAGAGACAGCTGACATGAAGACAAAAAGAAAGAACGGAAAAAAAAAAAAACCACGCAAATCCAACAAGGCCTACAAGCTAAAAGATCACAAGAAATCTGGAGAAAACAAAAATGAGCCTAAAGTCAGCATTTAAAACACAAGAAAACCAATGTTTAAAACAAAAGAACATTCCCACTGCCCCCCCCCCCCCCCCCCCCCCCACATCCTTCTACCCTTCCCCAATCTAATGTTCCAGTCTACTGAGAGCCAATCAGAATGGAGGGTCACCTGCTTCGGTGTACTTGAGTCCCGGGCGTTGGTCGATGTCGGCCTGGTCATGGCGGGGCGGCCACATGGGCTGCAGACGGCCGGGCAGCTCCGACTGGCCCAATGCTGGGTCCTGCTTGGTCCAGTAGTACTGACCATTGGGCTGAAAGCAACACAGTGTCATTGTCAGCAACACCACCACACTCATCAGTGCTATCATCATCATCACCACCACTCCCATCAGTCCTATCACCATCAACACCACCACCACCCTCATCAGTGCTGTCATCATCATCATCACCACCATCCTCATCAGTGCTATCATCATCATCACCACCATCCTCATTACTGCTATCATCGTCATCATCAACAAAACCACCCTCATCAGCGCTATCATCATCATCATCAACACAACCACCCTCATCAGTGCTATCATCATGATCGACACCACCACCACCCTCATCAGTGCTATCACCATTATCCATACCACCATCCTCATCAATACTATCATTATCGTCATCAACACCACGAGCCTCATAACTGCTATCATTATTATTATCATCATCATCATCACCATCAGCCTCATCAATGCTGCCACCGTCATCTTTTATCACTGATGTCTGCTTTCACTCATTCATCGCCATCATTATCACCACAGTTATCACCATCCTCTTGGTCCTTGGTCTCCTTTCATCTTCTTCATCTTCATGGTCATCTTCTTCACCTGCCTGTCCTCTTCAGAGCCCTTCTATGTCATTCACAGTGAAACCTTTCTATTAGAAGACAGGGTTCTCTCCCTTTTTGAATATGAATAACTTTTTTCTTTTTTTTTTTTTTTTTGAAATCTTTTTCTTTTTGTGCTTGATTTATTCCCAACTTTAGAGTCCGTATAATCTGAGACCCACTTTAGTGTCTTGATCTTCCATGGACCCCACTCCCTACCCTCCAACTTACTAGCAGTGGCATCGACCTGACTCAACAAACAAGGCAGTAAAATCCCACAAACACCTCCAACAGGACTCAAACTCACAATCTCTCAGCCACCAACGCAAACCACTGCACCCTAGGAGCTGGTTCTGCAGACTAAACTTCTCTTTACAATACGTGGTGTATGTTTTCACAGGGCTTGTCAACATTTGTGTGCGTGCATCCAAAAAGCAAGCATAAAATGTTAGTGTTAATATCTCCACTGGGCAAACTTTCTTTTCATTGTGTGGAACATAATGCCGCTGTGTGTATGTATATGCATGTGTGTGTGTGTGTGTGTGAAGTCAAAATTTCATTTTGAGATGGTACACTGCATAAGCAGTATCTGCTTTTTTTTCCCCATCAAGCCACCCACAAAACTAAACAAAATGAATAGAGTGAAAATAGCAAAAAATGATATATATATATATATATATATGTATGCACATCCGAATACAGAAAATGTGTGTGTGTGTGTGTGCGCATGCGCGCGTCCATGTGGGGGGGACCAGGAGGGAGAGGGAGGGGGTGCTAAATAAGGCCTGTGGGAGTGACAGAGAATAGATGGCAGACACAGACAACAATGAAGAGGGGTGAGGTAGGGGTGGGGGAGGGGATGAAGATCACATGTCCCCCATTCAGTGAGAGGGCGACTTGGTGGCTGCATGCATATCCCTCTGATGTAGATGGCAAGCCCCCAATGAAACCTACAATACCAGCCAGTATGAGGGGCAAGCCCACTCTCCACCGTTCAACCCCTTTCACTCTGACCTTCTGACCAATCAGCTCCACCCATGATCTCTCCAACCACTACACACACACTGTAATTTCAGAATGACAAATCAGGTCTTTGCCACAAGGTCACTGACTGAGCTGGGGTTGAAAGGTCAACCCAAATCACACCTCAAGCACTTCTGTGGAATGTACAAAACATTGCTTTTTTTTTTTCTATTTTATCTTCACAAGAAAAAAAAAATCATTTAGACCCCTTTCATTAAAAGAATGCCTCTCATTTTGAAAACTGGTTTTAAACTAATTCATAGTTGTATTCAAGCAGATCATTGCAAATAAAATGAAAAAATAATAAAGTTTATAAAAACCTTTTGGTGGTAGTAGAATCCATTAGTGAGAACACCGACGTTTCAAGCCATAGGCCCGTTGTCAAAGTGAAAGGAGAGGACAGTGTAGACAGGAAAGCCTCTGTGAGAATTGGGTGAGAACATTTCATTTAATGATCAAGTTGGACCAAAATAAAGTCACTGATCACTGTTCAGGTGTATTGAGTTCACACAGACACACACCACAGTTCACACAAAGACACCAACACACACACGCGCGCACACACACACCACCACAACCCCCACAAAACACACAACACCACACACACACACACACACAACACCCACCCCCCCACCCCACACCACACACACACACAAAAGGAGGGGAATAAATGGAAATATTCACTATTTTGCCTACTGAAAGAGAAAGAAACAGGGGCTAGAGAGGGACAGGACAGAGAGATTAAGGCAGAAGGGCCCTGGCTCAGCTAGACGTCAGTGACTCTGATGTTCATCCCAGCTGGCTGTGTGGTGCCCAAGCGGCTGATGACAAGGCTCTCCATGTGCTTTCTGTATACACGATCTCTGGGGTTCTGCCACACTGCTGATATCTTCGCATGACTGAAGCTGTGATACGGACCAACAAAATGTTGGCCGACTGGGTTGTTGTGGCCCAGCTTCATCGACCTCAGGTGCTCTGAAAAGCGGTCGGCCAATGAGCGGTAGGTCTCCCCAATATACAGCTTGGAGCAGAGGGTGCAGGTCAAGACGTACACTAAGTTCCTAGACTGGCAGTTTAAACTGGACCTCACAGTGAATGTGCCAGTGGGTCCCACGACTGTAGTTGCAGTGTCTATAAATGGGCACGTCTTGCATTTTTTGTCCCCACAAGGTCTGCACCCAGGTGAGGTTGACTGGGTGGCCTGCGGTCTAAGCTTGGACCTCACAAGCATGTCACGCAGGTTCTTGTCCCTCTGAAAAGCAATCAGTGGTGGCTTGGAAAAAATTTGTTTGAGGTCTGGATCTTGCTGGAGGAGACTAAAGTTTTCACGCAGGATTCTGCAGACTGGTAGGTTGTGAGGGTGGTATGGGATGACTACCACAGCGCGGTCCTCATCCTCTCCCGTTGCTTTTGGTCTCAGGGCTTCTGTGCGGCTGGTAGAGCGTGCACGTTCAAGTGCTGTTTGCACAATATCCTCTGGGTACTGGCGGGCTATGAAGAAGGTGGACATCCTCTGAGCCTCATTCTCAAAGTCCTGCTCTCTACTGCACCATTATCAGCAGTGTGGCAGAACCCCAGAGATCGTGTATACAGAAAGCACATGGAGAGCCTTGTCATCAGCCGCTTGGGCACCACACAGCCAGCTGGGATGAACATCAGAGTCACTGACGTCTAGCTGAGCCAGGGCCCTTCTGCCTTAATCTCTCTGTCCTGTCCCTCTTTAGCCCCTGTTTCTTTCTCTTTCAGTAGGCAAAATAGTGAATATTTCCATTTATTCCCCTCCTTTTGTGTGTGTGTGTGGTGTGGGTGTGGGGTGGAGGGGGTGGGTGTTGTGTGTGTGTGTGTGTGTGGTGTTGTGTGTTTTGTGGGGGTTGTGGTGGTGTGTGTGTGCGCGCGTGTGTGTGTGTGTTGGTGTCTTTGTGTGAACTGTGGTGTGTGTCTGTGTGAACTCAATACACCTGAACAGTGATCAGTGACTTTATTTTGGTCCAACTTGATCATTAAATGAAATGTTCTCACCCAATTCTCACAGAGGCTTTCCTGTCTACACTGTCCTCTCCTTTCACTTTGACAACGGGCCTATGGCTTGAAATGTCAGTGTTCTCACTAATGGATTCTACTACCACCAAAAGGTTTTTATAAACTTTATTATTTTTTCATTTTACAACGAATCCTGCAGTCAACTTTTGTTTCTTCCATTGCAAATAATTTTTCTGTACATATGTATGCACACATGCATGTATGCATGCAAAGTAGAAACAGACACAGGAGTAAGCAGACAGTGGCTTGAAAAGCTGAGAGGAGCAAGGATCAACCATGTCCTGAGAGCTCCACATACAAGCACACCACCCAGTGCACAAAAAACCTCCCACTTCTATACCCCCTCTCCCTTAACTCTCACCAGTTTTTGAGATTTTTGCATTTTGCATGAATTTTTTGTAGATTTTTGTAACATTCTGTGCATTATTTCTAAAATAATAATATTTTTGTGATGAATGTGACTATTACGGGTTTTTTAGGTGATACATTGCTTCAGATAACAAAAATGTTGTTTTAAATACCATAATTCCAGGAAGAAAACCATCAATCACCGGTGATCAAAATTCAAGGGAAAGAACTGAAGAGTTAAGGCCCCATGGATAAGAATACTGGTGGTTGTGCCTTGAGAGATTCCAGTGGTACATCATCACTGTCGTAACAGAGAGCTATCCACTTTAGGTGGAACTGGCGTATTGTTCTGTCACACACAGGCAACTGTTGACATTCAAGCGTTTCATCAGATTAGGGAGAGAGGGAGAGAGAGAGAGACAGACAGAACATGTGAGAGACAGAGACAGAGAGAGAGCTCTACAGACGAACAGACTGACAGAGAGGACAGCTATGGGATGAATGAAGTCCAGACGACTTATTGAAGAACATGTTTGACTGATTTATAAATGTAGAAGATCGGTCATTAATTTGGCCAATTAAACAACCTGAAGGGAATACAAACATACAAAACAAAAACATGAATCTCTCTCTCTCTCTCACACACACACATACAAACACACACACACAAACATGCACTTTCTGTCATTTGCTTTCTCTTTCTACCTCTCTCTCTTTCTACCTACCTACCTCTCTCTCACTCACACACACACACACACACACACACACGCACACACACCCCAAAAATATAATCCCAAACAACTCTTCTAACCAATGTTTTGTCGCCCATATCTGTCTACAGCACTAAGCACAGCCAAAAAGAAACTGGCTCCACCTTAGGAGCAGATACTAGCGGCCAATGCCAGAGTCCACTCTCTGAGTGTTGGGTTCACTAACGCAAAAAAGCAGCTACCATTTGCCCAGACACATTTCAAGTGGCCAATACCACACTTGGTTTACATGCTGCTGACCCCCACACAGAAGTTCAGGGGAAATGTCACTGCAACAGACACTGTCACAGAGAAGGGGCAGATAGGACAGGAATCCTGCTGATGACATGGTGCAACTTGTGTGCTTGTCTGGGCAGACAGGATGGAATAGGTGCTCTCTCTCCCCCTCTCTATTTGTCTTTCTCTCTCTCTGTCTTTCTCTGTGTCTTTGATGCATGTCTTGTAGCATCTAGTGGTAGGTTAGAATCATAATGGCAGGTATGATGATATGGCTGACATAGTCCTGTACACTGTTGTAAAATCTGTGTGTGTGTGTGTGTGTGTGTGTGTGTGTGTGTGTGTGTGTGTCAGACTACAGAGGGAGAGTGAATGTGTGTGTGTGTGTGTGTGTGTGTGTGTGTGTGTGGGGTGTGTGTGTGTGTGTGTGTGTCAGTGAGTGAGAGAGAGAGAGAGAGATTGTGTGTGTGTGTGTGTGTGTGTGTGTGTGTGTGTGTGTGTGTGTGTGTGTGTGTGTGTGTGTATGCATGCGTGTGTGCATTGTGTAAGTGTGTGAAAGGCAATCAGACAGAGAGAGTGTGTTTGGGTGTAACAGTATGACTAACTAGTGTGTGTGTGTGTGTGTGTGTGTGTGTGTGTGTGTGTGTGTGTTTTGTGTGTGAGATAGTCAATCAGACAAAGAGACAGAGTGTGTTTGTGTTGTGCAAGTTTGTTTTGTTTCCTGTGTACACTTACCCAACGGTCAACAACCCTTCTTGAAAGGCAGTCATTAAGTGTTGCACAACTCAGGTACTTGCCAATATACTGACCTAGTACTAAAGAAGGCTACTGGTGGCTATTCATACAACCAGGATACCCAGGTACATAAAGCTGGGACATGACATTAATTCCCCTGAGAGTGTGCTCCTTTCATAACCATGGGATTAATAAAACAGCTGTCCTTCGCTCTATACAATACTGCACTCAATCATTAATCAACCAAAGCACATACACACAAAAAAGTTATTAATAAGACAAGATTATTGTTTAGCCTACCTTTGCAAAGCAAAAAAAAAAAAAAAAGTGATTGAAAAGACAAGACCAATGCTCAGCCTATCTTTGTACCATTCTAGGAAAAGTTGCTTGGTTTAAAGACACTGTTAAAAAAAAGCAAATGACTTCCTCATCTGAGAAAAATATGAAGAGAAAAGATGATTGCCAGATGATTGTCATTCCCTGCTCTCATACAGATGATTATCATTCCCTGCTCTCATACAGAAGATTGTTATTTCCTGCTCTCATGACAACAGACGACTGTCAATTCCTCATCTCATGACACAAGATTGTCACTTCCTCATCTCATGAGAGAAGATTTGTCACTGACAAAAAAATAACACCAAAGTGCCCCCCACTATTCCATGAAGACCTTCTGGGCTCACAGACACTGCAGAATGGACCACTGTGGGCAGTATGGTCAGTCTCTATACCCAGTCATCTCACTGCCACATAAAAACTTGGCCATTGTTTTGCACTGTCAACAGAAAATCCTGGCCATTGTTTTGCACTGTCAACACTGTCAACAGAAAATCCTGGCCACTGTTTTGCACCATCAACAGAAAAACCTGGCCAATGTTTTGCACTGTCAACAAAAAATCCTGGCCACTGTTTTTGCACCATCAACAGAAAAACCTGGCCATGTTTTGCCCTGTCAACAGAAAATCCTGGCCACTGTTTTGCACTGTCAACAGAAAATCCTGGCCAATGTTTTGCACTGTCAACAGAGAAACCTGGCCATTGTTTTGCACTGTCAACAGAGAAACCTGACCATTGTTTTGCACTGTCAACAGAAAAACCTGACCATTGTTTTGCACTGTCAACAGAGAAACCTGACCATTGTTTTGCACTGTCAACAGAGAAACCTGGCCATGTTTTGCCTGTCAACAGAGAAACCTGACCATTGTTTTGCACTGTCAACAGAGAAACCTGGCCATTGTTTTGCACTGTCAACAGAGAAACCTGACCATTGTTTTGCACTGTCAACAGAGAAACCTGACCATTGTTTTGCACTGTCAACAGAGAAACCTGACCATTGTTTTGCACTGTCAACAGAGAAACCTGGCCATTGTTTTGCACTGTCAACAGAGAAACCTGACCATTGTTTTGCACTGTCAACAGAGAAACCTGGCCATTGTTTTGCACTGTCAACAGAGAAACCTGACCATTGTTTTGCACTGTCAACAGAGAAACCTGCCATTGTTTGCACTGTCAACAGAGAAACCTGACCATTGTTTTGCCCTGTCAACAGAAAAACCTGGCCATTGTTTTGCACTGTCAACAGAGAAACCTGACCATTGTTTTGCACTGTCAACAGAGAAACCTGACCATTGTTTTGCCCTGTCAACAGAAAAACCTGGCCATTGTTTTGCACTGTCAACAGAGAAACCTGACCATTGTTTTGCACTGTCAACAGGGGAAAATGGGTTACAACTTTCTCTAACAAACACTGCTGAATGGGTAAAAAAAAAAAAAAAGGCAAAAAACTGTGGATGACAACAATACAGAGAGAGAGAGAAAGAGAGAGCAACTACAACAACAACAAAACCCAGTGCTAGAGAGACTGCCACCACTGGGGAAAACTCCAGCCTTTAATTCACTGAACTATGCTCCCAACAACCAGAGGTGAGGAGAACTACGTCAGATACACACGACAGCCCCTGAGAAGTGTTCTCCTTGACACTACAAAGTACAAAAAAAAAAAAAAATGTCTTCGTTATCCCTGCCTTGCACAGAGAGACGAAAAAAAAACAAAAAAAACACCACTTGGAAGAGCATCATCACTATTTGGCTCTACACATAGTCATCACAAACAGTACTTCGCTGTAAATAATAAAAGGAAACAAAGGGAAAGGAAACAGACACCAAAAAAAAAAAGAAAAAAAAAAGAAATACCGCTGTTCGCCATTAGCATTTGCGGTGATATCTTCCTGTCACAACAACGATGGGACAGGGCAAAGAAGACAAGGGGGAGCACTCTACACCAACACTGCCACCACACTGTCGGTCATCAATCACACCCCCCCCCCCCCCCCCCTCCCCCATTTAACCTCATTTCTGTGACAGCTGCATGCGAGATGGACAAGACAGACGGTGCCGCTTCGTTTCCCCTTCTCCTGCTAACGTATCCCCCTCCATCCTTCCCCTCCCTCTCCTACGGCCCTTCATCCATCTCTTCTTCAAGGCGCGATGTGGGACATAAACACTTTACAACAGACTCCATGAAAAGCTCGTTCACAGATGCCCCCACCAGATGTGATCTTTGAATTTCTGGAAAAAGATTAACATTTTTGGTCTGATCTAAGATTTTACGGAACAAAGTTTTGTTCTTTTTTAAACGAAATTTCTGGTGTGTTTTTAGGTGAATTTTAAAGGGTTGTGTGGTTTGACTTTTTCCCTTTTCTTTTCAATGACCTGTGAGTTGATTTCAACGCCGTAACAGCCCTATTATGGCCCTTCGAAGTCGGCTGGGCTACAAACAACATGATCCCTCTCTCCCATCAGGCGCAAAGACGGGTTGGTAGAGACTGTATGTACACACTTTTCCGCCCTCTCTCCCACCAACGCGCAGAGACGGGTTGGTAAGAGACTGTATGTACACACTTTTCCGCCCTTCTCTCCCACCAAGGCGCAAAGGACGGGTGTAAAACTGTATGACACACTTCCGCCTTCTCTCCACCAACGCGCAGAGACGTGTAAGAGACTGTATGACACACTTTTCCGCCCTTCTCTCCCACCAAGGCGCAAAGGACGGGATTGGTGCCCTTCTCTCCCACCAAGCGCAAGAGGATTGGTAAGAGACTGTATGTACACACTTTTCCGCCCTTCTCTCCCACCAACGCGCAGAGGACAGGGTTGGTAAGGGTTGGTAAGAGACTGTATGTACACACTTTTCCGCCCTTCTCTCCCACCAACGCGCAGAGGACAGGAAGAGTATGTAAGTAGGACAGGGTTTGGTAAGGAGACGTGTAAATGTATACACACTTTTCCGCCCTTCTCTCCCACCAAGGCCAGAGGACAGGGTTGGTAAGTGAAAGAGACTGTATGTACACACTTTTCCGCCTTCTCTCCCACCAAGGCACAGAGGACAGGGTTGGTAAGAGACTGTATGTACACACTTTTCCGCCCTTCTCTCCCACCAAGGCGCAGAGGACAGGGTTGGTAAGAGACTGTATGTACACACTTTTCCGCCCTTCTCTCCCACCAAGGCGCAGAGGACGGGTTGGTAAGAGACTGTATGTACACTTTTCCGCCCTTCTCTCCCACCAAGGCGCAGAGGAATGGCGCAGGCAGATGGTTTGGTAAGAGACTGTATGTACACTTTTCCGCCCTTCTCTCCCACCATGGCGCAGAGGACGGGGTTGGTCAGGGCTACAAGCAACATGATCTCTCTTCCATCAAGGCGCAGAGGACGGGGTTGGTAAAAGACCATATGTACACACTTTTCCGCCCTTCACCCTGGCCTGGCTGGGTGATGCCACTGTCCTTCACACATACCACACCACCTGCTGGGCGGAGGACGCCGAGTAGTTGTCTAACCCCTAGGCCTTTACTCTTCTTGTCTTTTTGACTGAGTCCACTTCCACGACCCCCCCCCCCCCCACCCCCCCCCTCCCCTGTCACTACTCCTATGCCGCTCATTCCCGCTGCCTGTGTACACAGCGCCACAACCAGATTTTTCCCCCCACTCTAGCCCCGACATTGCTTTTATGTCTTCGTGCGGCCACCTTCCACAGGAGACACTGCATGGCTGCTGAGTCACTTTCCTGGTGTTGAGGAAACACCATCCATAACGTGTGCAGCACCACTGTCTACGCCCCCTTCTGATGACAGTCACCAGTTAAGTCACGGAGCCTGCATGAATGAGCGTCCCTCTCTGGGGGAAGGGGCGCCACCATGTTCGCCCAACGGCAGCCCCCATGAATTTGGAAAGACCAAAATCTATATAACCCTTGAATGCAATTCCCTCAGGCCCATCCTTCTCTTTACCTTCTCTCTCCCTATTTCCACCTTGATATGTAATACCATGCAACCCCTCCCGCCCTCTTTCGCTGTGCACATCACATGTGGCAGCTCACATCATACATGTTGAAGACGATGCACACATTATGATGAGCCTTCAAGTCTGTGTTAGAAAAATTACCGGTTATAAGACTACAGTTTATAAAAAATACAGTCAGTAAAATGACACACTGATAACTGTTGTTTTGGGTTACTAGAAACAACGAGTAAAGTACCGTGTTGTTAGGATGGGGTAGTAACTTGTTCATCTGTCAGTTAAACATTCTCTCTCTCTCTCTCCTCTCTCTCTCTCTCTCCTCTCTCTCTCTCTCTCTCTCTCATCCTCTGTGTGTGTGTGTGTGTGTGTGTGTGTGTGTGTGTGTGTGTGTGTGTGTGTGTGTGTGTTGTTGTTGTTGTTGTTGTTGTTGTCTGTGTGCATATGTGTATAAGAGAGAGAGGGGGGAGAGAGAGTTGTTTGTGTGCATATTTGCTTGTGTGTGTGTGCACGCTTATGTACATGCTTGCGTTTGAGTGCGCACATGCACGTGCGTCCGTGCGTGTGTGTGTGTGTGT
>CM065717.1:45256195-45258695 GCA_033310375.1 Conus canariensis
TCAGGCCGGTGGTTTAGATGACGGGTATGTCAGTGCACAAACAGCACCTATCATCTCGCGCGCTGAGAATGGTCTGAATCAAGATCACCGAGCGTGTCGTAGAACAATGCCATCAACCGGAACAGTAAGTAGAAGCAGAACGGCAAGGTTTGGAAGCGCCGTGTGCTCTGAATGGTTTACGCCTCTCTGGAAGGCGTGTTCCACCTGGAAGCATTGTTGTATGACACAGGCCTTTCTGTGCTGGGTCATGATGTTCTTATGTCGGTACACGTTCGAGAGCTTGTATTACGCTCTAGTTTAACGTTCACTCCACATCAGGTCACACGGCAGACAGGGATACCCGTACTAGTGAAGATGGGGGAGGGGGGGAATCTGCCTTACAATACACTAACACCATCAGGATGACTACATGTTGGAGGTCAAGAGATAAAACGCCTGTTCTGAATGCTGAGCACAGATTCAGCTGCACATTTCTCTTTTAGCAAAGATGGTTGGTGGTTTTATTTTAGGTCTTTTCATCCGGCAGATGATATTAGACGGGAAAAAAAACAAAAAAAAAAAACAACACTTAAATAATTTCAACACATACATCTGCATACATTTATGAAAAAGAAAACAGCATATCAGTTAAGGACCCTCATAATAGTCTAGCTACCTCAGAACTGGCTAAAGTGGCGGCAATCTCAATTATGCATGAGTCAGACAGAACTTGACTCTCATTTTCATATTTGTCAAGACTGATACCTTTCGCCTTATACATATCAGTTAAAACTGGACAATCTACAGAAGGTGATGCACAGAGATGAATTTTCCACAAACACACACAACTTCAGGAGAAAAATTTGGTCTTCCATGTGTTCAGCCTTAATTTTGTGATAATCTTAGCCAGATGGCGTGAGCAGCTAGGCAGTGTGTAGCATTTTTCACAGAAAAAGGTTTTGTAAACGTAGTGTTCCAGGTTGTGCTTTTAGCAAAGAGAAAGAAACCACAGGCACGCACGCAGGCACGCAGGCACACACACACACACACACACACACACACACACACACACACACACACACACACACACTCACACACACACACACACACACACACACACACACACAAACTAGATTACTTTCGTTAGTAACCATTACCTGTCACGACTTTAAATTAAAAAAAACACACACACACACTTTCTTTGCTGTAAATATTTGTTTTAAGGTAGCGTGGGGGTATATATAGGTTTTGCTTGATTGTTTGTTGTTGTTGATGTACAAAACTAACCAACAGTGTGTAACAGTACGCACACGATTTCACAGTCCCACATAGCACCCCTTTTTTTCCCCTTCCTTTCTCTCATTTTGTTCTTTCTTTCTTTCCACTTCTCATTTTCCTCCTGTCTTCCTTTCTTTTACATTCTTTTTCCTGTGCACGAGTGGAAAAGCGTTTTCCTAACGACTGCTCATGAGAGCAGTCACCAAGTCTTGTGTGGCGATGGGTCAAGGTTTGAGGACAACCGATGTGTGAAAATGGTCACATACGCAGCGCTCGACAGGCCCGGAGCCCAATGGTTAGAGCGTTTGCCTGCGCAGCTGACGGTCGTGAGTTCAAACCACACATTGGGGTTGGACTGTTTGTTTGTTTGAGTTTTCTGTTCTTGTTTTTCGCTTGAAAGCCCTCCCTCTGCGCTCAACGGTAACTGCGTACCTGATTCCGTTCAGAGAAGGTTAACGTCGGCGGAGGGAGAAGGATGGGCCCCGCCTTCCATTATAACGTGCGCTGTGGGTTTCTAGGGTTGATCGTTTAACACAGAGGGAGGGGGGGGGGGGAGAGAGGGGAAAGAACACACAAAAAGAAACAAACAGAACGAAAGAAAGGATATAAAAAGGACAATTACAGAAAATGACAATACAGAAAGATGGAATTTTAAAAAAAAGGACGGGAGAGAGGAAAAAAAAAAAAAAAAGGGGGGGGGGGAGGGGAGGTTAAAGAAAGAGTGCATGAACAAATGTTAAATAAAATGAATAAAGAACGAAAGAAAACGAAAAAGAAAGCACGAAAGAAAACGAAAAAGAAAGAATGAAAGAAAACGAAAAAGAAAGAACGAAAGAAAACGAAAAAGAAAGAACGAAAGAAAACGAAAAAGAAACAATGAAAGAAAACGAAAAAGAAAGAAAGAAAACGAAAAAGAAAGAACGAAAGAAAACGAAAAAGAAAGAATGAAAGAAAACGAAAAAGAAAGAACGAAAGAAAACGAAAGACCAGAACAATAACAGCAGCAACAACAACAACACAGACACAAAAAGGAACAAGGGGGAAAAAAACACAAAAGATTAAAAGAAAGAAAGAACGACGAATGAAAGTAAAAGAAAAAAATGGGAGAATGGACACCACCACCCCCCCCCCCCCAAAAAAAAAAAAAAAAGAAGAAGAAAAGAACAGAAATAACTAAGAATGACTGAAAAGAAAAAAGAACAAAGAATGAACCAAGAACAAACAAAAAGGAAAGAAAGACTGA
>CM065717.1:45263695-45267818 GCA_033310375.1 Conus canariensis
GATATAGATAGGAAAGGGTAAGCGACGGAGGGATGGGGAGGAAGGGAGGGTGGGGAAGAGAGTGATGGGGGAGGGGAGGAAGGGAGAAACTCAGAAAGAGGGAGGGAGGGGGGGAGAGAGAGAAAGTGCGAGAGAGAGAGAGAGAGAGAGAGCGAGAGAGAGAGAGAGAGAGGCTGACAGAGAGGCAGCCAGGCAGACAGACACACAGACCAGTCAGACAGGTGGAGAGACTGAGGGAGACGGACACCGCCGGGGGCTTATTGTCAGTTCTATCTAACCTAGATATCTACCCATCATCCTACCACCCAGCTACCGCTAACCATGGGCAAACCCGAAAAGCAGACCAAACATAAAAAAAGGGGGTGTGGGGGGGGGGGGGGGGGGGGGGGGGGGGGGGGGGGGGGGGGAAGCAGGGCCTGAACAGCTGTCTCACGTCGCAATGCTGCACGCTGCACTTGTGACGACAGCAAGTCCTTACATGGACCATCTCCGAGCCAAACTAGATACCAGACCCCAGTCACTCCTTTTGTTTCCACGACAATTGACAATGATCAGGCACTCTGTGTGCGTAACAGATGCCCCGGTAAACATCAACAACGCTGCTCAACCGGCACAAGAGCAGACAAGATGATGTATTTCAAACAAATCTTATTACTGGACAGAACGAAGCCACATTCCAAGGAAACGTTATTCCACAGCAGTGGTTGCCGTTTCCATGAACAGAAGGAAACACAAACTTTTACAGTAACAAAATTAACACGTTTCATGAAATCTTAAATAAATGTAAGCGAACCGCCCCAAAAACGTGGACAAACGAATCACAAGACAAAACACGACGCGTTTCGACCTCTTAGGTCTTCTTCAGGCAAGATACAAAACAATTATTACAACGAAAATGAACGAGCAATCACTTGTCTTCAATCTCTTCAGCGCAAGACAGGCGTTGAATGATGTTTTCCTAAGTTTTCATGAATCAAACAATGAGTGAGGACCACTGATGTGAGCAACCTGCCATCGGTAGGTCCACATTTTGTTGTTGTTGTTGTTGTTTAAGCCACACATGCCAACTCGAAAACAAGACCCCCCCCCCCCCCCCCCACACACACACACACACACACACCCCTTTAATTTTCTGCGAGTAGCAACACGGTAACACAATCTCCTCGAAATGTCTTCAAATGATAATACATCCACAAGAAATCCAAACCATTCTCCCAGAATGCTCTTCACATAAAGAGACAGAAGTGCGCAGATCTCCACGACCTAGTTACTTTCTTCATGCAATGACATGTCAACCTTGGAGAAAAAATCTTCCTACTTTTTAATGTTCTTCACAGCACAGCACGCTATCAAAGGAGACAGTCCCCCTGCACTCATCACAAATCCTGTTCCTCGGGCAATAACCAACATTGGGAAAAGAAAAGTCCTGAAGATTCTTCACAACGATATAATACGCCAACTCGCGAGACTAATGACACTAACGAGACAGAAACATGTGACAGCAGAATAATAACTGTGATAATACCAATGATAATGATAGTGATCAATGAATAAGTAAATAAATAATCACACACACACACACACACTCTCTCTCTCTCTCTCTCTCTCTCTCTCTCACCCTGATAATGATAGTGATAAATGAATAAGTAAATAAATAAACAATCTCTCTCTCTCTCTCTCTCTCACACACACACACACACACACACACACCACACACACACACACACACACACACACACACTCACTCACTCACTCACTCACTCAATCACCCTCTAAGACTATGCAAATAGAAAACACATTACACACACACACACACACACACACACACAACTTCAGACAGTACTGCTCCAACACGGAAAGAAACGCCCGTGGTCCTCCTCTGCACGATCATCACACACCTGCACCATCACCACCAACAACTCCTTTGGCACCCCCACTCCACAGCAACCACAGACACAGGCCGCCGTAGCTCACTGTCTTGGCTGCCACCAACAACCCCAGTACAGACAGCCCTGGGAACACACACACACACCGTCACACGCACCACGTCCTTCTCTCTTCCCTGTTCGCCAGTCCCCAAGCTTGCGGGCCAAATGTTCCCTGGATTCCTGTATGAAATCCTCCGTCTTTTGTCCCCGCGTGACCGACCACACACATCCCCTCCTCATCTCCAAACGCCGCTGCCTGCACACCCACTGACCTCTTTTCCTCCTCCCGTCTTTGTCGAGGATGGATGATTCTCGGAGAAACGCGCTATGAACACGTTCGTGCCACAAACACTACCGGGGGGAAGTTAATATTATCTGTCAACATTAATACTCAGGTTGGATTGGATTAAACAAGAAATGCGTCAATCTACGCTGACCATTAAGATGATTTCTAATTATGTTTACTCTGATCATCAACGGAACGAACACACAACGGAGAGAAATCATGTGTGAGAGGGCCAATGAGTGGTAGATCTTCCTATGACGAGTGATTCTGTCGTGAGTGGCCGGCTCTTGTTGCATCGTGACCTTACCCTGGCGGCTGTCGGGCGGGTCGTGTGCCCCGTACCTTCACCATGATACGTCGCGCTCACATTGCTCCTCGTCTCTCCGGCTTCACAAATCTTTCCCCACACTCAGAGAGAAAAAAAGTGACATATCACTCTATCATCGCCACCCCCCCCCCCCCCCCCCTTCCCGCCCCTCACCGCCCCACCTCCTCCTCTCTCCTCTTCCGGGCCCCGGTCTCTTACTGGCTTGAGCCGAGCCTGACGTCACATCGTTGTGGTCCCCAGTTCAGTCACCTGAGCACGGCAGGGGGACAGCGTTAATCCCAATCCAGCCCGCCTGTAAGTCAGCCCTGTTCCTCTTGTTTCTGGGGAGATCTGGAGAAGCGGTTTTCCATAATGGGCAAAGGAGAGACGCTAAAGACCCCCAGACAGGCCCCAGCATGTGGTACAAAAAGACACTAAGGCACCTTTCACAGGCCCCATTGTGTGGAACACCAACACCGCAAAGACACTCGACACAAACCTCCTGTAAAGAACTCAAGGCGAAGACACACTTCACAAGCTCCGCTGCATAGAGCTCCAAGACGTAAAACACCCTTCTTAGCCCCTGTTGTGTAGTCCACAACGCACCCTTCAAATGCCCCATTATGTGGAACCCAAAGACTCACTTCATAAGCCCTTTTGTACAGAATCCGAAGAGGTAAAGACACCCTCTACAGGTTCTATTTTGTACCCTTCATTTGAACTATACGATAGTACCCAAAGACACCCTTCATTGGCCCTTTAGGGAAGTATACAAAGACACCCTCCATTAGCCCTATAGGGCAGTATACAAAGACACCCTCCACTGGCCCTATAGGGCAGTATACAAAGACACCCTCCATTGGCCCTATAGGGCAGTATACACAGACACCATCCACTGGCCCTATAGGGCAGTATACAATGACAACCTCCACTGGCCATATAGGGAAGTATACACAGACACCCTTCATTGGCCCTATAGGGCAGTATACAAAAACACCCTCCACTGGCCCTATAGGGCAGTATACAAAGACATCTTCCATTGGCCCTATAGGGCAGTATACAAAGACACCCTCCATTGGCCCTGTGGGGCAGTAAACAAAGACACCCTCCACCTGGACATGTAGGGAAGTATACATATCACTGGCCCTATTAGGCAGTATACAAAGACACCCTCCATTGGCCATACAGGGAACTATACACAGACACCCTTCATTGGCCATATAGGGAAGTATACACAGACACCCTTCATTGGCCCTATAGGGTATTTACATATACACCTTTCATTGGCCCTATAGGGTAGTTACACAGACACCCTTCACTGGCCCTATACGACAGTATACACAGACACCTTTCATTGACCCTATAGGGCAGTATACACAGACACTCTTCACTGGCCCTATACGACAGTATACACAGACACCCTTCACTGGCCCTATACGACAGTATACACAGACACCTTTCATTGACCCTATAGGGCAGTATACACAGACACCCTTCATTGGCCCTATAGGGCAGTATACACAGACACCCTTCATTGGCCCTATAGGGCAGTATACACAGACACCCTTCACTGGCCCTATAGGGCAGTATACACAGACACCC
>CM065717.1:45267918-45280418 GCA_033310375.1 Conus canariensis
CCTGCCCCCTCTCCCCACACCCCCCCCCCCCCCCCCCCCCCCCCCCCCTCAATTCTTAACACAGAGCACAGGGGTGGGGAAAATCGTCTTTCACTTTGAGTTCTGTGCTATGCGTTTATAAGCGGATGTGCACACACACGCGTACACGCACACAAGCACGTATGGTCTCCTGTGTGCAATTCATGCGCACACAGGCACGCATCGTTTATTTGCCTGTGATCTGTGCACACTGTGGCCTACGGCTTAGCAGATGGAAAGTCAATATAAGTGGTAGACTAGCTCACTAGCAGTCACGCCTTCTTAGAAGTTAACGTCAATAGTGGACAGGCTCATAAGCAGTCACGCCATCTTAGAAGCTAACGTAAGTGGTAGACTTGCTCATTAGCAGCCAGGCCTTCTTAGAAGCTAACGTAAGTGGTAGACTTGCTCATTAGCAGTCACGACTTCTTAGAAGTTAACGTAAGTGGTGGACAACCTCATAAGCAATCACGCCTTCTTAGAAGCTAACGTAAGTGGTAGACTAGCTCATCAGCCCATTTCCATTTTACCACTGTCATTGGACCACCCCATTCCCATCTTCCCACTGTCCTTGGACCAGTCCATATCTATCTTACCACTGACTGTCCTTCGACCACCCATTCCCTTCTTACCACTGTCCTTGGACCACCCCATTCCCACCTTGCCACTGTCCTTGGACCACCCCATTCCCATCTTACCACTGTCCTTGGACCACCCCATTCCCATCTTACCACTGACTGTCCTTGGACCACCCCATTCCCTTCTTACCACTGTCCTTGAACCACTCCATTCCCATCTTACCATTGTTCTTGGACCACCCATTCTCTTCTTACCACTGTCCTTGGACCACCCCATTCCCATCTTACTACTGTCTTTGGACCATCCCATTCCCATCTTACCACTGTCCTTGGACCACCCCATTCCCAACTTACCACTGGACCACCCCACTCCCATCTTACCACTGGACCACCCCACTCCCATCTTACCACTGGACCATCCCATTCCCATCTTACCACTGTCCTTGGACCACCCCATTCCCAACTTACCACTGTCCTTGGACCACCCCATTCCCTTCTTACCACTGTCCTTGAACCACTCCATTCCCATCTTACCACTGTCATTGGACCACCCCATTCCCATCTTACCACTAGACCACCCCACTCCCATCTTACTACTGTCATTGGACCACCCCATTCCCATCTTACCACTGTCCTTGGACCACCCCATTCCCATCTTACCACTGGACCACCCCACTCCCATCTTACCACTGGACCACCCCACTCCCATCTTACCACTGGACCATCCCATTCCCATCTTACCACTGTCCTTGGACCACCCCATTCCCAACTTACCACTGTCCTTGGACCACCCCATTCCCTTCTTACCACTGTCCTTGAACCACTCCATTCCCATCTTACCACTGTCATTGGACCACCCCATTCCCATCTTACCACTAGACCACCCCACTCCCATCTTACCACTGTCATTGGACCACCCCATTCCCATCTTACCACTGTCATTGGACCACCCCATTCCCATCTTACCACTGGACACCCCATTCCCATCTTACCACTGGACCACCCCATTCCCATCTTACCACTGTCCTTGGACCACCCCATTCCCATCTTACCACTGTCCTTGGACCACCCCATTCCCATCTTACCACTGGACCACCCCATTCCCATCTTACCACTGGACCACCCCACTCCCATCTTACCACTGGACCACCCCATTCCCATCTTACCACTGTCCTTGGACCACCCATTCCCATCTTACCACTGTCCTTGGACCATCCCGTTCCATCTTACCACTGGACCACCCCACTCCCATCTTACCACCGTTCTTGGACCAACCCACTCTCTTCTCGCTCGGTCTCTGGAACAGCACTTCACGCACGTAAAACACTTGTCCTAACCCCCCCCCCCCCCCCACCCCCTTCCTCTTTCCCATCCCCTCCACCTACAACCCTCCTCCTATCCCCTCTCTCCCTCTGCCTCCTCACCTCATCTCCCTTTTCCTCTATTTTGGGCCGTCTGGCTTTTCACCTCGACAAGGCGAGTGTCAAGTCTTGATGAAGTGAGCGGTGACGAGGGAACCTGGGCCGTAAAGTTCGCGGCGTGGAGGAGGGGGCGCAACACTGTGGGTTGACTTCCAACTGCTGCGCTTTGGGGGCGGAAAGTCGTTCCGCACCTGCCACTTAACTTCCGGTCCATAACATCTAAAGGCACTGCTGCCTAAATCTCACTGTTCTTCGCTTCAAGTTGGTCCTAATTTTCTCTCGGTGCTGTGTTATCTTTACCTCCTGACGACGTCTTGGAAGAAAATCACACAGGAGAGTGATAATCAGCGGCATAAAACTGATTTCAGCGAGTGATGAATGCGCTCTGGAGGTCAGCGACAGTACTAACGCGGCAAGTCATTTTTGAGGACTTGGTCCAAGATCTCCATGAGGTTTAGATCTGGGCCTGAGGAGGCCAGGGAAACACGGGCTTTTTCAGTACTCGGTTTGAGCTGAATTACGAATAGGTAAGGGGGGGGGGGGGGGGGGGGGGGGGGGGGGGGGGGGGGGGGGGGGGGGGGGGCATGGTGGAAGGCGGGTATCCATGAAAGGGATATTTTCTTGAAGGTACTCGCGTCAGGTTGGCAAAAATAGATAAAAAAGCTGATTTTAAACGCACTAGCTTCTTCACTGAGGGACCCTCTGAACGCCAAGATCCCTGAAGATTTTCTCCAGATGGTCCTGTCACTCACTCCTACAGAGGTTGAAGCACGAAATTCCGAAGAAATTTCAGTCACAGTCGCCAACCTGTCACGATCATTGAAAGCGTATCCGTACACTTTTCCACCATCACTATCGACCGATCGTTCCCAGGCTTGTCTTTTTTCTGTATTTTCTCTCGCAACAATCGTGGTTTGTACACTGCTGCCTACACACCAACCGACACATTCCCAGCCATGCTGACACCTCATACACACACGCCCGCGTGCGCGCACACACACACACACACACACACACACACACACACAACACACACACACGCACGCACGCGCGCTCGCATGGCCTATGCACTGACTGATAGCATACTAATAAAACACAATTCAACAAAGATTGGAAAAGAACAACAGAACAAGGATGGATACATAGAATACCACACACATACGCACGCACGCCCCCCCCCCCCCCCCCCCCCCCACGCACGCATACAAACACACACTCATGCACAAACGCACGCACACACATAATTATACAGACACACACACATACGTGCGCGCGCGCATGCACACGCACACACACACACACACACACACACACACGAAGATGGGGAGAGGAGGAGAAGACGCAGGCTGTTGTGACAGGCATTTCTATGGTACTGGCACGCTCATTGGGTGGGAAGAAGATAACAACGCCCATGCAGTCACTCCATTTGTCTCAGTCCCTCCTACATTCGGGGCATTCACTTGCACACGTACACGCATGTGTGCTCACGCATACACAAACACAGACACAGAGAGAGATTGAGGACAGATGGGGGAGGGTGTTAGAAACACAGAGACAAAAAGCGGGTAACAGAGCTGGAGGGGACGAGAAAGAAGCGGCTCAACAGATGGCATGGGGCAGAGGGACGGAGAGTGCGAACGTGTGGAGACAGACTGACAGACAGACAGGCTGACTGACACAGACACAGACAGACAGACAGGCTGACTGACAGACACAGACAGACAGGCACACAGTCGGACAGACACTAACGGACGCAGACAAAAAAGATCAGACAAAATTCTTTGTTTATGAGCACAGTATACGAGCGACGACTATGGTCTATATGTAGAGCTGAAGAGTTTACAGCTGAAGCGTACATGGAAAAAAGTGTCACACAGGGAGAGAAATGGAGACTGGGAGAAAGAAGCATGACAGAAGGAAGAGTGAGGGGGAGTGAGGGAGGGAGGGAGAGAGAGACAGAGACAGACAGACAGACAGACAGACAGAGATGGGGGTGGGGCGGGCCGGGTAAGAAAACTGAACTTTATGCAACCCAAGATCGAGTTTCAGGTTAAGCCTCTTTTGCTAATCTGAACTTGCTATGTAAATCATGAATAACTGAGAGGAGAGAGAGAGAGAGAGAGAGAGGAGAGAGAGAGGAGGAGAGAGAGAGAGGTGAGACAGACAGACCGACAAGCAGACAGAGACAGACAGAGAGAGAGAGAATGAGTGAGAGGGACAGAGAGATAGAGAGAGAGACAGAGAGAGATAAGGAGAGACAGACAGACAGAGTTGGGATTGAAAAGAAGGGGGGGGGGGGGGGGGTGTCACAAAACTGAACTTTATTCAACTAGGATCGAGTTTCAGGCTGACTCTTCTCCTAACCTAAACTTGCTCAGTAAATCAAATAGAGACAGACAGACAGACAGACAGAGAGAGAGACAAGACAGACAGAGAGAAACACACACACACACACACACACACACACACACACACACACACACACACACACACACACACACACAAATCAATGATATACAGATAGAAACAATGTGTATGTGTGTCCGTGCGCGTGCGTGTGAGTGTGTGTTCCATGTTTATTCAGCACACCCATATAAAACTCCCCAGTACGTGTCACATCCTTTGAGACTCTCTTTCCCAACCTCCCCAATAAACCCGCGACGATGGCGGACAGCCAGCGAGGGAGGGGAATGAAGACGTTACATGGCAACACCTCCCCAGGGATGACCGCGGCGCTGACCACTGCGGACCTGTCCGCTCTCCGGACCTCCGCTGTCTGTCCACTGTCTCCCCATGCGTGGAGAGCCTCGTTTGTTGTGTCGTGATCCGACACCACCGACACCACGTCAATAGGCCATCAATCACTGGGTTATAGAACTCTCTCCTCTCACCTTTCTCTTGGTCACCAGGGCTTTCCGCACACGAGTAATGTACGTACTTGTCCTTCTACCGCAAGTGGGAAATAAAGTCTGGATTCTGGACCCTTGCTTTGAAGTTTAGGCGGCTCTTCTGAAGGGAGGGGGGAGGGGGGTATGCCTCAGTTCGGCGCCGCACACATCTTTTTGGACTGTATTCGTGTAGGCCTATATTCTGCTCGTTTATCAAAAAGTGGATTTTGCTTCGGAAGTTTGCTCAGGACAAACCAGTTGTTGCCTTCAATTCTTTTACACTTGCTAAACTGCATGCACGTTTAACCCGGCATTTCCGTGCATAACCTCCTCCAAGCAAGTTGATTTCATGCTCTGTCCATTGGTTGGTTGCTTCGTTGGTTGGTCGTTTTGTCCGCTACATAAGGCAGAAACCACGGAACTAATTTTCACGAAACTCTGTGGAAAGACAGAACGTGGACCAAAGACGAATCCATTCAATTTTCCAGCGGATTCCTGGCACTATCCCGATGCAAGGGCTGATCCAGGATCCGTTCAGCTATGACCAAATGTCACTGTGAACATGAACAATAAAGAATATTAAAACTTTCCAGTGATACATTGGTATTTCGTCCTTTCTACATCATATTTAAAATATAACAAAATACATTAAAATGATTTTTTGAGTTGCATAAGAGGTAACTCGCTTACATTCTTCCCCTGGCGGATACATAGCCTTGTTTCCACTCATGACCTGACTCAAAGGGTGAACCCTGGATCCACTAACCTTGGTTGAAGTCTGCGCGCTCCAAAGCATCCTTCTAGTTGTCTCATGTGTTGTTGGAGGTACTCCATGCTCACATGACGGTATCTTTGTTTCGACATGTGGGGATTTCAAGAGAAAACAAGCTGATGTTTCTGCCGTTATTGCTAAAGGATTTAAGCCATTTTAACGCTTTGATCAAATCTGATCAACATAAAACTAGAAAATCCTATAGGGAGAAGGTAATAAATTAGCCTAAAAAATGTTTATTGAACGTGTGCATTCCTCTGAGGTGGGATGAGGATATGGTGGGAGTCATGGAAGGTAAGACAGTTAGTCATTACCTAGGAACGCCTTACTGTTGTCCCTTAAAAACAATGGAGCGGTTATCTTTCTTCTGTCTGCGCAAAGCACCAAAGCCGAACATCCATCACTCAAAACACAGCCAGCCCTAACTTTCCACAGGGTGTTTACTGAGTGAAGAATGAACTGTGACGACCATACAATTTGCCTGTCAGCATCTCCCAGTAGGTCTGCAGGCCCAGGGACACTGCACACAGCATGGCTGGCTGCACCGGACTGGGCGGACATCTTCTAACCCTCATTCTGGCACAACCAAGGCCATCCAGTACAAAATTCTGTATGGAGCTTTGAACATTTATCAAGATGCTCAAAAAAATATGGTCGGAGTGAGGGGGTGTGGGTATAGGAAAAAGAACGGTGAAAGGGAAGAAAGGGGGGGGGGGGGGGGGGGGGGGGGGCAACAGACAGTCTTTCTCACTAACATTGCTGGTCACCACAGCTCATTCCCCTACTGGCCTCTGCACGCGCTTCAAAAACCAATCCTCTCCAAATATCTGTCACCAAGAGTGTATGGTGAAGGAGACTGACAAAAAACAAAAACAAAACAAAAAAAATCTCATTTTCCATCTCACCTCCAACAGATTTCAAGTGAAGATCCGAACCCAGAATCACCGCAGTGACACCTTTCAGTGTCAGCACAGCCACAGACCAAGTAAGGATCATCCAGCCGCCACTACAGATGGCCATAGTTGTGTCCCAGTGTATTACAAGTCTAGCATGCGTCCAAAGTCTTTCAACGATATAGTCTTTCCTTAGATAGAAAAAGCACAACCAACCAAACTTGCTTACTGACATCCCTATGTTGTCAAGATTAGGACCAGCTGTGTGCATCAGTCATTCCAGATTGAAGCAACTTTTTCAATGCACACACACACGGGCGCACGCGTGCACACAACACACACACACACACACACACACAACACACACACACACACATACACACACACATGGAGAAAAAAACATACCAGTGACTTTAAACATCATTTTTAAAAGCGACACGGACCAACAGTCACTGCCGACATAGCCAGCTGTGGAACGTTTACAGTGTCACTATCTGGTTACCACAGTACACCTAAAACACTGCCATGTTGTCAGTTACAACCAGCGAAAACAGACTGCAGATTAGAATGGGGAAAAAATTACGGACCACAGAAGCATAAAAAAAAACATTACGGAAAAACAAAACGTCAAGCGTCAATGTGAGTAACAGGGATGAGGAAATCACTCACACAGAATGCAAAAAGGTAGGCACACAATAAATTATTTGTAATGAAAAAAAACCACCTGGTATCACTAAGGCCAGGAACCTTGTTCAAACAGAAAACCAGTCTTGAACAGAACCTTTTCTTAACTGGGACGTTGATCTAGTACAGACACATGAGAAAAAAAAATGGCGGTTGGAAAAAAAAAGAATGAGGGATACAGTCTTCATTAGGAGAATCTTTACTGGTTTATGCATATCTTTCACATGATCAGACACATTATTGAAGATCCATTCTTTTCTTTCATCTATTAAAAATAAAAGCTACACGAAACAATTCTCCAGAAAACAACAATGCTATAAGTATAACAGCAACAGCACACACACACACACACACACACACACACACACACACACACACACACACACACACAAACTGAGCACTGCCAGACAACACAGAAACAACAGCACCGCAAACCAACCACACACACAGAGATCAACAGCACCAAGTACCTGCATGTCCAAGCCCTGCAGGCTGTCAAAAACATCTCCAGCGCTGACCACTTCAACGTCCCTCATGTGACATCTGGCCCAGCTGACGTACCTCACTCCCGTGCCCATTACCTCCAGTTTCAGGCTCTGCTCTGGCTAAGTAACTCCCCAAGAGCACCGAGGACAGTGAAATGTTGTCTCTCGACCCCGGTGTGTAATTCACCAGCACTCTCAGCATTACTCCCGAGCAGCTGACTCAGCGACATCAGTTCAGCCTTAGTGACCACCTCTTCTCCAAACACTACTATCATGTCTCGCTCCCTCTCTCGCTTTGGTTGTCTTTCCGCATCTTCTCTGAATCCTATTTCTTCCACACACGCCCTCCACCCCCCCCCCCCCAGTCTCCTCCCCTCCCCGCCCCCCCCTCCCCCCTCCCCCTCTCTCTGTCCTTGTCTTACTTTGGATTGTTGACCCTACTCAGGGCGAGGACTGGACGTAAAAAAGCACACCAGTACTCATCTATTATCCTCGTAAAGAATTTTGTCTTGTCTTGTCCCCTCTCTCTCTCTCTCTCTCTCTCTCTTTGCCAGTCTGCATCTCTGGTGTATTCCATTCCAGTGGAGTGCACTGCAGCCTAACTAATGGGAACGCCTGGCAGCAGTCCGGGCAGCGAAGTCTGTCCATCCCCTCCCACTGCAATGAGCCGTGACATGGGACACGACATAAGGCCTGCTGGCTGTTTGCCTTGGGTAATAGAGGGCAGTGCTCACTGTCCCTTACCGTATACACACTGGTACAAAAAAGACACACGCAGGAAAGAGAGAGACAGACAGACAGACAGACAGACAGACAAAGACTGAGACAGAGAGTGAGACAGACAGACAGAGTGAGACTGACTAACAGACAGACAAACAGACAGACAGAGACAGAGAGAGATAGAGAGACAGACAGACAGGCAGAGACGAAGACAGACTGAGGGTGGGGGGTGGGGTGGCTAAATATTGTTGATGATAGGCTGAGTGTGGGATGTGTTAACATATTTGATAATTTTCAATACAAACTCTTATCGCAGTCTTTAATTTCAATCGTTTATTTTCGCTTTGTTCTTGATCGGAATTATTTCCAAATTCTACCCTGTTCACACTTTCGATAGGTAAGATGTAGATCCTGTGATCGATCATCAAGTAAGTGATTAATTTAGATCACTAACAGAGTGCCCTGTCTGTCTAGGGCAAGCACCCTGTGCGCAGGAGGAGGCACGGACACATTGGCCATGGCAGTCCCTCTCAGCCCTTGGGATAATGGAAGATGTCCACTGCTAAGAGGATTGTGATATATTTTTCTCAATTTGATGGGAAGAATGCAATCTTTTGAAAAATCATTGGGGTCTGTGAACCCAGGAGTGATTTGTTTGTATTGGGCAAGTCTGACGTCTGTGTAAACCTAAATGGAAAAAAAAAATGAAGTTCGTGTAGCAAGTGTATTAACTGAAATCAGTTGTGACATGGATATAATTTTTTGGAAATTATTGTTGTATGATATATTGGCCAAAGAAAAAAGGAAAAAGGAAATATTAAAACCCCCTCGTGCCAAAAGAGGGAAGGTGCATATAAAGAGGGAAAAAAAACAATTTTTTTTTTCTTTTACTGGATGAGAAATTCAAAATTGAGTTCCGCTTTGTTTTACTGAAAAGGAGTCAGATGTGTGGTGGCGTGCAGGGCGCATGATTGTCTTTGTATGCATATGTGTGGTGTGTGTGTGTGTGTGTGTGTGTGTGTGTGTGGAGACTGTCATGTGACACACAATTTCAGTGCCTTCTAGAAAAGGACCCTACGAACCTCCACCTTTTGTGGCACAGAGACAGTGACCCTATGAATATCCTTAAAACCTCACAATACTGACTTCCACTTCTTCGAAACTGACTCCACAAACATCCTACAAACCTAATCTTTAGTGACTTCTACATACCGATGTATCGAACAGCTTCAAAACCTCCACTTCCTGTCTTGACACTTTCCTTACAAACAATCTACAATGCTTCTTGACCTTCATGACGTTCAGGCAATTACCCCCCAATGAGGTTCTGGGAACTGGATGAAGATCTGACCAGCCATTTTGTGAGCTAGTTTTCAGGCAGCCAGCCAGCTACAGAAACAGACATTGCCAAAAACGAAACACTCCCTCTCAATTTTGCACCTTAGGGTTGTTTGAAGGAAGAAACGAAAAAAATGACCAATGAATTCAGCGAAGAAAGAAAATGACGAGACAGATTTTCCGGGGTCCACCCCAACAGCTGTTTGCCCTAAACACTGTCTGGACAGTTGACTTCATGACCCCTCACACCCCATCAGCCTTACGTGTGCCTGACCGCATCAGCTGTTCACTGTTGACCTCTGCCAACCCTCCCTCTGCCCCTTCCTCCTTGGCCAGCAACAATATTTATGTACAGCACACCTTCATTTAACTGCTGGAATCTGTCTCTTTGAAGCTGCCGCATGAGGGCACAGGCAAGAGGCTTCCAAAGTGCAATGGCCAGCATTTAGGATGACAGACAGAAGGGGGGCGGGGAAAGGGGAGAGGGAAGAGGGAGGCGAGGGTTGGGGAAGGGGAGGATGGGGGAGGAGGGCAGGAGGGGTGGGGGCAAGGGGAGGGGGTGGGGAAAGGGGGTTCAGGGGGGGAGGGGACGGGAGAGAGTGGGGGAGGAAACAGAGGCTAAATAAGTAGTCATTAAGAATCGGTTCAGAGCACTTCTGATTCATGAAGATGCCTTGAAAAGGGTGTATTGGTGGGGGTCTGTGGGTGGGGAAGGGGGCACAGGAGGGTAGGAATGGGGTTTGGAAAAGGAGGGGAATGCACAGAAAGGGGAAAGAGGTGTATAAACAGAGGGAAGAGAAGACTCCACAGAAGATAACTAAAATAAAAAGAAAACCCAACATCTTTTCAATCTCTTCTTTCTCCAACTGTTTCTATTGTTGGTGTTGATGAGATTTTGGTTTTTGTCTTGTTTGGTTCTGTTCTGACAACACTGTCATTCTGTGTGTGGGGGTGGAGGGAGGGGGAAGCCAGAAAGGGGTGGGGGTGGGGATGTGCAAACAGGGGAATGGGACAGATGGGGGGAGGGGGGAAGAGGCAAGGGATGGGGGGAGCATGGGGGATAGTGGGGGGGGGGGGGGGGGTTAGGCCACATATGTGTAAGTAGTCAATTCAGACCCTGGCATTTGATATAATCATATCTGTAAATGTTCTTGCCTACATGCAGCACTCTGCTGTTTGCTCAATTCAAAACTGGTTTTATATGAGCTATGGGTACATGACCAAAATGTTTTTTTTTTCTATCTCTGACAGAGAAAAATCTGCTTGTGTGAAATCAATACATAAACAAACTCAACACCAGTTTACTATTTTACCCCAGCTCACCACAAAGGGCCTTGTTACAGTGCTGTCACTATGTAAGAAAAAAAAAGCACCAATAACACAGAGGAAATCGTCTGCACAGAATTTCGTGGAAGAAGGAAGAAGGGGACAGACTGTACAATTCATAAGAACTGACTGAGCCCCTGGTATCCCCACATGGGAACGCAAAACATTAAATGACATTCTGAAATTGAAATCTGACGGTAATGTGCATGAGCTCGCATGAACGTGTGAATAGGCATGCGAGTGACCACAACAAGAATTAAAATTACCACACAAATATGTATGTACATACACATTACAAAATTTTAAAAAGAAAAAACAAATCAATAAAAGGTTCAGAAATCCCAGTATTGACAGCTACAATGGGTCATTTGTATGAGTAATCCATACATGTACTTTTATATTGCACATGATTGCGGCATACACCTATAGTATCATGTGTCCTACCCTAATCCTCAACGGCTGGACTCTCCACGTCTTAAATCTCCTTAAGCCCCGCTTGCCACTTTTGATGAAAGCAAAGTGATAGCCGACATATTGTAGCACAATCAGTCCACAGACTCAACAAGCGGCATTGTCAGTTAGTGGAGGTGGTGAAGCAAATGATCAGTGTTGTTTCAGCCATGGAGGCATCTCTCCTCACCGCCTTCCAGGAGAATGGATGTTTCATGGTTTGGGTGGCATTAACAACAGCCTACATCCAGCTTGGAAGGTACAGTACTATCAGTGGCATATTTTGACACACTCACTCTCTCTCTCTCTCTCTCTCTCTATATATATATACATATATATATTCATATACACATACCCCCTTGCCAACCTCTATCACATTCCCCCCCCCCCCCCCCCCCCCCCCCCCCCGCCATCCATCCTCCAACACGAACACACAAAGTTACACATAAAACTTCTGGAAAGTCTTCTTCACTCACATCAGGACAATGACAAAACTACAGGAGTCACACACACATAAACCAGACTGAAGCAATAACACATATTTTCAGTCACATAAAAGAAAAAAAAAAAAGAGGCGGGGCGCACGCGCATACACGAGAGAGAGAGAGAGAAAGAGAGAGAGAGAGACTGAGACAGAAACAGACAGACAGATGGATAAGTAAGCATACACATTCAGAAAGAGCGTACAGACTGGGCCAGAGATGGCAGATCTTTCCTGTCTAGTTTTGTTTCTTCAAACATGAAATTTTCAAAACACCACCATCACTTCATGAAGTAAACAGGTTCGATAGCTAGCTAGCTAGCTAGGCAGACAGAATGATAGACAGACAGATAGATAGACAGACATAGACAGATAGATAGACAGAAAGACAGATAGATATAGATAGACTAATAGATAGCTAAAAAAAATTAAAAGGCAATGCTTTT
>CM065717.1:45285418-45307918 GCA_033310375.1 Conus canariensis
TTGACATTTCACTGTGTTGGTCTTCTTCCTCTTTTGACATTTCACTGTGTTGGTCTTCTTCCTCTTTGACATTTCACTGTGCTGACCAACGTCCTCTGACATTTCAATGTGTTGGCCTACTTCCTCTTTGACATTTCACTGTCTTGGCCTACTTCCTCTTTGACATTTCACTGTGCTGCCATAACATCCTTTTTGACACTTCACAGAGTTGGCATAATTCCTTTTTTATATCTGCAGTGTTGACATACTTTCTTTTTTGATATTTCAAAGCTAGTCGTATTTCCTCCTTGACATTTTACAGTGTTGGACTACTTCCTTGACTGTGTTGGCCTACTTCCGCTCTGTTGTTTCACTGTGTTGGCCTACTTCCTGTTTTATATTTCAATCTGTTGGCCTCCTCCCTCTTTAATGTTTTATTACATTGGCCTACTTTCTGTTTCGCATTTCACTGTGTTGGCCTGCTTCCTGTTTTACATTCCAATATGTTGGCCTCCTCCCTCTTTAATGTTGTATTACACTGGCCTACTTTCTGTTTCACATTTCACTGTGTTGGCCTGCTTTTCTGTTTTACATTTCAATATGTTGGCCTCCTCCCTCTTTGAATGTTTTATTACACTGGCCTGTTTTCACATTTCACTGTGTTGGTCGACTTCCTGCTTCACATTTCTTGGCTTTGGCATTCTTCCTCTTTCACATTTCATTCCTATGACCTGCTTCCTCTTCAACGTTTTCCCTGTGTTTGCAAACTCCATTTCAGGCGCAGCACTGCACTGGCCTATTTTGTTTGTGAGATTTCACTGTGTTGGCAAGGTACTCTCACTGTGTGGATCTACTTCCCCTTTTATTCCCGTTCTCTTTTCACATTTCAAGTGTCATTACACTCCTGGTTTTACCATGATAGCTCAGCCGATTCCACAGGGCCAGCCATTCTTCTCTAGATGGACGATTCAGCAAGCTGGTCTTGTTCTCTAAAGATTCATCATTTTGGGCTTTGTTTTAGGTGGATTTCATAGCATGCATGATACATGAACGCGCAACTTAAGAACCCTGAACCAAAGCTAAGCATTCGGTGATAAATAAAAAAAAGAGCAAGAGTTATATGTTCTCTCCAATCCATCACCTTCCAAATTTCTGAGCGAAAACCAACTTACCTGGCTGAGAACACACCCTGAAAGGCAGCAGTTCAAAGCGCTATGATAAATGAAAAAGAAAAAGCTACATCTCTGTGGAATCTGTTTTGCCAAATATACAACTTCCCCACTCCCCCCTCCCCACCCCCATCAGACAGTACCATAGGGAAAAAAAGAATAAAGAATATAGTATGATATGGAATGGGATAGTACACAATGGTATGGTGTGGTTGGGTATAATACAGTTCAGTATGGTACAGTATAATACAATATGACACAGTGTGTTGGCTCTGGTGTTGTATGGCATGGTGCTATATAGTTTGGTATTGTTGGTGAGACATGGTATGGCACAAAGAACAGTTAATTTTTCTGTCTGCATACCCGGCATTTACATGTTTCCAGGAGCCATCACTGAAGTGGATCATTCAATCTGTATAATGTGTAAGTCTGATTTTCTTATGTGCCATGCATGCACACACACACACACACACACACCCACACACACACACACACACACACACACACACATACACACACACAAGGGGTGCAGCCTCTACCAAACCTGTTTCTATGGGATGAACGTGGAAGACTGACAAATAATATGCTCCACCACGTCAAGTCATCCACCCAACACCAACCTCTAGGCAATGCACATCCCAGGCCACCACTGTCTGCTTCAGATGTGAGCAGGACACTGAAGTTCTCCATCCATAACAATAGACGGCAGCCTAGCAGTCTCATCAAATTCTAAATGACCTCACAAAACTCGAACTCTCAGAGCATAAATGACTGACAGGCAAGCTCTTAACTAACCCCGAAGTCCAACATGACAAGAAAGAATAAGATTCAAACAACAACATCAACCAAACCATGGACTCCAACAAGACAAGAAGGAATAAGACTGAAACAACAACATCAACTAAACCACAGACTCCAACATGACAAGAAAGAATAAGACTGAAACAACATCAACAAAACCAGACTCCAACATGAAAAGAAAGAATAAGATTTAAACAACATCAACCAAACCACAGACTCCAACATGACAAGAAAGAATAAGATTGAAACAACATCAACAAAGCAAACCAAGTAAACTAAAAGGAGAAAAGACAAATGAATGTAACCTTAAAGGGTGGTCTGCCATTGTGACAGACTGACATATCAAACACATACACACAAAAAAAGGCAAAAACACAACCAATCAATCAAACACACACACGTACACACACACCACACACACACACACACACACACACACACACACACACACACACGCACACTCAAATTCAAAACCTCCCAAAACAACTAAACAAATAAAGGAACCAATCTGATTATCCTGCATTGTGTTAAATTCTGCCATTCTCCCCCTGCAATAGTTAACAAGGGACAAACATCACCACACACACTGACAGACAAACCAGACCTAAGCAGCTGTTGAAATGCAGTGCTAATGTCTTAGGCTCTGGCCGGGGAGCCAGGAGCTGCAACCCTACCAGAGGTATATGATTGTGGGATTGTTTGGCGAGACTACCTAGTGTGAGTGGATCACAGGCTCACACAGGAAGACTGGAACCACACAGCCCAGTTTCATCCACTTAACTAATGCATTCTTGAGGATGTGCACTGAATATATCATTAATAAAAAGTGTATAGAATGTAGCCTGCTTATGTCAGGGCTGAATTTTGTAATGTTCACCAACTCGCAAAGTGCATCTGAAAATTGCATCAGGCTAATTCAGTTTAGAATTTCAATGAATCAAGGGGCAACCTTAAAATTTCTCTGACAGGCAGTGATGCTACACACTGTACAGACACGCTCAACACAGCATACAGCACCTGTCCAGTGGACCAGATGCACACCAGAGCAGTTGTCAGCTTCAGGTGCTACCTTCCATCACTGAACAGCATTACCTGCCTGATAAGGCATGCCAGACTTGCTTCAGTTTCACACTGTGTTCACCTATATTTGAAACCAGATATGTACCATTTTCTAAGCAACTAAGTAAAAACATCACACTTCCCGAGCTTCCTAAACCAGAAGCCCAGTGGGACATCACTGTCATGTACTGTCAGACCAAAGTGAACCACCACAATGTCATCCTGCTGACATCCACAGTACAAGCACAACCCCAGACTGACAGACAGACAAAGGGCAGGGTGCTGACCTTGAAGGTGGGCTCCCTGAGGGAGGTCTGGCCCTGCAGCTGGCTGAGGACGCCGGCAGCCAGGAGGTGGGTGCAGCACTGCGACATCAGCACCGCCACGTCCTGCTTGGTCAGGATCAGGCTGAGATAGTGGGAGGAGTCAAACTGGCTGGACAGCCACTGCAGCAGCAGGTGCCCTGCACACAGCCAACACCAGCATACCATGCATCACACACAGCCAGCACCAGCACACCATGCATCACACACAGCCAGCACCAGCACACCATGCATCACACACAGCCAGCACCAGCACACCATGCAGGCAGGCATGCTCAGCGTGGTCCCTAAAATGGTCACTGAAGGAGCCAGCGGTTAGGGACATTGGCTTCTTTGGTGTCAGCTTCTCTGGTGGCATGTGCCATGTCTCTGACCCTAGTTCTCATCTCCTCTCCCTTGCCCTGTGCCTTCCCCATCCCAGAAAAGAAACAAGTTCTCCTATCTAATATCCATATACAGCTGGATGGACTGGGGAGGATGATCCAGAGAGGGCCAACATATGGTCACACCATTCCCATCATGCTAAACCTCAGTCTTCTACTCTTCAGGAACCAGTGTCCAGTCCCCTACAGTGCACCACCCCATCCCTTGAGTACAAAGAACACTCTCAACACATCACTGTCACAAACCAAACTGACTCATCATTGTCACAAACCAAACTGACTCATTGTCACAAACTAAAATGACTCATCTCTGTCACAAACCAAACTGACTCATTGTCACAAACCAAACTGACTCATCACTGTCGCAAACCAAACTGACTCATCATTGTCACAAACTAAACTGACTTATTGTCACAAACCAAACTGACTCATCATCACAAACCAAACTGACTCATCACTGTCACAAACAAAACTGACTCATTGTTGTCACAAACCAACCTGACTCATCATTGTCACAAACCAAACTGACTCATCATTGTCACAAACTGTCTCACTGTCACAAACCAAACCGACACATCATTGTCATAAACCAAACTGACTCATTGTCACAAACCAAACTGATTCATTGTCACAAACCAAACTGATTCATCATTGTCACAAACCAAACTGACTCATCATTGTTGCGAACCAAACTGACTCACCATTGTCACAAACCAAACTGACTCATCACTGTCACAAACCAAACTGACTCATCATAGTCACAAACCAAACTGATTCATCATAGTCACAAACCAAACTGACTCATCACTGTCACAAACCAAACTGACTCATCATAGTCACAAACCAAACTCTTTCATCACTGTCACAAACCCAACCGACTAGTTGTCACAAACCAAACTGACTCATCACTGTCACAAACCCAACTGACTCATCATAGTCACAAACCAAACTCTTTCATCACTGTCACAAACCCAACTGACTAGTTGTCACAAACCAAACTGACTCATCACTGTCACAAACCAAACTGACTCATCATAGTCACAAACCAAACTGACAAGTTGTCACAAACCAAACTGACTCATCATTGTCACAAACCAGACTCACACATCATTGTCACAAACCAAACAGACTAGCTGTCACAAACCAAACTGACTCATCCTTGTCACAGACCAAACTTACTCATCATTGTCACAAACCAAACTGACAAGTTGTCACAAATCAAACTGACTCATCATTGTCACAAACCAACTGATTCATCATTGTCACAAACCAAACTGACTAGTTGTCACAAACCAAACTGACTCATTGTCACAAACCAAACTGATTCATTGTCACAAACCAAATTGATTCATCATTGTCACAAACCAAACTGACTCATCACTGTCACAAACCAAACTGACTCATCATAGTCACAAACCAAACTGACTCATCATGTCACAAACCAAACTGACTCATCATGTCACAAACCAAACTGCTCATCACTGTCACAAACCAAACTGTCATCATGTCAAAACCAAACTGACTATCATGTCAAAACCAAATGATTCATCACTGTCACAAACCAAACTGACTCATCACTGTCACAAACCAAACTGACTCATCATAGTCACAAACCAAACTGACTCATCAGTCACAAACCAAACTGACTCATCATAGTCACAAACCAAACTGACTCATCACTGTCACAAACCAAACTGACTCATCACTGTCACAAACCAAACTGACTCATCACTGTCACAAACCAAACTGACTCATCACTGTCACAAACCAAACTGACTCATCATAGTCACAAACCAAACTGACTCATCACTGTCACAAACCAAACTGACTCATCACTGTCACAAACCAAACTGACTCATCACTGTCACAAACCAAACTGACTCATCACTGTCACAAACCAAAACTGACTCATCACTGTCACAAACAACGATCATCTGTCACAAACAAACTGACTCATCACTGTCACAAACCAAACTGACTCATCATAGTCACAAACCAAACTGACTCATCACTGTCACAAACCAAACTGACTCATCACTGTCACAAACCAAACTGACTCATCACTGTCACAAACCAAACTGACTCATCATAGTCACAAACCAAACTGACTCATCACTGTCACAAACCAAACTGACTCATCATAGTCACAAACCAAACTGACTCATCACTGTCACAAACCAAACTGACTCATCATAGTCACAAACCAAACTGACTCATCACTGTCACAAACCAAACTGACTCATCACTGTCACAAACCAAACTGACTCATCATAGTCACAAACCAAACTGACTCATCACTGTCACAAACCAAACTGACTCATCACTGTCACAAACCAAACTGACTCATCATAGTCACAAACCAAACTGACTCATCACTGTCACAAACCAAACTGACTCATCATAGTCACAAACCAAACTGACTCATCACTGTCACAAACCAAACTGACTCATCACTGTCACAAACCAAACTGACTCATCACTGTCACAAACCAAACTGACTCATCACTGTCACAAACCAAACTGACTCATCATAGTCACAAACCAAACTGACTCATCATAGTCACAAACCAAACTGGTCATTATGTGTTTCGTCTTGTGACTCGTTTGTCCACGTTCTCTGGGCGGTTTGCTAACATTTATTTAAGATTTGTTTAAACTGACTAGTTGTCACAAACCAAACTGATTCATCACTGTCACAAATCAAACTGATTAACATATGTATCCGTTCACAACAAAGAATGCAGATGACCTCTCACACTACCAAGCAAAATTTAAGAGGAATGGGGGTCATGATACGCCCCCCCCCCCCCCCCCACACCCCTTTCCAAACAAGCTGGCACAAAATATCTAAATAAAAAGAAAGCACTAAAAATAATTGTGTCAGGTAATAAGAGGAAAAATACTTTAATTTGTAGTAGAAAACAGCATTTAAACAAAACACTTGCACACATTTGTGTGCATGCGCACGCACGCACACAAACGCACACACACACACACACACACACACACACACACACACACACACACACACACACACCAAAACTATCAGCTTGCTCCATGCCCAAAACATTATGATTCTACATAGGTAAAGCAAAAAAATGGGAAATACTATGTTCCTTATTTTCTCACAAGAAACAATCTTTAACTCAATAATGATACTATTGATAGTCACAATGCATTTTTCGTTAAATTAAATTCTTCGGGAAAATCAGTACAAGCCTAGACCATTCACACCTGCACTGCAGTCTATTGCATGAAAGTGCTCAGACACACACAAACACCTGTAAGTGAATAACACACTCAACAAAGATAAAGGAGCAAACAATCTTCTGGCTTCACCATGGAATTACTGCTTGCACACTAACCTATATACACTGCACCACATATATACCCCATGAGACAGGAATCAAATATGCAAACACATGTGCTAATAAATCAATAAGAAAAGAGTTAAGAAAAGGGGGCTCATGCATGAGAATTAGCAGATGCCTGACCAACACATTCAACCTATGCTTCACTGCTATAGCTCTTGTGTGTGTGTGTGTGTGTGTGTGTGTGTGTGTGTGTGTGTGTGTGTGTGTGTGTGTGTGTATGCAAGCATGCATGTCGTCGTGTTGTGTGTGTGTGTGTGTGTGTGTGTGTGTGTGTGTGTGTGTGTATGCAAGCATGCATGTCGGTCTGTATGTGTGTGTGCGTGTGCGTGTGGTGTGTGTGTGTGTGTGTGTGTTGTGTGTGTGTGTGTGTGTGCAAGCATGCATGTCGGTCTGTAGGTGGTGTGTTGTCTACACACGAGTACATGCACATGTATGTGTGCACACATACAAAATAGTGCTCATATAAGTACCTGCACACGCAGTATGTAAATGGGGACATATCTGTGAGAAGCCAATATTTAAAGAATTATATAATTCTTTTTAAAGCTAGAATTGTAAATTTGTTTACGCCTATAAAACAAAATGAAAAAAAAATGATCCCATATAACAGTATATAAACAAATCAATATGAAATAAACACAGACACCAAAAACCCATTCACCTGTGTGCACGGACACGTTTTCTCACACCTGTGCAAAGACAACTCAGACAAAGATAGGCCACAGCGCCAGTCATCTATCCAGTGTGCTCAGGCACTGGGAAAGACACAGACTGGCCAGTACATTCTGACTGATAAAGCCATTGATCCATCAAGTCATTCAGCCTGACATGTCGCCACCCCAGTAGATATGCAAAACACGTAGACATCCACTGTTAACATAGACAGTGAGGTGCAATCAACTGGTTAAAAACCAAAATAAGAAAATGAGAAGAAATAAACTGGTTACTTAAAGACAAAAAAAAAGATAATGAGAAGAAATAAACTGGTTAAAGACCAAATAAGAAAACGAAAAGAAATTGACTGGTTAAAGACCGAAATAAGAAAATGAGGAGCGATAAACAGGTTATAGACCAAAATAAAAAAATGAGGAGGAGTAAATTAAAGTTCAAAATAAGAAAATGAGAAGAAATAAACTGGCTAAAGACCAAAATATGACAATGTGAAGCAATAAACTGGTTAAAGACCAAAATAAGTCAATGAAAAACAATAAACTGGTTAAAGACCAAAATACGACATGTTAAAAGACCGAAATAAGACAATGTGAAGCAATAAACTGGTTAAAGACCAAAATAACACATGTTAAAAAGACCGAAATAAGATAATGTGAATCAATTAACTGGTTAAAGACCAAAATAACATAATGAGAAGACCCAGCAAAATGAGCATCACAGGAATGCTGCATCTGAATGGTTTGTTTTCTGGATGACTTGACAAGCTGAACGAGTCTATATATCATTTGTGCTTTCATTCTGTTTCAAACTGAGCGGTAACATTCCTCTATCTAACTCCACAACAACCGTTCTGCTATAATCTCTCCAGGAGAAGGGGCGTAGAGAGGGACGCTACCGTACTATGGTGCCATGGCCACGCAGTAATTAATGTCATCTGTAGGTCATGTCTTGTGCATGTTGGATCAGAACAGGAGGCACCACTGACCGCCATCGAAGTGACTGGGCAGTGCTGCAGCGCCATCTGTAGTGGGCTGCGTCATGATGACTGGACACCGATGGATCGCTGCCTGCTACCAGTTCTGGGACTGCGACTTGATAAGCCAAGATGTAGGTGTTTATAAAAAGTATCATAAAACTGTCAAACAAATAAACAATAATTCTGCAGCACTCTTTCCTGAGATCAGATTGTATTCTATTAAGCCAACTGTACCACACAACATTGCACAGGACTGCATTAAATGAGTGGAGTCAAGGCCTATATCACTTTCTTCACTTCTTAAAATCTGTATGGTATATTCAGCAAAAAGTTCATGGATCCAACCAAACTGAACACCCGGTCACAGCAGTCAGTCAAACTCTAGTGCTATGAATGCCATAGAACCACTTTCCTGTTCCCATCAAAAGAAAGCTAAATCAGCACATGGCACCATTAGCCAATATTTTTGGTAGTATTCCATCATCTGAACCGATTGAAACACCAGCAGTTACCAGTGAATGCTAACTCTGGTGACATCATATAAGGGTGAATTACTGCATGCAGAGGCTAATCAACATGGTGTTTACCGTCAAAAACATCGGAGTGGTTGAAGTGCAGGCTGGGAGGCATGTCCGTGGGGTATCTCGTGCTCTCCTCTGTGCTATTGCTGTGAGCGCATTTCTGAGGCCCCTCCCCCACCTCCTGGCAGTCCAGGAACCTGCCATCAACACAGACAGAATGGACTTGCTGCTGCCTTGGTTCAAGTACTCTGCCATGAAGACAGACAAAACGCACACACTGCTTGCTTGGTTCTAACACAATAGACACAGAAATAGCTGGGCAAAGTTTGATACTGGCACTGACTTTTCCCATCCAGCTTGATGAGCTAGTTTCCCCATAGATCTAGCATGGGTTTAGTGCTTGGGCAGAATTTGTCTTCATAATCTACTGTGTGTGTGTACGTGTGTGTGTGTGTGTGTGTGTGTGTGTGTGTGTGTGTGTGGTGTGTGTGTGGGTGGGGGGGGGGGGGGAGGGGCTGCTTTTTCATTCCATTTTTGTTGTTGTTTTTTTTCCTTTCATTGTTTTTGGTTTTTTTGGAGAGGGGGGAGTAGGGGAAGGGGGAGGAATGGAAACGAGGGGAGCTGTTTGTTTTGACAGGAGGGGAGGGACCAGCTTTTGTTGTTCTTTTTCAAATGCTACTTTTTTTTTTCTAACAGTGAGGACATCATTTGTTCTTTTACCTCAATTCTTCCTTTCCTAAGCTCTCCCCACTTTTATGAAAAAGCAGATTTACGGACTGATCATCAAGCACATAAGTTCTGTGCCAAATTTGAGGAGAGTGTGACTGTTACTGTTTGTGATTTGTTTTCACTGTCTTGAATGTTGTTTGTCTTGCCTGAAGAAGACCAATGACGCTGAAACGCATAGAGTGTGTTTTGTAATTTGTTTGCTCTTTCGTCTGGCGGTACAGTCATTTTTCTCATCAATTTTGTTTCAATTTCTGCCTACTGTCAAGTCATTTGAAATCAAATTTTTTTTAAGGAGGGAGAGGTGGGGAGGGGGAGGGGGTAAGGGAGGTTATTGTTAATGTACCATAGCCATCAAACACAAATGTGACCCTCACAGAACCCAACTGATGTTTTACAGACTGAACTGCCATGTGCTTCATTAATTGTTGGGAAAAAAAAAAAAAAAAACATCTCCAGCCAATCCGTTCTTTGTCAATACAAATTGTGTGCATATTACTTCAACATGCATTATTCTGCTCACCAACCTTTCCTCATTTCCACCAGCTGCATTGTTGTGATCAAGGCTGCTGCCAAAGCTCTGGCCAGGCTGGTGGCTGTGAGCACTGGTGATGTATTTCATATTCACCGGGTCATCATCCAGGTTGGTCTCAATAACATCATTGTCTGGAAACTGTGAGGAAATCCCCGGTGTGTAGCCAAAGCTGACATTGGCCTGGGAGCTCAAGCTGTCCCCAAACAGTGAACGCAGTCGACTCTCGTCCCTCTCCTGCATGGCCTGGTCCAGGTCGGTGACAGCCACATTGCGTTTGACAGGTGTGAAGGAGCCCTGGTAGGGTTGCGTGTTCTGATATGGCATGGTGGGTGTGGACTGGGCACTGCTGTGGGGATGGTCCAGTGAGTAACTGGTTTTGGTCAGATGGTGACGAGGGGATTCTCTCTGACCATCCTCCGCAGGGCTCTCTGTTAGCGACGCCTTGCGTGGTGACCTCTGGGGAGAGCCATAGCCATCGTCTTTGCTCTGACTGTGGCGGGACGAGCGGTGGTGATGGAAATGGGGGTGGTGAAACTGCTGTGAGTGTGGGGGCAGGTCCTCTGAGGATCCCCTGCTGCCGCTGTCTTGCCTCATTATGGCTTTGGATCGTCTGTCCTGGTGGTGGTGGTGGTGGTGGAGGTGGTGGCTCCGTCGTGCGTGAGAGCTTTTTGTGGAATCCACCTCCCCTTCATGTGGACTGCTCATGCTCCTTGACAGCACTCTGCGTGTGGAGCCACTCTCTGCCCCCGGTGACCCCCCTCCCCCTTGGGATGACAATCCTTCTCCATGTTTGGGGGAACCGCTTCCTCCTCCCACAGGGTCAGACAGCCCCTGCCAGAGACCTCCTTCATCAGCATGACCTCTCCTCCTCTGGATGAATGGATGAGCGTGGGGGCTTTCTCTTCCAGATCACGGGAGGTTGTCCACCTGCCTGCTTAGCCGGCTCTTCCACCCCATGGTGGTGCTGAGGTGGACGGAACTCTTGGGGATCCTGGGATCTGCCCTGGTTCTGTGCCCCAGGCATGGGGTAAAGATGGTGGGGGGAAGAGGGGGCTCCCCCTCCTCATTGCTGTACATGGTGGTTCAGCACAAAGAGTGGGAGTCCACAGTTCGGGTCAGTGAAGGACGTGGTGCCGGGGCAGTTGGTGATGTGTGTTTCATGCTGGCTCCTGTCCACTTACAGTGGTATTATCACCCTGAAACAAACACTTTTCCCCTCCATTTCCATTGCCATGAGATTCATCATTTAACAAAATGCAACATGCAACATTACTACCAATAATGTTAACATCCTGCATTAGATATTCAGATTATCTCCACCACAATGTTTGGTGATATAAAGTCATTGCAAATAGCATAATGATGGATAACAGGAAAAAAAAATCAAAATTCAAATATTAAAATGAAGCCAGGTAAAGCAGAATAACACACAAAAACCAGTAGGGTGAAATTTTGAAAAGGAAGTAAGCAAAAGGTAATCAATTGCCTGCAGTGCTTTCTGTGCCCACTGAGGTTGTCCCCCTTGGACTACTCGCTTTGCTGAATTAATTTTTTCTGTATAAATTTATTTTTTAATAATTTTTTTAAAAAGGAGGAAGGGGGTGTAGAAATGCCAGTTACAGTGAGCCAACGCACTACCAAATGCTAAACTACATAACCTTATCTCTCAAAGCACTCAAACTGATTTGCACATAACTTTTTTGCACATAAAAACGAATGATCCTGCAATGTCATAACAGATAAATTTTCAAACGATAAAATGTTTTAACCATAGCTTTCAACTTACCAGCTAATATGCCTTTTTCTGTTTATGTCTCTGTTATATTTCTTTTCCAATGGTGATATTACATTGCTGTAATATACACAGCTGTGACCAAACTTTTGTTTTCATTATGTATTAAATGCAACACAGATATTTAGTGTTTATTACAGTGAGAAAACATGTGAAAAGATGCTTAAATCACTAAATGACTAATGTTTCTCTTTTGCTGGCTCAGTTTTGGTGAGCTTTTTCAAAGAGATCTCACCTTGAATGACATATGTCATACGGCATCTTTTAGAGTCAGCTTCATCCTCAGATCTGTACATATGACCTCCTGCCCTCGAATTCAAATCAGAGGACCCTATATGTCCCCTCTGAATTTCATAATGCTTAAATTTCCCAGCTTAGAACAGGTGTCTGTTAGCAGTGGGGTAACACATCCATCTAAAAAGGCATGCCTTGAGATGCCCACACATCCAAAAGTTGCGAGTTTGAATTCTGGCAGCGCCAGGAAAAAAAAAAAAAAAGTTTGGCAGTAGAGGGGCATCTGGGAGTCACGACCTGGATGTGGCCCCGCCCCCTTAGAATGTAAGGGGTTCAGGGCTGAAACACTTGTCTGAAGGGGGGGGGGGGGGGGGGGGGTCTTCTCTGAAGACCTTCTGCTGTCAAGCTCTCCTTACAGTTTCTTCCTACTGTTGCCAGCTGACTTACATTACTCATACACCACTGTTTCAGGTTTCCTGATCCACAGCAATCAACATCAGGTCACCAAGAGGCAAGAGATGGTACCAAAAAAGACACAGCACAGCTGCTGCACAACTTCAGTGGTGATCAGTGCTGCCTGCTCAATCAGTCAAAGACAGGACATTACCTACAAGTCATGTATTTGACCACATTACCGATTACAGCCTGCAGACTCCACTGATGTCGATAATTACTTTGTTGCAGAGTAGGCATTAGTGATTTTCTACTTCATCATGCTATGTGTTGCCTCATTTGGTCACATGCAAATTACCAGACCACATTTATTTTCACCAATGTACATTGTTACATGCCTTCTTCCTTATTTTATAAAGCAAAAGATTATCATGTGAAACTGGTCATACCATAACTTTATTTTCACTGCTCACTACTGACTATTCACACAGAATGCTTCTCTCCTCCTGGATTTTCTGGGGATACATACATCTTTTCTCCAGTGGATCAGTTTCACTTTGGGCACAGGGCACCAAAATAAAAATAAAAATTTAAATGGCAGATTTTCTGCTGAAAGCATAAAAGATTTCATGCCTATACACAGACCACAGAGCACATGCATAGTTGTTGATCATGTTTTAAAAAAAAACTAAAAAAAAACAGTGCATATACAAATTTACAATACAGACTTCATGAAATGGTCCAGGCACAGCTAACTTGACAATAGCATCTTAGACACTAGAGTCAACAATATAACTGCCAAGAGATTTAGGTCATAATTGTTTCCAAAGGTCACTTAGATGTCCTTCTGTTAGTCATAAAAAATGATAAATTATAAATATACTTAAGAATACTTTCAGATTGTTAAGAAGAGCAACTGTCCTTGTGCTGTTTCTGTTCATGTTGTGAGTGACTCCAGACCTCACTTAGACTTCCTTATAAGTTACACTGTTCTTTATCCAAGACAACATGCAAATAGTGTGTTTGGTCAGCAAGTTCTTGATGCATTGATATGACTTAATCATGAGTCAATAATGGATGGTTTCAACCATTATGTCAGTATGACTTCCTATCTTGTGTGCAGAGAACAAGTCATGAAGTCTTTTAATCAACTGATCAAACACACAAATGGTACTACAGCTTTGATCAGCATAACAGCTATACTCATTAGAGGTGGTTGCAAGTATGATTCTCCGACAACAAGGGCCAGTTTGCATTCAGTCTGGGCCTCAAACAGCTGGTTTTGATCATACTCAGAACACCAACTGCTCCATACCCTGTGGCATTATGAACAACTTTCAGTGCGGCTTGGGTGGACAATCTATCCTGGTGTCAGATCTTGATTTGTTAGAAGTAGAATAGGTGACTGGTCCTCTTTTCCATTCCATTACACATACACTAAGGTTCCTTCTGTGTGTGTTTTAATCTCATTCCCTTCATTGCCACACACCTCAAGTTCACTATCTATGGTTGAAGAGTTAAAATTACATTGCTTGTTTGTTTATCACATTGTTTTAAATGTTTACACTGACTTTCTGACAATATTTCTTGCTACTTCTTCTCCCATCTACCCTTTTCTCCTCTCCTTCCTCCCTATCCCCCATCCCTTCCTCCACCAAACTTTGCCCTACCTGGCTTTCCTCTCACACACACACACACACACACACACACACACACACACACACACACACACACACACTTTTGGGTGTGGTCTATCTCACCTTTTACCATCCTCACTTTCACCCCTTTTCATTTCCCTTCCGTTCCTGACTTCTACTTCTGCAGTATCCCAACTTCCCCATTACTCTTTCAATTTCACTGTCATTCTCGTGCCGGCTGCTATCTGGGAAGTATCGTTTTGTGCTCTGTGTGTGTGTGTGTGTGTGTGTGTGTGTGTGTGTGTGTGTGTGTGTGTGTGTTGTTTGTAATGTTGAAAAATGGCATACTTGTTGAAAAAACCCTTGTCTGCTTTGTATTGTTTATAAAAGCTCTGTCACATCTTGTTTTGTGACACTACTATTTGTACAACTGATCTTAATTTTGCCTTCTATTATACGCTTCAACTTGTATATATACTTTTTTTTCCCAAAAACCTCTAACAATAATACCCAACATGCGCCGCTGAACTGAAGCTGAAGGATTTAAACGATTCAATTTCGGAAGCTAAAGCTGGACTTCCCGTAAGTTTCTACTTCATGTTTTCAGTTGTGTTGAAGTTGGTTTGAAACGACTTGACTCCAATAATAATTACTGCAACAGTATGAAATTAATTCTCAGCTCAAGCCTTCAGAAATCTGAATACAGTCAATGAACATAAAATTCTTATATGATCTGCCTCAGAAATGCGCTGCTTACTTGATACCTGACAGCAGAAAATACATACAACAAAGTCGGAAAATACTTGTGAAAACAACGTTACCGTCATTTGTATACATTGCGCTGCAGCCAACAGTCAAAAAACGTAGAATGGAACTGAATGAGAAAAGCACCAACTGCGAAAATAGCAGTTTAACGACATCATACTCTCTCTTCATTGCAGTGGCGTAGAAAGGGAAAGGGGGGAAGGGGTGGGGGGAGTGGGGGGAGGGGGGAGGGGGGCAGAAAGCAAGGAGGAGAGGAGGGATTTAAAGGTAGTAAGAGTATCAATAGAAACAAGTGACATGACGATTGATAACAACACACACACACCCCACACACACACACACACACACACACACACACACACACACAACACGCACGCACAGAGAGAGAGAGAGAGAGAGAGAGAGAGAGAGAGAGAGAGAGAGAGAGAGAGAGAGAGAGAGTTCAACGTGGTTCTGTTCATTCAGGAATTGTACCAAATGTAGTTTGAAAGTGAGGTGACTGCAGGCAGAGATTGAAACAAACTTAAAAGGAGAAAAAAAAAAAAAAAAAAAAGAAAAAACTATTCCGCTGGACGAAAGGGGCAAACAAAAAAGACTAAGAATGACGCGTTTCGACCTCATTTGTCTTCTTCAGGCCAGAGAAACAGCATTCAGGACAATGAAAACAAAGAACGAGCTATCACTTATCTACTCAAATTGGGCGCATTTGTCCTGAATGTGGTTGATCTTGCCTGAAGAAGACCAAAGAGGTCGAAACGCGTCGTGTTTTGTCTTGTAGTTTGTTTGTACTAAATTTGATTCGAGATAGTTGTGTACATACAGGGACCGTTCACTCATAACGAACAGATGGGAGGAGTGGATTTGTCTCAAAAGAGACTGGGTTCAAGGGTTGCTTCTGTTCCGGGAGGCTTTCAGAATAATCGGGGAGGAGGTGGCGAATGTATTCTTCCCCCATCCTTCCCTCCCCCTCTTACCCTCGCCTCCCTCCATACGCGGAATCCTCCCCCTCCATTCCCAACCCCAATTACCAACCCCTGGCCACCACACCTCTTACACACACCCATCCTCCCTCCTCATTTCACTCTTCATTCCCTTTTGTGATGACTCAGCCTGGCACAAATACATGACGGAGAAGAGAGAGCTCGTGTGATCTTCTTCCAGATCCTGAGCGGTATGTGCCGTTGTCCTGCTTGCTGCACGGAAGTGACGAGCCGCGTCTCATCCCTACCGTCCCGCCCCACCTGGGCCCCAGCCCCGGAATGTCCTCAGCATCCTCATCCCCACCACTCCATGCCTCCCACTTTACATGACCTGATCGATATCTTCTGTTTTCCGGCCTTATACGGTGTAGGAGTGCAAGCAGTATCCACACCAGATTTCAATCGCGGGATTTACACATTTTGAAGAGAAATTATAACTATTCCGTCGGACAAAAGGGACAAACAAAGTACACGACAAATCACGACGCGTTTCGACCTCTTTGGTCTTCTTCCGGTAAGATAAACAACATTCAGGACAATGAAAACGAAGAACGGGCAATCACTAACTCCTCAAACTGGACGCCTAATGGACTGGATTTACGTATGGAGGTGTTATTCGATCCTACAGAGTCTGCCGTGGTCAGACGGGTTCAGATGGCGTTGTTCACCCATGTAATCATCGTGACATTTTCTCTCTTTCTTTCTTTCTTTCATTCCTTCTGTTTCATTCGCTATTAGATAAGTAAAGTAATAATTGCAGCAAGTATGAAAAATGTTTAACTAAGCCAATACCTTTATGGTTGTAAAATAAAGAATCGTAGACATTGACGTAGTCGTTGTTTTTTCTCTCAATCAAAGAGATTGTACAAGTAGTCTGGGCTAGTACCAACACCACAAAAGGGAAAATCAGGACTCCAAAAGCACCCACAACATTCTTCACGGCAGGAGGCAGCAAATCATGGCCAAGAACAACAGTGCCACTCGAAACATGCAGGCAGAGTCTGCTGGACGGGGCAGATGACTGGGAGTGCACTGCAGACCTCCCAGAATGGAAGAGTCACCCAGAGATCATCAGCAAGAGTGGCATGAGACCAGACATAGTAGTCCACTCTAAGTCAACCAAGCAGCTGATCATGATCGAGCTCACGGTGCCATATGAGAACAGAATGGAGGCAGCTCAAATCTACAAGACTGAAAAGTATGCTGATCTGGCAAACAGCCTGAGGAGAGAGGGCTATCAGGTCAAAGTCCTCACTGCAGAAATTGGAGCTAGGGGATTTGTAGGAACGTCTGCATACAGCCTCATGAAACAGCTCTCAGTTGCAGGGAAGGAAAAAACCAGAGCCCTGAAAGCAATGGCAGAAGCGGCAGAGAGGTGTTCAAGCTGGATCTGGTCAAGGAGGAACAAAAGTGAACTTCATAAGGCTTAATTTCCCTACAAATATCAGGTGTCCCTGTGGCTCAGTGGTTAAAGCGCGAGTCATTAAGTGGAAAATGAGCATGTTCGAATCCCAGCCATGGCTCGTCCCAAGATGGGAAAAAAAAAGGGGCAGCAGAGAGACATCCGGAGTCATGAACCGGGTGTGGCCCAACCCCCCTAGAGTGTCAGGAGATAAGGGCCGAAACACTTGCTTGAAGGGGCTTCTCTTCTGAGGACTCTCTGCTGCCACGCTCTCCACGAGTTTCTTTCTACTGATGCATGGGTAAACCATTGACTTCCAGGAATAGGCCGGAGGACGTCCGGGAAAGACCGGAGGACACTGGGAAAGACCAGAACCAAGGGCTCTGTGGGCTGGCTCCCCACTTTGCCTTAAACATGTGGCTACTAAGAATAAAAGGAAAAGATGCTCCCAGGATTCACCGAAAGGGGGAGAGAATGATGAATCCATCGGTGCTCAACCAATCATGACTGCAAATCCCAAACGGACTATGAACATGGACCAATGGAATATCCACGTGTCTGTGGAAAGCGTTTCGCTACCACCCGTGGCATGAAGATCCACAGAACAAAGATGGGATGTGTGAAGACTCATCTGAATGAGCAGCAGCGCACTGCATCAGCAGATAAGACGTCGGAAGACCAAGGCCAGGATTTAAACCACAGTGCCAAGGACATCCACGCTGTTGGTTCGGATGAGGAATTTGCACAGGCCCTCGATGCTAGGCGCCTGAAACTCAACCTGCCACGAGCAAACGAAACTGAAGATTGGGAGAAACTGGATGCAAAAATCGTCCAAAGACTCGATGCACTGATAGGGAAAAGCACCCTGGAACACAAACTAGCCACATATGGGGACATTGTGTATGCCACATGTAGAGACGCCTATGGAGCAAAACTACCCAAAGAGAAAACACCTCCAAAAAAATCCAGACGCCAAGAAAAGATGGACAAGATCAGGGTCCAAAAGAAAAACCTCAAGATGCAAATGAAGACCGCATTGCCAGCTGAAAAACAAGGCTTGGAAAAACTGTGGAAAGACCTGAAAGAAAAACACAGCGCCCTCAGCAAAGCGGAATCTGCGAGGAAGAGGAAGAGCAAAAAGAAGAAGACACAAGAGCGCTTCTTCAGAGACCCCTTCCAGTTTGCCAGAACACTGTTTGAGCAGCCAAAATCTGGGACCCTAAGTGTGGACAAAGGAGTTCTTGAGCAGCATCTGAGGAAAACATACTCTGACCCACAGAGCAAAGCACCACTCGACATTCAAGGTCTGGTGTGGCCAACCAACCCTGAGGAACAGTTCAATGGCAAGCCTCCAACGTTGGCGGAAATCAAGAAGGTGGTCGACAAAGCCAGAGCCAAATCATCACCAGGGCCAAACGGAATACCTTACCAGCTTTACAAGAAATGTCCCAAGGTGCTGGAGTGGCTCCACAGGCTGCTGCGATCGGCTTGGAGAAACCAGAAGATCAGCGGCCAGTGGATGACGGCAGATGGTGTGTACATCCCCAAAGAGCAAAACTCAAGTGACATCAGCCAGTTCAGGCCAATATCACTACTGAACGTCGAAGGGAAAATCTTCTTCTCTGTCATGGCAGCAAGGCTGACCAAGTACCTGATGGAAAACAAGTACTTGGATGTGTCAGTCCAGAAAGGTGGCATCCCAGGCGTGGCTGGCTGTGTAGAACACGCCACAATGATCTGGGACGCAATCCAAAAAGCAAAAACAGAAAAGAGAGACCTGGACGTAGTGTGGCTTGATCTGGCAAACGCATATGGATCTGTGCCCCATGAGATGATACAGTTGGCTCTTGAGATGTACCATGTGCCAAAGAACATCCGCGACATGTCAAGAAGTACTTCAATGGCTTCTCAATGCGGTTCTCTACCAAGGAGTACACAACAGACTGGATCAACTTGGAAGTGGGTATTGCAATGGGCTGTGCAATTTCCCCAATACTGTTCGTGCTGGCAATGGAACTCATCTTGAAAGCAGCAACAAACAACGCGAGACAAACAGACCTTGGCGATGGATACAAGATGCCTCCTCTCAAGGCCTTCATGGATGACACTACAGTGATTTCATCCAGAGAAGACGAGACACGTCATGTGCTGGAGAGGCTGGACGACATAGTTGCCTCATCCAGAATGAAGTTCAAGCCAAAGAAATCACGGAGTCTCTCACTGAGGAAAGGAAAAGTGGCCGGATCTGTGGTCTTCAGTGTTGCCAACCAGGCCATTCCAACAGTCACAGAAGAACCAGTCAAGAGCCTTGGAAGATGGTATGATGATACGCTGAAAGACACACAAAGAGCAAAAGAAACCAAGCAGATGGCGGAGGAAGGCTTGGAGACCATTGACCAGTGTGGGCTCCCTGGCAAATACAAGGTCTGGTGTCTGCAGTTCATGCTGATACCAAAGCTCCTATGGCCTCTGATGATATACGACATCTGCACCAGCATAGTGGAGGCAATGGAAGCCAAAATCAACAAGTTCACAAGGAAATGGCTTGGTGTCCCACCCTGTCTGACTGACATAGCGCTGTACTGTCGCCAAGCAAAGCTGAAACTACCACTGAAATCCATCCTGGAGGAATACAAAGCAGGGAAGATCAGACTTCAAAGCATGCTGGAGGACTCAGGAGACAAGGTGGTAGAAGCAATCAAGCCCCAGCTGAAGACAGGCAGAAAATGGAAAGTTCAAGAGGCGATGGATTCTGCAAAAGAAAGTCTCAAGATCAGAGAAATAACAGGACACACACAGACCAACAGACAAGGACTGGGGGTGACCAAAACTGAATGGTGGTCAAAGGCCAAAGGAAAAGCCAAAAGAGACATGATGATTCAGGAGATGAGAAAAGAAGAAGACCAAAAAAGACTTCAAAAAGCAGTCCAGCAGAGCCAGCAAGGGCAATGGACAACGTGGGAGAATGCACTCCAAAGAAGTCTCACTTGGAATGACATTTGGCACATGGCCCCTCTCAGGATCAGCTTCATTCTCAGATCTGCATATGACCTTCTGCCCTCAAATGCAAACCTGGTGAAGTGGGGGAAAACAGACGATCCTGCATGCCCCCTCTGCCATGAAAAACAAACAGTGGAGCATGTCCTAAGCTCATGTAAAGTAGCCCTGGCTCAAGGAAGGTACACATGGAGGCACAACCAAGTGCTCAAAGAGATTGTACAAGTAGTCTGGGCTAGTACCAACACCACAAAAGGGAAAATCAGGACTCCAAAAGCACCCACAACATTCTTCACGGCAGGAGGCAGCAAATCATGGCCAAGAACAACAGTGCCACTCGAAACATGCAGGCAGAGTCTGCTGGACGGGGCAGATGACTGGGAGTGCACTGCAGACCTCCCAGAATGGAAGAGTCACCCAGAGATCATCAGCAAGAGTGGCATGAGACCAGACATAGTAGTCCACTCTAAGTCAACCAAGCAGCTGATCATGATCGAGCTCACGGTGCCATATGAGAACAGAATGGAGGCAGCTCAAATCTACAAGACTGAAAAGTATGCTGATCTGGCAAACAGCCTGAGGAGAGAGGGCTATCAGGTCAAAGTCCTCACTGCAGAAATTGGAGCTAGGGGATTTGTAGGAACGTCTGCATACAGCCTCATGAAACAGCTCTCAGTTGCAGGGAAGGAAAAAACCAGAGCCCTGAAAGCAATGGCAGAAGCGGCAGAGAGGTGTTCAAGCTGGATCTGGTCAAGGAGGAACAAAAGTGAACTTCATAAGGCTTAATTTCCCTACAAATATCAGGTGTCCCTGTGGCTCAGTGGTTAAAGCGCGAGTCATTAAGTGGAAAATGAGCATGTCCAGAGGGTCATGGTTCGAATCCCAGCCATGGCTCGTCCCAAGATGGGAAAAAAAAGGGGCAGCAGAGAGACATCCGGAGTCATGAACCGGGTGTGGCCCAACCCCCCTAGAGTGTCAGGAGATAAGGGCCGAAACACTTGCTTGAAGGGGGCTTCTCTTCTGAGGACTCTCTGCTGCCACGCTCTCCACGAGTTTCTTTCTACTCTCTCTTTCTGTCTGTCTGTCTTTTTCTTTTTCATGTTTTCTTTAAAGACCGGACCAGTTCTCTACATCGACTAAAAACATCATAATCGTGCCAAACTATGCTCACATTTCCACACGCCCTCTCCGGAAATATCAAAGTCTGCAGCAGGCTACATGTCTCTCCCTTAGCAGAACCTGCCCATGGAAACAGGAAGATGGGGGCACAGACTTCCTGGGTGATGCAGGATTGCTTCCCCTGGCCAGCTGGTTCGGCGGCTGAGGACAGTGCTTCACTGGGTCTCACCAGAGAAAGAGGAATAAAGGCTCTTTCCACTTTGTCTGGTCTCACTGGCACCTTAGGTTGTATCTTTTGCTTGTGAGCGTGTATATGTGCGTGTAGAGGAGGAGGGGAGGGGTGGGGGCAAGACCAAAAGGAATGAGGGTGAGGGGGTGAGTTGAGGATATTGGGATTGCTTAGCTTCGGGAGGGAGGAGGAGGAGGGGAATTTTACATTATCAATTTATTTATTTATATATTCATTTTCTTTTTTTTTTTTCTTTTTCATTTTCTTTTTTTTTTTCCCCAAATCTCTGTTCTCCTCCCTCCATCTCCGTTCTCGCCCTCCCCCTTCCCCTACTCCTCCCCAATCTTCCGTTCTTTACTCCATCTCTCCGCGTTGCTTAACCTGGGGAGGGAGGAGGAGGGGGGTCAAATTCCACGATCAATCTACTGGAGTGC
>CM065717.1:45312918-45330418 GCA_033310375.1 Conus canariensis
ACACTGAGCTGTTCCAGGTGACTTTCACTGATGGGCAGGATTCATGTTCAGATTGTATGACGTGTCAGCTTTGATGTAATTCCACACTGAGCTGTTTCAGGTGACTTTCACTTGATGAGCAGGATTCATGTTCAGATTGTATGACGTGTCAGCTTTGATGTAATTCCACACTGAGCTGTTCCAGGTGACTTTCATTGATGAGCAGGATTCATGTTCAGATTGTATGACGTGTCAGCTTTGATGTAATTCCACACTGAGCTGTTCCAGGCGACTTTCATCGATGAGCAGGATCCTTCCTGAATGTCAGCACAGCTGATGGCCGGTCCTGGTTAGGGCAGATTTCTGACCCCCACCCCTACCCCCACACCCAGGAGTCTGCATCGATACACGTGTATATGTTAACATCATAGACCATCTACAACAGTGGCTCTAGAACGCGTTGGCTATATGTAGAGTCTCCCGGCACTGGTGATGTGGATCTGTTTTAACGTTCATGGTTGAATTGACCTACATGCCGACCCGGCCATGTACATGATATTGCAGGTGTGGTGCGTATCACCCGACACCAGATGCAATCGGTTTCATCATGTCACGTGATTCTGCTTTGTGTGGTGTGAATGAATGTGAAACCTGCAAAGCCTGGAGTTCATCACTACACCTTGATGAATAGAACACGAACTCTGTTACTTACAGCTGGGATATCCATCTTGAAAAAGAATCAACGAACCAGAGTAAGCTATCTTGTGATCTATGGGTGTCAAGCGTGTTTTATGGTTTGACGTATTATAGGAGACGCAGAACACTTTTCTCAATAACAAGGGGTTGTTTGTGTTTTTTAAAAAATCACCAAAATCTTCAACCACTGATTTGACTGTGACGATTTTTTTTTTTCAAACTATATGTTGGATTCCGATTTTACATATTTTAGAGTAGAGCGAACAAAATACTTATCCAAAAGTTCCTTTCAGAAGGTGCAGCAAAACTGAATCCCCCCTCCCCCCCCCCCCCCCCAATCCACTCACCTGCATACTCATATACACATGTTAAACAACACACACTTCCCCACCCTCTTCCTACTGTCCAACCCCCCCCCCCCCCCCATACCTCCCTTTCCCATCCCACGAAAAAAAAAAAATCAAGGACAATGCGAAAAGAACAACACAAATATAACCTGAATATCATCGATGTTCAAAAGTTACGAAGAATGCGTCTTTGGCAGAGCAGGGGAATTTGAGTGCTTATAGTACAATTTTAACTCTGGAAAGAACAATAGGATTGGGCCCTGCAACAACAGCACCTGTCTTGTCGAACAGAACCTCACAGGAATCACCAGTGACAGAGGGAAAAACAAGCCGGAGGAAGACGCTGCAACAGCAGACCTGTAACAACAAGAGCCTGGAAAACTGTTGGATTGCTAGGCTGCACAAGACAACATCTCGCATTCACTCGCGAGAGGTCACAGAAAACCTTTTATGCTTCCCACTCCCCCCCCCCCCCCCCCCCCCCCCCCCCCCCGCTCCTCCCTGAAACAAAACACGAATGGACAGAAAATCGATTAAACTAAACACGAATCCTGTCATTTTGTTTCATGATCTGCCCCAGGCTCTCTCAGTAGATGTTATCTACACGTGCATGTTCGTCCGACCGTAAATCTCGTCTGCCAGTTGAAAGGGAGGTAATTTCACGGCAGGCTTCGCTTCCAATGTGGCCATCTTCTGCACGATTACCACAACGCATTAATGCAGCTTCTTCAGGGAAAATGATTTGTCGATCTAAGCAGATTCAGAACAAGGCAGCCAGCCAGTGAAGTGTGTCAACCGGTAAAGACGCTGCGCGAAAAATGCATTTTGCTGAGAACTTGACGTACATCAAGTAGTGCAGGCCTGTGTGGCAACCGCCTTGTCAGAGTTCTTTTTTTTCTGGAGACCACAACGTACAAGTTTATTTTAGGAAACAAAGTGTAAAGCATGCTTTCAAGTATAAAAATTGTTCATAAGTGTAAAATATATTTGCTTAGTTTGCCGATTCAAGACCAGAAGCACGCGTGCGCATGCACGCGCGCCCTTGTGTGTGTGCCTGTGGGTGCGTGTGTGCATCGTGAGTGCGTGTGTGCGTGCGCACGCGCGCACGCTGACGTGTGTGTGTGTGTGTGTGTGTGTGTGTGTGTGTGTGTGTGTGTGTGTGTGTGTTTGAAACTAAGATAAATTTTTTTTCCTGAAATATCAGTAAAAAGACAGATTTTACTTGTCTTTCAAGATGGCGACTTCAAATAAGCGTTAAGCGAGACTTAGATGCTGGAGTGAGGTCCTGTTGACACTCTGACAATGTCCATGTGAAGTCTTTGCTTTTTGTCAAGAAGAATCGAGTTGGTGATGCTGTCAACTGTGCTACAGCTCCAAAGATAATACAGCAAGTTATATTACCGACTTAAAAAGAATTAAAAACACTATTGATCGTGCAACCACCCCCAAAGGTAACATTGTTAACTATGCTACCATATACAAAAGAACCACTACTGACAGTTTGACCTGCCTTGAAAGTAACATGTAATGCGTCTAACACAACTGACACTTTTCACAGTGTCTCTATCCCCAAAACTAGGACTGCTGCAAAAAATTATCCAAATCTAATGCATGTCTGTGTTACCAGCACCAAAGCCTGTACTGTATAAACTGTGATGCCAGACCCCAAAGCCAATATGCGTAATTGTGCTGCTTGCCCTAAAGCTTACTATCCTAACTATGCCTAGCTCAGGGCTGACGAGGAGAAAGCTTTCAGAATGGCTGGCCAACAATTAATTACAGGACCTAGACAGACCGACACTGGATCAGCCCGTTATGGCAGCCTCTGTCAACACACCGACAGTCGATTCGTTCGGATCAATATGCCATCTTCCCCCACCTTCTCTCTCTCTCTCTCTCTCTCTCTCTCTCTCTCTCTCTCTCTCCTCTCTCTTTCAGTTGTGTAGTGTGTGGTGTGTGTGTGTGTGTGTGTGTGTGGTGTGGTGTGTGTGTGTGTGGTGTGTGGTGTTGTGTGTGTGTGTGTGGTGTGTGTGTGTGTGTGTGTGTGCGTGCGTGCGTGCGTGCGTGCGCGTGTGGTGTGTGTGTGTGTGTGTGTGTGCGTGCGTGCGTGCGTGCGTTGGATGCGTGCGTGCGTGTTTGTGTGTGTGTGAGTGCTGTCTGTTGTCTGTCTGTCTGTGTGAAATAGTGATGTGTGTGCGTGCTTTGTGTGCGTGAGTGCGTTGTGTGTGTGTGTGTGTGTGGTGTGTGTGTGTGTGTGTGTGAGTTGTGTTGAGCTGTGGGGATGGAGAGAGAGAGAGAGAGAGAGAGAGAGAGAGGGGGGGGGGGGGGGGGGGGGGAGGGAGAGAAAGACAGCAAGAACAAGAACAATACTTTATTGTCATGGAACTTCTAGGCTGTTGACACTCAATACTACTGATGATTTTAGCAGCATCGTATGATTGATACATTGTGTCAATTAACATATTTCTAACCTGACGCCTTTGGGTGCCAACACTGCCCACGAAGTAAGAGCAAAATCTTCCAAGGCGATCCCATCCATTATCTTTCAGAAGTAGTCATCTGGTTTGAGATCCGAGCTCCCTGGAATACCGAAGAAAATGTCTGTTAACATTTGAATACTAAGATGAATATACAGTGCACAGTCACCAAGAAAATGCAATTATTCTCAATTACTTTGCAAGTTGTATGGACAATTACTTTGCAAATCGTAAGACAATTGCTCGGCAAATTGTACAATAGTTACTTTGCAAATTGTACAGACAATTGCTTTGCAAACTGTACAGCAATTACTTTGCAAATAGTACACATTCTGTTTTCCCTCGGTATTTCTAGGTGCCGACCTTACAGTCTTTAGAGAATGTGCATCTGCCCTTAATTCGCTTGGGAAATGCCTGTGTTTTATATTTTTGTCCGGAAAATGTACGGCTGTTTATTACATTTGTTTTTCCGAGTAAAAGTATTAAAGAACCTCAGTGAACACTTACATTTCTATTACACACACACACACACACACACACACACACACACACACACCACACACACACACACAAAACACACGCACGCACGCACGCACACAAACACACACTCACGTACGTACATACATACATATATACACACACACATGCTCTCTCTCTCTCTCTCTCTCTCTCTCTCTCTCTCTCTCTCTCTCTCTCTCTCTCATATAAACGTGCATGCAAATACACACGAAGACACAGATACAAACACATGCATAGAAAATACTCTCTCTGTCTCTGTCTCTGTCTGTCTCTCTCTGTCTCTGTCTCTCTGTCTCTCTCTCTCTCTCCTCATCTCCACACACACCACACACACACACACACACACACACACACACACACACACACACACACACACATACATGCCGCCACCACCACCACCACCTTTACCAGCAGGACGTCTACCATGGCCATTTTACAACCCTCATCAAGGACAACTCCGACAACAAAACCCGAGGCGTTGGCAACAAGAAGGACCTAGACAACAATGACAGTCTTGATCTCCCCCCCCCCCCCCCCCCACCCAAATATCACCATTCCTCCTCAATATAAACCGTTCAAGCAAAATCCACATTGGAAAAAAAAACGAGACTGATTAGTGGTTTCAATTGGTTCCCCGATCATGGCAAAAGAACCACAAAGACACCCCCCATCCCCCCACAAACCCCACCCCTACCCCCCACCCCCATCTCCCGCCGGCCCCCTCCGCTCCGCTCACCTTCCCACGTCTTCTGTCAAAAATGGATCGAGGCTCTTCTTGACCACACAAACAACAAACATGTCAGTTATTCTACCTTGTCAATACATTGACAAAATAGGTCAACACTTTAGCACGTGAAAATCGACCCAAAAGAACAGCGAGCTGTTGAGGCTACTGTAGATTGGTTCCCTGTTTGGGCTGGTGGACCTCCTGTGGAGTGTGACCAACAATGGCTGATTGGGCGTGGTGAATAAATGATGATGGAGCAAACAGCCTGTCTGTCGTCAGGTTCCTTTGGCCAGAAACACGACCTGAGAGACACGTGACGTCAGTGAAGAAGAAGAAGAAGAAATGGAGAACAAAAACCGCTCGCTCACTCCTCCTCCTCCTCTTCAGAAACTCAGGCTTCCTAGCCAAAGTCCTGGCCATAGAGACTGAAGCAGGGGGTGTATGGACTCAGCAGTAAAAAAAAAAAAACAGAGAGAGAGAGAGAGAGGGAGAGACTCGTGACTCGTGACTTTAATGTGAGGCCATTAGCCTATTCACTTGAGTACACAACAAGAAATAAATCAATTTATATAATTAGAACAAAATTTACCATGACTGCAACCAAGCATTCTTCCATGACAGTATGTACATGCAGAATTCTATCTTAATTATACATTAATACTTCTTGATACATTTGTACATGCAGAATTCTATCTTAATTATACATTAATACTTCTTGATACATTCTTCCTTATGAACGTGATGTAAGTATATATATTATTATTTTAAAACTCATAATATTAATGCTGTTGATACTAGCACACAAAACACATGTTTTCTATTTCATTCCCCTCATCATATTTTCGTTTACATATACAGTGAAGACCTTTCATCCCTGCGTCGTATAATTCACCGGAAAGCCGTACTATTTTAAGCATCTTTTGTTTACATCATTTACGCATGCGCAAAATAAGCCTATCGCCCTGCAAAGGTAAACCCGAATCTTGGGTCTACATAACAAAAGCTGCCATGCTAACCTTTGACACTCGGTGTGTGTTCTTCTGTGGTCGAGTTCGTGTGGTGCTGGACTTGTTTATATTCATTGGAGAAGAGAGAGAGAGAGAGAGAGAGAGAGAGAGGGCTCGTCAAAGAACAGGGGAAATAACTAGCTTAATAAAACTTCCCGAGGACAATTTCCACTGTAAAAGATTCCCGGCACCCCTACGGAAGGTTCATTGTGGCACAACTCTTGTTACTGATGCTACGCTTGCATCTCTTGATACGTTTTTTTTTTTTTTTTTTTTTTTTTTTTTAAATTGGTCGCCTTAATGGGTATATGACTTTAAACAGTTTTGTACTTCCCTTTAAAACTATCAAAGGACAGACAAGAATACAGCCTTGTACTTCCTTTAAAACTGTTACAGGACAGACAAAGAATACAGCCTTATACTTCCCTTTAAAACTATCAAAGGAAAGACCAGAATACAGCCTTATACTTCCCTTTAAAACTATCAAAGGAAAGACCAGAATACAGCCTTATACTTCCCTTTAAAACTATCAAAGGAAAGACCAGAATACAGCCTTGTACTTCCCTTTAAAACTATCAAAGGACAGACCAGAACACAGCTTTGTACTTCCCTTTAAAACTATCAAAGGACAGACCAGAACACAGTCTTGTACTTCCCTTTAAAACTGTCAAAGGAAAGACAAAGAATACAGCAAGCGAGAAAGGACAGTCACAAAAATGTTGTAAAAAAAAGAAAAAAGAAAGAAATCACGATCAAAATTACGCATAACAATGTCAGTTGTCAGGAAAAGGGAATTTGGAATAATCATTATGTCATTGTACAACAAGTTGACCAATTCGTTTTAAAGGTACAGACAGGGTAACAAAAGCTAACAAGCTAACACAGAAAGGGCTGCAAGTCGTTTGCCACGTCGGTATAACTGGCTGCGTTTCCTTACTAATCGCCATCAAGTTTACAGAAAGGGGCCACTGGCGTTGACGGACACCGGTAATGGCAATGCCTTGGGTATCAAACTGTACAGCTCACCACTCACTGTGGGAACTTTTTTTTTAACTCACGTGCAACGTTCTTTTGGATCCTCAAGCACAGCCTAGAAACGTCCTTAAGTTTTTATTACTCTCTCTCTCTCTCTCTCTCTCTCTCCTCTCTCTCTCTCTCTCTCTCTCTCTTTTTTTTTGTTTGCTTGTTTCTGCATCTTGTCTCATCATGGTAGTTTCTTCCCATTTCGCCATCCTGCCCATCTATGACAGCCTTGGCAATGGACCTGTTTTTTTCTTCTCGTGTGACTCCACAGACATACAAATGGTATAAACCAACACAACCAGCCCGGTCCCACTGATGACGCTCTTACAGAGGACGAAAGTGGATTGTGGACAGGCAGAACAAACGGGCACTTTGTTGTCATGGGCTACCAGAGACAGGTTTGATAGCTGCGTTTAACGTCCGTTTCTGCATTTCATTTACCTCTCTACCACCCCCTCCCCGCTCAGCCTTTATTCTATGACTCTGTGCCAAATCATTATCTCGACGTCGGAGGAATTATTTGCTTAAACGTGTTTCCCCCTACGGCTGTGTGCACAGCATTCCTGTGTCTGGTCAACCAGTGGAAGATATCTCAGGGGATGTAAGTAAACAATGGCGGGCACAATGATTCGTTGCTGTGATGGATCGACAATGCTGGGGTCATGAACTAGTAGAGTTGAACCATCACTGGAGGTACGGTTTGATCTCCCGTGCATCGTTTCTTCTGGTCCCCCAAGTACAGTCTCACAGTTTTCCTTTTATCCATTAATTACTGTTTATTTGTATGCCTGCTGTTTCCAGTCTAGTTTGTGTTGGCATTTTTCGCCACATTTCATTATTCTGCACATCGCTGGCTGGCTGGGGGTGGGGGTGGGTATTTTTGTTTTTGTTTTGGGGGGGTTTTTTTTGTAGTGAGAATACCATAGAATTAAAGGTTGCATTTACATGATTTATACCAAAGTTAAACTGACGTGACTCGAAAATTGCACATTCGCAATAAGCAGACCAAAGCGGATTCGATATTCTTTTTTTTTTTTTTTCAAAAGAGACTCTGATGGTGTCTATGTGGTTTAATATTCATATCTAAAGCAATCTTCATTTCCATTTTCCCCTCTGTCCCTTCCCCTTCCACCCCATCTCGTCTAGCCCACCCCTCATCTTTTTTTTTTTTTTTTTTTTTTTGTCATTATAAACCCTTGCCGAGTCATGATCTTAACGACTGAAGAAACGTTGCCCGGGTAACTGTATGTCTTCTGCCCTGACAGCTCCTCTCTGTGAGGCCACTATGGCCGCTGCAGCATCATCTGATCTGCCTGGCTCCACAGCAGCGACCACTTCCACAGCCTCCTCTCTGAAACTGGTTGCCACCCCCTGGGCCATTTCTCCCTTCGCCAGTCATTCCTCTCAGCCATTGTCTGAAACTCTCATATCTCATATTCTCATATTACCTGCTTGCACATGGCAGTGTACAAATCAGCATGCCATGCAGAATTGCGCACGACAGTGTACGAAACAGCATGGTGTCCAGAATTATGCAAAGACAGCGTACAAAACAGCATGCCTTATTGACCCAGCCTGACAGTGTGTTGCCTGTGCCTAAACCTGTCTCTGACAGGTGCAGACTCTCCCAGCCTCACAGTGTGTTGACTGTGCCTAAACCTGTCTGCTGACAGGTGCAGACTCTCCCAGCCTCACAGTGTGTTGACAGTGCCTAACCTGTCTGCTGACAGGTGCAGACTCTCCCAGCCTCACAGTGTGTTGATGCAATGTTGGCCCCATAAGGCCTGCTGCTGCCGACAGGTGCATGACTCTCCCAGCCTCACAGTGTGTTGAATGTGCCTAACCTGTCTGCTGACAGGTGCAGACGCTCCCAGCCTCAAGTGTGTTGACTGTGCCTAAACCTGTCTGCTGACAGGTGCAGACGCTCCCAGCCTACAGTGTGTTGCCAGTGCCTAAACCTGTCTGCTGACAGGTGCAGACGCTCCCAGCCTCAGAGTGTGTTGACTGTGCCTAAACCTGTCTGCTGACAGGTGCAGACTCTCAAACTGACAGGCACAGCACCGAAGCATGACTCATCAAAACATGTGGAACTTGTACATAGCAACCAGTTCCCCACTGACAAAGAGAATGTGTCTTCCATGCGACCATGATGGCTGCAATACCACATCTTCACTTCATTCTCACTGTGCAAAGGACAGTTTTAGACAACACAACACAATACAACCCGCGCACGCGCACGCGCGTGCGTGCGCGCGAACACACACACACACACACACACACACACACACACACACACACACACACACACACACACACACACACACACTTAATAAAACCACGAACACTAATAACGCCTGGAGACAGACACCAAATCACGATCAAAACCATCTGCAACAGCAGGGAAAGTCTGGAACCAATAACTTGACATCAGCAGATTCCCTCCAGCCTCAGCACCACAGGGACGTATGACGAACAAGGCAGAACGCGTGATTTTAGGCTTTGCGTTAAAGGAAGACCAGCATTTCTTCAGGATCCTGCGCCCAGCGGGACGCACTCTGACGCCCGGGCAGTCACAGCACTGTTAGCCGCAGGACGATGCCACACATCACCAAGGAAACCACACCCAGGTGATGAGTTGACCAGGTGTGAATGGGTCCAGGAGCCATCAAGAGGGAAGAAGATGACAGTGCAGGGCAGGGCCGGCCAACCCGTAGAGCTTAGCTCCAGGCCCTGTACCTCTCCTGTTAAACCCACACGGAGGTGGCTGTCTGTACATCCACACTCTACTTCAACAGAAGTAATATTCTCCATCACACAGAGACCAAATCCCCTCATAATCTTCTCTTCCAGCGATAGCATTTACAACTCACTGGGCTAAATCATGGCCGGGAGGAAAACGAACGGAGAGCAACAAATAAGGAACTAAAAGAGAAGAAGACAATGGGGTTAGAACTCAAAGAAGAAGAAAGAACGTGGGTGAAAAAAGAATCGGGGTGAAAAAGGAGAACTAAGCACAACAGAATTCTGTGGTATAGCATATCCAGGTTCTGCAGCCAAATACTGCACACGTCAACCTGTCTACTGCTGTCTCCATTTGTGAGAGATAAGAAGAGAGAGTGGGAGAGAGAGACAGAGAAAAAGGACAGAGAGAAAGAGAAAGAGAAGAGAGAGAGAGAGAGAGAGGAGAGAGAGAGAGAGAGAAGAGAGAGAGAGACAGACAGAGACAGACACAGACAGACAGACAGACAGAAGGAGAAGTTCACACACACACACACACACACACACACACACACACACACACACACACACACACACACACACACACACACACTCACACACACAGAGAATTAGAGAGAGAGAGAGACAGACAGAAGACAGACAGACAGACAGACAGACAGACACAGACAGAGAGGCAGAGAGAGCAAACAATCTCGCCTAAGTAAGACACATCCATACACATGAACGAAAATCAACACGCACGTGCATGCACTGTACGCCTCACATGAAACAAGGTCCTGTATTTGAGCAAAGGTAGACAGGCACGCAGAGAAAAAAGAAGGATAAGATAAGATAATGTTGCTTATAGCCCAGCCGACCGCAAAGGGCCACATCAGGGGAAAAAAAACAAGACAAAACAAAATAAAACCAAAATAAAAGAAAAAAAAAACGAAAAAGAGGGGGTGAGGTGGGGGTGGGGGGCGCTGAGTCTTAAACTGGGACAGATGTCCTCCTCACTCAAGTGTGAAGAACTGAACACATAAGCCAACAAACCCGTTACAATCGAAACAAGCTAGCGACCCCGCAGATGTCTGCAGCAGAGAGAAACAAAACAAGATAACAAACAAACAAACAACACCCAAACCGCAGACAGGAAGTGTTTGTCAACATCACCAGACGATCTGTCAGCGAGGGACACAAAAGGATGTCGTTCCTGTCGGGTCTGAACTTCGTGTCCTTGGCGATTGCCGATGTAGCAGAGTGCCTCTAAACTACACCCCCCTCCCCCCCTCTTCCCCCGCCTCTTCCTTCTACATACAGGCACATACATTCACATGCACGTGCGCACCTCCACATGCGCGCACCCACACATTCCAGCCATCCACCCTTCCCTACCCAAGCACAGGTAAACCACTCCTTAGGCCGAGAGAGGGAGAGAGAGAGAGAGAGAGAGAGAGAGAGAGAGAGAGAGAGAGAGAGAGAGAGAGAGAGAGAGAAGAGAGAGAGAAGAAGAAGGATGAAGAAGAAGAAGAAGAAGAAAAGAGAAAGAAAGAGAGAGACAGACAGACAGAGAGAGATTGAGAGAGAGAAGAGAGAGAGAGAGGGGGAGGGGAGAGAGAAGCACAAAGAAGAAAGAAACAGGAGAATGAGGGAGAGGAGAGAGAGAGAGAGAGAGAGAGAGAGAGAGAGAGAGAGAGAGAGAGAGAGAGAGAGAGAGAAGCACAAAGATGAGAGACAGAAAGGGAGAGAGAGAGAGACAGAGAGAGACAGACAGAGAGATACAGGAGAGAGAGAGAGAGAGAGAGAGAGAGAGAGAGAGAGAGAGAGAGATGGACAAAAATGAGAATGAAGAGAGAGAGAGAGGGGGGGGAAGAGAGAGAGAGAGAAAGACAGAGAGAGACAGAAGGAAAGAGAGCTACATGCACAAAGATTAAAGAGAGAACGAACGAACGAACGAAATTTTATTTTACCAGGCCAATGAGAGAGAGAGAGAGAGAGAGAGAGAGAGAGAGAGAGAGAGAGAGACAGAGACAGAGAGAGAGAGAGAGAGAGAGACTGACTGACTGATGATTGATTGATAGATAATCTTTATTCCCAAGGGTAACAGAGAAGCCAATATATACTCTTTTTCTTCTTTTCATCTGGCCCTTGCCCCGCTAGGGGACTAAGCGTAACTAGCAACTAACTAAGCATGACTAGTGACTATAACTCACAGCCCCCCTCCCCCCTCCCCCCCCCTCCTCCCGCCCGCCGGGGGGAAAAAGAAAGGTGTGTGTGGTTGTTCTTGATGTTGGGGACCTAATTAATCAAATGACAGGAATCTTGCGCAATCCGAAAAGCTGTCTGAAAAGTGCTGAACAAGCTTTCGTTCTTTTCTTTCGTTCTCTTCTTTTATTTTCCTTTCCCATTTTGATTTATAACAACAAACAAACCAACAAGAAAGACAAGAAAAAAAGAAAGAAATCCAGGCTCTTTGGGAAGCTGTAACTGGCTGAAACAACATCCACACGGCTAAACGCATCAAGAAAAGACATTTGAAAAGAGGCACGATGTCTTTGGCCATTAATTGAATTTGAGAGGTGGAAAGGTCAGCATGTGCGTGCGCAACGATCGCACCTAGGGAAACAGGTGCGCGTATATAATATATATATATATATATATATATATATATATGGTGCATGTGTGTGTGGAGGAGAGAGAGAGAGAGAGAGAGAGAGAGAGAGAAGACAGACAGACAGACAGACAGACAGAGACAGAGACAGAGAGAGACAGAGAGACAGAGAGAGAGACAGAGTATCTAATGTAGTTTCTCTCTGTTTCAAATCCACTGACTCTTCCAGCACGTTGTCGGCATGAGAGGCTGGACGTAAGGAAGGAAGAAAGCTCTCTAGATGAAGTACCGCCATCCTCTTTATTCTATGAACCATATTGAACAGGGACCTGCTCGGATGGGTGCACCAAATCATGGGTGTCCTCAGTCTCTCTTTTTCTATGAAACATTATTGAACAGGGACCTGCTCGGATTGGTGCACAAAATTATGGGTGTCCTCAGCCTCCCGGAGAAAATATACGCGCACCTGTTTCCCTAGGTGCGATCGTTGCTCGTTTGTTGTAGTAGCCTAAGTAAGAAAAGAAACAGCTGCCTTATGATGGCTTTGACGGCCACAGAGCTGATAGGGAGAGACAACATCCTGTAAGTGTGTTTGCTATTGATGTATACTCCAGGGGAAAATTGTGGTGTAGGAGGTCATTGAGTTTACAGAGAGAGAGAGAGACAGACAGACAGACAGAGCAGAGGACAGAGAGCGACAGAGAGAGACAGAGTCGAAGTGTAACCTTAGGACACACACACACACACACACACACACACACACACACACACACACACACACACACACACACACACTCACATACACATACACATACAAACACAAACACTAACACTACTAGCACTAGCACTAGCACTAACACTAACACTGGTTCTACATTAATGTGAACGCATACAACGTATTCTCCATTTTTCATTTAACATTACTTATCTCAGTGAAAAAAGAAAATCTTCTCTCTCTCTCTCTCTCTCTCTCTCTCTCTCTCTCTCTGTCTGTCTGTCTGTCTGTCTGTCTGTCTGTCTGTCTGTCTGTCTCTCTCTCTCTCTCTCTGTATGTGTGTGTGTGTGTGTGTGCTTGCGTGCGTGCGTGCGTGCGTGCTTGAGCGCGTGTGTGTGTGTGTGCGAGAGAAAGAGAGAGAGAGCGAGAGAGAGAGTGATGGGGTGGGTGGGGAGGATGTGTGTGCGTGTGTGTGTGTGTGTGTGTGTGTGTGTGTGTGTGTGTGTGTGTGTGTGTGTGTGTGTGTGTTTTTAAAATGAAAGATGGCAGAAATCTGATGTTCGTAAGCGCACACTCCCCGTCATGTTTAAACCGATCCTGAATATGTAGGAAGCAGAGGGAAGAAACTCATGCAAACATCACCCTTGGTTCAGATAAACCACTTAGAAAAGATTGATTTAAATTCGCATAGAAAGGTGGGGGGGGGGGGGGGGGGGGGGGCAGGGAATAGGGAAAGGGATGATAGGGAAAGAGCGGTGGGTAACAGAACGCTGAATTTGAGACACAGAAAAAATGAAATATGGGGTGAGGGAGGAATGGGGTGAGTGGAGTTGGAGGGGGGGGGGGTGAAGTGGGAAGGGGGAAGGCGTCGACGGACTGAGTGTGGGAGTGGAGGTAGGCATCAGAGTGGAAACTATGATGACGTTCGCTGACGTCATTCTTCTCTGCTATCTGATCTTCCCAGCACGGCATTGCTGGCCCTATTCCTACGCTGCCCATTCCAGATTCGCTCCCACACGGCCACGTCCAGTTTGTCACGGAACAGGGCCAGCACATCATGCACCTGCAGGTCACAGGGATCATGTCAATGCCGTGTTGCTGCAGGGCAACCCACCAGAGGAGAATCTGACTCTGGCAAAATAAAAGAGGCGCCATCGTATTCTCGTTACTTATGCAGCCATTTCTTGTGTTTGGCTCAAGTTCCCTTTCAACCCCTTGTGCGAGTCTTTAGGAAGTCTTTCATCCAGTAGTGAACACAACTGGATGCGTCTCTCTCTGTCTGTCTGTCTGTCTGTCTCTCACTCTCTCATTCTCTCTCTCATTCTCTCTGTCTCTCTGTCTGTCTGTCTGTCTCTCTCTCTGTGACTGTCCACCTGCCTATCTGTCTGTCTGTCTGGATGTATGCAACACTAACAAACACACAAGCACAGATCCATATAATCACTTCTCCCCAATCTCTTATTTTATGACAGACCCACCAGAATCTCTTCAGAGAGAAGAACAGTCATCACCTGCTGGCCCTGCAGACTGCCCCTGTCACAGAACTTTACAGCCAGCAAAGCACTGGGTGGAGAGGAATTCCTCAATGTGCCCTTTGCCCTGTAGAGGCAGGCCTGCATGTCAAAGCGAACCTTTATCGCTCGGCTGGCCTTCGATGTCTGCAGAACCTTTGTGTGGAGGTGGAAGGCATTGCAGACAGGTGTCCGTGTGCATGCCGTGTGTCAGTTTTTTCAGCCCTTAAGATTGGTAGACTGCCATGTTTCAAACCGGGGATTTCTTGAGAGAGAGAGAGAGAGAGAGAGGAGAGAGAGAGAGGGGGAGGGAGACAGACAGACAGACAGACAGACAGACAGACAGACAGACAGACAGACAGAGACAGAGACAGAGGTGTGTTTTTTTTTCAATGTTCTGTTACATCTCTGTGTGACACTACAAGACACTGCAGACGGTTCCAGCCTACGCAGACGATGGTGCAGGTAACAGTAGACAACCCCCTGCCCGTGAAATAGACCCTGAGTCCCCGCCCACCAAGGTCCACCTCAGAGAAAGCTGCCCCCCACCCCCACCCCCACCCCTCCCTCCTCCTCCATCACGCTCAGACAACTGACAACGGCTAAAGGGCATGGAACAAGTAAAGTTGCCCGTCCCTGCACCGAGATCAAAACGTGCTGTGCGGGGTGTGGGGTGTTGGGTGTGGAGCGGAGGTGGGGGTGGGGTGAGGGTCCCGGGATGTGGACACACCATCACTGTGACGGTGCTGGTCCTGCTGGTCTCACGCTGTGCAGGACAACACGGGCGGTCTGTGGCCCCTGTCCACCAGCTGACGGTGTGGGGGGCAGTGGGGATGGGGAACGCCCGGCTAAGAAGAGCAGCTGAGACCGTTAGACTGGTGTTGGGTCATAACGCTTAGGGGAACTTCACACGAAAACACCGTCACTGGCTGAGGGAAGCTAACTGCAGGCAGACGTCTTTGAATATAGCCAACAGCTGCTGCGGGAGATTCACGCATACCGTTGCCGTAGCTGTCGGTTGATCAGGCTGAGGGAATGGATCTTCATACCAGGAGATATCAATGGGTGGTAGCTAACAATGGTAACGGGGTTTGTAAGCAAGCAAATACCAGAAGGTGGTAGCTTACAATGTTCATATCTTCACACAAACAGACACCCTTGGGAGATGGTTGTTACTATCATGCTTAGGGGATCTTTCATATGATCAGACAGCATTTGGCGGCAGTTCATAACGCTAAGGGCGGATTCACACGAACACACAGTATTAGTTTGTAATACTAAGCTGAGCGTCACACTGTCTGTAGGAAAGTGTAACACTGTCTGTAGGAAAGTGTAACACTGTCTGTAGCGAAGTGCAACAGACAGACGGCCAACTCATGAACAAGCGGCGGACAGCCAGCCAGTCAGATTAACATAAACGGGTCAATGCTTTCAATATACGCAACGGAATTCTGATCAGCGAAAGGCGAGGACACCGTTCCTTCAGCTCTATGTCCATGGACTCTCTGGTGTCAGGACAGACATACATAACAACCCGGTAAATTTGGTATCGTATTGTAGTTCCAGTCACTTTTTGCATGCTTCTTTTGTTGCCTCATCTCATTTTACATTGTTGACCCTACTCAGGGCGAGGACTGGATGTCATTATTTTGCCTTGTTGACCCTACTCAGGGCGAGGACTGGATGTCATTATTTTGCATTGTTGACCCTACCCAGGGCGAGGACTGGATGTCATTATTTTGCATTGTTGACCCTACTCAGGGCGAGGACTGGATGTCATTATTTTGCATTGTTGACCCTACTCAGGGCGAGGACTGGATGTCATTATTTTGCATTGTTGACCCTACTCAGGGCGAGGACTGGATGTCATTATTTTGCATTGTTGACCCTACCCAGGGCGAGGACTGGATGTCATTATTTTGCATTGTTGACCCTACTCAGGGCGAGGACTGGATGTCATTATTTTGCATTGTTGACCCTACTCAGGGCGAGGACTGGATGTCATTATTTTGCATTGTTGACCCTACTCAGGGCGAGGACTGGTTGTCATTATTTTGCATTGTTGACCCTACTCAGGGCGAGGACTGGATGTCATTATTTTGCATTGTTGACCCTACTCAGGGCGAGGACTGGATGTCATTATTTTGCATTGTTGACCCTACTCAGGGCGAGGACTGGATGTCATTATTTTGCATTGTTGACCCTACTCAGGGCGAGGACTGGATGTCATTATTTTGCATTGTTGACCCTACTCAGGGCGAGGACTGGATGTCATTATTTTGCATTGTTGACCCTACTCAGGCGCGACGGTATTTGCTTGACCCTCTCGGGCTATTCATTTTGCATTGTTGACCCTACTCAGGGCGAGGACTGGATGTCATTATTTTGCATTGTTGACCCTACTCAGGGCGAGGACTGGATGTAATTACTTTGCATTGTTGACCCTACTCAGGGCGAGGACTGGATGTCATTATTTTGCATTGTTGACCCTACTCAGGGCGAGGACTGGATGTCATTATTTTGCATTGTTGACCCTACTCAGGGCGAGGACTGGATGTAAAAAAGCACATCATGCTTACTATTATCCTCGTAAATAAAGAATTTTTGTTTGTCTTGTCTTGTCATTCTGAGTTCGGCAGTGACAAATCGGCTTCAATATAACCGGCTTTGTTCAACCAGAGCTTCTATGAAGAGTTCGCTTTTGCCGATATAAAAAAAAGGCTTTGGTGTGACTGGATTTTCATACAACTGACTTCAGAACAACCAGTTTTAATACAATTAACTTTGTTTAGATATGATCGGCTTCAGTACAACTGACTTAACTAAAGCTGGCTTTGGTTGTTTTTACATAGAAAAAAAGGAAGAGCGTAGTCCAGCCGCAGTCTCCAAGGAGAGGTGTGGGGAGGGGAGAGGCACTGCCATGTGCCTGACTCCCTTTAGGAAGAGATCATGGCACTGCTGTCTTGGTGGGTGGAGTAGCAGAGACATGGAGAAGAAGGGGGAGGGGGGGGGGTGAGGAGCAAACAGACGTGGGAGGAGGAGGAGGAGGAAGGGGAGATAAGAGTGAATTGCCAGCTCTGCAGCAGATCTTTGAAAGCTGGTGGAAACCAGTGCATCATATTCTCCCTTTGCCGGAGCCTCGCTGAGATAAACATATATACACAGAATTC
>CM065717.1:45335418-45342918 GCA_033310375.1 Conus canariensis
TCTATCTATCTATCTATCTATCTATCTATCTATCTGTCTGTCTGTCTGTCTGTGTATCTATCTGTCTGCCTTCCTATTTGCCTCTCTCTATCTGTCTACCTATCTATCTATCTATCTATCTATATGATATCTAACTATCTTTCTTTTCTACCTTTCTTAGCTATTCATCTGTCTGTGAATCGATTTATCTATCAATTATCTAATACCCCCCCTCTCTCTCTCTCTCGTAATGTATAATATATATTATATATATATATAGAGAGAGAGAGAGAGAGAGAGAGAGAGAGAGAGAGAGAGAGAGAGAGAATAATACTGAGGATCAGCGTTATATATATATGATATCTAATCATCTATCTTTCTTTCTTTCTACCTTTCTTAGCTATTTATCTGTCTGTCTGTGAATCTATTTATCCATCAATTATCTAATACCTCCCCCCCCCCTCTCTCTCTCTCTCTCATATGTGTGTGTGCGTGTGTGTGTGCATGCGTGCGTGCGTGAGTTTGTGTGTGTGTGTGCGCGCGCGCGCGCGCGTGCATGCGTGAGTGCTTTAATTTGTGTGTGTATGTGTGTGTGTGTGTGTGTGTGTGTGTGTGCACGTGCACGCGCGCACGCGGTGTGTGTGTGTGTGTGTGTGTGTGTGTTTTGTGTGTGTGTGTGTGTGTGTGTGTGTGTGTGTGTGTGTGTGCGGGTGCGCATTCGATTTCCTCTCCTTTCATCTGCATGTGACACGCCAAAGACAAGCCAAATAGTTCCAGCCTGCCCAGCTGACTGAAAAAAAAGAAGGGACAGGAAAGGGAACTCACTCCTGCTCACTGCAGATACAAGAGCCTCCACTGTGTGTTTCCCTCCAATGGGACCCACATCACAGGAACCTGCCCCCCTCCCCCACCCCGCGCCCCCACCCTCCTCCTCCTCCATCACGCTGCTATAAAACAAAGACGGCCGGGGGGTATGGTGGCCACCACGGAACAAGTGAATCTGTCCACCCTCAACCTCAGATCAAAGCGTGCTCTGTGTGCGCGTGTGGTGGTGGTGGTGGTGGGGGGGGGGGGGCGAGGCCCCCGGGGCTGATGACATACCATCACTGTGACTGTCCTCGTCCTCCCATGTCCTCACGCCGTGCCGGGAGCCAGGGTTCTGAGCCAGGGGTTCTCTGGCCTCCTGTTCAGGGGCTGAGAACACTGGGTGCAGGTGGGCCATGGAACGGCTGGCTAAAGGGACCTTCACACCAGCAGTGTTGGGGGGGGGGGGGACGCTTGTAAGGCTGAGTGGAGGTCCATGCGAGCAGACAGCAGCTGGTAATTGTTTAAGGAGTTTCACCTGAAGGCATGACACAGTGTGCTGGTTTGTCATGCTAGGGGGACCTTCACAAGGGCTGATCTGACTGGGTGGTGGCTAATGATGCTAAGGGGACCCTCACGTGAGCTGGTACTATGGGGTTGTAGCGAATGATGCTTAGGAGATCAGTTCATGAGCAGACACCATCAGCTGTAGCTAATGATATTAAGGGGGTCTTTATACGAGTAGATACAGTTAGGTGGTAGCTAATTCTGCTAATGGAGAATCACACACACAGACGGTATTGAGTGTTGGCTTGAGACGTTAACGGAGCAGACGTCAATGGGTGTAGCTAGTAATGCTCAGGTGGAATCTCTCTCAAGGAGAGGATGGACCAGCTGTTGCCCTTATGTACTGAGACTGACTTTAGCAGAGGGAAAAAAAAGCTTTAGTGAAATAGGATTTTGGGCATAACCAGCTTCAATGCAATCGATTTCATGACCATCAACTTTCATTCAACTGACCGTAGCAAAAAAAAAAAGCCTGCTTTTGTTGTATTCAGGGAAGAATGTGTAGAGCGTAGTCCTGTTACAGACTAAAAACAAGATATGCAGGAGCGAGAAGAAGATGCTCATTGGCGCTGTTCACTTTACGAACAGTCCCATGGCATTGCTGCCTCGGTGGATGGCAAGAGCGGTGAAACCAAACACATGGACATACAGTGAAGAGTGGCGGTGAGGGCAACCCGGGAGGTGGACATGGGAGGAGAGGGGGTGGAAAGGGAAATGTCGGGGGAAGCAGTTAGGAAAGGAGTGGGGGTGGGGGCTGGGTGGGAGGGAGAGAGAAGGGTGAATGTGGGTCCTGCTGAAGGTACTTGAAGGCTGGTGGGAACCGACGCATCAAGCTGTCCCTGTGCCCGTGTCCCGCTGAGATCGCCTTTCACGTTGACAGTTTGCACCTGAGATAGCCTTTCACGTTGGCAGTTTGCAGCTGAGATCGCCTTTCACGTTGACAGTTTGCACCTGAGATAGCCTTTCACGTTGGCAGTTTGCAGCTGAGATCGCCTTTCACGTTGACAGTTTGCAGCTGAGATCGCCTTTCACGTTGACAGTTTGCAGATGAGAGAATCTTTCACATTCACAGATTGCAGCTGAGATCGCCTTTCACATTTCCAGTTTGCAGCTGAGATAGCCTTTTACATTGACAGTTTGCAGCTGAGATAGCCTTTCACATTCACAGTTTGTAACTAAGATAAAATTTCACATTCCCAGTTTGCAGCTAAGATAACCTTTCACAGATTGCAGCTGAGATAACATTTCACATTCTCAGTTTGCTGCTGAGAAAACATTTCACATTCACAGTTTGCAACTAAGATAACCTTTTACATTCACAGATTGCAGCTGAGATAACCTTTTACATTCACAGTTTGCAGCTGAAACAACCTTTCACATTCCCGGTTTGCAGCTGAGAGAACCTTTCACATTCACAGTTTGCAGCTGAGATGACCTTCCGCAGTCACAGTTTGCTGCTGAGATGACCTTTCACAATCCCAGTCTGCAGCTGAGATAACCATTCACATTCCCAGTCTGCAGTCTCTGCTGTGGGGAAGGTTCTGAATAGATCCGTTTGCCGCTTCGGATAAAAAGAGAAGGACAGAAATCAATCAGGTTGGCACAGAGGGTAGAGTGCCCAATTTGTATCCAGAACGTGTGAGTTCCAAGCGTGCTGGAGCCCCACACAAACATTGCCATTTCCCTCTGCCCATCTGAACGTGTTGTCATTCTGGTGGAATGCTGTGGTGTGAAACATGCTTCCAGTCCCCACCATCCTGGGAGGTTTCTCCCTCTCTGTTACACCAACATAAGTGGCTGTGTCCGTTACACAAATATTCTGTCTGTCTGTCTGTCTGTCTCTTCTTCTTCTTCTTCTTCTTCTTCTTCTTCTTCTTCTCTCTCTCTCTCTCTCTCTCTGTCTCTCTCTCTCTCCTTCTCCTTCCCCCCCTCTCTCTCTCTCCCCCCCTTCTTCTTTTTGTCTGTCTGTCTCTCTCTCTGTTTGTTCGTCTGCCTGTCTCTCTGTCTGTCTGTCTCTTCTTCTTCTTCTTCTTCTTCTCTCTTGTCTCTCCCTCCCTCCCTCCCTCTCTCTCTCTCTCTCTCTCCTCCCTCCCTCTCTGTCTTTCTCTCTCTGTCTCTCTCTCTCTCTCTCTCTCTCTCTCTCTCTCTCTCTCTCTCTCTCTCTCCTTCCCTCCCTCTGTCTGTCTGTCTGTCTATTGCTCTCCCCCCCCCTTTCTGTCTCTCTCTTCCCCCCCTCTCTCTCTCTCTTTCTTTCTCTCTCTCTCTCTCTCTCTCTCTCTCTCTCTCTCTCTCTCTCTCTCTCCCACTTATTCACTCATTAACAGACCTATCGATCGTCCCTCAGAGGAGCTGAGCGCCAAGCTGACTGGTTTGCGGTGAGTTGGTCACAGTTTGCTGACCACGGTGAGAAATCACAGAGGTAAATAGGGCGACATGGCCCAGATGGCCTGCTTCACAGCAACGCTCTGTGTGTGTGTGTGTGTGTGTGTGTGTGTGTGTGTGTGTGTGTGTGTGTGTGTGTGTGTGTGTGTACGTGTGTACATGGTGTTGTGTGTGTGTACATGTGTGTGTGTGGTGTGTGTGTGTGTGTGTGTGTACGTGTGTGTGTGTGTGTGTGTGTGTGTGTGTGTGTGTGTGTGTGTGTGTGTGTGTGTACGTTGATATGTGTGCGTGCATGCATGTGTGTGTACGTGATGCGTGCATGTGTGTGTGTGTGTGTGTGAGAGAGAGAGAGAGAGAGAGAGAGAGAGAGAGAGAGAGAGAGAGAGAGAGAGAGAGAGGGGCAGACGGACAGAGAGACAGGCACAGAATTCTTCTGATACGCCATCTTCTCATTAAAGCAAGGTTCCTTGACGTCATACTCAACGTGAATAGTAGTCAGCGTCCCTGCGCACCGCAGGTGGTTTCCTCCCTTTGGTCCCTGCAGCGGCTTTCAGGGCTTACTACCTCAAATCATCTCCACTTGGAACGTCCCTTGGCCCCCAGGGGGCGTGGCTGAGGACAGGGTTGCCTGCTGTGTCATGGTCCAGCCTGCTTCATGGGAGAGGAGGAGGGCACTGTACGCTGGAGGAACTGGAGCAACAGCAAAAGGCACAGGACAGGAATCAGCTTTAGAGCATCGCAGTTTTGAAAGAGAAGCACAGGAACAATAACCCGACGATGGAAAGATTCTGAAACAGCCACGTCATTCAGTTTTGTTATATAGCCCCCCTGACTAGAGTGTTAGGGGGGGGGGGGAGCTTTATTTTATTAAGAAGACAGAAACGAATCTACTTAGAACAAAAAAAAAATTATTCCATTAAGAGGGCAGAAAACAATCTACTGCACAGAGACCAATTGGAAATGGATGGTCCGTGAGATTCACCACAATCTACTGCACAGAGACCAACTGGAAATGGATGGTCCGTGAGATTCACCACAATCTACTGCACAGAGACCAACTGGAAATGGATGGTCCGTGAGATTCACCACAATCTACTGCACAGAGACCAACTGGAAATGGATGGTCCGTGAGATTCACCACAATCTACTGCACAGAGACCAACTGGAAATGGATGGTCCGTGAGATTCACCATGAATGAGTAACAGATGACCGCAGAAAAATGGGTAAACGTGAACAGTTCCTTTTAAAAAGTCATTTAATGTGGAACTATTTATTGTACCCATTTAAAAAGAAATATACCTTTACAAAATTTCATGCTTCGGAAAAACTCAAAGCCTACAGTCAAAGGCTAACGAAAGGTGAACTGATAAGTGAAAGACTAGGTATCTCTTACGACACTTCACGAACAAATTTGAAAAATTAGTGATAAAGCTCCACCCCAGAAAACGTTGACAAACGAATCACAAGACAAATCACGACGCGTTTCGACCTCTTAGGTCTTCTTCAGGCAAGATACACAACACTCAGGACAACGAAAATGAACGAGCATTCACTCTTTATCCAATTCGGCGCAAGATGGACATTAAAATCAACGCCCACCTTGCGCCGAATTGGATGAAGGTAAGTGATTGCACGTTCATTTTTGTTGTCCTGAGTGTTGTGTATCTTGCATGAAGAAGGCCTAAGAGATCGAAACGCGTCGTGATTTGTGTTGTGATTCGTTTGTCAACGTTTTTATTGGGGTGGAGCTTTACCAATAATTTTTCAAATTTGTTTAGATTGCCGCCTGCAGTCGCCTCACTTGGCAACTAGATGTAACCTCACGAAGAAGCAACAAGCGGAAATGTGGAAATGAGGCAAGACGAGACGCTCCCACCCTGCATTAAGGAAAGCAAGGGAGATAGCACCGTGACAGATTGTGGGCTAGGAGGCAAACGGCAGCAGCCACTGACTGCACGTTCCATAGATCAGGGTCAGCGGCTTGATCTCTCTTGTTGTCGGATGCATTTGGTTCCCTGAACACAGGAATGGTCCGGCTGTCTCATGGGCTGCATGCTGGCCACATAAAGCAGAGGAATTGTGAAAGGAAGAGGAAGCAATAAAGTGGGGAAGAGAAATAAAGGGGGAAAGGGGGGTGATGGGGAGTGGGGGGGGGGAAGACAAGGAGGTAAAAGGACAACGAAATCACAATACGAAGAGATGCAGCGGGGAATAGCCAGTAAAAAACCGAATCAATGTTCCATGCATTTAATTGGACTCAGAGGCCAGAACACACACACATTAATGCTAAAGTAAACAACGCTTTCAATTCACAGGTGGAAAAAAAAATTCAACTGCACTAAAGACAACAGATGAAACCAGCGATTTTTTGCTATCTCCTGTGCCCCCCCCCCCCCCCCCCCCCTCTTCCCCCGGCAGTGGCAGCAGATCAACTTCCACGCCTGTCATTCCAGCTCCAAGAAACACACCCACACCCAGGTTTGTGTCTTGTCACAGACCGTGCACGGCAATCCACATGGGAAAAGCGATTATAATTAAACATTGCCTGTTATATTTCGGTGGGGGGGGGGGAGAAAGGATGTAGGCCTACAGCTTCTTGGCAGAGGCGACTCATTTGTGCGCTGGTCATCTTGACGGGTCTCCGCAATCACCATCTTTCTACCATGTCTGACCCCGCTGGAGTTTGTAGTTTCCAACAAAAAGCCGATGTCAGACTTTCATTATGAACATAGTTACCCGTGCACACAAGACAACCAAAACATAGACTCACTTAGCTCTTAGCCTTTACCATGCTGTGCCACAGTAACAGCCAACCGTGACGGACGTTAGTCTGGGGGAACATATGACTTGGACGGAGGAAAGTGAAGGAGGGGGGAGGGGGGAGGGTATGTGGTTGGGTACGACCGGACATATATTTGATAATACTGTCATTTTCGCTCCCTGCATTTTCACCTTCATATTTTTTATGCGGAAGACAAAGAAATGGGAACTGCATCAGTCAAACAAAGTGTGGTATAAAAAATCACGTCTATTGAACGAGATACAACGAGAAATAGGGACATACATCAAACAAGATGTCCGACGAAAATAGACAGTATTAATGAAACAAAACACATTTTAAAAAATCAGCGTCAACTGACCAACACACGTTGAGAAATGTATCATTCATACAAAATGCAACACGAATGGAAACGTGATTACGTAAGAATTAAACAAGACCTCCATAAACAAGATCTGGTAAGATCTGTTCAATCAAACAAACTACATTAATAAAAAAAAGGATCCCATGAGAATTACATCAACCGAACAAGGTACAGAAAAAGCTGCTTCAATCAAACAAAACACAGTAACAATTGCTTAAGTCCGACAAAATACAGTACGAACGGTAACAATTAAAACGCAGTAAGATCCTCATTAGATCGAACATTCTGAAGAACTGTATCAGCCGAACGAACAAGAAATAGCAAGGACTGCAACTATCAGACGAAATGCAACAAGAACTGCACAAATCCAAGAAACGTATTGGTAGCATGCAAGTACCGACAAAACACGTGCCTCCATATCAAACTTTACCTGCAGTCAACTCCTTCCCACTCTCCCTGTCCCTTCCCTTCTTCTCCATCCTTTCTCACCGTCTACTATCACTTTCAGTGAACAGACGTTAAACAGACTAACAACTTATTGGCAGCGAAGAAAATCAATCACTCAACACCCAGTCTCTCACACAATCTAGATGGTTATCCGGGGTTATCGGCAATAGCACCGGG
>CM065717.1:45357918-45360418 GCA_033310375.1 Conus canariensis
CTCTCTCTTAGCCTGTACAGGTGCTACACTCCAGTACAACATGGTATGAGGAAGGGAAATGGAATACAATTCGGGGAATCGCACATCCAAGTTTAGAACAAAAAAATGGTTGTTTATGGACAGTGTGTGGATCCCCTCTGAAACGCTTCACATAACATGGCGACAAACTGCTTGACAACACTTTCTTCCACAAGTCATGAAAATGACGTCACAATGCATGGCAGCATTGGCAAGGTCCTACCATTCCACTTCAAGACCGTGTTGTACAGCAGAATGCAGCTGAGAATGGATAAGCTTCAACAGAACACTTGGGACTAAGATTTTCAAACACTCAATCGCTGTTAAACACACGATACGAAAACGGTCTGCTTTGCTTTGCAGAATTCGTTAAAGCTGCAGATTAAAACACTGTGTGTCTATAAGTGTCGTCCAAAATCCACTATTCTCCATCCGCCTTTTCTGAACAACATTATGCCGCTTTACAACATTTTCATCTCTAACTGAAGCAATACAAATTATCAAATTATTGTTATTGTTACTGTTTCAGGCGACAAAACATATATCATACACAGAATGGACAGCAATAGCATGTTTGTCGTAAACTGAGTAGTATGTCCGCCAGTAGGAAGAACATTAGAGAATGAAACAACGAAGACCACACACATCACCTTATTTCACTCTGCTGGCTTATTGAATACTTGTATCTGATATCTGTCATGTTCTCCTCTGGTTTTATATTCTTACTTTGCACTTATTCATTCCACTCTCCCACCATCCTCTTCTGCTATTTAAAGGCCATAACTACTTGTCAATACAGGCTTTCTTGAAGGCGGCTGCACGCTCTTCACGACCTGATCCAGTTCTGCCTGGGATGACCGTCGTCCACAGAACCGACAGTGAACACACACCAGCGACATTTCTCCTTCAGGATCTTCTCATGGAAAGTGAAAGAAAAAGACAATGCTGTGGTTTCCATGTCGATGAAATCGAGTCGCGTTTTGTTATTGTACATCGCGCCGATTTGCTAAATGGGCTGTGCAGGTTGATAGCAATAAACTTCATCCGTTCGTTCGTTTGTTCGTTCAAAGGCAATGAAAGCAACACACTTCACTATTTTTTTTAAATGAAAGCAACACACTTCACTATTTTTTTTTAAAGTGCCTCTGCACTTTTCTGCCCAATCGGCTGCTATCCACAGTTAATTTTTCTACAGGCTCCACTGGAAGGCTGGGACCATATGAGTTTCATCCACTTACAGGGATGTGTCATCAAGAGTGTTGTTCAAACTTCCCGACCAACACTGCATGTTCTGTATCTCTCGGGCCTGCTTGACGCCGGGATATATCACGCAAGTAAGCGTAGAGTGCAGCCCTGTCATGCGGCCTCAGATCAGACTGGAAATAAGCTTACGTAGTATCATCTCACTCATCCTCAATCTCATCGGTCAGGGTTTAAAAAGTCTCAAATTCAGAGCCTTCAGGCCCTGGTCTCATAGTAACCTCAGTTTCAATGACCTCTCCAATCTATGCTCTTTGTTCACTGATCACAGGTCATTGGTAACGGCAAATTGATGAGGACTGTCGTTGGACGGACGCCGTCCGGAGGGAGAGCTCACTCATGCTGGTTACGCGACTAAGCAATTATTGTCGTCAGTAGGGGGCTTTGTTGGTGGTGTCCTGCGCATGTTGGATCAGAACAGGCATCACTGAACACCACTGAAGTGACTCTGCAGCAGTGCAGTGTCTCCTCTGGTGGGTTGCCTCATGACGACATGACTGCTCCTTATGGAATGCCGCTGCCGGGGCTGTGGCTGTGGACGGGGAAGGGGAGATACGGCAGAATGAGCGGCGTGAGTGCAATCTCTCTCTCTCTCTCTCTCTCTCTCTCTCTCTCCCTCTCTCTCTCTCCAGGGCTGGGTGGAAAAAAGCACGTATATTGCTTATCTCATTACCCTGGTTAAATAAAATTTCGTTTCGTTTCGTTTTGTTTCGTCTCTCTCTCTCTCTCTCTCTCTCTCTCTCTCTCTCTCTCTCTCTCTCTCTCTCTCTCTCTCTCTCTCTTTATGTACTTATCAGTCTATCAATCCATCAATCTATCTATACACACATAAATCCTTCAATCTATCTATACACACACATAATTCTATATCTGTCTCCCCCCCCCCCCTCTCTCTCTCATACACACACACATACACACACACACACACACACACATATATATATATATATATATATATATGTGTGTGTGTGTGTGTGTGTGTGTGTGTGTGTGTGTGTAGAGAGAGAGAGAGACAGAGACAGAGACAGAGAGAGAGAGACATGCATGTATGTATGTATGTGTGTGTGTGGGGGGGGGGGGTGTGTAAAGCACTTTCTGTGTGTGTGTGGTGGTGTGTGTGTGTATGTGTGTGTGTGTGTGTGTGTGTGTGTGTGTGTGTGTGTGTGTGTGTGTGTGTGTGTCAGTGTCTCTACTTGTTCCTCATACCAATCCACAGTTTGTC
>CM065717.1:45380418-45385418 GCA_033310375.1 Conus canariensis
AAGCGGAATCAGAGATTTTAGCTAAACAAATTGAGTTGGAAAGAATAAAATCTGAAAATCGTAGTGAAATAGACACCAGTTCTGAGTCAGTAGGCCGCAGATTAAGTTGCGCACCTAGACTTAAACTCCCACTGTTCAGAGAAGAAACTGATTCGATCGATGCCTATATCAGTCGGTTTGAATCGGTTGCCGAGCACGAGGGCTGGCCGGAAGATGACTGGGCAATAAACCTGTCTGCCTTGTTGACAGGTCGTGCGTTACACACTGTTTCCACCTTACCCAAAGGTGATCAGAGGGATTTTGACAAGGTGAAACAAGCAGTACTCAAGGCATATGATTTGACTGAAGAAGGTTTTAGGCGTAAGTTTCGCGAGGCGAGAATCGAACAGGGTGAGACATACACACAGTTCGGAGTTAGACTGGATCACTATTTCAACAAGTGGGTAGAACTTAGTGGAGTAGACAGTGATTTTGAAGGCCTCAAGACACTGGTGATGAAGGAACAGATACTTGATGGTTGTGGAACGGGCCTCACAATCCACATTAAGGAAAAAGGTGCAACCACAATAGCTGAGGTGCTTCAGACGGCAGAGACTTACCGGGAAGCGAGGCGTGATTTGCCTGAACAAGAGGGAAGCCCGGAAGCATATTCAGAGGATAGCAGGCTAGCACATGACTCACACGATGAGTCAGTAGTACACACCCGTAGGCCCACGACGTCACGTGAGCAAACAAGGGTGAAGGCCCACATGGATAAGGCCGTAGATAGACGTACCTGCTTCTTGTGCGATAAGACAGGACACTTGGCTAGAGACTGCCGATTCAGACCTCAGAAAGCTGCAGCAATGAGGGTCAGGCCAAGCGAAAGGCAGGCAGCAAAAGATGAAAAAGATGACAGTGTTATTTTGTCTGGACTGTGCTGTGTGTTCACAGATGCAGGCGATAACATGGATGTGCACAAAGGCAGAGTAGGGGACAATGTGGTTAATGTCATTAGAGACTCTGGGTGCACTGGCGTAATGGTGAAGGAATCCCTGGTTGAGAAGGGACAATTCACAGGTAAAACACAGAGGTGTAGACAAATAGATGGAACAGTAGCAGAATTCAAAACGGCCCTGGTGTTCATTGATACACCATTCTATAGTGGAGTCGTACAGGCTTTGGCTGTCCCAAAGCCGCCGTATGATCTGGTAATTGGAAACATTCCAGGAGCACGTGGTTACGGAAATCCAAACCCTGATTTCTGTGTTGAATCAGACGTGACAAGTCACGTGATGGAAAGCCCCTGGGCAGTCAAACCGTTCCAAAAGCATTGGAGCGTGTCAAGTGAGACCAACCCCACTCGCTTACGGGCAGAACAAAAGGGCGATTACTCGCTCAGAAAACTGGTTGGTTTTGCTCACAGAGGGCAGAGGAAAAATGTTAAAGAGGGTACAATCGGGTTCGAGTTAGAGAACGGCATATTGTACCGAACTTTTACTCATTCGCGTTCGGGAAAAACGAAGAAGCAGGTTGTCGTTCCTAGGCAGCGCAGAAAGGCGGTGATGTCCGAAAATCATGTGACGTCAGCCTCGGGCCATCTCGGTAAGAAGGCCACACAAAAGATTGTGACGCGTGAGTACTACTGGCCCGGAATCCTAGGTGATGTAAGGCGTTTCTGTGCACATTGCAACATATGCCACGGGGTACGGCAAGGTGTGTGTACAGGAAGGGGGATCGGACGGGTCTCACAAAAAGGGGACGATAGCCCAAATTAAAATGGTCGGGTGAAAAGTCGAGTAGTGTGTGCGTGTGTCTCTTTGCCGTGTCGTGTATGCATGGTGGCAAACATAGCACGTGGCTGGTTGCGGGCCACGTGTATGAAGAGAAAGGGAGAGAATTTCCGTAGAAACATAATGTTGATCTATATATGGCCACACTACTTAGAGCTGGTGGAAGTTTCAGACTGGTGTTGATATTTGCTTGGTTTTTAGTGTGTATGTATTGATTTTTCTCTAATTTTGTTGCAAAATAAATCTTGCGTGCGTTCTCTGGTGTAAGTAGGCTTATTAGAGGCCTAGATCAGAGTTGGTTTAAATGAGAGAATTGTGAGAGTTTCAGCTCCTTGAATGTGTTTTAGCCAATGCAGGGCATTGTCTTGAAGTGGGGGGAATTTGTCAAGTGCGTGGAACCTCTCACAAAAGGCATTAAACGCTTAGAGGCAAAAGGGACGTTGTACGTAGTATACAAATAGGTAATAGAACCATTAACAAGTATGCCTTACCCATCGCACACGGTCGAACCGTGTCGAGGAGGACGAAGCGGTCAGGTGACAGATGGCACCTAAGGTAGTGAGGAGTTCGGACCTGCCCGACAGCGAAAGGGGAGAGGAACATAACCACTAGGACCTCGGTGCACCAAGTGAGCGCTAAATACTCAGTCAGCTGAGGTTCTTTTGTAAACAGTCAGTGAAGAGCAGGAGTCTTGGACTCGTTCGGATGGTATTGCCGTGGGTCACTGGGTTGGTTCTATTGTCAGGCTGGTTGAACGCGCGTGGATGTTGTTATCGTAGCCCTCTTTAAGATAATTACTGTGTTAAAGTGGCCTCCGAAGTCGGCGGGAATTTTCGATGTCCATCTGGTGCCAAGTGTTTGTTTGCTAATCAATCAGGTAGGGATGTGTGTAAATGCAGACGTGTGGAGAATGTAGCGAATGGAGAATTCACAGCACTTGTGAACTAGGGGTTTGAGAAGCAGCATGGACAAAGGCATGGCCCGAAGGGGGATCCTTTGTTTCCATTCCTATATAAAGTGAGGGAGAACAACGAGAAGGCAGGAACACCAGGAGAGAGAGGGAGAGAGAGAGAGAGAAGGCAGAGGAGAGAGAGAGAGGGAAGAGAGAAGGGTGGGCAGGACAGAGAACGGGTCGAGAGAAACGTGGTCTGGGAGATAGAAGAGACAGCAAAGTCTTAGGGAAAGACCAGCTGGAAGAGAAGAAAACTAAGTTTGAAGCCCAGAGGTGGGTGAAGACAGACAAACTGAATTTGAACCCAGAGGTGGGTGAAAGAGACGAAGAAGAAGAGTTCTACGTCGAGATCCCAGAGACGACCACGAAGACCCAGTCCTGAAACCTGGAGCCAGTCAACCAAGGGCCTCACCATCAAGCAGTGCTGAAGAAGACGTGAAGAGACTTTTCAAGAACTGTGGTGTGGTGTGAAAGCGTGGTTGTGTGTGTGAAAACCTGGCCAGGTAAGAAGTCATTTTTATTATAACCCGGGATTAGGAAGTATTAATCTTTTATGTGTTGATTTGTTCATTTTGTATAATTGGATTTTTCATGTTTGATTATAAGTAGCATAGAAATTGTATTTCTTGTGCTCAGTCGTGTTAGAAGAGAAACGAATGCGTGACATCCTATTCCCAGAGAGAGGTGAATGTTTGGTGGGCGCATGAGTGTGCATATGCGTGTACGAGTGCAAAGATAACCTTGGTGTGTTAAACCTGACTAATAATACATCAACTTAGTGCACTTAAGCAATACCATCACGATTTCCCCTGTCCTTGGACAGTGTGTGTGTGTGTGTGTGTGTGTGTGTGTGTGTGTGTGTGTGTGTGTGTGAGTGAATGTGTGTGCGCGTGCGCATGTGTGTGCGTATGTGTGCGTATGTGTGTGTATGTGTGTGTGTGTGTGTGTGTGTGTGTGTGTGTGTGTGTGTTTGTGAGTGTGTGTGTGTGTGTGTGTGTGTGTGTGTGTGTGTGTGTGTGTGTGTGTGTGTGCGTCTCTGTGTGTGTGTGTGTGTGTGTGTGTGTGTGTGTGTGTGTGTGTCTGTGCGTGTGTGCATGTGTGCCTGCGAGCGCGCGCGCGCGCGCGCGTGTGTGTGTGTGTGTGTGTGTGTGTGTGTGTGTGTGTGTGTGTGCCTGTGTATGTTTGTATGTATGCGAGCATGTGTGTGCGCGTGCAAACGTACGTGTGTGTGTGTGTGTGTGTGTGTGTGTGTGTGTGTGTGTGTGTGTGTGTGTGTGTGTATGTGTGTGTGTGTGTGTGTGTGTGTGTGTGTCAGTGTGTGTGTGTGTGTGTGTGTGTGTGTGTGTGTGTGCATCTGTGTGCATGCGTGCGTGCGTGCATGAGAGCGTGCGTGCGTGCGTGTGTGCGTTCGTTCGTGCGTGCGTGCGCGCGCGCACGCGTGCATGCGTGTGTGCGTGCGTGCGTGCATGTGTGTCTGTATGTGTGCATGCGTGTGTGTGTGTGTGTGTGTGTGTGTGTGTGTGTGTGTGTGTGTGTGTGTGTGTGTGTGTGTGTGCGTGTGTGTGCGTGTGTGTGTGTTAGTTTCAAATTTTACGTCTATCCACTCTAGGTGATATCAGACAGGAAAAAAACCACCCTCATCATCAAAACAATAAAGAAATAAACAAAGAAACCAAACCCTCATGTAAAACCTAGAAAATGACAAATGGTTTTGATATGGAAGAGAACAGTGAGAGGTAGGGGACGGATGAAGATGGTCCTCTCGTATATTTTATGTAGATTTAGTAACAGGTAAACGATTAACTCACTTAAAAGTAACCTCATAAGAATGAGAAAATAAATGTAAGACACTATAAGTACTTACGTATTAGACTATTTGATAAAGAAAGAAAGAATTCATAGGTTAATACCGGTGATTCAAAAATATTTCTAATTGTATATGTAGAAAGCATGGGTATGATTTGTTTGATAGCGGCACATGAGATAATATGATCAACTGTGATGCTCTGTCCACATACACATGAGGCATTTTTTACTAAATTTTGTTGTAAAAGCATCGACTTTCCACCTATACATAAGGGTCGATAACTTTCTGCCGATGTGGTAATGTGTTTTAAAGTTTGCAATATTAAAATCTGTGTAAATAAACTTTTTATGAGACTTTTTAAAGGAATTCTGGAAATGGTTCCAAGCAAATGATTCCACTATACTATACTGTTCTTGAACTGAAAGTGGAAAATTCATCCTGAGAGACTCTGAACTACCTTTTGCACCTT
>CM065717.1:45402918-45447918 GCA_033310375.1 Conus canariensis
GCTGGTACTGTATATCAGTAGAGGCCAGAGGAACCTTCAGGATCAGCATGAACTGCAGACACCAGACCCACAGTCACCAGGAGGGCCACAATGGTCTATTATCTACAGGCTTTCTTCTGCCATTTTCTCGGTTTGCGTCTTTCGAAGAGTCATCACGCCATCTTCCAAGGTCCTTGAAGATTCTTCTGTCACTGTTGGTAAGGCTTCTTGTCTACAGTGACATAACTACAGTGAAAGTATTCAAGCTACATTTCCTTTCCACAGGCACAGACTTCGTGATTTCTTTGATTTCTTAATGAAGTAGCTAACTTGTCTGATTGTGTGGGTTTCATGTTCCTTAGTGGAAAGCATAGTTGTGTCATCCATGAAGGCTTCTAGAGGGGTCCTTGGTATCTATTCCAGGTGTCTGGTGAATTTGTGTGGCTCGTGTTGCTTCCCAGATGACCTCCACTGCCAACACAAACAGTACAGGAGAAACTGCACACCACTTTGGCTTCACAAGGGGAGTATTGTGCATGTTTATGTCTGTATTTTTTTGTCGCTGAGGAAGGCATATTGCCGAAAATTTCTTGTCCTGTTTTGTGTCGTGCATTAAAACTGCGTTACTTCACACTTTGTTTTGTGTGCTCTTCTGCTTTTTTGTCGTGTTCCAGTAACGCTGCAGTTTGTTTCTTTTGCCGTTTGCACAGCAGTTGCTACGCCAGCTCCCGGAAATATCAGTATGTTGTGCATTCCTTAGTGAAGAACCTCACTGAGAAGCCATGAAAACATTTCTTCAGCATTTTAGGAGGATACATGTTCGAGGCTAAATTATCCTGTGTGGAGCTTATCCATATACATTTGCCATATCCAGCCACACCACGCCGAATTCCCTTTTCTTTGCCTCGGCTCTTTGGACTGCTTCCCAGATTACGCTGGACTGGCAAGTACAAGTACTCATTTGTTGTCAGGTGTAAAGTTAACCTGGTTAGCGGTGACAGAGATTCTTCCTTCGACGTTCAGATATGATCTGAACTGGTAGTTACCCCTCGGGGCTTGCTCTTTGGGTCTGTGCACTCCACCAGCTATCATCCATGGGTCACTGATCTTCAAGTTCCTCCGTGCTGATCTGATCAGTTGGTGGAGGCACTCAAGGACATTGACACATTGCTTACACAGCAGATAGGGAATTCCAATAGGTCTTGGGTAAGAATTTGACTCTGGCTTTCTTGACCACTTTCTTGACCTCATCCAGTGTTGGTGGCTTGTCACTGAGCTTTTCCTCTCATGCTGCAGGCCACACCACGCCATGGACTAAGTGGTGCTTTGCTCTGAGGGGCGGAATATGTTTTCCTGGGATGCTGCCCGAGGGTTTCTTTGTCCACTTTGAACGCCCTGATTTTGGCTGCTCGAACACTTTCCTAGCGAACTGGAAGAGGACTTTGAAGAAGCACGCTTAGGTTTTCTTCCTTCTGCTTCTTTTCCTTATTGGTGAATCTGCCTTCCTGAGGGCACTGTGTTGTTCTTTCCGAACTCCCCAGAGCTTCTCTACCCCTTTCTTCTCAACTTCTGAAGAGTCCTTCATTTCGTTTTAACTGAGATTCCCCTTTCTCTTCAAGACGCTGTCCACTCTAGCTGGCGTCAGGATGTTTTAGGTGGCTTTATCTTTGGTGGTTTCACTCTGCGGGCATTCCTACAGGTTCTGTACACAACGTCTCCAAATATGGCCGGTTTGATCCAGTGTGCTCTTTTTTGTCAGCACGTCCAGTCGGTACACTTTCTCTCCAATTCCTCCCTTGAACTTGGGGGTGGTCAGCTGAGTCTCTGTCGCTTAACCGCGACAGTCTGTACAGATTCCCTGTTTGAATGACCAGTGTGGACGTCAGGAGCACTGTGAGTTGAATCCAGGCCTTGGTTTTTCTGTCGTCTTGTTTGTTGGAGCTGTGCGCTGCCGTTCATTCATCAGAGTCTTCAGAGTCTTCATATAACCCTTCTACTACCTGTAGCACTGATATCCAATACTGGCTTCCTGTATCTGTCTCTCTTTGTCTCACTGTCTATAAGTCTCTCTCTCCCTGTCTCTGACTCTCTTCTTCTCTCTCTCTCTCTACCCCCCCCTCTCTCTCTCTCTCTCTTCCATTCTTCCACGGCTCTTTCTACCTTCTCCCCTACACCATCTTCTTTCCCTTCAGGTACCGACACTTGTGGCAGACTCAGATGCTGATCTGTTAAATGTCTTCAGAATCTAAAGGTACTGAGCTACACGAAATGGTAAAAAAATCGCATGAGGAGCATGTTTCGTCTTTTTATTAAAAGGGGACGAAGGGAGGGAGAAAGGTAGAGAGAGTTGGGGCTGGGGAAGGGAGGCACAGAGAGAGAGAGAGAGAGAGAGAGAGGAGAGAGAGAGAGAGAGAGAGAGAGAGCGCACGAGAGAGAGAGAGGGAGACAGACAGACAGACAGAGAGAAAGAGAGAGCTGGGGTTGGAGGGATGAGGTGCCAACCAGAGAAGGCCAATGCACAAAGACGTGCAACATGATGGACGTGACAGTTTCTCAATAACTGAAATGAAACCAACCCGTTCTCCCCGCTCCACACTCCCAACCAGATATGGCCACCAGTGCAGCCTCTATTGAGCAACACACACACACACACACACACACACACACACACACACACACACACACACACACACACGCACGCACGCACGCACGCACGCACGCACACACCACACACACACACACACACACACACACACACACACACACAGCTGCTGCTGCTGCTGCTGCTTCCATACAACAAAATTAAGTCGCCAAAGGTCAAACATTCCAGCCAAAGAAACAATCCTTGCCACATCTGGCCAGTTGCCGGTGGTTAAATAAACGGGGACATAAAGGGGAAGGGAAAGTGCGGGGGGGGGGGGGGGGGGGGGGGGGGGGGGAGAGGGAGTGAGAGGCGACGGGAAAGCATTCAAACGGTGATTCATCTTCAAACTGTTCGCTTAACCAAACGGCACACCAGGCCCATTACGGGTGAACGACTGAAAATAGAACACCAGATAAAGAGAGAATTATCAAAGCACTGGCACATTTTCCATTCGGCAGAGCTTACCAAACAGCATACAAAGCCTGCACAGGGAAAGACTAAAAAAAAAAAAAAAGACAGTGAACATGTATCTGCTCTTGGCCAAAGTAAGTTACAACACAATTGTTCATTTGTTTCTGAAAGTATCATTTTTGTGACAAACTCAAATTTTGAAGGAATGGTTATCATAAAATTAAAAGGAATGGTTATCATAAAATTAAACGACGAAATAAATACTGGCATCGAATACGATGACAAATCTACAAAGTTCATCAAGGAAGCAACGTCTTGACCATACAACATTGGCTATGTCATAAGATCTCCATGCGCCAGATTCATGGGCACGTGACTGCTTCTCTGGAAACCTAACAGGAAAATATCTGAGTTGAGTATGTTATGTACAAGAGTCTGCAAATGTCTGACCTACGTATTCATCCCACAAACTGGTCATGAAATAAAGAAACAATGTTCCAGACTCTTCTTGGATTTTCCATCTACAGTCAGTGTCAGACATCTTCGCTGTGGGCAGATATACAACAGATGAAATCCGACATTTTCTCCAACCAGTCACAAGGACATTTACAGAATGCAGCCAATCAGGTAGCCAGACTCCTATATCTATATCAAGAAATGAAAAAGACAGAGATAAAAAAAAAAACCCACAGAGACAGTTTACCAAGACTAGTTCCTGTTTCAACTTCTCCCCTATTTAACATTCAGTTCATCGTGGAAGTTAACAAGATAAACGCTGTCTCTAGAATCTTTTCTAATTCTATCCTCAGCCATTATTTTCGTCTCCGTGCACCAAAACGGTAACGTTTTATGATTGGTATGGAAAGAGCTTGGACTTCTCATACTGCAATCTGATTCTCATCAGAAGAACGTGCTGGCGATTTCCACCTCAAAGGGAAGTCACTGAGTCTGCTGATGACACAGCAGCTTGTTTGGGGGTGGGTGGGAGGGTGTCTAACAGGCTGCAGCTCTAAAGGAATGCCAGTTCTGAACAGGTATCACTGAACACTGTGGTGACGTGTAAGAACACGGCGGGGTCTCCTCTGGTGTAGAGCCTCACAGCGGTCTGAGATGGGATTTCCACGACCTTGCTGACGATAGGACGAGCCCACAGGTACACGTCTGTGTTCAGAGCAGTCTACATGAATGGCGTAAGAATGATGCCACTGAGGACGCATGGAAGATGGCGTGGGAGAGGGAGAGTAATAAGAGAGTAATAAAAGAATGATCACAGGGAGGGAGAGTAATAAAGAGAATGATCACAGGGAGGGAGAGTAATAAAGAGAATGATCACAGGGAGGGAGAGTAATAAGAGAGTAATAAATAGAATGATCACAGGGAGGGAGAGTAATGAATAGAATGATCACAGGGAGGGAGAGTAATAAGAGAGTAATAAATAGAATGATCACAGGGAGGGAGAGTAATAAAGAGAATGATCACAGGGAGGGAGAGTAATAAGAGAGTAATAAATAGAATGATCACAGGGAGGGAGAGTAATAATAGAGAATGATCACAGGGAGGGAGAGTAATGAAATAGAATGATCACAGGGAGGGAGAGTAATAAGAGAGTAATAAATAGAATGATCACAGGGAGGGAGAGTAATGAATAGAATGATCACAGGGAGGGAGAGTAATAGAGAGTAAAATGATACAGGGAGGGAGAGTAATAAGAGAGTAGAATAAATGAGAATGATCACAGGGAGGGAGAGTAATAAGAGAGTAATAAATAGAATGATCACAGGGAGGGAGAGTAATAAGAGAGTAATAAATAGAATGATCACAGGGAGGGAGAGTAATGAATAGAATGATCACAGGGAGGGAGAGTAATAAGAGAGTAATAAAAGAATGATCACAGGGAGGGAGATTGATATAGAATGATACAGGGAGGAGAGTAATAGAACTAGAATGATCACAGGGAGGAGAGAGAAAGAATGATCACAGGGAGGGAGAGTAATAAGAGAGTAATAAAAGAATGATCACAGGGAGGAGGATAAAATAAGATATACAGGAGGGAGGTAATAAGAGAGTAATAAATAGAATGATCACAGGGAGGGAGAGTATGAATAGAATGATCACAGGAGGGAGAGTAATAAAAGAAAGTGATCACAGGGAGGGAGAGTAATAAGAGAGTAATAAACAGAATGATCACAGGGAGGAGAGAGTAAAAGAATGATCACAGGAGGGAGAGTAATAAGAGAGTAATAAAGAATGATCACAAGAGAGTAATAAACAGAATGATCACAGGGAGGAGGTAATAAGAGAGTAATAAACAGAATGATCACAGGGAGGGAGAGTAATGAAACTAGAATGATCACAGGGAGGGAGAGTAATAAGAGAGTAATAAACAGAATGATCACAGGGAGGGGAGTATAGGATAAAAATGATCACAGGGAGGGAGAGTATAAAGTATAACAGAATGATCACAGGGAGGGAGAGTAATAAGAGAGTAATAAACAGAATGATCACAGGGAGGGAGTGAGTAATAAACAGAATGATCACAGGGAGGGAGAGTAATAAAGTAATACAAGAGAGAGTATAAGAGATAATAACGAAATGTATCACAGGGAGGGAGAGTAATAAACAGAATGATCACAGGGAGGGAGAGTAATAAGAGAGTAATAAACAGAATGATCACAGGGAGGGAGAGTAATAAGAGAGTAATAAACAGAATGATCACAGGGAGGGAGAGTAATAAACAGAATGATCACAGGGAGGGAGAGTAATAAGAGAGTAATAAACAGAATGATCACAGGGAGGGAGAGTAATGAATAGAATGATCACAGGGAGGGAGAGTAATAAGAGAGTAATAAACAGAATGATCACAGGGAGGGAGAGTAATAAGAGAGTAATAAACAGAATGATCACAGGGAGGGAGAGTAATAAGAGAGTAATAAACAGAATGATCACAGGGAGGGAGAGTAATAAACAGAATGATCACAGGGAGGGAGAGTAATAAGAGAGTAATAAACAGAATGATCACAGGGAGGGAGAGTAATAAACAGAATGATCACAGGGAGGGAGAGTAATAAGAGAGTAATAAACAGAATGATCACAGGGAGGGAGAGTAATAAAGAGAATGATCACAGGGAGGGAGAGTAATAAGAGAGTAATAAACAGAATGATCACAGGGAGGGAGAGTAATAAGAGAGTAATAAACAGAATGATCACAGGGAGGGAGAGTAATAAACAGAATGATCACAGGGAGGGAGAGTAATAAGAGAGTAATAAACAGAATGATCACAGGGAGGGAGAGTAATAAGAGAGTAATAAACAGAATGATCACAGGGAGGGAGAGTAATAAACAGAATGATCTCAGGGAGGGAGAGTAATAAATAGAATGATCACAGGGAGGGAGAGTAATAAGAGAGTAATAAACAGAATGATCAGTCACTGCTGTATCTGATACAGCGCGAATCACAGGTATTCACGGGTCCTCCTGTCTCCCCTGTTCTCCAATGTTGACTCTAGCCATCCTGCACCAGACATGGTCACACGTGAGGATAAGAAGGGGTAGGGGTGGGGGACGGTTTCTATGTAACAATGATCTCTGGGTCAGACCAGTTCAAGACACTTCCACGTACCATGCCGGCAGGGAATACAGAGTTCATATTGGAAAGCCACAGAACGGGATCATGATACTGGTAATAGTTTTGGTGATTCAGTTCATGTTGTTCATAGCCCAGCCGACCGCAATGGGCCATATCAGGGCTGAATACAAATTGTCAAATCAATCAAATCAAGTATTAATGTCAATTGGTTAATACGTGCACTGTTGTCATAAAGGTCATTACCTGTGTTTATATCATATCGATAAATACTGATGAGATTTTCAGGTTGTTGAATACTGGTAGTAAAATATTGGTATATACTGGTAGTGGTGTCATCTTGGTACATACTGGTGGTAGTCTTATTTGTAAGTAATGTTAGAAGTCTTACTGGTATTACAGGTAATAATGTCATAATGGTAAACCTTATTGGTTAATACTGGTAATCGTGTGACATTGGTAAAGGCTTGTTGTAGCCTCACTTTGATACATAATGGCAGTAATGGCATATAGGTAAATACCAACTATAATGGCATATCGGCAAATAGTTGTAGTAATATCTTATTGGTTAATACAATGATAATGTCATTCTTGTAAAGTTTTGTAGTAGTGTCACCTTGGCAAATACCGGTCCTAATGTCATACTGGAAAATGTTAATAGCAACTTCATATTGGTAAATGATATTGGAAACGATCGGTCGTAGTGTCATATTGGTAAATATTAACAGTAATATCATACTGGTAAATTATATTGGTAAATACTGGGATCAGTGTCATATTAGTAAATACAGGTAGTATGTCATACTGGTAAATGCTGATAATAGTGTCATAATGGTAAATAATATCGTAAATATTGACAATGGTGTCACATCATTTAAAATTTAAAAAAAAAATTGGCAGCAGAACATCTGGGAGTCATGACCTGGATGTGATCCGACTCCCTTAGAGTGTAAGAAGTTCAGGGTCAAAATACACGTTTGAGGGGGAGGGGGGGGTGTTCTTTTCTGAAACCTTCTGCTGTAAAGCTCTCCCTTCACTTTCTTCCTATCGGTAAATTAAGTCTGTTATGTCGTATTGGTAAACACTGGCAGCATTGTACTTTTGGTTAAGACTGGTAGTAGTGTCTCATTTGTAAATATTGATCGTAATGTACTTTAGGTACATCAGGGTTGTGATGTTTTGTCTGTAAATACTAGTGTATATTGGTAAATATTAGTCTTAATGCCATCTTGGCAATTACTGATAGCTTTATATTGGTGATGTAGTTAGAAATGTATTATCGGTGAATATTTAAATGTTGATGGCTATTGGGTGTACAGTACTCACTGGTGAAAAGTAGCAGTAGCAGTAGTCTTAAATCAGTAAATACAGGTAGCAATCACACACTGACACGTGTCAGCACTTTCAACATTTAAATTCTAGTATATCTTTGAACTGATGTCTACAGTATTTGAAGATGGGATACAGACTAGGTGCTCTCCGACCTCAGGTCCAGACGCCTCATGACTGACACACGACAACCATATGCCCTCAACACACAGTCTAGTCACCACTTCCTTATTTCCAAAGGCAGCCATCCTTTAAAAAGCTATTCCATACATATGCGTTTATACTTCCATTATATGACTAAATGTGCACGTGCATATTTAATGGCAATCATGTTATTAAGTTCCCAACGCACATACAAACTTCTTCTTGGTTTAAACAAATAAAAGTCGTAAGTCTGAAGGCTGAACACACACACGCACGCACGGACGCACGCACACACGCACACACACACACACACACACACACACACACACACACACACACACACACACACACACACACACACCTAGAGCAGCGGGCTCCGATAACATTAAACCTTCCATGGCCTGACCAGTATACAGGTCAGACATTTGCTACGTCTCCTCCATCAAACACTTTTCCGAATCCTTCCTCATTTATTTTCCTGTAATCCCTCAGACTGGTAGGACAGTGGGATTCAAATATCAACAACATTCTTGTCAAAGGAAAAAAATTGTGTATTGTAATAATGAAGCATTCGATATCATTAACCATGTTTTTCTCATAACAATGCATACTGCATGTCTATCAATTCAATTCAATCTTTTCCATAAAACGCAAGACATTGATCTTTAAGATTTCATATCACCCCTTTTCAGGCCAGTTAATTTTGGAGTTCTCGAGGGAACATCGTAAAACTAATGTTATTTAAATGTTATATAAAAGATCTTCTTCTACAATTCTCATACAGTGTATGTTGCGCTGATGACCTTTAGTAACAGTAAGTATGCAAACATGCAGATTTTGTTTTATTAGCTTTCATGCCAGTCAGTTCTAGAGTATCCCAGATATTATCTTACGACTAACATTACTCAACGTTTTGCGTAAACGAACTTCCTCCGAATGTTCTCGACTCATTGACTTTCGCCAGTGACACCACTCTCCATAACAATGCTAAGAATTGAAATGAAGTATGCTCTGACCTATGGAATGGAACTGAAAAACGTGTTAATCGAACAGAATTCGATCCAATGTCACTTTAATCCTCAAAAATCTATATTCATGTTGGTTACAACAGAGTGAGGACTACAAAAACATTAAAGAGGGTTAAAGGAACTGGAAGTCGACATTAATGTCTTGGGCAAGTTTAGTTCTCACGATTTAATTGGTCTCATAAAGAATAATCTACTTCGGTTAAATCAGACTTCTGCTTTATCTAACAAAACCTCGAGAAAAGAAAACCAGCTCAACAGAATAAAACATTTTGTGTATCATCAGGCCCGGTAAATAATTTTTCCTAGCTTATAATTGAAGCAGATCTTTACTACGCCTCTGCTTGTTGGAAGATAACCAAGTAAAAATTCATTTAAACGACTCGAAAACATGCACAAGGATTCTGTCAAAGTTATATCTCTTTTTTTTTCTGGAAGTAAATGGCTACATGATAGGTAAGACTTCCCCCATTTATCTACAGTGTCACTTCAAAGAACATGTTTTCACACACGCATGCTCTTGTGAGCGTATTACAGGGTTGCTTTTGTTGATATGTGAATGTTTCTTTTTTCCATTGTCATGTTTTCCCTTCTGCATTTAACCCTATATTTGTTTTGTCAAATCGGCATGCTGTATTTTGAAACAGGATTTACCCCCGACCCACACACCAAACCCATCCTCTCTCCCTCTCTCTCTCTCTCTCTCTCTCTCTCTCTCTCTCTCTCTCTCTCTCTCTCTCTTCCACCCACCTTTCTAATACGCAAATGCATGTTTCTGTGTGGCCTGATCTCTCTTTGTGCCGTCCTACATCTTACACTCCACTTTTGCCAAACAATCTAGAAGAGGAGAGACGGGTGGGCTGGGGATGGGAGGTACGGTGGGATGAAGGGATCGCGATGGCCAAAGGGGATGAGGGCAGGCAAGATGCTGGGGGGCTGAAGATCTGTAAATGACCCCCAATCCGCTTTCAGAATCAGACTCTCTGTGATTATGATGTGATGGTCAGGAACGGGAACAAGGACAGTCAGGAGATTTGAGGGCTGAAAACTGGGACTTCGGGCTGAATCCAGGACGTGACAATTCTACGGTGATGGAATGTCCACTGCCTCACCGCCCATGCTTACACACATCCCTCCTTTCCCAACCTGGCTTTAATCTGTCGGTCCTAGGGCTGTCTTCAACTGTGCTGTTGGAAGCCAAACTGACGGGAAAGGCCGTATCCAGTTGTAGATTCTACAAATGCATTTCACCATCTGTCCATCTCTCTCGCGATGGGAGCTTGTTATGGACGAGTGCCAATCGCTTCACTCTGTTTCTGAGTCTTTCTGTCTCCATCACGTACGCTGGTGCGCGCGCACACGCACACACACACACACACACACACACAACACACACACACACACACACACACACAGAGAAAGAGAGAGAGTCGCGTGAACCTTCCTCTCTCCGTCCACAAGAGGTAAGTTTTCCTCAGCTGTTCTTTCTACCCTTCAAGTCGTGCGAAAGCCACAAAAGAAAGAAATAGTCGGCAAAACACAGTTTGTGTGGGTTGAAAGGAAGAGGGGTATTACTCCTTTTCTTCACCCCCCCCCCCCCCACCCCCTCCTCTCCCGGAGGTTTTGACCAAAGCTAAAAAAAAAAAACCCGGTCTCTAAAACTTTGTTTCTTAAAGAAGACAACATCGTCTGAATGCCGAAGCACACAAATCTATTCTGACACAAACACGGGTGCACGTACACTGATGGAGTCTTGTTGTCTCTGTTCCTTTGACTCTTCTCTCTCTCTCTCTCTTTGTCTTGGACAAATCTCTAATCTGTGCTGCTTTTCTGGTCAGTGTTCTCTGTCTCTCTCTTCCCATTCATCTCTCTGAGCCCTAAATCCCCACTCTGCAAATAATCTCTCTCTCTCTCTCTCTCTCTCTCTCTCTCTCTCTCTCTGTGTGTGTGTGTGTGTGTGTGTGTGTGTGTGTGTGTGTGTGGTGTGTGTTTTTGAGTGCGTGTGCGCGCGCGCGTGTGTTGTGTGTGTGTGTGTGTGTGTGTGTGTGTGTGTGTGTGTGTGTGTGTGTGTGCGTGTGTGTGCGCATGCGTGCGTGTGTGCGCGTGAGTATATGTGTGTATTAGCGTGTCTGGGTGTGTTTGTCTGTGTGTTTGTGCTGCGCTTGTGTGCGTGCGTATGTGTGCGCTTGCGTGCGCGCGCGCGCGCGTGTGTGTGTCTGAGTGTGTGTGTCTTTTCCTCCCTATCTCCCTAGCTTCACAGCGGTAATCTTACGCACGTCCAAATGCACACACACACACACACACACACACACACACACACACACACACACACACACACACACACACACACAGAGCTTGTTTACAGGCAGTTAAAGGAATCGTCATTTGTACACACACACATCATAGATAACTGGGTATATAGATGGACAGACAGATAGACAGATAGATAGAGAGGCAGACAGATAGATAGGCAGACAGAAAGACAGACAGACAGACAGACGGACAGAGGAGAGAGAGAGAGAGAGAGAGAGAGAGAGAGAGAGAGAGAGAGAGAGAGAGAGAGAGCATGTACGTGCAAGCGCGCGTGTGATATCATTTGTTGTTGCTATTGATTCTTTAAGGGAAACGTAAGGCGTTGCTTCAGACAATTGTCTCTAAACATGTTACCGAACCTCAACAGAACTGATAACAGACGATTTGGATTGGGTACTAGGGTGGAGGACTTTTAGAAAACACGCAGAATAATACATCTCAGAGTCTGGTAACAGCCGCCAGAACACACTACATCTATCCAAAACTTCGAAAGGAGAAACAAACACTGGCATTGAGGACTTCAGAGGGTTACAGAGAAAATCAACAAATCATATAATCTAGCTTGGCGTTTCAAGATTTATTTAGGAAAATTGTACCGTGGTGTTGCATAACAAGGACAAAGAAAAAAGATTTTAATAAGCATAGCAATTATCCAAACAGGCTAGATTGTGCAGTCGCCCTCATGTAATGAGAGCTGGTTATTTCTCACAGAATGCAGGGTGGGGGTTGGGGGGGAGGGGGGGGGGGGAAGAACCAGTCGCACTAATCGCTTAAACCACATGTTTTTCTTTTTCCACAATGTGAAAAAAAACTATTAGTTCTGCATTATGATCTTTCAAAATATGGCTTATTCAAGTAAAATCATTTGTAACTTTTTGGAAAGTTTATCTTTTTTAACGAGAACAGAGCTACATAACTTATTTATTGGAGAAATCTACAAGAAAAGTAATTCAGAGTGTTGATTCTCTGAAAAAAAAATTGAAATTATTTTCAATATATTACTGGTTACGAAGAAAGGTTCTTAACGACAAATCTGTGTTGCAAAATCCAGTTTTGTGATGACCTTTTGCTGGGTATAAAATGGCAGTTGCAAAGTGAGGTGACTGCAGGCGGAAATTTAAACAATTTAAAAAATACTTGAAATAACTCCGCCAGATGACATGGTGAAACGAATTACAAGACAAAACACGACGCGTTTCGACTTCTTGCTCTTCTTCAGGTAAAACAAACAACATTCAGGACAATGAAAACGAAGAGCGAGCAAGCACTTATCTTCTCATATTCGGCGCAAGACGAGTGTTGAATAAAGGCTATCTTTCTTGGCTCATGATAAACACCAGAAACGCATGCCTTGCTAAAATGTTTTGCTTTGCTTGTTGTACAAAAGGAAACTTACCGGCTGACTCAACAGAAATGGAACTGCGCTATTCTATTGCGTGAAAACTTAAAACGATGCAACCCTAAAACATTTTCACGTGCTGCAAGATCTTCGACTGAAGTCCGTAGTTCCCACAAATCTCGTCTTGCCAAGGTCAACGGAGGATAACACAAAATAGCTTGCAGTGTCCTCATTATCCAGCCCCACCCCCCACCCCCCTCCTCTTCCTCCCACCACCAAGAAACAAAAGTGTCTTCCCTATTACCTGCAACCACAAGACGATCCGCAGAACCTTGTGTGAATGTCGCCACCTGCTCTAACCTTAACTACCAGTCTTTCAAATTGTTCCCAGCACTGATCTGTTCCTTACGTAGCAAAAAACGTACATTGTGAAACGTACCACACGCAGCATAAACATTTCTCCGAGCACATCAGAAGTAGTCAATTGTATCCCTCCGGTCTCGCTCATTTCAGCCGTGGAAAACCATCGCCAGAACACCCCCTTTGAACGTCAGCAGTCTGGCAATAATTCCTCCATGAGGACCCGCAGACAACGTGGAATCCATCATCATCAGCTGTTCAGGGGCCGTGACTCCGCATGGTCTCAGCACCACTCTGCCACACTTTCCCACATTAGTTCCCCCACCAGCCTCCACCTCTCTCCACTCCTCGTCCTCCCAACTCTCCCTTTCTATCCGCCCCACACCCACCCTCACCCCCACTTCCATCCTCAATTTCCCCCCTCTCTCTCTTTGCTGCCCGTCCTTTCCTCCCTTCTTTCAACAACCCACCCCCACCCTCACAACCACCTCGCCAACCCCTCCATAGCCTTTCCTCTCACACCAGCTCTCAGTTCTTCTCAGAATGCAGTTCATCTTGGCTTTGTCTTCCGCCCTGTGTCCACACCTCTATCAGAGTGACCATTCCAACTGCTCTGCCTGCCGGTCAGAAGAGGTTCCTTGGTGTTTGAGGAAAAATGTACCTGAAGGCAACGGAGAAACGATTTCCTGCCAATAGTTATGTTCCTTGCATTGATGATGAAGCGGGTTGTGAACAGAAAGGAGTTGAACTGCAAGCTAGACTGTTCTCTTTGCTTTTCGTCTCTATCTCTTTTAACCTTGAATATCAACATGTGTGTCGGGCAACGTCATTGGCCAAAACATGTAAGCTTTCCTGCGATTGGTCGGAAGATCTGTCGAGATTCGTGCTGCTGAGTGAACGGACTTCATATTGTTCAGTATTCCTAATCCTCCTCCACGTTGATCAACCATCAACATCTCCTAACGTTTCGTCCATAAATCTCCCAAAGATCCCGTTCAAAAGGTAATTCCGACGACTCTATACCATTTGCAGACGAGTTTGCAGAATTCGGCAAATCACGTGGTGCAATACGTATATATATATATATATATATATATATATATATATATATTGTGTGTGTTGTGTGTGTGTGTGTGTGTGTGTGTGTGTGTGTGTGTGTGTGTGTGTGTGTGTGAATTTCATACCTACAAATTAATATGTATTGATAACTGACCCAGAGACGAAAAACACAGATGAAGTTCAAGCAGCCTAATTTTCAATTCAGTTTTATCCAGACAAGTGTCATCTTCAATGGATATGGGGGGGGGGGGGGGGGGGGGTGACGAAGAAATTCCTTTCAAGTTATACCTCCTGTTACAGTTCAGCTCTAGTGTCTGCGTGGCAGTATGACCACCAGTGCAGACTTGTGTAAACTTGTAAGTAGTAGATGGAAAGCCCAGAAAACTGGCCTTTCGGTCGATGTCGAGTCTTGTCATGACGGATGGAAGTAAGCCCGGTTTGAATAATCTTCACTGTCCGTTTTGAAGTACGGTGCTTGCTCATAATGGATCACAGGTATCTGCAGTGGTTCACTCTTCTACTGTACGTCCCTTCAACGTGGTGCTAGCTGCTCCAGGACTTCGACTTAGACTGTGCTATTCTCAGCACTGACATCATTTTCTTACATTCTGTGTTCTATTTTGCTGCTTCCCATTAAGATGACAGCGAGATGTCCATTGCACGGCGACCACTCTCCGATCGATGTGGAGTCGTCAAAGTCCTGAATCGTATCCTGTGTTATTTCCTCCGGTTAGATAATGAACAGAAATGAAGACAGGAGACACCCTTGGCAGGGGTTTTCAGTAGAGGTCTTGAAGAATGTTTGGAGTTGTTTCAGTACGTTCCAAGAAAAGAGGATACATTTTAACAGAAGATAGTAGGTCTTTAACTGGGACCTGAACTCAATGTTCCTCTCAATGCCGTACACAGCTAGAAGCAGAATCAGCCTCAGGGTATTTGTCCGCAGTCTTTTCCTTCCACTGTGATGTCGTTTCCTTGTATTGTTGTGGAGTTTTGAGGCATGCACCTTGATGATGTTTTGAAGAAATCACAAGTATTACACACGTTCACGTTAATAAACACAGATTCTATAATTTGCGCGGTGTATAAATTTTATGCAGTTGACTCGCATGTAAGATCAAGGATGCTCCAGGTCTGGAAGGAGACCACATACAGAAGAATCGAATCAATGCACAATGTCTATACAACTTAATAATAATACAACAATGCACGTTTTGTTGACCACAGTGTTACTATATGAAAACCCATTGTATTCTATTCAAACCCTGACAGTGTCAGGAAATTACAGTGCTATGTAAAGGTTTGTGTTGATGACTGAAACGAGGAATACTGGTTATTCATAATTATTCAAAATAACCATTTTTATCGGACAGTAGCAAGAATGGTGACTTAACTGAATGACACTGCTGAAGAGAGAACAGTATAACCGAGCAACTGCATAACGTAAGTTCAGTTGTTGCTGTCCCGAACAAGCAGTTGAAGTTGCTTACATTCAATTTTCCCATGAGAACTCCATGAATTTTCTTTAAATGTTGATATAAAGACAATTGTTACCCTGTCGTATAATGTCTATGCCTATAAAGCCCCAAGCTTTCTTGGGAAGACGTATGTGAAACCAAAGCTCGCACGCACACATACATACACTGCAGTCACACATTGACTAGTATCAAGCCAGTCGTTTGCTCGTAAAATCACCAGAGTAGAGCTTACTGTTTTATACTTCATCAGTTCCATTCGTCCAGTGGCCCAGTGTTCCTCATTCCTTTAATTGTCTTCGTTTGTGTCCAGCCTGGGGTCAGTCACCTTTGCACTGAGGTCATTTCGGCTTCTGGCAGCCACCAGATGTTTCTCTTTGTTCCTTTAAACGGATGAATTGACGAAACTCGCTAGATTTGTGTGTGTGTGTGTGTGTGTGTGTGTGTGTGTGTGTGTGTGTGTGTGTGTGCGTGCGTGCGTGCGTGCGTGCGTGCGTGCGTGCGTGTGGTGCGTGCGTGCGTGCATGCGTGTGTGTGTGTGTGTGTGTGTGTGTGTGTGTGTCTGTATGCGTGTGTTTGTGTGTGCGCGCGCGCGCATCTGTGAGTTAGTGTGTCCTTGGAGAGAGAGAGAGAGAGAGAGAGAGAGAGAGAGAGAGAGAGAGAGCGAGCGTGTTGGCGCATATCCATGCGTGCCTGTGGATGCGTGCCCTTAATGCCCCTTCTCTCCCCTTCCATTGTGACCGTTTCCTGCCACTGAAAAGCCAGGGGAGTCACTGTGGGCAGTGCTACGAGCAACAGGAACGGACTGTCTGTCAACTGGCTGCACTCCACGCTGTTGTGTAAGCCCTTCCCTCAGGGACAAAGCATGACGAAAGAGGGGGTGGGTGTGTGGATTGTGCGGGTGGAAGAGGAGGTGAAGGGGGAGGGGTATTGCAGGGAACGGGAGGGAGGCGGGGAGGGGGGGGGACTAGAGAACGGGCAGTCTGTCCATTAGCGTTAATCACTGGCATCGAGATGGAGCCAAACTCGATTTGGTGTCTGGGAAACAGAATCTGTGGGAGAGATTTGCCAGATGAGAGACGAACCCTGGGCAGAATCAGTGACGTTACAGCATTGACATGATCAGCTTGGTGTTGTCTTGTGCTGTCTCCAGTGGTTGGGATTTCTAATCCCTCTGACAGACAGGCTCAGGACTCCCTTCTCTCTGCTTTTATTCACAAGAGATGCTCTACAGATTTATGTTTTTTCAGAAAAAGGGTTTTGAAACAGCTGAAAGGCTCTCCCTATTCTGTGTCATCCACAAGCAGACATCATCATTATTGTCAATACTATTGTTATCATTTGAATTACTGTTACCTTGATTTCAACAAAATATGCAGCCTTCATATCTAATAATTATAAGAATTGGTGGCAGATCTTGTATCCGTTCACATGAACCGGTCAGTATTATAGTGTTGTTGTTTTTTCTTTCCTCCGATTTTGTTCCGAAAAAATTCTCGTTTTCTGGTAAAAAAAAATGTTCCACTAATCTGCAATCTGTGAGATGTCACGTTGGGTGTGTGAAATTCGTATACATTTCATACCAAAATATATGTGACACACTCCTGTCACGGCTTATCAGCATTGCCAACTTCAGCTGCGAGCAGCGTTGATCAACGAAATCATTGGTTAGCTTTGTAGTTAATATTTTCAGATCACGGGTTCACTGTCAAAAAATTATTCCCCTAGCGTGAAATATATGCATACTTTCCAGTCAGTGAGAAAAATTGTCCATTTGCAACACACACAACTCGCGTGCAGCGCTGACATAAGGGTTTTAGACAGTGGATAAGCGAAAAGCAACAATTCTTCGATAGCTCAGTAGGTACTGCAACAGTGTTGTAATCACTGAAGCTGATCACTCTGACTGATGAGCAGGAAGTTTACTCTGATGAAAAATTCACCAGTGACAAGTAACATCAACAGGGTTCATTGGGTGTGTTCACAGTCACTGGTGAGCGGCAGGAGTCGTAGGCATGGGGTAAGAGGGGCCTGGACTAGACCATGGATTATAATTAGCTGAAACTTGTACACTAGCCCTTCATCCAATGGATTATGGCTTAGTTGCCAAGGCGCCCAGTTTATTTTCTGTGATTTTCAAGGAAAGTACCCCAGAATTTTACAAATTTTGCAAAAAGCACACATAAAATTCCATGTGGTGTTCTGTTTGTATTTCGTATCCTTCTTCTCTTCTTCCTTTTCTTCTTCTCCTCTTTCATCCCTTCCTTCTCCTCCTTCTCCTCCTCCTCCTCCTCCTCCTCCTTCTTCTTCTTCTTTCTTTTTCACCACCAGTAAGGTCCCTTTCGTCGTAACCGATGGTCTTACAGCAGACAGTCATGTCTCACATGTTTACTCGATGTACACTACCACAGATGACGTAGCCTCTCTGTAAGCAGCGCTTTTCATGGCTGACCAACCCCGTGCCTGCTCCACACGGTTTGTTGCAGTCCTGGCAGCAGGTGAAAAGTGGAGGCAGCATTGTCTGTCCCTGCAGTGCCTTTGCGTCTTTGCCCTGCGTCCTCAGCATGTCCAAGCCGGGTGTGTTCATGGGTGTTAGCTCCTTGGCACACACCGCACCTACCACGGCTGCAGTCCTTTGCTCATTCTTCCCCTTTCTCTTCACCAAAGGAGAGCTCTCTTAGTCTGGTTTTGCACTGGTCCTCGCTGGATGGATGTGGAGAGAGAGAGAGAGAGAGAGAGAGAGAGAGAGAGAGGGGAGAGGGAGAGAGAGAGAGCGCGCTAATTGCCTCAAACAGTCTAACGACGAAGCCATGAATGTGATCACTATGGGACTCAGCAGATAAAATCAGATTCAGAGCAGGCACCACTGAACACCACCGAATAGCCCCCAGCAGTAGTGTAGCGTCTCCTCTGGTGCTTGTAGCATGACGACTCCACAGTGACTGCTCCCAGTAGGTCTGCCTGTCTGTCACGCTCGCTCGTGGAACGTTAACACAAAGCAAGATAGACCAGAAGAGAGTTCTCTCTTTTAATTAACAACTGAACTCTGCACTATTTAACTAACATGCTTTTTACTATAGTTTCACATAATCATTTTCATGCACTTGCCTTTCAACACGAAATATTAACCAGATTCCCATGGACTCACATACAATTTTCCTTTCAGAAAACTGATCTTAAAAAGTGACATCAAAACTCTCTATTAGCAAACAAACAAACTATCCTTGTTCTCTCAGCCTTACACACAGTTTTTATTCCTGGATTTGGCCTCAACATACCCACAAAACCTTCTCAATCTTTGTGTAACCTAACGTCAAATTACACAACGTAAACTGTGCCTGTGTCCCTCTCATTAAAAGAAAAGGTAAACCGTATGTCCCTAGTTTCTCTGAGGGAGGGGGGGGAGGGGCTGAAAAGAAAGCAAAAATAATCTTTTTTATATGAATTACTTATCTTGCATATATCCATTTGAAAACATCTTTATCTACCACAAGTACTCACTGTTTCTCTCTTTTCATGCCTTTTCACCGCAGCTTACCTTGAAGTTTACTAAGCCTATCATAGGCCTATCGCGGCCTTTACTTTACAGTTAATACCGTCAATATCCGTGTCATTGAAAAACACACGCTCATACACACGCACGCACGCTCGCACACACCCACACGCACATGCACACACACACACACACACACACACACACACACACACACACACACACACACACAAGCCCATATGAGTCCAAACATGCACACAAATACAGGCATGTATATAAATCTGCACATTCTCTCCCACTCAAGCAGACAGAGACAGGCAGACAGACAGAGACAGAGAGTAAGAGAAAGAAAGCTATGATCGTGGGTTGAAAGTCACACTTCAAAATGGCAGCCAAGAGGAGGAAACGGGTTTATTTCCAAAGTCTGCTGGTGCACAGCTAATGGAGGCAGTGCCAAACAACAGATTCCATGTCCACATGTTATGCAGGCATCATCAGATCAACATCAACACATCAACATCAATATCGGATCAGCTCATCCTCAATACCCAGTCAGCTCTTGTGCTCACCAAGCGATTGTATACTTCTCTCCGGTCTTAGGTGTAAGGAACATGACTGAAACGTTTTTCACCGATATGTACACAGTAATGCAGGTCTTTGGATACACCTCACATTGTGTATTTGTCATTGATACAAGTGAAATATGCTGATAGGAACGCTCACGTAAAATGCGCCATCAAAGGAGTAAATAGAACCACTGTCAATTCTATGGTTGTATAGAAGGACAAAAAGGCAAAGACTCGACGTCAAAAGAAGGACAGACAAGGTGATTATGAAGCCTTTCTTCATTTGTCATGATAGAAACACACAGAGAACGACCTTGATACATAATTTTCCTTGACTCAGATATATGTATTCCGTGTCAAATAAACAAATAAACACAAACACAGGAAAGAGCAACACGACCTAGTCGTTTTCAAAGCAGTTCTAACAGTGTGAGTTCACAGATGAAGTTAGTAAAGCCAGCTTTGTTATTTAAGGAGGAATAAGAAGTGATGGAAGAAGGGAAGGGAAGAGAACAGAGAGAGAACAGAACAGAACAGAACAGAACTTTATTCAAAAAGGCCAAAGCCCCATGTGAAGGGGTAAGATCTATGACAATGAATGTACAATACAAATGTGAATTATGCTGTCATCCCAACATAAGCATGAGAACATGTAAGACTGAAAGCAGTTTACCAACTAATAAGGAAAAACAATGGAAATTCGAGAATGATAATCATCATATTCGCATATTTATAGACTCAATTCAGTAAGACAGAGAGAGGGAGAGAGAGAGAGAGAAGAGAGAGAGAGAGAGAGAGAGAGAGAGAGAGAGAGAGAGAGAGAGAGAGGTTCTCTGTGCCAATGTGTGTACACAGTGAAAAGGTACGGGGCGTCTTGACGTTGGATGAGGTTACACAAGCAGTAGACAGCCGCTGAACTCACCGTAATATCACCCGCTACTTCACAAAACACAACTTCACATCGTTGATGAAGACTAGACACACTTCCAACACCTGGTTCTCGAGAAACAAAGACACACTTTTCTCTAAAATCACAACATAAGAATACAGTGCGCTGGGGAGGGGGCTTGGCTCGCCGGTAAAACCCTGGTCCATTAAAAGAGATGGCCGCGAACATGGAAAACCCCAGTCCTGGGATTGAATCGTTCATGAGGGGGAGGGGGGGGGGCTTCTTCCTTCCCCCATTATCTCTGAATACACGGAGAGAAAATGGGGCACCATCAAGCCTTCTCCCGGTGCCCACTAAAATGCCCTGATGGGCACTGAGACAGGAGGCACCATAGCGGATCGGGAGAGGCCAGGACTACCGATGACCACACTTTCCGTCACTGTGCTGTAGGGTAGACGTGAACAGTGCGCCTCAGGGATGCCTCAGCCAGTCACCTCCCCAAGGGTATTTTATGATATTGGATAGATAAAGGGCCATTTCACAGAAGACAAAGACATATGACATACGTGATGAATAAGAACACATCAGTAAATAGGTATCAATGATCAACGATGGTGAAAGAACTTGGAGGGTGGTTATAAAGTACATCATGTAAGAGAGAGAGAGAGAGAGAGAGAGAGAGAGAGAGAGAGAGAAAGAGAGAGAGAGAGAGAGACAGAGACAGAGAGAGACAGAAGAGACAGGCAGAGAGATAGAGAAACGACAGACAGACAGACAGACAGGCAGGCAGGCAGACAGACAGACAGAGAGGCAGACAGAGAGGCAAACAGTCAGAGAGAGAGGCAGAGCCAGAATAAAGGAGAGAGACAGGAGCAGAGACAAGATGAAGAAGAAGAAGGAGGAGGAGGAGGAGGAGGAGGAGAAAGAGACCTTTAGCGACGAGACAAGAACAAACCACATTCAGAGAACAGAAATGATGGGGTGGTTGGGGAGAGGGAAAGCAGGAAGCCAAAAACCTGATCACGAAGAAGCACGACCACGACCAAGACGACACGAAGTCATAAGATTCTATTATTTCCTTTCACTTCGACATTCTGATGTTGCTCCTCTCTCTCTCCCTCCCTCTCTCTCTCTCCTCTCTCTCTCTCTCTCTCTCTCTCCTCTCTCTCTCTCCCCCTCTCTCTCTCTCTCCCCTCTCTATCTCTTTCTCTCTCTCTCTCTCTCTCTCTCCTTACATTTTTTCAATCAAGAATCTGAAGTACTCCATAACAGCAGGCGCAGACAGACACAAACAAGAGAGCTTGCAATAATCAGATTGTCAATGTGAGAATGCAAACCAAGTCTATGCAGCTTATTTTTCACCCTAAGCTTCTACGTTTCAACTACGTCGTCCGGATCAAGCCTGACGAGTTCTGCACATCACGAAACACCGGAGCCAGCAACTGTTGTGTGACGTGTCGTTTAAGAGGTTTTCAGGCCTGTCTCTTTTCCCTAGGTTTTGTTTATCGTTCAGATGAGGAAAAATAAGGAGCACCTTATGGGCTTGCGCTCTTCTTCTTAAAAAAAACCCCAACAACATGGCGACATCAGACTCTCAACTTTCACATCAGTAAGTCACATGTATGGCAATCCATAGGTCAGCGATAATTACGCATTGATAAGTCATTGATCACTGATTCTGCATTGAGTGTTGCAGCACATGTGACCAGAACAATTGCTGATTGTAAAATTCTATTCAGAACTTACTAGAGCTGAACGTCCAAGCTATCCATGCTGGTGTTTGATATTCGAGAAGAAGAGAAGGAGGGGGGAGGGAAGAAGGAGAGAGAGGGAGGGAAGAAGGGAGGAGAGAGAGAGAGAGAGAGAGAGAGAGAGAGAGAGAGAGAGAGAGGCAGACAGACAGACAGACAGAGACAGAGACGGAGACAGAGAGAAAATCGTTGGAAGCACACCAAAAAAAAAACAGCCCGATCTCTGTCTTTGAACGGTTTGAGAAGTGGTCATTACACTTGTCTCAGGAAGTGGAGTGTTATACTCACAGACAAAGTGCTTCCAGTGTGTCTCTCTGTCTATTTTTGATTTTTTTATCTCCCCATATTATGTGTCCGTGTGTGTGTGTGTGTGTGTGTGTGTGTGTGTGTGTGTGTGTGTGTGTGTGTGTGTGTGTTGTGTGTGTCTGGCTGTTAATTTCCCACAAAGTGCTTTGCTTGTGCCTTTCTGTCCGGTTTTTGATCTTCACAAAATGCTTTGAGTGTGTCGCTCTGCCTGATATTCAGTCTTTACCAAGTACCTCGAGTTTGTCTCTGTGCCTGCTTTGTGGTCTTTACAAAATCCTTTGATTGCCTCTCTCTGTCTGGTTTTTAATCATTACAAAAGGCCTCGAGTGTGTCTGTCTGGTTTTAGTCTTTACAAAATGCCTTGATAGCTTCTCTCTGTGACAAAGAGCTTCGAGTGTGTTTCTCTGTCTGCTTTAGGTCTTTACACAGTGCTTTGATTGTATCCATTTATCTGGATTTAACTCTCCACAAAGCGCAATGCGTGTCCCTTTGTCAGGCCCTTTGTCTCCACAAAGTGCTTTGACTGTGTCTCTCTGTCTGGTTCTTAGTCTCTACAGAATGCTCTGAATGTGTCTGTCTGTCTCGTTCTTTTGTCTTTGTCTCCACAAAGTGCTTTGACTGTGTCTGTCTGTCTAGTTCTTCCTCTCAACAAAGTGCTCTCTCTCTCTCTCTCTCTCTCTCTCTCTCTCTCTCTCTGATGCGCGCGCGCGCGCGCACACACACACACACACACACACACACACACACACACAACACACACACACTTACGTCAATTTAATCCTTTCATCCCTGTGGGGATAACAGAGCATAACAAAAACGAATCAGGACATCAACTCAAGCAAATCTTTCCTTTTTTTCTAAACCAACATACATTCCGAACCAAAGATATTACATTTCATTCTGTGAGCACATAAAACCATGGAGACACATACACACGTATCGCGTCTTTTTCCACACTCAGGAATACTGAGGTCAAAATGCACCGAAGCTGAGAGAGGGAGAGGGATTGGAAAGGAGGCAGGGAGGGGGTTAGGGGGGAAGGGTGGGGGGAGGAGGTTCGAGGAGAGGAGAATGGAGGAAAGAAAAATCACTCATTCTTGACCTTTTGTTTTTATATTTCAGGTCATTTCCGACGTGCTGCAGGCTGGCCCAGGACAGGAGAGAAGGAGATCTGGTAGCACGGCACCACAGGGAGTCGTGGGAGGGCGGGGAACGGGAGGGAAGGGATAAGAAGGTGGTGGGATGGCTGGGGAAAGTTGGAGGGGAGCGGGCTTCAGGAACAAGAGAGCAAAGGTTGTCGCAGGGTTTCTTCACCCGGCCCGTGCGTATGGTCAGCTGGGATGGGAGTGCTCTCATCTCAACTAGCTAGTAACAGCTGCAGAGCATGTTCAGTGACGTGTGTGTGAGATTAGCGACATCGCCAACGTCATCATGCTGTGCTCTCTCTCTCTCTCTCTCTCTCTCTCTCTCTCTCTCTCTCTCTCTTTTCTTCTAAACATACACCCCTTCAGGTGTTTGGAACGAAGCAATAATCATTTTCTTCTAAATGCTTTGACTGCCTCTCTCTCTGTCTGGTTTTTAATATTTACAAAACAACGATCATTCTACCTAAAACAAAACCACTCTCACTTAACCTGGAACAAAGCCATTCTTATCTACCTACAACAAAGCCACCCTCATTTTACATTTAACAAAGCCACCCTCGTTCTACCTTCAACAGAGGCACCCACGTTCTACTTACAACAAAGCCACCCTCATTCTACCTTTAAGCAGAGCCCCCCCCCCCCCCCCCCCCATTCTACCTACAACAAAGTCACCCTCATTCTACCGGCAACAAAGCCACCCTCATTCTACCTTCAACAAAGCCACCCTCATTCACCTTTAACAGAGCCCCCCCCCCCCACCATTCTACCTACAACAAAGCCACCGTCATTCTACCTCAACAAAGCCACCCTCATTCTATCTTCAACAAGCCACCCTCATTCTACCTTTAACAGAGCCCCCCCCCCCCCCATTCTACCTCAAAAAGCCATCCATTCTACCTCAACAAAGCCACCCTCATTTACCTCACAACCCCTCATTCTACTACCAAAGCCACCTCATTCTACCTTCAACCACTTCTACTTACAAAGCCACCTCATCTACCTACAACAAAGCCACCCTCATTCTACCTACAACAAAGCCAACCTCATTCTACATACAACAAAGCCACCCTCATTCTACCTACAACAAAGCCACCTTTATCTATCTTAACAAAGCCGCCCTCATTCTACCTTTAACAAAGCCACCCTCATTCTACCTACAACAAGCCACCCTCATTCTACCTACAACAAAGCCACCTTCATTCTATCTTTAACAAAGCCACCTCATTCTACCTTCAACAAAGCCACCCTCATTCAACCTACAACAAAGCCACCCTCATTCACCTACAACAAAGCCACCCTCTTCTACTTAACAAAGCCACCCTCATTCTACCTACAACAAAGCCACCTTCATTCTACCTACAACAAAGCCACCCTCATTTTACCTTAAACAAAGCCACCCTATTCTACCTTTAACAAACCACCCTCATTCTACCTTTAACAAACCACCCTCATTCTACCTTAACAAAGCCACCCTCATTCTACCTACAACAAAGCCACCCTCTTCTACCTACAACAAAGCCACCTTCATCTACCTTTAACAAAGCCACCCTCATTCTACCTTTAACAAAGCCACCTTCATTCTACCTACAACAAAGCCACCCTCATTCACCTACAACAAAGCCACCCTCATTCGACCTACAACAAAGCCACCTTCATTCGCCCTTTAACAAAGCCACCCTCATTCAACCTACAACAAAGCCACCCTCGTTCTACCTACAACAAAGCTACCATCATTCTACCTTTAACAAAGCCACCCTCATTCAACCTACAACAAAGCACCTAATTCGACCTTTACAAAGCCACCCTATGTCTACCTTTAACAAAGCCCCTCGTTCTACCTACAACAAAGCCACCCTCGTTCTACCTACAACAAAGCCACCCTCATTACTACTACATCAAAGCCGCCCTCATTCTACCTTAAACAAAGTCCCCTCATTTTACCTACAACAAAGCCACCCTCGTTCTACCTACAACAAAGCCACCTCATTCTACCTCAACAAAGCCACCTCATTCTACCTACAATAAAGCCACCCTCATTCTATCTTTAACAAAGCCACCTCATTCTACCTACAAAAACCACCTTCATTCTATCTTTAACAAAGCCACCCTCATTCTACCTTTAACAAAGCCACCCTCGATTCTACCTACAACAAAGCCACCCTCATTCTACCTACATCAAAGCCGCCCTCATTCTACCTTAAACAAAGCCCCTCATTTTACCTACAACAAAGCCACCCTGTCCTACCTACAACAAAGCCACCCTCATTCTACTACAACAAAGCCACCCTCATTCTACTACAACAAAGCCACCTTCATTCCACCTTTAACAAAGCCACCCTCGTTCTACCTTTATCAAAGCCACCCTCATTCTCCCTACAACAAAGCCACCCTCATTCTACCTACAACAAAGCCACCTTCATTCCACCTTTAACAAAGCCACCCTCATTCTGCCTTTATCAAAGCCACCCTCATTCTACCTACAACAAAGCCACCCTCATTCTACCTACAACAAAGCCACCCCCATTCTACCTTTAACAAAGCCACCCTCATTCTACCTTTAACAAAGCCACCCTTATTCCACGTACAACAAAGCCACCCTCATTAACCTGTAACCAACCCACCCTCATTCTACCTACAACAAAGCCACCCTCAATCTACCTACAACAAAGCCACCCTCATTCTACATTTAACAAAGTCACCCTCATTCTACCTACAACAAAGGCCACCCTCGTTCTACCTACAACAAAGCCACCCTCTTTCTACCTACAACAAAGCCACGCTCGTTCTACCTTTAACAAAGCCACCCTCATTCTACCTACAACAAAGCCATCTCATTCTGCCTAAAACAATGCCACCCTCATTCTACTCAACAAAGCCACCCTCATTCTACAACAAAGCCACCCTCGTTCTACCTTCAACAAAGCCACCCTCATTCGACGTACAACAAAGCCACCCTCATTCGACCTACAACAAAGCCACCCTCATTTTACCTTTAACAAAGCCACCCTCATCCTACCTTTAAAAAGCCACCCTCATTCTACCTTTAACAAAGCCACCCTCATTCTACCTACAACAAAGCCACCCTCTTTCTACCTACAACAAAGCCACCTCATTCTACCTTTACCAAAGCCACCCTCGTTCTACCTACAGCAAAGCTACCCTCATTCTACCTTTAACAAAGCCACCCTCATTCAACCTACAAAAAAGCCACCCTCATTCGACCTACAACAAAGCCACCTTCATTCGACCTTCAACAAAGCCACCCTCGTTCTACCTTTAACAAAGCCACTCTCGTTCTACCTACAACAAAGCCACCCTCGTTCTACCTACAACAAAGCCACCCTCATTCTACCTACATCAAAGCCGCCCTCATTCTACCTTAAACAAAGTCCCCTCATTTTTTCTACAACAAAGTCACCCTCGTTCTACCTACAACAAAGCCACCCTCATTCTACCTACAACAAAGCCACCCTCATTCTACCTACAATAAAGCCACCCTCATTCTATCTTTAACAAAGCCACCCTCATTCTACCTACAATAAAGCCACCTTCATTCTATCTTTAACAAAGCCACCCTCATTCTACCTACAACAAAGCCACCCTCATTCTACCTACAATAAAGCCACCCTCATTCTATCTTTAACAAAGCCACCCTCATTCTACCTACAATAAAGCCACATTCATTCTATCTTTAACAAAGCCACCCTCATTCTACCTACAACAAGCCACCCTCATTCTACCTACAACAAAGCCACCCTCATTCTATCTTTAACAAAGCCACATTCATTCTACCTACAATAAAGCCACCCTCATTCTATCTTTAACAAAGCCACTTCATTCTACCTACAACAAAGCCACATTCATTCCACCTTTAACAAAGCCACCCTCATTCTACCTACAGCAAAGCCACCCTCATTCTACCTACAACAAAGCCACCCTCATTCTACCTACAACAAAGCCACCCCCATTCTACCTTTAACAAAGCCACCCTCATTCTACCTTTAACAAAGCCACCCTTATTCCACGTACACGTACATTCTACCTACAACAAAGCCACCCTCATTCTACCTGTAACAAACCCACCCTCATTCTACCTACAACAAAGCCACCCTCAATCTACCTACAACAAAGCCACCCTCATTCTACATTTAACAAAGTCACCCTCATTCTACCTACAACAAAGCCACCCTCGTTCTACCTTAACAAAGCCACCCTCTTTCTACCTACAACAAAGCACCTCGTTCTACCTTTAACAAAGCCACCCTCTTTCTACCTACACCAAAGCCACCCTCATTCTACCGGCAACAAAGCCACCCTTATTCCACGTACAACAAAGCCACCCTCATCTACACTTCAACAAAGCCATCCTCATTCTACCTTTAACAAAGCCACCCTCATTCTACCTTCAACAAAGCCACCCTCATTCTACCTTTAACAAAGCCACCCTCATTCTACCTACAACAAAGCCACCCTCATTCTATCTTCAACAAAGCCATCCTCATTCTACCTTTAACAAAGCCACCCTCATTCTACCTACAACAAAGCCATCTTCATTCTACCTGAAACAAAGCCACACTCATTTCAACTTCAACAAAGCCACCATTGTTCTACCCGGAACAAAGTCACCCTCATTTTACCTCCAATAAAACCACTTGCTTTTTACATGGAAGTAACACACTTTACTCTAACCGGAACAAAATCACTCTTATCTTAACTGAAAAAATGCCGTTTTCATTGCAACAGGAAATGTAATCACTATCACCCTGTCCGGATCTAAACCACTCTCATTTGACCTGCAACAAAGCCAAATCTCGTTCAATCTGGAACACAGCCAGTCTCATTCCTCCTGGGGAAAATTTGTTCACATTTCACCTGAAACGAATCCATCCTCATTCTATTTGAAATAAACACACCCCATTACACCTGGAACAAATCCACTCTGAATCTACCTGAGGAAAAAAAAAAAATCTCATTCTACTTGGAACAAACCTATTCTCGTTCAACCTGGGACGAAACCACGCTCCTGTTGCTTAGAATTTAAAAAAAAAACCTCTCATTCTGCATCAAATTGAGTCAACCCCATTCTGCTTGGCATGTAACTCCTCTCATTCCGCATGAATCAACCCCACACATTCTGCCTGGAACCGCTCCCCCCCCCCCCCCAAAAAAAAAACAAAAAAACTCTCATTCCATCTAAGACCAAGCCAGTTTCACTCCACCTGGAAAAATCTACTTTCACTCTGCCTGACACAAAGCCACCCTCATTCTACCTGGAAAGAAGTCCATTTTTCATTCGGCCTGGAACAAACTCACTCTAATCTTACCAGGAAAAACCCACTCTCACTCCATCTGGAACAAACCCCCTCTCTCTCACCCCATCTTGAACAAACCCACTCTCCATTTACCTGGAACAAACCAACTCTCAGTTTACCGGAAAAAAGCCACTCTCGTTCTACCTGGAAAAAAGCCACTTTCATTCTACCTGGAAAAGGCCACTTTCATTCTACCTGAAGAACGCCACTCTCATTCTGCCTGGAAAAGCCACCTCTCTCTCTCTCTCTCTCTCTCTCTCTCTCTCTCTCTCTCTCTCTCTCTCTCTCTCTACCTGGAGCAACCCCTACCTCATTCTACGTGGAACAAACCCACTCTAATTCTTCAAGGAACAAACCCACTCTCCTTCTTCTTGGAACAAACCCACTCTCATTCTACTTGGAACAAACCCACTCTCGTTTTACCTAGAACAAAGCTACTCTCATTCTACCTTGAACAAAGCCGCTTTCATTGTGCCTGAAACAAGGCCATACTTATTTCCATCTCAAACACAGACATTCCTGTTCTATCCGGAACTAAGTAACATTCAATCTACCTGGAACAAACATACTGTCATCCTGCCTCAAGTAAACCCACTCTCAGCGTTGCTGGGAAAAACAAACCACTCTGGCGCTTTGACCAAATTCATTCTGGTACCTGGAAGAAATCCACCATCGTTCTACCTGAAACAAAGGCACTGAGGCACCTGGAACAAACTCATTTAGGTATACATGGAACAAAAACACTCATTCAACCTGGTGCAAAGCCTCTCTGGAGGTTTGAATACAGTATCTTTGATGCCTGCAATAAAGTTATTTTAATATCCTGGAAAAAGCCATTCCTATACCTGGACGAAAAGCCACTCTTGTATCTGGAACAAAACCATTCTAATACCAGGAATAAAGCCACTCTGCTCCCTGGAAACAACACTTTGATACCTGGAGCAAAGTAAATCTGGTGTCTGGAACAAAAAATGGTACATGTAAAAGCTCCCGTTGCACTAGAACAAGGTTATCCTGCTACCTTAAACATGACTATGAGCGTCTGTATGTACATGCAGTGACGAGTGTGGCTATGTCTCTTTCCTGTGTTTTATCTCTCAACGTGAAATCTTATTCAACGGAATCTTATTTAATGAAGGAAATGAGATTAGCACATTCAGCAAGTTGTTTTTACAACCAGCGCTGGTACGAAAAAAGCAATGAAAATAACACATCAAAGATAAGGACGAGTAACAATACGTACAGACAAAAACATAAGAAACCATTAGAAGAGAGAGAGAGAGAGAGAGAGAGAGAGAGAGAGAGAGAGAGAGAGAGAGAGAGAGAGAAACAAAAAGACTGAGACAGAGACAGACAGACAGACAGACAAACAGTCAGACAGGCAAACAGGTACATGGAATAGGCGATACAAAGAGGAAGACAGAGACCGAAACACACAGACAGAGACAAACAGACAAAATGATAGACAGACAGACTGACAGACAGATAGACATACAGAAGTAAAGAGAAAGAGAGAGAGAGAGAGAGAGAGAGAGAGAGAGAGAGAGAGAGAGAGAGAGAGAACTCGGAACTCGGAAAATTAAGGCCACCGACCTATCTGCAATGAGGTCAAGAAACAAAAATGAAATCACACACACTGACGCTGTAACATTTCTACTGAGAGAGAGAGAGAGAGAGAGAGAGAGAGAGAGAGAGAGAGAGAGAGAGAGAGAGACAGAGAGAGAGAGAGAGAGAGAGAGAGAGAGTGGATGGACAGCAAACGCTTCTTGTCAAGGCTCGTCTGATCGCAGAAACGAGACCTGTCTCTCTCTGCTCTGTTCACATCTCAGTCAGCAGCACAGAGAGAGGTCTCCCTGTGAAATCCACCACAGCCCCTCTGCAGTCAGCCTGAAGCCACAAAGGGAACTGGGCCACAGTCCTGCCGCTACAACGAGGCCATTGCCTGACACAACGCTATTGTGTGGTTTATCGAGTTTGTACACTGAGCCCCAACACCCCATCAAAAAAGGAACACACACGCACTCATGCAAACACACACACACACACACACACACACACACACACACACACACACACACACACACACACACACGCATGCACACACGCACGCACGCACGTAGGCACTCACTCATGCGCGCGTGCGCACACACACACACACACACACACACACACACACACACACACACACACACACACATGTAGGCACGCACGTATGCGAGCGCGCGCGCGTGCACACACACACACACACACACACACACACACACACACACACACACACACACACACACACACACACTGTAAGATAAAAATGAAATAAATCTTTTTTTGTAATCACCTTTTACATGTTACCACGACAAAAGACAGGTAAATTAGGTTTTCTCCAAGTTTTTTGGTTCACTGAATTTGTCCAAATAAATGAAGACGCACTGGTCTCTCGCACCCTACTGCCCTTCACTTCTCAGCATAGTGGACCACATCCACATAGAAAACAAAACAAAGCAAAACAAACCACGTCCACAAATCAAAATAAATAAATAAACAAACGTTCTTTTTGCCAGAACCCATTTCTGTCTTTTTCATCAACGTGAAGGCAACAGCCTTAATGGGATACGAACGGGCCAGTTGGTGGGGAGGGCGGGGGGGGGGGGGGGGGGGGGGGGGGGGGGGGGGGGGGGGGGCAAAGGGGGGGTGGGGGGTGGGCAAGAGTGGGGGGGGGGAGCGCCAATGTAAAGGTGGACAAGAGGGAAAGAATGATGCAGGAATACTGCTTTTTATGTCTATGATTTTTTGCCAGCCCAACCCCCATCTCTCTCTCTCTCTCTCTCTCTCTCTCTCTCTCTCTCTCTCTCTCTTATCAAGTAACAGGTTTGATGTGTACAAAGTTTATAGTTCCTCACATTATTTAAACAGTACCTTCTGTTCAGTATGAACAGATATTTGCGATGTACCTTTACTAGATTTAGATTTGGACTCTCTGAAATAAAGTGCATGCTAATCGCTACAAAAACGTAAGTTGCGACGAACTGCTCTGTTTGCTTTGTAAAGAATCAATTGAAGATGAAGTTCATTTTGTCTTGCAGTGCCCTGCTTTTAATGATCTCCGTGTGCAACTAATACCTAGGAAATTTTACAGTCAACCATGCGTGTTTCGTTTTGCCTTGCTAATGTCATCAGAGAAAGAGAGTGTGATTAGGAGTTTAGTTCTTTATATATATACAAAGCTTTTCAGTTAAGAGAAACAATGTTATCATGATCCTTTTATATCGCATTGGTAGGGACTCGTGATTTTGCTGTCTTTCTTATAATTATTTTTCTGTAATATTGTTATCGCCCTCATCATATGGGGCTATGGCCTTTAATGATTAAATCATCTGAATCTGAATCTGAATCTCTCTCTCTCTCTCTCTCTCTCTCTCTCTCTCTCTCCTCTCTCTCTGTGTGTGTGTGTGTGTGTGTGTGTGTGTGTGTGTGTGTGTGTGTGTGTGTGTGTGTCTGTCTGTCTGTCCCTCTCTCTCCCCCCCTCTCTCTCTCTCTCTCTCTCTCTCTCTCTGTATCTGTGAAGAGTGCATACATCCAATTATATAACTATTGATGACTGGTTTCATCATTTTCATGAGCTTCTTGAAAATGGTAAAGCCGAAGACGATGTTACTGATGTGATTAACGGAGTAAATCTATCTGAAAATAGCACCGAGTGTTCTTGTTTTGATCGTCCAATTTCAAGAGACCAGATTTCAACTGCGATGAAAAGGCTTAAAAACAAAATCTGTAGGGCCAGAAGGAATTGTTGGAGGAATTACTGAAATCTGGTGGTGATGTTACTATTGATTTCTTTGTCAAGTTCTTCAATACGCTTTTTGGGATATTTCCAGAACGATGGACTGAGTCAATAATCGTGCCACTGTTTAAAAAGGGTGTAACTGATGTCCCTGGCAATTATAGAGGTATATCGTTGTGTGATATCAGTAGTAAGGTATTTAGTTCAATAATCAATTGCAGGCTACAAGAGTGGGTACGGCAAAATGACATCACAGGTGAACGTCAAGCAGGGTTTAAGAAAGGCTACTCAACTATTGATCAGATGTTCACACTCTTAGCGTTAATACAAAAACAATTTTCACACAACCGTAAGTTATATGTTGCCTTTATTGATTTCGAAAAAGCTTTCGACTCTGTATCAAGATCATTACTCTGGCCAGTACTCCAAAAGAATGGAATTCAAGGAAAACTCTACAAATGTATTAATAGTATGTGTAGTTGTGTGAAAGCAAGAGTAAGATCTGGTGCTAGTTTTACCGACTATATCATGTGTACTGGTGGGGTAAAACAGGGCGAAGCATGCAGCCCTGTACTTTTCTCCTTGTTTATAAACGAGTTAGCCTGGAAATAATAGAGAAAGGAAGGCACGGTGCAAAATTGACTCCTGATTTCATTGAATTGTTTATTTTGTTATTAGCGAATGACATTGCCATGCTTTCCGAAACACCAGTTGGTCTTCAAGCACAACTGAATAGTTTATGGAGTGCATCTTCAAGACTTCAGCTTAAGGTTAATATGAAAAAGAGTAATGTTGTTGTATTCAGGAAAGGTGATTATCTTGCAGCGAGAGCAAGGTGGTTTCTTGATGGAGAGGAAGTGAAGACTGTCAACTGTTATAAGTATTTTGGTATATATTTTTCCACTAGACTTAGCTTTGTATTTACTTGTGAAGACCTTGCAAGCCGAGCAAAGAACGCCTTGCTGTGTATCATGCATAAGTTGTACATGCTTAAGGATAATTCATTTGCAGTATTTTATAAAATTTTCAATAATCAGGTTCTACCTATTGCCATGTACAGTGCTGAAATATAGGGATTAGATAAAGCAGTTGCTCGTATTGAAAAGGTCCACTTGTTTGCATTGAAAAAAACGTTTGGGGGTACAGCTTAAAACGCCGCATGATTTAGTGTACGGAGAGACAGGACGGTACCCTGTTTATGTAAATACGTCTGTTCGGTGTATTAGATACTGGCTTATGATATTACGTGTGGATAGAAATGGACTGCCGGTGAAAGCTTACGAGATGTTGATGTGGCTAGACTCACATAATAAATATACATGGATTTCAAGGATTCGAGAAACATTATAGCAGGATGGATTTGGAATGGTATGGCTAAATCACGGGGTTGAAAATGTCAATGCATTTTGGATGAGTTTCGCCAGAGGCTTATTGATTGCCGATGGCAAAACTGGAATGAACATATCCAAGAAAGTAACCGGTTTTCTTTATATAGAACTTTCAAATCATCTAGGAGCTGTGAAAGGTATCTTTTAATTTACATCGACAGACATATTAGATTTTATTTAACAATATTTAGATTCGGAATAACAGACATTGCAATACATCGGGACCGATGTAATCAGGTATCAAAAAAATCTGTAGCATGCCCTTTGTGCAGAGATGCAAAATATGATGAAATACATGTTTTGTTTTGTTGCCCTAGTCTCCGTGAGCTTCGGCAAGAACATATTCCAGGAAAATGTTATGCAAATCCGTGTCTATTCAAAGCAGCCTAACTGATGGCTAACAGTAACAAAAATATACTGAAGAATGCATGCATATATATATATATATATATATATATATATATATATATACAACTGTTTTTTAAAAAAAAGTGTGAACGGAGGCTGCTACATGCAATTCTATTATTAAAGTCCCTTGAGGAAGACCAAAAGTGGTCGAAATATTGGGAAAGTTTTTACGTGATTGTTGTTGAATTTTTTGTTTGGATGTTTTATATATATATATATATATATATATACATTATATATATATATATTATATATATATATATATATATGTGTGGTGTGTGTGTGTGTGTGTGGTGTGTGTGTGTGTGTGTGTGTGTGTGTGTGTGTGTGTGTATAAGGCATTTAAAAGGCGTGAGACGGCAGTTGAATGATGTGAATGTTAACATTGAACCATGTGTGGTCAAAAGATGGAATTTGTCATTATTATGTTGATGTATCCTTACTTGTCGTTAAAGTGCCAAAGTAGGGGCTGTAGCCTAACCTGAATAAACCATTTTCCATTTCTCTCTCTCTCTCTCTCTCTCTCTCTCTCTCTCTCTCTCTCTCTCTCTCTCTTCTCCACATTCAACACAGCAGCAGAATGGGAGGTTTCACAGGAAACTAATCACAGACAGCCTGCAGTGCGTCTGCAGGTCAATGGAAGCCTGTCACAGCCACGCTGCTAACACACACACCACACATACACACAGGCGCACGCGCGCGCGCGCGCGCGCGCACACACACACACACACACACACACACACACACACACACACACACACACACACACACAACACACACACACACACACACACACACACACACACACACACACACTTGGCCTTGCCTGAGGGAACGACGTTGTGTGCGAACGCTTGCTTTTAAACCAGATAAGACAACTACTTCCATTCCCGTAAAGACACAGACATGTAGGTCAAGTGTTCTCCGATTTCGTTTTCCCACACAGCATTCAAACGCATTCAGTACAGACCTGCTGGTTACTCTCTCCCACAAGCATGATCTCCTGTACATAGTGAACCACGTACAGAAGGAACGGGAAAAGAAAGTAGTTTCTATTTCAGTCTGTTCAGAATTCCCAGAAGGACCAAAGCAAACACTGCGCCACTAGCGGCTCCACCGGGGGCATTGTACGTGGCAGGAGGTCACAAATCATGGTGTGAAACACCTGTGACATCAAGAGTATGGAATCAGGGTTTATGGATGGAGGGGATGACTGGGAGAGCACAGCAGACCAGAATGGGGAACACCATCCAGAGATCATCAGAGAGATGGTATGAGATCGGACAGTGTTCTCCACACAGCGTCACCAACACAGCTGATTCTGATGAAACTCACTGTGCCTTATAAAAGCAGAATGGAGCAAGCTCATACCCACCAGACTGGAAAAAATATGCCAATGTAGCCAGCAGCTAGAGGAAATCAGGCTTCCAACGTCTTTACCCGAGAAGTTGGAGCAGGGGAAGAGAGAGAGAGAGAGAGAGAGAGAGAGAGAGAGAGAGAGGGGGGGGTGTTGCAGGCTCACCAGACTGTGATTTCATGAAACCGCTCAGGATCTCTGGTGAGAAGACGAACAGAACCCTGAAGGCAATGTCACGGGCAGCTGAAGACAGTTCCAGTCAGATCCGAAGGCGTAGGATCAAAAGTGAACTTCATAAAATCTAAATGTCCCCGTTTAGAACAGGTATCTGACAGCGACATGGGCAGGTCTCCATCTAAAACAAAGGCAACACTTTACGACGCTCACCCATCCAGAGGTTGCTGATTCAAATCCCGGCAGCGTAAGATAAAAAAAAAAATGCTAGCATCAGAAGGGCATCTTGGAGTCATGATCTAAATGTGGCACCGCCTCCCAGGGCATAGAGAGTTCAGGGCTAAAACGACTGCCTGAGGGGGGTGGGATTCCTCTTCAAAGACCTTCTGCTGTCACGCTCTCCATAGAGTCTTTTCCTGCAGAAAATCACAAGAAGGGGAACAGGAATCAAGAAAAGTCGGGAGGAAGGGTGAGGCGGACAACGATCGGCGAGTGTCCTTTCCGCTCTGGCAGCATTTCACCACAAGAGTACCTTGTTGTCTATTTCTATCTCCTCTCGTACTACAGAAAGTCACAAGATAAACATGGTTTGCGCGTACTTTTTTCCATCCAGTACTCACACAGAAAAAAAAATGGATATAAAAGAATAAGCTGAAGATAAACACGAGTAACAAGACCATGCACACACACACACACACACACACACACACACACACACACACACACACACACACACACACACACAGTGAGAGAGAGATAGACAGACAGACAGAGATAGACAGACAGAGATAGACACAGACAGACAGACAGAGAGATTGTATGAACACGGCTTCTTTTTATGACCTGATGGAAGGGACATGACCTCTCTCTCTCTTCTGTTCACATTTCAGACACAAGCAGAGCGAGAGAGAGGTTTCACGGCCACACTAACCACAGCCATGCTGCGGTCGGAAACTTCAATGGGAATCTGACCACAGTCCTGCAAATGAAATGATGCCATGGCGTGCTTTATGGGGATCTTACACTTCCCTCAGAACTAAACGGAACAAAACTGAAGTACCATCTTTGTTCCTGTATTAATAGACAGGTTTACCATATCCTCTCCCTATCTTTGGTTTCATGAAATTCGTCTGAACAAACGTAGATGCGCTGGTTTCTTCCTGCAGCTGACCTTATCTTCTGCTCACAATACAGAAAAAAAAGAATCTCTCCGCAAATGTCTATTTCTGACATTTTGCGGGGGAATGACAGAATGTGACGCAAGGGGGGAAAACATCGAGCTGGGGAGGGAGGGGCTGGAGGAAGTATGATGTGGGGGAGGGGGCAGAAAGGGATGGGGAACGGGGATGGAATGGGGGTGGACATGAGGAGTGGTGGTGGAGAGGTGGGGGAACGGCAGGAAAGTGAGAAGTGTAAAGAAGAAATAGTAGAGTGCGCTCCCCCCCCCCCCCCCCCCCCCCCCCCCCCCCCCCCCCCCCCCCCACTCACGTTCCGTATACAGGCAGAATGGGAGGTTTCATAGAGGAAACTAATCGCCGACAGCCCGCAGCCAGTCTCCCGCTCAATGGAAGCCTGCCACAGCCATGCTTCACACAGACCTCCATGACCTGAGGGCACGCCGCTGAGTGTCTGTACTTCCTGCCTTTCTTAGGCCTACATTCCTATCTAAAACCAGATAACATACCCATTTTGATTCCAGCAAAAAAAAAAAAAACAGCACTGGCATGTTTTTCCTCTGTTTCCTTGTTTCTCACAGAACTCAAACCCATTGGGAAAGATCTGTGGGTTAACCTCTCTCAGAAACCCCCTCTCCTGACCGCAGTGCGCCATGTGTGGAAGGAAGGGAAAAGAAAGCAGGTGCTTCAACTTGTTCTGTCTGTCCTCATTCTGCAGAGAATCCCATGAAGGGAAAGGGAGAGACAGGCAGATAGGGAGGGGGGAGTGAGGGAGACAGTGAGGAGACCAGGAGTGGACGGGTGATGGTCTGTAGGCGTCATTTCAACTCCAGCAGTATTCCACCATCTTACCTCTGCATTAGTGCCCTTCCTGTCTTGTTGGCATGCTTGTGCGCGCATGAGCGTGTGTATGTGCATGCAGATGCGATAGTGTTTGTGTCTGTTCTCTGTGTCAAATGTCTCCGAATCAAAGCTTAATCAGTCCAGTCTGTTTAACAATGAATGGAATGAGATGTGGTTCACTGGCGACTGGTTTTTTTCACCCGGCCCTGGAGTAGCAACAGACAACTTTAACAAAGTAGATGAACAGACCATGGTTAACAAGAACATGCAGATTACAACAGTTTATTCTATGTACTGTAACAAACTGTAATTACCCCCACACACACACACACACACACACACACACACACACACAACACACACACACACACACACACACCACGCACGCACACACGCACGCACGCACGCACGCACGCACACAGAGAGAGAGAAAAGAGAGAGAGAGCGAGTTTAGTCAACTCTCTCTCTCTCTCTCTCTCTCTCTCTCTCTCTCTCTCTCTCTCTCTCTCTCTCCGTAAAAGAAAGATGCTGGCACATTGAGAGGTTTCACAGGAAACTAATTACAGACACCCTGTAGTCAGTCTGCAGCTCCGTGGAAGCCTGTACAGCTATGGAGCCATAAACAAACAAATCAACAAACAAACAAACATCGCCATCGCCTGAGGGAACGCCACTGTGTGTGCTTTCTGGGTTTCTTAACTTACATTTGTCGCTAAAACTCCATAAAAAGAACTTCCATTCTGGCAAGAAACACACACACACACACACACACACACACACACACACACACACACACACACACACACACACACACACATCTTTGACAGGTTTTCTCTGTTTCCTGGTTTTTCACAGAGTTCAAACGCATTCAGTAAAAATCGATTGGCCAAAGTCTCCTACAGACCTCGTCTCCCGACCACAGTGAACCTTGTGGAGTAGGAAGGGGAAAGAAAGTTGTTTTTTTCCATTGTTTCGGTCTATTCTGAACTGACAGAGAACTGCGGGAAGACTGTGACAAGCAGGGTGGGTGGAAGAGGTAAGGGAGACAGTGAAGACACAGTGGTAAGGGTGGGAGGGAAGGGTGCTGGTTCATGGGTGTCATTTCAACTTCAGTAGTCGCTTCTCTCGGTGTTTCCGTCCACATCCCGAGCTCTCCCTCTCTTACCCGCGCATGTCTGCGGACGAACGACTGCACGCGGACACGAGCGTTTTATGTCTGTCGTCTCTTGTCTTATATCTCCGCATCAGCTTTCCCTGTAATTATCTGCCTGTGTGTCTTTCTGCCGGTTTCTGCGTTTATAGACAACGTTCCAGAGATGCAGCAGAGAGGGCATGAAACCAAGCACCAAAAAAGTCCCCTGCACAGCGGTCGATGTCAAGGGCAATGAAAGCTGACTGAAGACGTGGAGCACCAAACCACGGCCGCTGTCTGAGCAGCGTCTTGACGCGCGCTTTCTGGGTCCATTACACGGGTGCCAAAGCCACACAGCACCAGCAGGCTTTGATCCACACAGTGACACATGGCACTGGTAGGCCTTTCCTTCCCTGAGCCCACAAACCAGTTGTTTTCCTTTCTTTGGTGAAACAACAGACAACTTCCTACAACTGTACTGACCGATTTTTCACTTCTCTTCGGTGAAACAACAGACAACTCCCTACAACAGACAACTTCCTACAACTCTACTGACAGACTTATTCCCGTCTCTTCGGTGAAACAACAGACAACTTCCTACAACTGTCACGACAGATTTATTCCCGTCTCTTCAGTGAAGCAACAGACAACTTCCTACAACTGTCATGACAGATTTATTCCCGTCTCTTCAGTGAAACAACAGACAACTTCCTACAGCTGTACTGACCGATTTATTCCCGTGTCTTCAGTGAAACAACAGACAACTTCCTACAACTGTACTGACTGATTTCTTCCCCTCTCATCAATGAAGCGACACACAACGTCCTACAATTGTACTGACCGATTTCATTCTACCATATATATATATAACCGAGCGCTCCTTCTACATTACTTCGTCTCACAACACTAAAGGATAGCCTGATGATCTATGTCTCTGCGTGTCTCCAAAATCAAACCACAGTCAGTGAAGAAGCGCTGGTGTCCCGACAGACCTGATCTCATCTCCTGAATCTGGTTAATCACACAGACAAAGAAAAACACCACGACTAGCCGCCATCGTGCAGTGGTTAGCGCCATGAGCTCCGGGCTGGGAGACTGTGGGATCGAGTCCCTTGCTGTCTCATGCATTTGTGTGGGATGTGTGGGTTGGCTCCAATCAGAAGTTGCGGAACGTCCTGACCTAAGAGGTTGCTAAGTGAAAGAAATTTGCTGTTCCCTTTCCATGGGTATGTCGACTTACAATCTTCGGAAAATCATTGGGTTCCTCTAGTCCTAGGACAACAGATGATCAATTTTGATTTTCTTTTGTTGTAAAATACTTTTCGCGTGAAGTAAAGTTCATATATTTTTTGCACTTAGTATCTGCGGCAGAAGACTTGGAGAATTATTACCCTTGTGCAACACCACTATGCTCGTTTTCTGATTTATGGCAGTGACTCACACACCCCCTTCCCCCGCCTCCCCAATGTCTTTATCATCGAATTAACCTCCCTATATCATGTCAACAAATAAGCTGACAGTGATGCCAAAATACATCTATCGACTTCGTTTCTCATGGATTGAACTCTATCGACTGCTCAAAAGCAAAATGTTCTGAAGTTTAAAGACAATGATGGTCTCTGAGTTCATTTCTAGAAACATACATTTCATGACAAAGGCAAAGCAAGTCTGGCACATTGTATGTGGCTTGATGCATAAAAAACACAGAACGAACAGTTGCAAAAGTTTTACAAGCTCTCTCCTCTCTCTCTCTCTCTCTCTCTCTCTCTCTCTCTCTCTCTCTCTCTCTCTCTCTCTCAGCTTTGTAGTTGCCAGTGGAGACCTGGGAAGCACAACAAAGAAGACTTTACAGTGGATCATCCCAAAGTTCTTTCCATTTGAAAGTTATTCTTTAAATGTGCTTCTTAAAAAATCTGATTCTCAAGATCTACCTGCTGCTTTGTCCAGTATGTAAAAGCGTCACGGAAGATGAATTACCTTTGTCGCCCTACTCTCAGTGGCCTGAGTTAATAATATTTTCTTCCTGAATTTTGTGTCCACTCATCTCTGCTCCATGCAACCCTGCTCATATCGAGTCAGAACAAACACATCATGAGGTATCTGCACTTACATCTCTATATTATTTTAAAGGCGTGCAAATTTGACCACAGAATCTGAAGAACTTTGCTCATTTTAACAACCACTTCAATGATGTATGAACACATATCAGCATGTTGGTATTTATTATATATTTTCATTTTGTTTTGCCACGTTTTGGTTATTTTGGTACAATACTTGAGTATACATGCTACGTGTGTGCGCGTGTGTTGTGTGTGTGCGTGCGTGCGTGCGTGCGTGCGTGCGTACGTGTGAGTGTGTGTGTGTGTGTGTGAGAGAGAGAGAGAGAGTGCGCGCGCGCGCGCGCGCGCGTGTGTGTGTGTGTGTGTGTGTGTGTGTGCGTCACTGTCCATTTATGACCCAGTGGACAAGACATGCCCTTTGTATTCCAGCCGTGCCCAATAGTGCACGTGTTTACGGTGAAGATTTGAAAAAGAAGAATGGAGTTTAGCTGTATTAGTATGAGCCTCTCCACCGCCAAAGGCCTTTTAAAGCACTGTTACCACTCATGCAAAACAAAGTACCCTTTAACTAAAATAAACAAGCAAACAAATGTACAAGCAAATAAAGAGAGAGTGAGAGAGTGTGTGTATGTGTGTGTGTGTGTGTGTGTGTGTGTGTGTGTGTGTGTGTGTGTGTGTGTGTGTGTGTGTGTGTGTGTGTACGTACGAAAAATAAATCGTGCCTCTCTCTCTCTCTCTCTCTCTCCTCTCTCTCTCTCTCTTTGGACATACATAGATACTAAGAGATCGACATGCTTTTTCAAGAACTCTAGAAGTAAAACAGGATCTACAGAGACGAAGGAAATTAAAAGCTCCATCGACGGATAAATATGTCTGTCTCTGAAATGTGATGGCGATCTTTTCATAAGACACTCTATAATCCATCCGGGAAAGAGACCATCTCTCTCTCTCTCTCTCTCTCTCTCTCTCTCTCTCTCTCTCTCTCACTCTTTTGTGTGTGTGTGCTCTCTCTCTCTTTCTCACTCTCACTCACTCACACACACACACACACGCACACACACACACACACACACACACACACACACACACACACACACACCCCACAGAGCAAGAGCAGGGGGGCTAGCAGAGGGTAAGAATGGCAACGTCGTTCAGTCACTGACCACGCTCTAACGCCGGGCAGCAGACAGATTGCGCCCAGTGCTCCAGCTGCGCCCAGTAATGAGCTGTTGTGGTGAAAATAAGCAGACGCTGAGCTGACCGTGGTGGTTTTATCAGCGTGGCCCAGACGACCACACAGGGACTGTTCACTGGTAAGGGAGAAGAAGTCCTGCGTTAAAGTCAAACAAAGAACTCATTGACACAGACACAAACGCACATGCCCCCCACACACAACACACACACACACACACACACACACACACACACACACACACACACACACACACACACACTTCACAACTCCAGATAGATAGGTAGGTAGGTAGGCAGGTAGCACGTACGTATGTACGTAGGCACTACGTAAGTAGGTAGGTAGGTAGGTTGGCAGGTAGGTAGGTAGGTAGGTAGGTTGGCAGGTAGGTAGGTAGGTAGACAGAGAGATATATGTTATATACACACAGTTCATGACGTAGTTACTAACTGTTCATATCTTAGAGACTAATGCGCATGCCAGACATCTGCAGAGTCGTATAAATGAGACCTTTTCTTAAATCCCTTCATTTTAGTTATCAATTCATTTATCCATCAGCTGTAAATCCTGCACAATGAAGTCTCTTCACTTAGAATCCTGCTCAGTGAAGTCTATTCACTTACAATCCTGCTCAGTGAAGTCTCTTCACTTACAATCCTGCTCAGTGAAGTCTCTTCACTTACAGTCCTGCTCAGTGAAGTCTCTTCACTTACAATCCTGCACAGTGAAGTCTCTTCACTTACAGTCCTGCTCAGTGAAGTCTCTTCACTTACAATCCTGCTCAGTGAAGTCTCTTCACTTACAATCCTGCTCAGTGAAGTCTCTTCACTTGCAATCCTGCTCAGTGAAGTCTCTTCACTTACAATCCTGCTCAGTGAAGTCTCTTCACTTACAATCCTGCTCAGTGAAGTCTCTTCACTTACAATCCTGCTCAGTGAAGTCTCTTCACTTACAATCCTGCTCAGTGAAGTCTCTTCACTTACAATCCTGCTCAGTGAAGTCTCTTCACTTACAATCCTGCTCAGTGAAGTCTCTTCACTTACAATCCTGCTCAGTGAAGTCTCTTCACTTACAATCCTGCTCAGTGAAGTCTCTTCACTTACAATCCTGCTCAGTGAAGTCTCTTCACTTACAATCCTGCTCAGTGAAGTCTCTTCACTTACAATCCTGCTCAGTGAAGTCTCTTCACTTACAATCCTGCACAGTGAAGTCTCTTCACTTACAATCCTGCACAGTGAAGTCTCTTCACTTACAATCCTGCTCAGTGAAGTCTCTTCACTTACAATCCTGCTCAGTGAAGTCTCTTCACTTACAATCCTGCTCAGTGAAGTCTCTTCACTTACAATCCTGCCAGTGAAGTCTCTTCACTTACAATCCTGCTCAGTGAAGTCTCTTCACTTACAATCCTGCTCAGTGAAGTCTCTTCACTTACAATCCTGCTCAGTGAAGTCTCTTCACTTAGAAGGTGTGGTGCAGTGTCACTAGTCCGCACGCAGTGACATCTCCGTGATGAAACTGAAACTGCAGACTGATGACACTGAAACTGAAACTACAGACACTGATGACACTGAAACGGAAACTACAGACTGATGACACTGAAACGGAAACTACAGACTGATGACACTGAAACTGAAACAACAGACTGATGACACTGAAACGGAAACTACAGACTGATGACACTGAAACTGAAACAACAGACTGATGACACTGAAACGGAAACAACAGACTGATGACACTGAAACTGAAACAACAGACTGATGACACTGAAACTGAAACAACAGACTGATGACACTGAAACGGAAACTACAGACTGATGACACTGAAACGGAAACTACAGACTGATGACACTGAAACGGAAACTACAGACTGATGACACTGAAACTGAAACAACAGACTGATGACACTGAAACGGAAACTACAGACTGATGACACTGAAACTGAAACAACAGACTGATGACACTGAAACGGAAGCTACAGACGATGAAACTAGACGGAACAAGCTGAGGAGCCAGACATTCCCTTTAATTATCTCTTAGAAAGGGAAAGAGGAGGAGGAAGAACAAGGAGAAGCAGAACAGGAGGAGGAGGAGGAGGAGGAGGAGAGGAAGAGGAAAAGGGAACAAAGAGGAGGGGGTGATAATGAATAAGAGGAAGAAGGAAAAGGACAGGAGGAGGGGGACAGGAGGATACCGAAGAAGGGGAGAGAAAAAAAAAAGAAACTGGAAGGAGAAGAAGAGACAGAGGCGGAGGAGAAGCTGAAGGACATGAATATGAAGAACACGGAGGAGAAAAAAAAGAAGAAGAAGGAGTTGAGGAGTAAAAGGAGGAGGACGAGGAGTAAAAAGGAGAGGAAAAAGAGGACGAAGAAC